>CM077086.1:117296849-117896849 GCA_039513925.1 Platanthera zijinensis | reverse complement strand
TTTGGCCTTATCGACCTCTATCCCCTTACTCGAAATCTTATGGCCGAGGACCAAACCTCCTCGAACCATAAAGTTACATTTTTCCCAATTTAAAACAAGATTCGTGTCCTCGCATCGCTGGAGGACACGATCGAGATTACGAAGACAATTCGGGAAAGAGCATCCGAATACAGAAAAGTCATCCATAAATATTTCCATAATATCTTCTACTAGCTCGCCAAAAATTGCTAGCATACATCGTTGGAATGTAGCCGGCGCATTGCAGAGGCCAAATGGCATTCTTCGATATGCGAAGGTGCCAAAGGGGCAAGTAAAAGTTGTTTTCTCTTGGTCCTCGGGGGAAATGGGGATTTGGAAAAACCCTGATAGACCATCGAGAAAACAATAAAAAGGATGACCGGAAAGACGCTCGAGAATTTGGTCAAGGAACGGTAGTGGGAAATGGTCCTTGCGGGTGGCATCATTAAGTTTGCGATAATCGATGACCACGCGCCAACCCGTAACAGTACGAGTTGGGACGAGCTCGTTGTGCTCATTCGCCACTACGGTTAGACCGCCCTTCTTGGGCACGACATGAATGGGACTAACCCATGCACTATAAGAAATGGGATAAATAATCCCCGCATCTAATAATTTAATTATCTCAGCTTTCACGACGTCCTTCATGTTTGGGTTAAGACGTCGCTGGGGCTGAATGGTTTTGCGGCAATTATCGTTTAAGAAAATTTTGTGAGTGCAGAAAGAAGGGTTAATCCCCTTTAGGTCAGAAATTTGCCACGCAATTGCGTGGCGATGTTTAAGCAAAACCTCCAATAAATCGGAGGTCTCCGAATCGCTTAAATACGAAGAAATGATTACCGGGAGTGTATCATTTTTTCCCAAAAAGGCGTATTTTAGGGATTCGGGTAATGGTTTGAGCTCTAGGATGGGCGGTTCTTCTAGTGAGGTTTTAGTGCTAATGTCTTTCGAACCAATTGGTTCAAAAGGCATGTTCGTAGACTCGTCCTCATCGCAATAAAAATTTTCGAGAGAAAAAATATTTTCGTTTAAAAAATCGGACTCGAAAACCGGGGAAGAACTATCTCCATAAAAAGAATCTAAAGAGTAGCAGAAATCGTCGCTCGGCGACGAGTCTTCCATAGAGGAGTTAATAGAAAAAGTAACTTGGTCGTCTCCTACCCGAAGGAGAAGCTGACCATTACTTACATCAATTAACGCACGTGAGGTCGCGAGGAAAGGGCGACCAAGTATTATTGGTACGTTGGCGTCTTCCTCGATGTCCAAGATGACGAAGTCCACCGGGAAGGTGAACTTGTCTACTCGGACAAGGACATCCTCAACAACCCCGATGGGGAACCTAACCGAGCGATCCGCTAGTTGGATGCGCATATTGGTAGGAACAGGAGTACCCAAACCTAGACGAAGGAAGAGCGAGAACGGCATCAAATTAATGCTCGCGCCTAAGTCTGCCAAGGCGTATTTTACTAATACATTGCCAAAAAGGCACGGGATGGAGAACCGTCCCGGGTCGTTTTGTTTTAAGGGCAATTTACTAGTAAGAGCCGCCGAGCAGACAGCGTTGAGAGATATATGCGAAATATCCTCGAGTTTGCGTTTATTAGAAAGTAGTTCTTTTAAAAATTTCGCATATTTAGGCATTTGCGAGATAGCCTCGCAAAAAGGAACATTAATATGAATTTGTTTAAGTAATAAAATAAATTTTTCATATTGCGCGTTAACTCGCTCTTTATCTAATTTATGCGGGTAGGGCAACACCTTGTTTAAAATAGTTTTATCGTTAAAAATCGGTAAGGGTTGCGTAATCGAAGAAGAGGGAAGAGGGGTCGGAGGTGAAATATGTACCTGAGGATCGATCCGTTTTGGATCGACCACCTCCTTACCGCTACGGAGGGTTATAGCGTTGGCGGTTTCCCTTGGATTGGGCTCCGTGTTCCCTGGCAGTGCCCCCATGGCGCGTTCTGACATGAGTCGCGCCAGCTGTCCAACCTGGAGTTCTAAATTTTTTAGCGATCCGGTGATGTTCTGGATATTAGACTCGTTGGACGCGACATAACGATTAAAATTTTCCTCCACCGGGGATGGCTTCATAGGAGGGGGAGGAGGAAGCGTCGGCGCAAAAGGAGGGGGAGGGGGACGCTGCGCGTTGTTCGGGTTGCTCCAGGAGAAATTCGGATGGTTCCTCCAACCCGGATTATAGTGACTACTATAAGGGTTGTTTTGAAATGAGGGACGCACCGGATTTCCCAAGAAGTCCACAAATTCGTCGACCACGCAGACGTTGGAGGGGGGGAGAAAACAAGGCGGAGTGGAGGAGGAAACAGACATCTCCGCCACCTGCTTAGTTAGCCTTTCCACTTGGAGGGCTAGCTGAGCGGTGGCATCCACTTCAAACATGCCCGCCTGCTTAGGGCGCGCCCGCGGGACGTTCCACTGGTAGGCGTTCACCGCCATTTCCTCGAAAAGGGCCTAGGCGGCCTCGGGGGTCTTATTGTTCAGAGTGCCCCCGGCAGCCGTGTCAATCATTTGACGCGTCTGACTATTCAGTCCATTGTAAAAAATTTGTACCTGCAACCACGCTGGCAGAGCGTGGTGCGGGCACCGGCGGAGAAATTCCTTAAAGCGTTCCCAAGTCTCGTAAAGAGACTCGGAGTCATTTTGGACGAACGAAGATATGTCCGCCCGCAGTCTTGCAGTTTTCGCGGGCGGAAAATACTTCGTAAGGAATTTTTCGGCCAATTCCGCCCAGGACGTGATGGATCCCCGCGGGAGGGAGAGTAACCACGCCTTAGCCTTGGACTTAAGAGAGAAGGGAAAAAGGCGCAAACGAATGGCGTCATCAGTGACGCCATTAATTTTAAAAGTATCGCAAATCTCAAGAAAATTAGACAAGTGATTATTGGGGTCCTCATCCGGCTGTCCGTCGAACTGCACGGCATTTTGGATCATCTGAATCACACTTGACTTAATTTCAAAATTATTGTTGGCCACAGCGGGCCGAACAATACTCGACCCCGTATCATCCAAATTGGGCCGAGCGTAATAAGACATAGTACGCTCGACCGGTTGGGCATTATTCGGGGGGTCGGCCATAGAAGAAGAAGAGGGTTCTCCGATAGATTCTGCGGGGTCTAAAAAGGGAATTCGACGGAGAGATCGGATACGCGCAAGAGAGCGGTCGATCTCGGGGTCGAATTCAAGATTTTCAGAACTCGAAGGTTGTCCACGGGTCATACACCCAAAAAAAAAACGAAAAGGGGGAGGGATATATTTTTTTTGTAAAAATTTTTTTTTTTGAAAATAAAGTAAAATTAATAGATTCCCGGATTCAATATAACAACCGGGATCCCCGGCAACGGCGCCAAAAACTTGATGGCCGCGGAACAGAGACCTACTATGGTTGGTTCGAAATGGTCAGATTCCGCGGACCGGTTAGAAGATCGAGTTTTCTAACGAAAGGAGGCAAGCGCACCTATCGCAAGTAGTACTCGGTATTCGGGAAAATACCGAAGTCGTATTATTCTCGGGGACGCGTTGATTATATCTACTCTTCCAGGAACACTATTATCTTACTAACAGTAAGGTGGGATTTTTTAGTTTAATTAAAGCGGAAAGAAAGAAAGCGGAATTTTGCTAAATTAGTTCGATGACGGGTTAACGCTCGGCATCGAATCGGATTAAGACCAAAATAATTCTTAACAATTATTAAACTTTGTTTTTAATTTAATAAAAGGCACTTGGCCGTGGAGGTTCCAAAAACATGAGCTCACCTTGGTCTAGGGATATCGCTCACCTGGGCGCTAAGGCTATTCGACCGAACGTTAGTCCGACGAAGGATTCCCCTTAACGCCCGCATTACGCTAAGAACCCCGCTATTGGGTGGGGAACCCAATCCGGGAGAACTACGCTTCTCCTTTTCCGAGGGGGCGTACGCAGTTCTCTTTACCCAAGGGGGATCGGTCCATACGTGCAGCCTCTCGGCGTCGCGTATGGATAACGGAAATAGAGCCCACACATCGATTATGTGGTCCTATGCGTCGTTAACCCGGGGTAAACCTTAAGTCCTTAAATTAAATTAAAAATAAAGTTTTTTTTTAATTATTTCAAATCATTTTTTTTATGTCCCAATGCTCTTCGATGCCGAAGGCTAAAAGAGATTAGCCACTCATCGGTATGGGGACGGCTTTATGTTTTTAGGTGAAGCGTGAGTGTTAAATCAAGTACTGAACAATTATAAGAGAAAACACGAAAAACAGGACAGTTAGATAAAATTAAGGCTAATTGATGCAGGCACTCACGCACACTTCAAAACCATAAAGAAAATTTAAATAAAGCAAGACCTACTCAAATGAGTAGGCGGAAATAAATGCACACACGCACACACTCTACAGAATTGAAGAAAGCGATAAATAAAGCGGTAAAATTATCTCCTACACGCACGCACTCTACATAATTGAAAAAGCGATAAAATTGCAAGTCCCGGCACAAATGAGTGGGCGGGAGTAAATCTATCTCATACACACACGCACTCTACTTGAAAAGAAAACACACGCACACACTCTACAGAAAAGAAAACACACGCACCCACACAAAGTTTTCCTACTCAAGTGAGTAGGAAGAAAATGAAAGCAGTAAAAAGACAAGTCCCACTCAAACGAGTGGGCGGGAAATGAAAGCAAAGCGCCATTTAACTCTTAACGAGTAGGCGGAAATAAATGCATACGCACACACGCACTCTACAGAAATGAAATAGAGCAGTAAAACCTAACTCATACACGCACACACACTTGCAGAAATAAGAAAAACAAAGTGCTCAGAAAATTAAAACGACTGCATTTCTACCGCTAGAATGCGGTAGAAATGCATAAAAAGTGAAAATAAAAATTAACCGGAGCGAAAATTTTTGCAAATAAACGCAAAATGGAAGTACTCGAAAAATTAATACAACTGCATTTCTACCGCTAGAATGCGGTAGAAATGCATAAAAAGATGAAATAAAAATTAACCGGACTAAAAGTTTTGAAATTAAAAGCTAAATGAAGTGAGCGGAAAATTATAACGATTATATTTTCATTCTTATATTTTTATAAAAACTCCTAAAAAGTGAAAATAAAACAAAAAGGACAAAAAGTTTTACAACCCTAAAGAGCCTAAGTTAAAAAGTAATAGTTTTAGATGAGTTTTTATAAAGCCTTATGAATGAAAATATAGGAAAAGTAGAAAAGCTAAATCTAAAAAAGTGCAGAAAATGAAATTTAAATGGACGGCACAACGGCTAGAAATGCCGATAAACCCTAAATCTAACTAAGTTACGAAGGCTAAAAAGATAAAAACATAAAAGAAATACAAAAAGATGAACGAAAAATTACTTAAGTAGGCGCATTCAAATGGATTATCCATACAAATTAAGGGAGAAAGATTCATATTTTATTAAAGTAAAAACCCTAATACAAACTAAGAGAGAGAGAGGGGGGAGAAAATCTCCTTACATAAGTTTGGAATCCAAATGGGCAGCACCTCCCCTAAGCAAAGTGGTCAAAAAAGTGGACAAAATAAGCTTCCTGAAAGCTTTTATTTATAGGCAATTTTTCGGGTTGGTCACGCCCTAGGTCACGGGCGTGACAGGGGGGCGTGTCACTACTATTCATGAGCTGGCCGATTGACTTGACTGGAGCTTTGACTTCGGGGCGAAAACATGGCGGTCACGCCCAAGGTCACGGGCGTGACCTAGGGCGTGACCAGGGGAGCTGGCAGTTCGATGTCGGCAGAGTTGACATGTTGACCAAACTTGCGGGTCGGCCTCAACACGGGCGTGTCGAGCATTTGACACGGGCGTGACGCCGGGCGTGTCGGGCTGGGTTTGATGATGGCCGATCGTCGAGCTGGCATCTATGGTCGGCGATCGTCGGGCTGGCGTGACACGGGCGTGTCGGCCAATTGACACGGGCGTGTCAGGCAATTTTTCTGACTTTTCTGGAATTTTTTCTGGAATTTTCCTGGAATAAAAATTAAGCTAAGTTAGAAATAATATTTACAAAAACAAGCAATTTATTGAATTTAAACTAATAAAAAAGACAAAAAATAAACGAAACGGACTTAAATATAATACGAAAATATAGGTATAATTACAACTCATCAAGCATGTCCTAGCTCTTGTAGCATCCGGCTATACTCCTGAGTATCTTGATCAAACTCTTCTTGACCATTGATAAAACCAAAAATCTCAGTTAATACGGCAGGAGTCAAAATTACCTCCTCGCCGCCGATAGTTCCTGTCATCGATTCGTCGCTGGAAGACGATGTATAGACCCATTCTTTGATTTCTGGAATATTTATCTTAATCCTTGTAGACATAAGCCTCTCCAGTCCTTGATCTTTGCATAACTGTAGCATTTCTAGAATAGCGGTATCGCAGGCATTGAAAGAATCAAAATCGACGCTAAAGCCAGCATCAAACTTCATTACGGTCAGCAGAGCTAGAGCAATCGCCATGGATTTGGTTGGGGAAGACGAGAGAAACAAAAGCATAAAGCGCGGGGCAGAGCTCAGGTCAAACCTTTCAAGCAGGAATGAGGAATATGAAACGACGACCTCTGTCGACTATAAAAAGCACGATCTATTAACCTAGGTCAACCATCAGTTTATATTTAAACAGCAATCATCGACCTATTTCAATAGATACTAGAACTGATGGTCGATCGATCGTTCGACGATCGTTTCCTGAAGCAAAGTAGTCGAGCTATCGATCGACTATCTATGTCTTCACAAACTAACGAGTCGTCATCCACCATAGGTCGACGATAGGCTCAACCTGTTTGACTATAGTCGAACGACATTCAATGATATTCGAGCAGATTTCAACATAGGCAGAAGTCTATACTTGGTCTATTCCATTAATCATACCTAGTTGATTCAAAAAGAACAGATGCTTCTGTTCATCTAAGGGCGTGGTGAAAATATCACCTCTCTGAAGGTCAGTGGATATGAACTCAAGACTGATTTTGTTCTTTTCCACACAATCTCTTAGAAAATGGTGTCTGATCTCAATGTGCTTGGTCTTAGAGTGGTGCACAGGATTTCGTTCTATGGAAATAGCACTGGTACTGTCACACATGATTTTTGTGTTCTTATGTGTGTACCCATAATCCAAAAGCTGGTTTTTAATCCACAGGATCTGTGAACAACAACTGGCAGCTGCTATATATTCAGCCTCTGCAGTTGAAGTTGAGACAGAAGCCTGTTTCTTGCAGAACTAAGAGACTAATCTCTCTCCCAGGAACTTACATGTCCCTGAGGTACTTTTCCTGTCAACTCTACAACCAGCACAGTCAGAATCAGAGTATCCAATTAACTCAAATTCTGATTCAGCTTGGTACCACAGTCCTAAATTTGGACATCCCTTAAGGTATCTCAAAATTCTCTTGAGAAGAATCAAATGAGATTCCTTGGGGTTGATCTGGAATCTAGCACATAGGCATGTGGCAGACATTATGTTAGGTCTACTTGCAGTTAAATACAATAGGGAACCAATAATGGCCCTATAGTTTTTCTGATCAACTGCCTTGCCCTTATCATCAGAATCTATAACTACATTTGTAGCCATGGGTGTATGCATTGCTGAAGCATCAGCCATCCCAAATTTCTTTACCAATTCCTTGGCATATTTTGATTGGGAGATGAAGATGCCATCAGCATCTTGCTTCACTTGGAGACCAAGAAAGTAAGACAGCTCACCCATACTACTAATCTCAAACTTAGAGTGCATCTAGTCTGATAACCTTTTGCATAGTTTGGGATCAGTGGAACCAAAGATAATGTCATCAACATAGACTTGAACTAACACGATTGTGTCCTTGTGATGCTTAACAAACAGGGTTCTATCAACTACTCCCCTAACAAAGTTGTGCTCTAACAGGAAATTAGTTAGAGTCTCATACCAGGCTCTGGGTGCTTGCTTAAGTCCGTAAAGAGCTTTTTGAAACTTATAAACAAATGAGGGTTGAGTTGAAGAAACAAACCGTGGAGGTTGTTCAACAAACACCTCTTCCTTTAGCTCACCATTTACGAATGCACTTTTAATATCCATTTGAAAAACATTAAACTTCATATAGGCTGCATAGGATAGAAAGATCCTTATTGCCTCTAGCCTTGCAACAGGAGCAAAGGTTTGGTCATAGTCTATACCTTCCTCCTATCTGTAGACCTGAGCTACAAGCCTAGCTTTGTTCCTTTTAATAATCCCTTGGGAATCCAACTTGTTTCTGAACACCCACTTGGTGCCTATGATTAGTTGGCCTTTTGGTCTTGGAACAAAAGTTCATACTTTAGATCTTTCAAATTGATTAAGCTCCTCTTGCATAGCAATGATCCAGTGGGGATCAAGCTCAGCATCTTTTATGGTGAGGGGCTCAATTTATGAAAGGAATCAAGCATGCATCACATCCTGTCTTAATTGATGTCTTGTTTGCACACCATATGATATGTCACCAATCACTTGAGATGTAGGATGATCTCTAAGTGTGACAATATCAGTAGGTGGGATGTGATCTTCAACAACAGTTTGGATTAATTCCTCTTGTGGAATAGGATTAACTGTTTGTGGTACAACAACTGCTTCCACAAAGTATTCATCACTGTCTTAATCAGTGATATGAAGAGTTGATAGAGGGGGAATCTCTTGGGTGAGATCCTTGCATAACTCTAGTACCTACAATGAGTTTGAGGAAGGAGAAGTTTCCTTCTCCTTGTAAAACATTTTTGACTCATCAAAGGAAACATGCACAGACTCTTCTATTTTTAAAGTTGATTTGTTAAACACCCTATAAGCTTTGCTTACTTGGGAATATCCAAGAAAAATTCCCATTGAAGCTTTTGCTTCAAACTTTCTAAGGTATTCTTTGTTGTTATTGTGAATGTACACTACACAACCAAAGACTCTAAAATAGTTAATTTTAGGTTTCTTTCCTTTAAGTAATTCATAAGGAGTTTTACTCTTAAACTTATGTATTAGACATCTATTCAAAACATAATTAGTTGTGCTAACAGCTTCTGCCCAATAAGAGAGAGGCAAGTTAGCATCTGCCAACAAAGTTCCTATAGCTTCAATTAGGGCTCTATTTTTCCTCTCCACAACCCCATTTTGTTGAGGAGTTCTAGGAGCAGAGAACCTATGATTGATACCTTCTTTCTCACAGAATTCTTGCATGAGAAGAGACTCAAACTCAGTACCATGATCACTTCTAATCAAGGCAACATGAGTAGAATACTCAGTCTGCACATATAGCAGAAAGTCTGTAAGAACTTTGAAGTTATCAGCCTTTGTTCTCAAAAAGAACACCCAAGTGAACCTAGAGAAATCATCTTCAATCACTAAAATGTAAAATTTCCATCCTAGACTCTGTACATTTATTGGGCAAAAAAGGTCCAAGTGCAATAAGTACAGGATTCTAGGTGAATCACTCTTATTTACAGATTTGAAAGAATTTTTGGTTTGCTTGCCTAATTGACAAGCCCTGCATAGACCTTCCTTCTTGTAGGGGCAAGAAGGTAAGCCTCTAACATGGTTGTATTTAGATAACCTAGATATATTCTTAAGATTAACATGACTAAGCCTTTTATGCCATGAGGTGTTATTATTGGTTACCTCATTAAACAGACAAATTTAAGATTTAGTTAAATTAAAATATACTAAGTAAATATTATCCTGTTTAATGCCTACTAACACTACCTTACTATTTAAAGTAATATTGCAAAGAGTGTTAGTAAATGATACCTGATAACCTACATCACATAACTGGCTTACTGAGATTAAGTTGTGCTTCATCCCAGTTACATATGCAACCCTTTTGAATATCACTGCTCCAATGGTAAACTTACCATATCCTTCTGTTTGACCACAGCTGGAATCCCCAAAGATCACCTTTGGTCCAAGCTTGGCCCTGAAGCTTGACAGATTATTTTTGTTTCCTATCATATGTTTGGAACAGCCACTATCTAAATACCATTTGTCTTTAGTAATTTGATAGGTCTTCACCTGCAAAATAAACACTTAAACATTGTGGACCATGACAACCTTGGGTCCATTATTCTTAACATAATTAAAACTTGAAATGAAAGAATAAGCAGGCTGAGGTTTATATCCTAAGGTATAGGATCTCCTAGGTGGAATACTCCATGCAGTTGATGGGTCAATGAACCTAGTGTTTATATTTACCTTAGTGTTTCTAATGTTCTGATTATAATTTTTAAAATCATGTTCAGATCGTCGATAGACGCTCGAAGATCGATGCCAAGATCGTCGAGTATCGGTCGACCATTGGGCCTGCGATCGTCGAGCATAGTTCGACGATTTTTGTATTTCTTTAAATTTTTGTTTTCTCTTTTCTCTCTTAGCCTTATTTAAAGCTTTGTTAACTTGATTTACTTGCTCAGTATTCTTTATTCCATCAGTTGAAATAAATTTTACTGGAGTGGAAAGATGGTTTTTCAGAACCATGGGGGGTTAACTTAGTGAAGCTCCTAAGCCTAGCTTGTTGTTACCTGTCCTAGTGTTTGACATGCTAGTAATCTCTAGTAGCTTAAGACTTGTACCATTAAGAGATTCTTCTAATCTTTTAGATTTGTCTAGTTCTGTTTTAAAAAATTTGATTACTTCAGTAGATCTAGTGAGTTAAGCTTCTAGCCTAGAATTTTCACTAGATAGGGATTCTTATTCAGCTATCCTATATCTAAGCTCCTTAATCTCCTTCTCTGAGCTAATTAAGTCTAAACAGAGAGATTTAAATTCAAATCTAAATTCAATAGAAGTAAAATCATAAGAAGATAATACCTGATCTTTAGTAGGCATTTCTTCTTCATCAGAACTCTTTGCAGCTGAATGATTGCTGCAGGCATCAATTGCCATTAGGCAAATTTCTTTTGCCTTCTTCTCTTCCTCATCTTCACCGAAGCTCTAGGAGGAAGATTCCTCATCTGAATCACTCCAGGTTTCAGCCACAAATCCTTTCTCCTTCTTCTTGGTTTTGTGAGAGGAGGACTTGGAATGCTTCTTCTAATATTCTTTGTCTTTTCTCTTCTCCTTGTTCTTTTCCTCTGGACACTCAGGTAAAATGTGTCCAGGTTTCCTACAACCATAACATATAATTTCTTTAGCAGGTGATCTGTCATACCTTTGCTTGTCTTCATATCTTGAAGACTTCTTTCTGAAGTCCTTTCTGCCCATTTTGAGAAACCTTTTTGCAAAGAGTGTCATTAGCTCCTCAATTTATTGGCTTCCTTCAGATGCATCAGCAGCCTTTAGAGCAAAAGTTTGCTCTTTCCTTGTTAGAGTAAGTGCTTTGGCTTCAGCTTCAGCTTCCCTAGTCTTTAGTAGTTGCTCAAATTATTTGAGCTTGCCAAGGAGAGCTTCAGTTTAGATCGCAGTTGTACTTCTGGACTCTTTGATGGGCCAGATCCTGAGATCCCATGTGGGTGGGAAGCATATCAATATCTTGTCATTGACTTCTGTCAATGTTATCTCCTTATCAAGTGTTCTATGCTCATTGATGATGGAGCTGAGCCTAGTGTACATTACATCAACTGATTCTGCTTCAGTCTTCTTGAAATTCTCATATTGGGATATGAGGTTGGACCACCTGTCCTTCCTTTCATCAGCTGAACTAGCTACAATCTGGTTCAGTGAGTCCCACATGGCTTTTGCTGAAGTGCAATCAGCCACTTTCTGGAAAGTTTCATCAGACATGGTCTGAGCCAGAATGTTCATAGCTTTTGCATCAGCTATCTTTGCTTTCTTGTAAGCATCATTATAGTCAGGAGGTGGCACTGCACTCAGATTTATTGAAGTTGTAGCAGTAGTTGCAGCAGGTGGTGTTGGTAGTCCTGTCAAAATAGAAGAAAAAATATCTTCGTCAATAGAATTCATATACAGTCTGATTCTTGCCTTCCAGATGCTGAACTTAGCTAAGTTGCATATTGGAGGTCTTGTTCTAGAATAATCCTTGTACTGGGCCATGAAGTGAATATCTATAAACTTGGTATCTATCTAGATCCTGTGACTCAGGTATTAGCCTGTAAAGTCAGTCAACCTCCCTCTGATACCAATTGAAAGTGAGGATAAATACAACTCTAGAGGGGGGGGGGGGTGAATAGAGTATTCAAAAATATGACAATCTACTCAACTCCCTTAGAGTTAATTTGCGGAACAAGTATATAAATATATGAAACCCTAGAGCCTAACACAAAGTGAGGTGCACAAGAGAAAGCTAATTGTAATTAAAGTTTAAGCTTTAGTCCTAACACAACAACTAACAATCCTAGTTAATTCTACTCATAGGCACAGCGCAGTAATTAAAATAAGCAACACAGACAACACAAGAAGATTTATAGTGGTTCCCTCTCAATAGGTACATCCACTCTTCTACTACCCTGGTAGGAATCAACTATAGGTTTTTGTTCAGGTGCCCTGCCACCAACTGATCTGATTCAGGTAGATCAAGTAAACCCTTTGAGCTTTTGATCAGGAGCTAAAAATCAAACACAGGATTTTGCTAAGGTGCCCTGCCAACAAGGTTCACTTTTGAAGGGAGTAATAACCCTTTGTACAGGAGGTTGAGAGAGTTAGAATGTCTTCTTTATTGTTAAACAGAATTAGGTAAGCTAGTGGATTGCAATGAGCTATAGAAAGCTCTGATGGAATCAAAGCTCCCCCTGGCTTAGAGAATATCCAAGAAGAAGCCTTGCTTCAGGGTGCAGGATCTCTTCATAACTCTTGATAGAGAAGATCTGTTTACTTGAAGTTCTTTAAGGAGCAGCTTGAAGAAGACTCTTGATGTGGAATGGTTGTTCTTCTTCAACAGCTTTTCTTTCTTCTTCTTCTTGAAGCTTTGAGTAAGAATGTTCCTATGAGCAGGATGAACTCAGGATTGAAGAAGAGAATTCTGAAGAGAGTTGTTCTTCTCAGCTGTATGTAAAAATATCTGAGAGCTGTATCTTCTTGTTCTTGTTGTATATGAGTGTATGTTCTCTTCTTTAACTAGTCTCTCCAGCTTTTATGTATATGCCTTTATAACGGCTTTTATCTTTCTCTTAATTTGAAACTTGTCTTCTTCTGAGATCTGCAATCCGGGCTGCAAATAACACATAGTACAAATAGCCTGCAGAAGGACATTCTATTAAGAAATAAAGCTTTCTTAGAAGCTGCTTATCCATTCTGCAAGTCCAAAAGATATTAGAAAAAGTCACATCAAAATCAACCTCTTTACGGCCAGAGACAGACATCTGTGTCTAATGGCTATAAAGGACAGCATGGCAGATAAAGCAAAAAGACTTTTCAACTAATAAGACCAAAAACTTTGTCAGAAAGAACTTGACTTATGCATAAAGAATAAGGCAAAGATTGCCTTGATATGTAAGCATAAAATCAATGAAATAATCTTTAATAAAATAAGCCATATAAATAAGAAATAACTCACAGAAGAGAAAGAATACAATATCTTTAAATGCAGACAAAAAGATAGTCGAACGAATCACGACGATCCTCAAACTATCAGAAAAGATAGCCAACCTATCAGAACAGATAGTCAACCTACAAGAACAGATAGTCGACCTACAAGAAAAGATAGTCGACCTACAAGAAATCTGTTTGGACAAAAGAAGTCGAGCAGGGCTCGACGATCGACGATACTGAAACCACAGATCGTCGAGCTAACAAAGAAGAACTAACTCAGAGATTGTAGATTTGCTGATAGACGATAGTCGATCAACTGATAGACGATAGTCGATCAACTGATAGACGATAGTCAAGCGGCGTTCGACCATAGTCGAACTAAAAAACACTTAACAAGATTTTCAAACTTGATAAACAACAACTCTACACAACTGATGGAATCAAACATAAATCTAACCATTGACCATAGATAAATCTTGGGTTAAGAATCTAAATGAGAAGACTTAACTCAAATCCAAACTAGGGTACCAACAGATAGGCATGAAGATGGATATCACCTACTTCATGACCCACTGCGAGACATGCTAGCTGGTGAAGGCAGAGTGCAGAAACCCCGTAGGATTATTGCAACCACTTCCAGTGCCGGAGTGGAAGTTCTAGGATATCACGATGGACTTCATACATTGCCTTCCCCTATCGCGGACGGGAAACAATTTGATCTGGGTAATCGTCGACCGGCTAACGAAGGTAGCAAGATTTATCCCGATCAGGAAAGATGACTCGGTTGGTATGCTGTTTCAGAAATTCGTGGAGCAGTTCATCGGTTATCATGGCGTACCCAGGATGATCGTATCGGATTAGTATGGATGGTTTACGTCCAGGGAGTGGAGATCATTGCATACTTACTTGGGCACTCAGATAACATTCAGTACAGCTTTTCCTCCCTAGACTGACGGGCAGACAGAACGCACCAATCAGACCTTGGAAGACCTACTGTGACTGTGCATTCTGTATTGCGGAGAGCCTTAGGAGAAGCTATTGTCAGTGGTCAAGTTCTCATATAATAACAGCTACCAGTCCCGCATAGGGATGGCTCCTTATGAGGCCCTATACCGATGAAGGTGTAGGACTCCACTGTCATGGGTACAGGACGAGGATCCGAAGGATTTGGGCTCAGAGTTTGTTTAGGACACTGAGGCTAAGGTGAGGCTGATACGGGACAGGATGTTAGAGACACAGAGCAGACAGGCTAAGTATTACGACGCTCGGCATCATCAAGTGGAGTTTCAGTTGGGGGACCATGTATTCTTGAAGATCGGACCAAAGCATGGAGTTTCATGGGTGCGTGCTCGGAAGAAGAAGCTCAACCCGAGATATATGGGGCATTACAGGATCCTGGAGTGGATCTGTTACTTAGCATACAGGCTGGAACTGCCACTAGAGCCGACAGGTCTGCACGACGTATTCCACGTATCTTCTCTTAGGAGGGCTTTACTATGCCCGGAGCAGCAGATTGCAGCCACGGATGTGTTGGTAGCATCTGATCGGTTTGTTCATCTAGAGCCGGTCCTGATTGACGACGAGGGGATACATGTCTTGTGATGCAAGAAGGTTCCATTGGTCAAGGTCTTATGGAGGAATCACGGTCAAAAGGAGCACACCTGGGAGCCGCAGGATCTGATGCGACAAAGGTTCCCAGAGCTTTTCAGTCAGGTATACCTCACAACCTCTCGGGATGTTACAATTTACTTTTCATACTTGAAACCCAGTAGGCCAAACTAGAATTTTGAGGACGAATTTTTTTGTTTATCTATTGGGATTTGTAACATCCCTCAGACAACTAGACCCCCAAAGAGTGGTTTTGTCATGACTAGGTCATGACAAAACCCTCAGAAGCCCAAGAAGACCAAGTTGACTTAGGAATAAAGGTGATTAGGATGAATGGTATGCAAATAATAGATTCCTTAACCCTAGTTTAGGATGATCATGAGACTCCAAGACCCCACCATGACCTCACCAATCTGTTAAAAGGCCCTAAAGGTCTGTTGGAGTCAATCCGGGATGGCGAAGTTGACCTAGGATCATCTTAGGCCTAAATAGGGCAAGATTCCCTAGCTAAGGGAAAAGTGCCCTAATGAGCCAAACCAACCTACCAAGGTCTCCCTAGACCTAGAGTGGGGTCAATGGGCACCAAGATCCATTAGGGTCAACCTTTGAGCTTAAGTTGACTTAAGTCAACCCTAACCCTAAATGGGTCAAACTGACTTACATAGGGTCAATTGACCTTCCCTTAGCCAAGTGGACCCCACCCAGATTCCTAACCCTAAAGTGGCATCAATGGATTACTAAGGATCCATTGGGGTTAACTCTAGTGGCTAAGTTAACACAAGTCAACTAAAACCCCAAAGTGGTCAAAGTGCCCTTAATAAGCGTAAGTGACCTTCAAGGTGCCAAGTCAACCCTACCCAACCCTACCTAGACCCTAGAGGAGGCCAATAGGTCATCAATTACCCATTGATGGTGAAACAAAAGGTCAATTTGACCAAAGTCAACCCTAAGCTAGGTCAAGTTAAACTTAGCTCAAAAAGGGCTAACTCAAGCTCAAGTGCGTAGCCACTTGGGCTAACCACCTCTTAACAACCTTATATTAGCTTAGTGGGCTACATTTAGGCATGGGCCATGAAATAATTAGTCCATGAAGGGAAGGAGAGAGAAAACTAAAAATTTCTCTAATGGAGGAGAGAGAAAAGGAGGTAAAAGTCATTCATAGCATAGGGAAGCCAAGGGCCCTTCTTACTTGCTTGGTTCATCTCCCCTAATAGCTCTGAGAAGATCAGGAGCTTTTCCTGCCCTTTTCATTGGCTGGAATGCACAGAACCACCATGGTCGAGAAAGACCATTCATGGCCATTAATAGTGCCATGAAGGAAGACCCTTCTCCTCCTTCCATTAAGGGTTGGATTCAACTCCTCTTAGTAAGAGGAGGAGTCTCTAGCCGTTTACTCGCTGTATTGAGCCCAATTCACCTCCCCACCACTATGGCCGAGCCAATCCACTCATGGCCATTAATGAATTGATGCCATGACAACCCCCTCCCCCATTTCACTGTGTTAAAACCTTCACTGGAATCCTAGGATTCGTTTACACACCTTACCTGAAGGACCCAGAGCAGTTCACTATACTGTTGCAGAAACCGAGCGGCGCCACAATCAGAAATGGCATCCCGATGATCAACCCGCCTCTAGGCCGCAAACAAGTTCCTACCCTTCTTCTTCTCCTCTGGGTAGATCATAGGGATCAATTAGAATAAAAATTAGGCTCAATTGAGCCTCATCAAAGCTTTTGTTTTCATTGTTTTTCTGTGAAAAATGAGATTTGTCGGGATCGCCGAAAAAGGGCCCTCCAACGACTGTACCGCCGCCTGGCGATATCCACCACCTCGACGGAGGTGGTGGTAGTGGTGGCCGACCAGGGAGGTGGTCGGGTGGCCGACAATGGCGGCTGGAAGAAGCTCATGGTCGGGTCAATCCTACCCATCGGCTGGAGGAAGAAGATAAGACAGAACTGCTGGATCTTGCGTCAAGATCCGTGCATGAGCATTATATTAATATTTCATTTTAATGAATTCTGTCACACATATTCAGTCACATTGTAAATTAATTTAAAAATACTTACATGGTTCTGCAAAGAAAGTGGTCAACATGAACTTTGTAGATCTGAGAGTCTACTTTATATTAAAATTGATTTCAACCAATTTGGATAAGTAATTTGACAACAGAACTCATTTTGGTATGGGCTATACCTAGGGCTAGACAGAGATTAAAATGTGTTCCCCCACTTCATTCCTTGTCAAAATGACCTGAAATTTTGACAAAGAGTCACACTGAACTATACCTAAGTCCTGCCCAAAAATGAAAATTTTTGGGGATAATTTATCTATAGTTTTTGAAATTATTTAATAACCCTAGGGTAAGTTAGTTAGGGGACCTAATGACCTCCAAATCATCCAAAATTTTGGTCAGTGGTTCATGGGGTCATCATTAGCTGTAGTACAAAATTTAACCTCATTTTGACTTGATTTGGTTGGGAAATCAGCAAACCCTAGTTTTGCCCTTAGAAGGGTATTTAGGTCAAAAATACACCTTGTGGGTTTGGGTGGCCAAACCACCTCAACTGAGGCTGAAGTTTGGGACACTAGTTTGACATGATATATAACACCCTTATATGGATTATGGGGTGGTTTGGGGTAGGATTGCCCTAGGACCCAAGTTCAAACACTAAGTTTGGACTTTGGGGGTTTGAGAAGGGCATGGGGTAAAATGCCCTTGTATGGGCTTGAAATTCGGTAGAAAGGATACTAGGGTTGCTAAGGTGCTCTGGCAAAAATCTTAGAGGATTTGAAGATGGATAAGCCACTCAAAACCCTAACCCTAGTGTAGGGAAAAACCTTTATACATGCAAGATAGGCCACCAAAACTTAATGAAAAGTCATGAAACTTGGATAGTATACTCATAGGGTTAATTAGAGCCTCTAATGATTTTATTGATAATTTTGGAACAATATATTTAGCACCTCCATTATAGTACATGGAATTGCCCTTGATAATCTTTTAATTATTATGATCACATTGTTTAATATGAAGTTATTAAAATTGGACAGAGGGTGTTTTAGATCACTATACTTATACTTGAATTTTATTATAATTTTTAGATGTGTATTTTCAGTACTTTTTTCACAAGCTTTTAAGAATACAGTTATATTCAAAATTAGATGCAGAGCTCAATATTGGTTTGAAAATTTTGGAACTCATTTAAAAGTGTACTTAAGTGAATATACAATTGAGTAAATTTTACCATATTTTATGGTGAATATTTACAGTAGTTATTTTAATAATGTAAGAATGAGGATTATTGTTTTAAATTAAAATGTGAGCTCATTATTCACTCAGAAGTTTTGGAAATTTTGTCAGAAGTGTTTTTAGGTCATATTAGTCATGCTTGAATTTTATTATAATTTTTGGAAGCTTGTTTAGAATATTACTTCATTAGCTGTTATTTATGTGTTTATGTTTAAAATTATGGATCAAGGCCCAAACCTTACTGAAAAATTAGGAGACTTTGAATTTACTATTAAATAGTCATCTTGTATTTATCATAAATTTTTGGAGAATTTTGCATGCATGAAAAGGTACTTCATGTTCAAACTAAGGTATTTGGATTTCTTAGGAAATTAAATATATTATCAACTAAATTAGGAAAATTATGAAATTCTTGATTTAGGCTAATCTTGTCATTGTAGTCCCCCCAAAAATTATTATAGGGATATTGGATGATAATTTGAAGTACCTCCCATTGTATACATCATATAGCTTGGGATGGTCTGCGTTTAGTAAAACTGGAAAAATCATGTTAACATGGGAATGGTCGTAGAGAGATGGGATTGTGTTTACTGATTTGGGTAAGTGGATTGGAGTATACCATTGGAAGATGGAAAGAGTAGGATTGTAGAGTTGTCTACGATTAGGTGGTACTCGGGATCGACGATAGATTGTCTATCCGGTGAAGGGGAGACATGGTCATAACTCATTAGGGTTAGAACCAGTGTAATACTAAAGGGATCGAGAATCGAGTAGTAACCAATAATAATATGTGCCTTGTAAAAGAGAGCTTTGAGATTCAGCTCATCGTAGTTCCTAGTGCCCTTTGAGAGCCCTTCACGGGGTATACCTGGGGCATCCTAGGCTAACCTAAACTGTAGGCAAACTAAACCGTAAGAGTAACAAGCATATCTAGGGATTCACTTTCACTCACCTCAATGTCTCGGGATGTTAGGTTGGGTCACACAGGCAGTAGGCTCGGTGTTTTGGTGATGGGCAGGTTGGCCCGGCAAGCTTTGGCTCGGTTGTTGGTTGTGATGGACGAGATTGTCCGGGGAGCTTTGGCTTGGTAGGTGATACATAAGGTTGCATGTGTATAAAGTATAAGGTGGTGGGTCTTTGTTATGGAGGGTCGATGAACCGATGGCAATACGCCTACTCGGCAAGTGTGGTTTAGCACTTCGCCAAATAAAGTCGGTATGCCAGCCGGCAAGATTACGCAGGAGCTCCGCTTACTGCACCAGCATCGAGGAGTACGATAGGTATGAGTGGTAGTGAAATTACCGATTTAGAGGTGGGCAAGGCCCAACCCACTGCTTCTGTTTGCCACTACAGAGGTATCCTGGGAGGTTAAGCTCCAGAAAGGGGGGAACTAAAGGTCTGTGTACACAGAGTCGAGTGGTTGAGTTGTACTTGCATGTTCACAAGATAGCATATTTTTCATGTCATACCATCATCATTACATATAACCCTGACACCAATTGTAGAAGGTTGTATGGGACGTTTTATACAATAGGCCCTGCAATACGACCCCTTGGCTTATAATTTCACATGAACATGCTTATAAGTTAAGGTTTTTACTCTGTAGATATATACATGCTTCTAGAAAACTGGTACCCTATCGTATAAATGGGTATGGATCTTTTTATACGATAGGGGCCTTGTAGAAGATCCCTTAGCTTATGTGTTTTCATATAAGTTAAGGTTATATATTTTATATTCAGTCTTTCATACTTTCATTACTGTCACATGTACTCTTAGAACTGCTAGATAAGTTCCGGCGTCACCTGTTACTTTATTATTCTCAACCATCATTTCCTCTCCTTTCCTTCTCCCCGTTAGATTCTTAAGCGCCATGGGGGAAGGGGCGGGGGATGATAGGACTTAGTATTTTAGACTAACGTCTTTCGAACCACTTCATTTTAAGGGACCGTGGAGCCCAGCATGGAGGAGCAGCCCCGGAGGTTGGCATGCTTGGAGATGGGACAGTCTATCACCGGAGTTCAGACAGTTGGGACTGTGAGTCCTGATCGTTAGTAGATGTTTAGCT
The DNA here is from genome assembly GCA_039513925.1 of Platanthera zijinensis. Classification (NCBI taxonomy): domain Eukaryota; kingdom Viridiplantae; phylum Streptophyta; class Magnoliopsida; order Asparagales; family Orchidaceae; genus Platanthera; species Platanthera zijinensis. Next base: position 117,876,461 of record CM077086.1, on the reverse strand, counting down.
TTTGCTTCCGCGCTGAGTGATTTGTAGCAAGGATATTTATGTACCGGGCATGATCCCTATTTTTTGTACCTTTGTTATTTATGTGGACTCTCCCTTCGTGGAGATTTTTACTATATATGTGATTTTTGTGGACTTGCCTTTTATTATTTTGCTACTGTTTTGTGATCGAATCGACCGGTAGGATCGGCATTTTGTAGTGATGACCTTCCCGAGCGTGAAGGTGTCACCGCAAAGCGGCGGTTCTTGGCCTAAGACCCCGGTGGTTTAAAAAAGAAAAAAAAGGTGGGGGGTATTACATGTATGGAACCTCTTCAACTGTTATATACATCCTAGGGTTAGCAACTTCCATGAACTGCCTCACCCTTGCTTTCCATATGCCAAAATCTTCCTTCCTATAGATTGGAAGGTTCGCATCACTATGCTCCCTATTGGTCATTCCTGAGCCATGGAGACAGACTTCTAGTTAACCTTGGAGATCTACTCAGATTGTTAAGCCTTTAAAGATCAACCTCCCTCTGATACTACTTGAAAGTCTTGTTTTCAAGGTTAGCTAAACACCTAGAGGGGGGTGAATAGGTTTTTTTCTTTATTTTAACTTTTCTAATTTGTTATCAGATTTTTGTGTCTGTGATTAGGTTAGTTATCATCTTTAAGAACATTCATAGATGACACAACAATTTTATAGTGGTTCCCCAATCTTGGGTACATCCACTGTCCCTCTACACCTATCTAATAATGTATTAGATTCGACTATCCCTCCAGAACTCAGCTACTTAATAGCTTGCAGCACAAATCCTGAAGGACCACACAGGGCACATAGACTAACACTTAGGCACTAATCCAATCAACAGGTCACAAAGACCTTTCATAAGGAACTAAGCAAAACACAGGTCACAAAGACCTTAGCCTTTATAATATAGGCTTACAACTCCAAACTCACAAAGAATCGAAACAAAAGAACAAGAAAGGTTTTATGATTATAAACCAGATAAAGAACTCGGTGTATTCTTCTTCCTGGACTGAGAAGATATCAGGCCAACCAATTGTTGTTGAAGACAATGAAGTAAGCAGTAGATTCATTCTTCAACTAGCTTTCTTTTTCTCTACAGAACTTGTAGATCTGCTACCTCAGATTAGATTCTGATCCTGCGATAACAGATTGTAATTGCTTCATCTAACTTCTTGCCAGCAAGGTTCTCTGTGTAGAACCACTTCTTTTGGCTTGACGAAAATGGCGAGGAAGAAGATGAAGTTCGACCGCCCTTTTTTGTTTTTCAGAAAACCTAGACAAGGAATCGATTGGTGTGTTGTTTTTGCTCTTGCCGATTTTATTCCTTTCATACTCTGAAGGTCAATTGAGCAGTGGGTCCCACCACCAGGATTGATTGCTGAGATTAAGACATTTAGCTCATGCTTTCCATTTAATCTTGATTCAATGGCTAATTTCTGTGTGTGGGACCCAACACTTTATGTTGAAAAAATTCCTTGGAAGTGCAGAGGATGATGACAGCTGGCCGCCAACGTCTCTGGCAGCAATTATGCACCATTTGAATTTTGGTTGACTATTTGACTTTGCTGACGTGAGCATGACTCAGCTTCTCTGGAATTAGACAAAATTCAATCATAAGAACCAAAGGCGTTGAGTGAGTAGGTATCACTCAATGCCACAACACTTAGACAAAATTCTAAGTATTGAGCTTGACAAAAGCTGAGCTCCGTTCGACGAACGTCGAGCTCAGCTCGACGAAAGTATAAGTTCAGTTCGATAAACTGTGGACTTTGTTTGACGAAAGACTGAACTTAGTTCGACAAACTCCAAGCTAAAATGAGTAATTTGGCTCAGTTCGACGAATGCAGAGCTTAGTTTGACAAAGCTGAGCTCGACGAAAGTCAAGCAATTCACGCTTTTGGACTTAGCCAAATTTCTGCTTCAAGGAGTTGAGTGCGTTGAGTGAGCTTGCCTCGCTCAACGCTATTTTCCTTAGCAAATATTTCTGCATCATGGCATTGAGAGAGTAAGCTCCACTCAACGCCAAACTACCTAACAGAATTTTTCTGTTATCTGGCGTTTAGTAAATAAGCTACACTCAATGCCTGTGGACTTGTGAAAATTTTGCCCAACTTTTCTATGGAGTTGAATGGCACAGCAACACTCAATGCTAAAGTTGTATGGCGTTGAGTGAGTAGACCACACTAAATGCTTGTAGACTTGGCCACATTTTCAGCCAATTTCTCTAGGCTTAGACTGACTCATCCTGAGTCACATCCTTTTTGTTGTATGGTATTGAGTGAGTAGACTACACTAAATGCATGTGGACTTAGCCACATTTTATTCTATCTTCCAGTTAGGCTGAGACAGACTCAATGTTATATGTTATATGCCATTGAGTGAGCTGTTCTCACTCAACGCTTGTGTACTTAGGAAAATTTCTACAAAGCAAAATAAAATCCATACCTCTGACGTTGCGTGAGCTTGCTCCACTCAACGCCTGTGGACTTAGTTGATTTTTGCTAGGTAGAGCAACCACTTATTGTGTCCACATGTCCAATCACTGTGATATGGACTACCTACACTCAAGACCTCAAATGCACATAAAATATAGTTGATCTGTGTCTCATTGACCTGTTTGACTTCTCACAAATCAGGGACATTGGGAACAATGGACCCAACATTCTTCTATCTAGCCATCATAATCTTTTCTTGACTTTAAGTATCCTTTCTTTTCCTAGATAAAGATACCTCTCCTTAGTCAATGAGGGGAGTGATCATAATCATCACAAGCCTCTTAATAGGTCTTTAGAGGAGTGTAGTTATATTAAATTGTTGGGTTAGATGGTGGAATATCTTGCTGTGGGGAATAATACACTAGTTCCAAACCCATGGCTTCTCTAACAGAATTGACGATCCATATATCTTGTTGAGCCGAGAATTAATTTATGGTCCTCTCCCCCTTTATGATTTCTTCAAATGTGTGTTTGCAAATTGCTTCTTAATATTCAGCTAGATACAACATATTCACTCTTGCAACCATGGTGTTCTTTGTTTGGAGTAGATGACCATCCAAAAATTGACTGCAGAAGTCAATTCTATCCAGTACATTCATTCTATGCTCAACCATGTTGTGAGAAGTTGCTTGGAAAGCTTGGTGAAGATTAGCTCTGGTGGCTTATTGATTGTCTATTATAGCTTGTATGCCCTGGTGAGTCAAAACATTTTACAGCTACAGCCTTCATGAAGAAATGTAGTGTTTGAGCATTTAAATAGTGTATTTCTTCTTACGCTGCTGTGATGTTCTCAATCAGTTCAATCATCAGCCCTTGAACCGATGTCTGCACAAAATCTCATAACTTCCTTCTCTGAATATCTAGCATAACATGCAGCTACGCCTTAAAAGAATCAGAGGGTTCTTGACTGGTTGGAGGTGATGAGGATTTTGGCTCTTCTGCAGTTATTCTCTGGGTAGGGCTTGTTTGAGGCTCATATTCCTTGCAAAGGCAGTCTGGAGTTGATTTCTAAGATATGAGCTTATCAATGTCTGGCTCATCTAGAACACTTTTCCCTTTCCATAGAACTATCTCATTGCCTATAGGGATAAACTCTTCTGGTTCTTCTTCAATAGGAAGGAGTATGGATTCGTATTTACCAATTTGCTGATTACTTGGTCTGCTTCTTCCATGTCAAGATTACTTTTGGTAGAGTCTTGCAGATTAAATTCCACCTCAATATCCTCAGTTAATGCTCTTCCATCTTCATCCATCACTTCAGTATTTTGGGTAGAGTCTTCCAGGGCTAACTCCCCCTCAACTGTTACTATATCTATGATAATAAGGTCTTGGTGACCTTCTCCTTTCACAACTTCTATATAAAGGGTGGACACTTCTTTATGAACTTCCTCTAGTACTTTAGTCTCAACATGTTGAGGAGTAAGTTCGAGGTGAACTTCTCCCTAAGGCAGCTCTTCAATACCTTAGGTAGCAAGTGTTGGGAATATTGCTCTCAATGTTCCCTAGATTTGAAGATTTGAAGAGGCATAACAATTAATAATAAGAACACAATTGTATTTGATGTATGTTCAAGTTCATTATGTGCAGGATGTTCCTTTGAACAAGTTTAGACAGGTTATTTAAGTGAATGTGACAGGTGGTCATAAGGTAGAAAGATGGAGAGACAAAAATCTATCTAAGTCAACAAGTGTTGAGTGAAGCCAGTTCACTCAATGCCAGATGTCAGGGAAGGATGTAGGAAAGACAGAAATTTGTCTAAGTCCACAGGAATTGAGTGAAGCTAGATCCCTTAATGCCAGATGCCAAAAAGCACGAGTAAAGCATGGACAGTCAAAGCCCAACAGTTTGCAAAGATGATTTGCGGCTAAGTCCACAGACGTTGAGTGAAGCCAGTTCACTCAACACCATATAACAAGAGGCATCGAGTAAAGCTCAGTATGTCAAATCTTCAGCATTAGCAAGGAAGAAATCTGACTATATCCAGAAGCATTGAGTGAGAACAACCCACTCAATGCCCAAAGAAGAAAGCATCGACAGGATATTGTTCAGTCAAAGCTTAAGAAGAAATAGATAGGAAAGTCTGTCTAAGTCCAGATGCATTGAGTGAGGACAACTCATTCAACGCAAGTTCATCATGAAGATTGGCTAAGTACAGAAGCATTGAGTGAAGGATGCTCACTCAATGCCTCAGCAAGATTGCAGGAAATTAGAGAAATAGCTAAGTCCAAATGCGTTTAGTGATGAAGGTTCACTCAATGCACAAAATGCCTAGAAATACAGAAGTAATTGGCTAAGTCCAAATGCGTTGAGTGATGAAGATTCACTCAACGCACTCAATGCCTAATGGTACAGAGATATTGGCTAAGAAAAAATTCATTGAGTGATGAATATTCACTAAATGCCTGACAGTGTAGACTATTTGACTATGTGTTTTTACGCTGAGTGAAGGCTACCCGCTCAACGCACTCAATGCCTACGATGAACTAGCTTAATTTTGCTAAGTACACAGACGCTGACGTCAGCAAATGTCAGCAAAGTTCAAACTCGTTGCGGGAAGTCTACAGTACACGAAAATTGGCACCACATGCCTACTATATAACTTTTCCTGTAAAAGTAAAGTTACAGCTGACAACTTTAGTGGGGCCTACTGGTCAAAGAGACGTTGGACGGTGGAAGATAAACGGATTGAGATATGCGGAAGCAAATCAACCTTTATGGTTTTATCTTTTCGCAAAGAGGTAGAACTTCATCTTCTTCCTCTCGCCATTATTATAGAGCCTGAAGCTTGAAGTTCAAACCCGCAGATCTAAAATTTCACACAGTTAGCTGTAGCGATTTTCACCAGCTACAACTAGTTCAGAAAAACTTTCTGGGAAAGAAGAAGAAGCAGAGCTATGTGGTTTCTGAAGTCAAGGTTAGCTGATTAAAGAATACAAAGAACTGTCAACTCATCTGTCTTCATCAGCAAGATCAAGAACTTGTGTTTCTGAGTAACTTCCAGTACAAGAAGCATTTTACTTAAGATCATCTTTCTTATTGCTGAGAAGAAGTTAGGGGTGAGATTTTCTTAGCTCAGGAAGTAAAAGACTTAGAGAAATTTCTCTGGAGTCAAATCATTAACAAACTCTTTATCTTCTGTAGGATCTTAACGAATCTGAGTATAGGCCTATTTTATAAAGGATGAGTGTAGAATCATTTATTACTCTGAAGTAGGATCCTGAGTGGAACTGAGATAGGGCATGTGTGCCTCAGGTAGGCTATTTTCCTGAGGTAGGAGAGTCATTCTCTCTAAGTGGTACTGCCTTTATGCATAAGTTATAGGATACAGCTTTGAATCTGAGGTAGTGCTTTTATTCCTGAGATGTAGGAGAGTCATCCTCTTTGAGTTATAGGGAAAACCGCCTAGCCTGAGGTGTAGGACTATTAATTTACTCTGAGGTAGGTTATCTTTAGATCACAGAGTTGTAGGATCAAGCTTGCCCTGAGGTAGGGCTTTGTGCCTTGGGTATGTATTGGAGGAGACTGAGAGATCCAGAGGGATCTATATTGTAAGCTCTAAGGAGCTGAGTTTTGGAGAAGTTCCTTATCTAACACACTATTAGAAAGGTGGGAGGGATAGTGGTTGCACTCATAATATGGGAACCACTATAAATTCTGTGTGTACTTTGTGTGGTGTGTCCTGAAAGTAGAAAACTACTAACTCGCAACACACTAAAAGAAGGAAATTTAAAAAGAGACCAAAAACCTATTCCCCCCCCCTCTAAATGTTTAGCTACCCTTGAAACTAAAGACTTTCAGCAAGTTCTTGTTGAACATCTCCTACTTCCATCAATCCTTTCTCAGTCTCACCCTTAGACTCTTCCATTGGGGTTGTGCTTTCCAAGTCCTCAGGGGACACATCTCTGGATAGGATTGGGTATGACTATCCTATATGCTTCCCCTCAACATGATTAGGGGAGGGTATGGTTCTTGGAGCTTGTATTCCCTCCTTCTTCAATCTCTTCTTCCTTTTATCCTTCTTACTTTGGGGGTTTGCATCACTTCTTTATTTTTTCTATATCTGAGGTTTCTTAAAACTTTATCCTTTTTTCTCAGATTTAGGGAATGGCTTTTCCCACCTCTCAATAGTCTTATAGTCCATTTTATTCAAATAATGGAGAGGTACCTCAAGTGTCTCATTTAGCTTATCACTCATGCACTTGGAGAGGTAAAGAGAGATAATCCTCTGTAAGTTGGGGGCATTCTGATTCTAAACATTTACATAGAAATCCTGTCATTTGAACTAGACTTGCAAAGGAGAGCCATGCCTATTATATCAACCAATAATTTTCTAGGAGATTCTTGCTACCCATCTACAAATATCCATATTCCTCTACTGAATAGTTACACTATTTTAGGGATGCTTCATGGTCTGACCTAAAAATTTCCTCTTCCACTTCTCCTTCAGTAAGAGAAGGAAGTTCGAACAGCCGATTAGGCTCCTAGAGGTGATTAATAGATTTTGCTTCAGGAAACATGTTTTGATGTTTAACCCCGATCCACTTATTTGTGCATTCTAAAAGAACTCATCTACCACATTTTGCACGATTCTAGTAGGTTTTCAAACAATTACCTCTAGTCCAGACGCACTGAGTGTAACATCCCATTTTGAGTTAGACCCCTCGGGTGTGCTTTGGTGTCACTATGGTGACTTGAGATGGCAGACGATAGTTAGAACATGCCCGGAGTAAATTCGTCGAGTGGCTTGGAGAGTATTCATCAAAATGACTTGAGAAATAGTTGAGAGGAAGTGTGAGTTCATCGAGTTGACTTATGAAATCTGTTGAAATGATTCGTCAAAAGGACTCGTGAATTTGGTGAGAGGACTTGGCGAATTTGTCGAGTGAACTCGAGTGGACTCGAGAAATCTACCGAGATGATTCGTCGAGAAGATTCGTGAATTCGTCGAGTGGGCTCAACAAATTCGTCGAGTGAACCTGAGTGCTTGTGAAATCCATCAAAATGTTCGTCGAGTGGACTCGTGTATTCATCGAGATGACTCGAGAAATACGAGAAGACTAGTGAATTCGTCGAGAGGACTAGATGAATTCATCGAGTCATTGAGTCAACTTGAGAAGTCTCGACAAATTCGTCAAGAAAAGTCGAGTGGACTTGAGATTTGTAGGGATGATTCGTTGAGTGGATTTCTGTATTCTTCTAGATGACTCGTGTAATAGACTTAATGCACTCGACAATTTGTCGATTGAATCTGATGTTTCGTTGAGTATATACGATGAATGGAATTAGCGGTTCTGTACATCATGTCTGGTTACAACCTAAGAGAATTTATTGTACTTACAGACTTATATAAAATAACGATTAATGACTTATCTTTCAAGAGACTTATTTTATGTTATAATAAGGATGGTGCAATGAGAAGGTGACATGTGGCAAGATGATCTTTAAACTTATATCACCAGCCACTCAGTATAGGTCTGAACACTAGAAGATTTTTTGATCGGCTGACTTTTTCCACTTCCTAAAGAACGACGAGCAGGATTGATAATGATGAGAAAACGAACATGTCGCTAAGGAGAAGGACAAGATCTATGTGTTGAAACTAGGTGAGCTTCCTACCCTCTCCATTGGTGCTAGATCTTTAGATCCAAAGTGTATAAGATACACTTTGGGAGTTTAATGGAGATTTCATAGGTAGGAACCACGCTAGAACTTTCGTTCTAGGACGACGATCGTCGCATAAATATCTTCAATCATCTCTTATCTTCATTACAAAGATGGCATACTGGATATCATGAAGAACTGTGGTCTAATGAGGGAGAAGGGGAAGAGAGAACTTGGATGTGTTTTTTGTGATGCTGGAGTAAGGAGATGAACCGAAGCCGTTCGTACATCTTTACGATGCGTGCAAAGTGTTGTACAAAAATCTGTTTTTTAATGCACAACAGACATCAAGGAAGATTTCAGGTATGATCCCGTCTGATTAAGGTCTTGAGATCAACATTACAGTTGTAGCCCTCGAAAATACCTTTCCAACAGATTGTTACATGTTATCAAGGAAGTTCTGTTTCTCCGTGAAAGTGCAACCGAAGTTGCCGCGCTGTTATAATTTAAGTTCAGGTTGGTAATGTCTAAGTGTACACGACTAGACTGAAACACGATTTCAGGAGTGATTTTGTATCTGGACCCTAGACTCAACACAAAATGTATATCCCTTAAAAATACCTTTCCTATTTGGGGTTGCTCGTAACTTTTGTTGGACTATAGCTTTCCGAATTCCATTTTTGGTAAACTGTAGTGCGCATCTATGATGTATTAATATTTGGATGATTTCCTTCTTCTCTGAATTGATTTCTCTGAAGATCGGTAGGTAAAGAGTTGAAGATAATATGATCACCCCTTCCATGATTAATAAGTTTTGAAATGAGTACATGTTGCAAGTACTTGGAGGTTTGTGAAACGAAGTTCAGTAGAGATGATTAAATAATTATGATGCATATGCATGTGATAAATGCTATAAAGGGTTGTATGAGGTATACCCCATGGACATATGATGAGATTAACCTTGATATCAAGTATTGAAGGAATTACTGGTATAATCCATTGCCAAGAGTACAATAACTCCCTACGTGTAGTAGTGCGTGATTTGTGTAGCAATTAGGATTGCTTAACATCCTGTATTAAATGTGTACCCTTGTGTTCTTTAGAGCACGATGCTGGATATGATATGAAGGGACTCAATTGGATCCCTTGAATGCATGATGGAATGGTAAAAGTGAATTGCATGGGTTGGGTGTGTGTTGATACATGGTATATGATCATGCGTTGAGGATTTGGTGGCAGGTCTACGGGCTCGCCATTCGTCAAACTAATGGGAGCTGGAAATTAGACCTTTGGCGGTTGGGCTTGGTCCTTTGGTGTTCACTCCCAAAGGCTCCTTCCATGCTAGTGGGCTGTTGGGCTTTGTTCTTTGGTGATACCCTCCCGAAGACTCCTTCCATGTCTGTTACAGGCCAGTTGGGTTGGGCTCTTGCAGCACATCTACCCAAGACCCCTTCTGAGTTGTAGTATGCAGGGGTTCCGATGTTTTGTTCTTAGCATTGAGGCATATGGAGGCCTAGGCCTGGTAGTGAGTATGCCTTCCTAGTAGTAGAGACGCCCGCTCTACTGTCACCATTTGTCCATGACGGTTGATGCCTGAGAGGTTAGCAAGCTGCTCGAAAAGTGGGAACTAAAGGTCTATGTCGGCAAAGTAAGTGTTTATGTGTGTGTATGGGTGAGTCACCATACAACATTCATTTCATATAATTGCATTGCATTGCATAAGATCCTCATCATATAAATTTTTATGCGCACTTTTATATGATGAGTGTCTTATATGTACCTGATGCTTAACTTATAAATATGTATTGGCATTTTTATAAGTTAGGTTCAATTATGTAAGAGTAAATGTACCTTTCATATATTGATTACCACTGCTATTACCTACTTACTATTTTCTTTCTACTTATACATGCATTGTTCGATACATAATGCTCTCCTACCATTTAATTTGATATATATAATACTGCTATATTGAGCTCCTCTTTCTTTTCCTCCCCCCGATGCCTAAGAGTCACTGGGATGAGCCAATGTGATAGCCACTTAGTCTTTATGACTAACAGTTGCTACGTATAATATTTTAGGAGGATACCCAGCAGGTGGGGCAGCAACAATGCCTTGTGCAAGAGGACAACAAGGATAGGGGGACAGGACCAGATACGGTGATACCCTCACTTCCTTCTGTGACTGATGTGATTTTGAGCATTATCATGTAGCCTACGAGCGGTTTTGTGTACTATGATATTAAAGAATCCGATGTAGCTTCTTATAATGATGTACTATATTATATATTTTACTTATGTGAATCATGACTTTTGTGTTCTTCTTCTTCTTGGGTTGACATTTGTGATATCAAAAAATAGCCGACAGAATAGGCCACTTATGGTACAGATTAGCCCGTGTTTTGATGCTACCACAAGGCGGCTGTTCTAGGCATAAAACTTCCCTCAGCCGTGTCTTGTATTCCGGGAGGGGGGTTTTACACTGAGAAGAAATACCACGTTTTGGATTTCTTCAGGGCAATTTTTGAATCCACCCCTTACTACTTAACTTCCAGTATTAATTTTGTCTGACGAGATTTCCTTGGATGCCATTGAAGATGAAGTAGGTTTAGTGGGGAGAGAGCTTCTAAGTCGAATAGGAATGAAAACATGAAAGCCATGGCCAAATTTTTGGGTTTTATAACTATTTAACCTAATGTTCTAATTTATTTATATATATATAAATGAAGTTCAATATGGCGTACCATATTAAGAAATAAATCTTAGAATATATATATAAATATATAAATATATATGAATAATTTGTGTGGATTTCCTTCATGATAAACTACAAATTCCTTCTTTGTCTCTCCGTTAGGCAAATATTTAACCCTGTGAAGCTTATCTCCTGCATTGTTGTTAGGGGCCCAATGTCTACAAGAAAAATATAACATTTATGTAATAGAAAAATTGCAAGGGAAAAGAATGTAAAAAAAAACTTTGGCATGAAAATCACCAGATTCAACATGCCCAATTCAATTTTGAAGAAATTGAATTTTTCTTCATCTAGAACCTTAGTAAAGATGTTTGACACTTGTATGTCAGTGGGGACAAACTCAAAATAGATATAAGCTTTCTCAACATGCTCTCTAATGAAGTGATACCAAATCTATATATGCTTGATCTTATTGTGTGATACGAGATTTTTGGCAATTGAGATAGCACTATAAGAATCACAAAATAAAGGGAATCTACTTAGCTTGATGTTGTAATCTTATTATTGATGTTGTATCCAAAGTAGTTGGGCACAACAACATCTAGAAAAGATATATTATGTTTTTGCAATTAAGGTGGACACACTAGTTTGCTTTTTACTGCTCCAAAAATTTAGTAATCTCCCTAGGAATTTGCATGTCCTTGAGGTAATTTTCATGTCTTTCATGCACCATAAAAAGTCTGCATCTAAAAATCCCGTCAGTTTAGAATCATTACTCTTAGGGTACCATAAACCAAGATTTGGTGTACTTAAGGTATCTTTTGAATCCTCTTAAAGGAGTAGTGTGATTCTTTATGGTTCACTTAATACTTAGTGTTGAAATCAAAAACTTGGTCTCTGTGGAGTTCGGGGTCCCAAAAGAGGGGTGACTTCACACCTAATATACTCAGGGGAACGTCATGGACCAAAGACTTGGGAAACTTGGAAGAGACCCTCGGCTCTAGCGTGGAGGTCACACCATACACTCGGAAGGTCACAAGTGCACTTCCCCTCCCTCATAAATGGCTGAACTGGGTACCATGGAGAGCTCCTTCAACTCAATCAAGAAGAAACAAAGGGAGGAGGAAGCCAAAAACTCATCCTCCCCAAAGGTACCCAAGGAGATTTATTTATCGTTTTTCCAAGTCTGGGGACCAAAAGGTAAGAAATACCCTAAGGAAAATAGGTCCTGAGCCAATAGAAAACCTCCACACTTGGGGTAAAGAGGTGATTCCACCCTGAGGGCCCAACGGTAAAAGCACGACCCAAAGGGGCCTGGGCGAGCTGGCGGCCTCTGGTTAGTCGGCGGCCTGGCGACGAGCGAGAGCGGCAAGGCGGTGAGTTGCGCCTGGCGACTGGCGAGAGTGGCTAGGTGGCTAGCTGCAGCCTAGCGATTGGCGAGAGTGGCAAGGCATCGAGCTGTGGCCTGGCGACTGGCGAGAGCGGCTAGGCGGCGAGCTGCGGCTTGGTGACTGGCAAGAGCGGCAAGGAGGCGAGCTGCAACCTGGCGTCTAGCGAGAGCGGCCAGGCAGAGAGCTGCGGCCTGGCATATAGCGAGAGAGGTAAGGCGGCGAGCTGCGACCTGGAGTCTGGCGAGAGCAGCAAGGCGGCGAGCTGTAGCCTGGCGTTTGGCGACAGCGGCAAGGCGGCAAGCTGCGGCCTGGCGACTGGCGACAGCGGCAAGGCAGCGAGCTACGGCCTGGCGTAAGGCTACAGTGGCAAGGCGGTGAGATGCGGCTTGGGGTCTTACGAGAGTGGCAACGCGGCGAGCTGCGGCCTGGAATTTTGCGAGAGCGGCATGACGGCAATTTGAGGCCGGGAGACAAGCGAGAGCGGCTAGGAGGCGAGCTGCGGCCTAGCGAATGGCGAGAGCGGCAAGGCGGCGAGCCACGGCCTGGCATCTTGCTAGAGCAGCAAGGAGGCGAGCTGGGCGAGCTCGAGGCTTGTTAACCCCCTTAGGGTGTCCGAGGGGAGAAAAATACTTTATCCCCTTACTAGTATAAAATACAGATTCACACTAAATTGGCCTACAAGAGTACAAAACCCTTAAAAAGCTTAAAACTTCACAGCTAGTCCTGTGCCTGCTGGAAGACCCCCACTCTACGAATACTGGGTTGTACACAATCCCCTCCCTTTTCGAGGTTGGCACAAGCTCGGAAAGAAACATACAACCCAACGTATTCGCTGAGTGTAACTTCATCTCGTGGTTTGGAGAAAATACAAAGCATCTCCGAGGGGTCAAGCTGCAATGCCAGCTAATGGGAACCTGGGTGACGAGAAAGCCTCGGGGTGAAAATAATTATTCTCCTAAGGGGTCAACCTGTCATGCCGGCTAAAGGGAGCCTGGGTGACGAGACATCCTCGGGGTGAAGATACTTAGCCTCCCGAGGGGTCAACCTATCATGCCGGCTAATGGGAGCCTGGGTGACGAGATAGCCTCAGGATGAAGATACTTATCCTCCCGAGGGGTCAACCTGTCAAGCCAGCTAATGGGAGCCTGGGTGACAAGACAGCCTCGGGGTTAAAACACTTGGGCATCCACGAGAGGTATGCCTGTCCTGCCAGATATTGAGAGCCTGATAGTGGGACCATCATCGGAGCAAAGGAAAATGGGCATCCATGAGAGGTACGCCTTTCCTGCCAGCTAGGGAGAGCCTGAAAGCGGGACCTTCATCGGAGAAAAGGAACATGGGCATCCACGAGAGGTACGAATGCCCTGCCAGCTTGTGAGAGCCTGACAGTGGGACCGTCAAAGGAGCAAAGGGAACTTGGGCTTCCATGAGAGGTAGGCATGCCCTGCCAGCTAGTGAGAGCCTGACAGAAGGTCTGTCATTGGACCAAAGGAACATGGGAATCCATGAGAGGAATGCCTACCCAGCCAGCTAGTTAGAGCCTGACAGCGCGAACGCCATCATTGTAAAGGAACATGGGCATCCATGGGAGGTATGCCTGCCCTGCAAGCTAGTGAGCGCCTCAAAATGGGACCGTCATCGGAGAAAATGAACATGAGCTTCCACAAAAGGTACGCCTGACCTACCAACTAGTGAGAGCCTTACAGCGGGACCGTTATCAGAGCAAAGGGAACTTGGGCTTCCATGAGAGGTACGCCTGACCTGCCAGCTAGTGAGAGCCTGACAGCGGGACCGTTATCGGAGCAAAGGGAACTTGTTATTCCATGATAGGTACGCCTGAGCTGCCAGCTAGTGAGAGACTAACAGAGGGACAGTTTTCGAAGCAAAGGGAACTTGGGCTTCCACGAGAGGTACGCCTGACTTGCCATCTTGTGAGAGCCTGGCAGCGGGACCGTCATTGGATCAAAGCAAACTTGGGCTTCCACGAGAGGTATGCCTGACCTGCCAGGTAGTGAGAGCCTAACAGCGAGACCGTCATCAGAGCAAAGGGAACTTGGGCTTCCACGAGAGGTACGCCTTACATGCCAGCTAGTGAGAGCCTGACAGTGGGACCGTCATCGAAGCTAAGGGAACATGGGCTTCCACGTGAGGTATGTCTGACCTGCCAGCTAATGAGAGCCTGACAGCGGGACCGTCATCAGAGCAAATGGAACTTGGGCTTCTAGGAAGGTTGCGCATGCCCTGCCAGCTAGAGAGAGCCTGACAGCGAGACTATCATCGGAGCAAAGGAATATGGGCATCTACGAGAGGTACGCCTGGCCTGCCAGCTAGTGAGAGCCTGACATCGGGACCGTCATCGGAGAAAAAGAAACATGGGCATCAATGAAAGGTACGCCTTCCCTGCCAGCTAGTGAGAGCCTGACAACGGGACCGTCATATGAGCAATGGAACATGGGTTTCCACGAGATGTAGGACTGACCTTCCAGCTAGTGAGAGCCTGACAGTGGGACCATCATCAGAGCAAAGGTAACTTGGGCTTCCATAAGAGGTGCGCCTGACCTGCCAGCTAATAAGAGCCTAACACGGGGATCATCATCAGAGCAAAGGAACATGGGCATCCATGAGAGATACGTCTTCCCTGCTAGCTAGTGAGAGCCTAACATCGGGAACATCATCGGATAAAAGGGAACTTGGGCTTTCACGAGAGGTACGCCTGACCTGCCAGCTAGTGAGAGCCTGAAAGTGGGACTGTCATCGGAGCAAAGGGAACTTGGTATTCCACGAGAGGTACGCCTGTCCTGCCAGCTAGTGAGAGCCTGACAGCGGGACCGTCATCGACGTAAATGAACATGGGTATCCACGAGAGGTACGCCTACCCTACCGGCTTGTGAGAGCCTTACAGCAGGACCATTGATGTAGGCCCACACTTTGAACATTTTGGTGGCCGACGAAACAAACGCGACGCTCTCGAATATCTCTCACGTCACCCTCAAGCATTTAACGTAGCAGTGGTTTAATTAATATTATTACTAAACTACAATTATGGGGGGTTCGCAAAGTCCCTTAAGATAATACCAAGGCGATAGGCCAAGGTCCTCTCAAGCGAAAAGAACCCACATGGTTCAGTCGAGCGAGTTGTACCAAAAGAGAACACCCGAAAAACAATAGATTCGGGCAAGGGTGGTTCTCTCCCAACAACATACGAACGAGGGCCGCCACGCCTCACAAACTTAAACAAAAATAAAGTAAACAAAACAATAACTAAAATAAATTTAACCACGAAAAATCAAGCGTTACAACAGCCTTGCTATTTGCCAATGCCACAGGAATTATCTAAAGAAGAGAAATTCATAATGGTGGAAATTTTCGTTACCCAACCGGATTTGATGAATCTGGTTCTCTCGACAAGAATCATTCCTTAACGGCACCACAAGAGATACGCCGGAGGGAGAGAAATTCGTCGCCTTCCTCTTATCATGTTGTATTTGGAAAGTCCCGGCGAAATATTCTAAATATGGAAACAAATATCTCCAAATAAGGCAGGAGAGAGAAAAGGTGGTGAATTGAGAAATATTTAAGGAAAGAAATATTTCTATTATGGTAGGCTAAGGACTTAATATAGAAGGTGATATTTGGATTAGGAAGGGGATGAGGAAGGGTGTCAGGCTTGTTGGTGTTGGTGGTTGGCGGCTAAGGTTTTGTGGAGTAGGGAGGGGCTCGGGTTATGTTTAAAGGGAGGTGGCCGGTTTTTGTGGTTAGGAGGGGGGTGGTCATTTTTGGGAGAGTTTGTTGGTGGTGGCTCGGTTGGTTGGTGGTGGAGGGAAGCCGGCAGTTTGGAGGAAGGAGTTAGGGATCGATTCTCGCAAGAGGAAGTGGGAGATGTAAAGGAGGGAGGGGGAAAGGGTATAAGGTGGCCGACGGCCAACACAAGGAGAGGGGGAAAAAGGAGTTTGGCCAAGGAGGAGAGGAGGAGAATTTTTCAAGAGGAGATTTAGGTTTTTCAATTTCATTCATTTAATAATCAAAACAAAGAAGATACATGCCAATTTATAGGCTACACCACTCCATCTCCACCCTACAAATTGAAAACACTCATGATGGCTAATTGCACCCATCATGACATGAAATAAAACTATAGTTCGCACATGAAATAAAATAACGAGGATGGTTATAGGTCTCCATCTTACATGAAATTAAGACATGAAATAAAATTATAATTTCGAAAACAAATAATAAAATATATTATTACTCAATAATAATTTATTAATATATATTATTAATAAGTTATAATTGGGTTTGCGCTCCGGACGGCTATTGTGGCGATGCTTCCAAGGGTCATCCGTAAGCATGCTGTCACCATCTCCAAAGTGTTGCGGCCGTCATCTCGATTCATATCTACCGGGTCACTATCATCGTCAGAGGGAGGACGCTCCAAATCAACAAGTCGAGGGAAGTCGACTCCATCAATCCTCCCCCTCTTAAAAATACTCATCACTGATGAGTGTGCCAGTGTGTACTCGCCTGGAAGTTCAATGGCGGGGAAGAAAGACCTGCATGGCAAAAGGTTGCCTTGGGGAGACCTCAAAAACACGTTAGCCAAAGAAGGAAAACTAATTTCCACCACATCCAACAACAAACCTCTGATGGAGACCGAGAAGAAGAACGATCCTAGGAAACTGTCACCACCCAACCAAATAGAAAGAATAGTGGAAGATATATACGGAGAGGTAGACATTTGAAGTGGCATAAAAACATAAAGCGTAGAATATGAAACGATGAAAATAGGAGCTATACCCCAATCAGTGGAAAATTTTAACAGAAATGTCATGTTACCAAACTTCCGTAAAATTCCTAAAAATTGGACTAGCCGATTCGTTAATATTTTTAAAGTGCCCGGGGGAATACGTTCAGGGGTGAGACAATCCAAAACCAAATCAGTCACATAACGGTGGTAGACTTTTCGATACAACCTAGCAAGTAATTTAATGGACGCATTTAGATGGATTAAGAAATTTAAAATGCGCCTAATTAAATTAAAACCATGAGGGGTGAACCCATGTGCCACATGACTTGAATTAATAGTACAAAATAACGGAATTATGTCTTGTGGCACGGGTGCTTTAAGTTCAAAGATTAATTCAGTGGAGTCCAACGTCATAGTTTTAAATTTGGAATTAAATTTTTATTTAAAAGTATCATAATAAAAGGTTTTCAGAAAACGCTCGTCACCAACAATAGACTTTGTCGCTCCCGAATTAAAAAGGAAATGCACGCGACACAACTAAACATACCCAACTATGTCTACCCACATCCATCTAAGTACGCCAAACGGGGAGGCAGGAATAATATGTTGGTACCCTTGTTTGATTTGAGTTTAGTCTTGTCTTTTTAGTCCCTTGACCCAAGAAATATCTATGGTCAATGGTTAGTGGTCTAGCTGTAGAGTCCCCACTTTTCCAGATGAAGAATTTGGTTAAGTAGTTTTTCGTTTGACTATAGTCGAACGTCGCTCAACTATCGTCTATCGGCTGATCGACTATCGTCTATCAGTTGGTCGACACTCTGTCTGCATTGATAGCTCGACTATATGTTGATAGGTCGACTATCTGCTTTGTTTGGTAGTTCGACTATCTGTCCTGATAGTTCAACTATCTGATAGCTCGACTATCTGTTGATAGGTCGACTATCGGTTTCGCTTTGATAGTTCGACTATCTGTTGATAGGTCGACTATCTGTCGTCTTTGATAGTTCGACTATCT
Source organism: Platanthera zijinensis (assembly GCA_039513925.1). Taxonomy (NCBI): domain Eukaryota; kingdom Viridiplantae; phylum Streptophyta; class Magnoliopsida; order Asparagales; family Orchidaceae; genus Platanthera; species Platanthera zijinensis. The sequence goes on along the minus strand of CM077086.1, from coordinate 117,858,511 downwards.
GTCCTGATAGTTCAACTATCTGATAGCTCGACTATCTATTGATAGATTGACTATCTGTTTTGTTTTGATAGGTCGACTATCTATTGATAGGTCGACTATCTGTTTTCTGTGATAGGTCGACTATCTGCTTGATAGGTCGACTATCTGTTTGTGTTTGATAGTTCGACTATCTGTCCGGATAGATCGACTATCTGATAGATCGACTATCTGTTCTGATAGGTCGACTATCTGCCTAGGTAGTTCGACTATCTTCTTTGATAGTTCAACTATCTGGATCGTTCGACTATCTGCCCGATAGGTCGACAATCTCCGTGCGTCGGTCGACGATCTCCGAGGGTCATTCGACGTTTTCTGTTTGCCTTTTTATTTTGTATTTATTTATTCTATTTTATAAATTAATACATTATCTGGCATTTTATTTCAGTTGTTTTATGATAATATTTCCAGGCAATATCTGCTTCATCCCTTTTGCTTGAGTAAAATCTTTTCAGATAAAGTTGTTTGTCTTATTAGTTGACAGTGTATTTTACTTTATCTGCGGTCAGTCCTTTATAGCCATTAGACTAAAAAGTCTTCCTTTTGCTATAAAGAGTTTGTTTCTGATGTGATTTTATTTAGTACCTTTATTATCAGATTGCTTCCTGCAGCTTCCTTGAAAAAGGTTTATCCCTTTTATAGAATATTTTGCTGCAGAGTTTGTTTGTCTTTGTGATATTTGCAGCCCAGGTTTCAAGTTTCAGAAGAAGACAAACAGTTCAAATTGAAAAGAGCCGTTGCTTGTTGCTGCTATAAAAGGAATCCTTTGGAGAAGGATTTCAGCTAGCTAATCAGTTATTCTAAGAGTTATTCATTTAGCTTTCAAGCTTTCATCAAGAGCAAGTTTAACTGCTCTCAACAATCTTCATTCAACTGAGAAGTGTTAAGCTCTTCTGCTCTTCTTCAACCTGAGTTCTCCTGCTTCCAGGAAGTTCAGACTCAGAGTTCTTTTGAAGAAGAAGAAGAAGAAGATAGCTGCTAGAAGATTTCTATTTTATATTTTATATATCTTCTTGTAGTTTTTCCTTCAGTTCTTACTGAAGTGTTTCTGCACTGAAGCACGACTTCACCTGGACATTCTTTGCGCCAGGGGGAGCCTTGATTCTTTTGAGCTCTCTAGCTCAGTGCAAGTCTTTGTGCTTCTCTAATCTATTGTAAATAGAGAAGACTCTTTAACCTTCTTTCCCCCTCCTGTACAGGGTTATTACTCCCTTCAAAAGTATCCCTTGGTGGCAGGGCACCTGATCAAAAACCTGTGTTGGTTTTTAGACACCTGATCAAAAGTCTAAAGGGTTTCTAGATCTACCTGAAGCAGATCTTGTGGTGGCAGGGCACCTGATCAAAAACCTGTAGTGGATTCCTACCTTGTTGGTAGAAGAGTGGACGTACCCAAGTTGTTTGGGGAACCACTATAAATTCCTTGTGTCGTCTGGCTTGCTTAATTTAATTACTTGCATTGTGGCTGTGATTAGATATAACTAGGTTTGCTAGTTGCTGATTAGGTTTTCCAAGCCTTAACTGTAATTATAGTTAGCTTGAGTTTGTGCACAACACTTGTGTTAGGCTTTAGGGTTATCTCCTTATCTATAATCGTTTCATTCCGCATTTCACTCCATGGGAGTTGGGTAGACTATTAAGTTTTTGTCTAGTGCAAAATTTGATAACTCTATTCACCCCCCCCCTCTAGAGTAGTATCTATCCCTTCACTTTCAATTGGTATCAGAGGGAGGTTGACTGACTGAATAGGCTAACACCTAAGTCACAAGATCCTGATAGATACCAAAGTTTATAGATATTCACTATCACTATCATGGCCCAGTCCAAGGATTATTCTAGCACCAGACCTCCAGCATGCAACTTAGCTAAGTTTGGCATCTGGAAGGCAAGGATCAAATTATATATGAATTCTATTGATGAAAGCATCTTTGCTTCTATTTTTTCAGGACCCCCAAGAGCACCTGCTGCTGCTTCTGCCTCATCATCTGATATGAGTGCAGTGCCTCCTCCAGACTACAATGATGAGTACAAGAAGGCAAAGATAGCAGATGCCAAGGCGATGAACATTCTGGCTCAGACAATGTCTGATGAGGTATTCCAGAAGGTTGCTGACTGCTCTTCAACAAAAGCAATGTGGGATACACTGAACCAGATTGTAGCTGGTTCAGCTGATGAAAGGAAGGACAGAAGGTCCAACCTCATCTCACAATATGAGAACTTCAAGAAAACTGATGCTGAATCAGTTGAAGCCATGTACACAAGGCTCAGCTCAATCATCAATGAGCTGAGGACCCTTGACAAGGACATTTCATTGACAGAGGTCAATGATAAGATTCTTATGTGCTTCCCTAGCACATGGGATCTAAGGATCTGGCCTATCAAGGAGGCCAGAAGCACAAATGAGATTTCAACTGAAGCCCTTCTCGGCAAGCTCAAGTCCTTTGAGCAAGTGCTGAAGACAAGGGAAGCAGAAGCTGAAGCAAAGACCCCTACTCCAACAAGAAAAGAGCAATCTCTAGCTCTTAAGGCTGCTGATGCTTCTGAAGGCAGCCAATCCAATGAGGAACTAATGGCATTATTTGCCAAGAGGTTTCTCAAGATGGGAGAAAGGAATTCAGAAAGAAGTCTTCACGCTATGAAGACAAACCAAGGTATGACCGTTCACCTGCTAAAGAAATTATCTGTTATGGTTGCAGGAAACCTGGACATATCTTACCAGATTGTCCAGAGGAGAAGAACAAAGATAAGAGGAAAGAAAAGGAACAGCACAGGAAGCACTCCAAGCCATCCTCCTACAAGAACAAGAAGAAGGAGAGAGGTTTCATTGCTGAAACCCGGAGTGATTCTGATGAAGAATCTTCCTCCTCTAGTTCCAGTGAGGATGAGGAAGAGAAGAAGGCAAAGGAAGTTTGCCTGATGGCAATAGATGCCTGCAGGAATCACTCAGCTGCAGAGATTTCAGATTCAGAGGAAGAAATGCCAACAGAAGATGAGGTTCTATCTTCTTATGACTTTACTTCTGCAGAATTCAAACTAGATTTTAAATCTTTATGCTTAGATTTAATTTGTTCTGAAAAAGAGATTAAAGAACTTAGACATAGGCTAGCTGAATCAGAAATCATATCTACTGAAAATATTAAGTTAAAGGAAGATCTCACTAATTATAGTGAAGAAATTAAGTTTCTTAAAATTGAGTTAGCTAAATCTAAGAGGTTAGAAGAATCTCTAAATGGTAGAAGCCTTAAGTTATTAGAAATAACCAGCATGACTAACACTAGGTCAGGCAATAACAAACTAGGCTTAGGAGCTTCTCCCAGTGAACCCCCAGTTATTCTTAAAAATAATCTTTCAACTCAAGTGAACTTCATTTCAGCTAGTGGAATGAAGAACACTGAGCAAGTAAACCAAGTTAATAAAACTTTAAATAAAGCTAAGAGAGAAAAGAGGAAGAAATATTTTAAGGAAATACAGAGAGCGTCGAATGCTGCTCGGCGATCGGAAGCTCAATGGTCGAACGAAGCTCGACGATCTGAGCGCCCATCGTCGAACGTCGATCGACGTTTTCAATATGATTTTCGAAATCATCATCAAACCCGTAGAAACCTAAATGAAAATAGAAACCCTAGGTTTGTTGACCCATCATCTGCATGGAGAATCCCACCTAGGAGATCTCACCCATTAGGTTATCACCCTCAGCCTACATTTTCATTTATTTCTAGCTTTTCTTATGTGAAAAACAAGGGACCCAACGTTACCTGGGTCCACAATGTCTAAATGAATTTCTTGCAGGTGAAGGCCTATCCTATCACTCAAAATAAGTGGTATTTGGATAGTGGATGTTCCAAGCATATGACAGGAAATAAAAATCATCTGTCAAAGTTCAAAGCTAAGCTCGGCCCAAAGGTTATCTTTGGAGATTCAAGCTTTGGTCAGACAGAAGGCTATGGCAGGATCACAATTGGAGATGTTACTTTCAAGAGAGTTGCATATGTGACAGGACTGAAGCACAATTTGATCTCAGTCAGCCAACTATGTGATGCTGTCTACCAGGTTTCATTTTCTAACTCTTCTTGTAATATTACTTTAAATAATAATATTGTTTTAGTAGGCATTAGAATAGGTAATATTTATTTAGTAGATTTCAATTCAACTCATTCTGAAATCTGTTTATTTAATGAAGTAACAATTAATAATAATTCTTTGTGGCATAAGAGGCTTAGTCATGTTAACCTTAAAAATATTTCTAGGTTATCTAAACACAACCTTGTTAGAGGTTTACCTTCTTGCCCCTACTAGAAGGAGAGCCTATGCAAGGCTTGTCAGCTAGGCAAGCAAACCAAAAACTCTTTTAAATCTGTAAATAAAAGTGATTCTCCTAGAATCCTGTATTTATTACATCTGGACCTTTTTGGCCCAATAAATGTACAGAGTTTAGGAGGGAAGTATTACACCTTAGTCATTGTAGATGACTTCTCTAGGTTCAGTTGGGTTTTCTTTTTGAGAACTAAGGCTGATAACTTCAAAGCCCTTACAGACTTTCTATTATGCGTGCAGACTGAGTACTCTACTCATGTGGCCTTGATCAGAAGTGATCATGGTACTGAATTTGACTCTCTTCTCATGAAAGAATTCTGTGAGAGAGAAGGTATCAAACATAGCTTCTCAGCTCCTAGAACTCCCCAACAAAATGGGGTAGTTGAAAGGAAGAACAGAACACTCATTGAAGCTGCTAGCACATTGTTGGCAGATGCTAATATGCCTCTTTTCTATTGGGCAGAAGCTGTTAGTACAGCCAATTATGTCTTGAATAGAAGTCTGATACACAAGCTTAAGTGTAAAACTCCTTATGAGTTGCTTAAAGGAAAGAAACCTAAAATTAATTATTTTAGAATATTTGATTGTGTAGTGTACATTCATAATAACAATAAAGAATATCTTAGAAAGTTTGAAGCAAAAGCTTCAATGGGAATTATGCTTGGATATTCCCAAGTAAGCAAAGCTTATAGGGTTTATAACAAATCAACCTGTAAAATTGAAGAATCTGTGCATGTATCTTTTGATGAGTCTCAGATGTTTTACAAGGAGAAGGAAAATTCTCCTTCCTCTAGTTCATTGCAGGTACCTGATGCTACTCAAGAGATTCTTCAACTATCAACTCTTCAGATCACTGAATCAGACAGTGATGAAGACATTGCAGAAGCTATTGTTGTCCCACCAACAGTAGATCAAATTCCTCCTGAGGAATTAATCCCAACTGTTGCTGAAGATCACATCCCACCTGCTGATATTGTCACACTTAGAGATCACCCCACATCTCAAGTGATTGGAGACATATCAGCTGGTGTTCAAACAAGACACCAATTAAGACAGGATGTGATGCACGCTTGTTTCCTCTCACAGGTTGAGCCCCTCACCTTTAAAGATGTTGAGCTAGATCCCCACTGGATCATTGCTATGCAAGAGGAACTCAATCAGTTTGAGAGATGTAAAGTTTGGACTTTGGTTCTAAGACCTAAAGGCCAACTGATCATAGGCACCAAGTGGGTGTATAGAAACAAGTTGGATGCAAATGGAATTATTGTAAGGAATAAAGCTAGGCTTGTAGCTCAGGGCTACAGACAGGAGGAAGGTATAGATTATGACCAAACCTTTGCTCCTGTTGCAAGGCTAGAAGCAATAAGGATCTTTTTGGCCTATGCAGCCTACATGAAGTTTAAGGTCTTTCAGATGGATGTCAAAAGTGCATTCCTAAATGGTGAGCTTAAGGAAGAGGTGTTTGTTGAACAACCACGAGGGTTTGTTTCTTCAACTCAACCCTCACATGTGTTCAAGTTGCAGAAAGCTCTTTATGGACTAAAACAAGCACCCAGAGCCTGGTATGAGACTTTAGCTAGTTTCCTGTTAGAGCACAACTTTACTAGGGGAGTAGTTGATAGAACCCTTTTCGTTAAGCACCACAAGGACACAATCCTGTTAGTTCAGGTGTATGTAGATGACATTATTTTTGGTTCCACTGATCCCAAACTTTGCAAAAGGTTTTCTAACCTAATGCATTCTAAGTTTGAGATGAGTAGTATGGGTGTGCTGTCTTACTTTCTTGGTCTCCAAGTTAAGCAAGATGCTGATGGTATCTTCATCTCCCAATCCAAATATGCCAAGGAATTGGTAAAGAAATTTGGGATGGCTGATGCTTCAGCAATGCCTACACCTATGGCTACTAATGTAGTTATTGATTCTGATGATCACGGCAAGCCAGTTGATCAAAAGAATTATAGGGCCATTGTTGGTTCCCTATTATATTTAACTGCAAGTAGGCCTGATATAATGTTTGCTACATGCCTTTGTGCTAGATTCAAGGTCAACCCCAAGGAATCTCATCTGATTCTTCTCAAGAGAATCCTGAGATACCTAAAGGGATGTCCAAATCTAGGACTTTGGTACCCAGTAGAATCAGAATTTGAGTTAATTGGATACTCTGACTCTGACTATGCTGGTTGCAGAGTTGACAGGAAGAGCACCTCAGGAACTTGTCAGTTCCTCGGAGAGAGATTGGTCTCTTGGTTCTGTAAGAAGCAGGCTTCTGTCTCAACTTCAACTGCAGAAGCTGAATATATAGCAGCTGCCAGTTGTTGTTCACAGATCCTGTGGATTCAAAACCAGCTTGTGGATTATGGTTACTCACACAAGAACACCAAAATCATGTGTGATAGTACCAGTGCTATCTCAATTGCACAAAATCCAGTGCACCACTCTAGAACGAAGCATATTGAGATCAGGCACCATTTCCTGAGAGATTGTGTGGAAAAGAACAAGATTAGTCTTGAGTTCATATCCACTGAGTTTCAGAGAGGTGATATATTCACCAAGCCCTTAGATGAACAGAAGCATCTGTTCTTTTTGGTTCCACTAGGCATGATCAATGGAAGAGACTAAGTGTGACTTCTGTCTTGTTGAAACTTGTTTGAAGATAGTCGAACGACGTTCGAAGATAGTCGATCGGGTCAAGCCTATCGTCGACCTATGGTTGATGAAAGCTTGCCTGTTTGAAGATCGTCGACCGGCGTTCGACCACCGTCGAACAAGTCGAGCTCATCGTCGATCTCTGGATGACGACAGCTTGTTGTTTGAGAAGCGAGAAATAGTCGAACGATTACTCGACTACTCTGCTTCTGGACCGATCGTCGAATGACCGTTCGACCATCGTCTCCAGTATATTTTAAATAGATCGACTATCTCCGGTCTAATATAAAGCCGATTGTCGACCTAGGTTAAAAGATCTTCGCTTTTATCGTCGACGGAGAGCATCCTTTCGCATTCCGTCTTCCCGCTTGCTTCGTGTCTTGCGATTCTCTGCCGATTAGTCTTCTCCGTTCCTCTCGCGCCTTCTCCAGCAAATCAATGGTGATCTCTCCAGCGCTCCTCGCAGTAGTCAAGTTTGACGCAGGTTTCAGCGTGGATTTTGATGCATTCAGTTGCTGTGAACCAGATATCGTGGATATTCTCCAGCTATGCAAAGATCAAGGATTGGAAAGGCTAATGTCTACAAGGATCAAGTTAAATATCCCAGAGATAAAGGAATGGGCATTTACTTCATCTTCTACTGAAGATTCAATGACAGGAACAATTGGCGGAGTAGAGGTAATTTTGTCTCCCGCCGTTTTGACTGATGTTTTTGGATTGTTTAATGGCGAAGAAGAATTTGAGCAAGATGCTCCAGAATTTGGAAGAATGTTGATTGAGCTGGGACATGTAGAAGGCATTCCCTCCAAGCTCCTCAAGGTAAATTTTCCTTTTAAGATAAAATTTCTTGCTGAGTTAGTTGGAAAAGTGCTGCTAGGCAAACACTCTGCCCACGATAACATTACAAGACAACAATTTGCACTCATGTGTGCAATTGTCAACAAGAAAAGGATCAATTGGGCAGGAGTTTTGTTCGATTTGATAAGGAAGAAGAACAATAAGAAGGAAGTTACCCTAGGAAGGGTTATTGGGATTTTTCTGAAGGAAAGATATCCCCGGCTGCTGATTTCAATGCTACAACCATTAATGCAAGTAAGAAGATGGATCCCAACTTGTTCTCAAAGTGGAAGAGGACTTTCGTGAAGCTCGCTCCTGCAGGGGCTGCTCCAGCTGCATCTGAGAGCACAAGGACTGACTCTGTCGCTCCCCACCCTCAAGAAGTTGGCTCAGCTCCTCTATCTATTCCTTCATCTTCTTCTGCTCTACTGTCTACTTTAGTTGAAGTTCCATCAACTTCAGTTGAAGTACGATATTCTGCCTCTCCTGTTCATGATCTAACAATAGTTGAAATTCCATCTTCTCCTCCAGCATCTCCTATCCCTCATCATCTTGCTAGGATATCTAATCCTAGTTTTGATTTATTAGCTTCTGTACCTTCTACCCCTATTCGTTCTCCAGTTAACTCTCCACATCATTCTCCTTCTCCATCTCCAGTTCGCTTTCTAGTTCATCAGGAATACATTCCTCCTGCTGATCTTCCATCCACTGCAGTTCCCCCACCACCTTTTGAAATAACTCCAGAATTTATTTCCAGCATTGTGGAGTTAATTACCCCTTCAATCAAAATCATGATTGAAGAGGCAATTGCTCCACTTGCTTCTTCCATTGCTTCTTTGACTGATGCCATCAAAACTCTCTCCAACTCTGCTGAGCCCTCTTCATCCAGGGGCCTGGTTTCAGTTCCCACTGAAATCAGGCAGGGGGAGATGTTCAATGAAGATGTCTCTGAGCAGCTCCCAGCCTCCCCTCCAGCAGCTCAATTTGCAGTATCAGAAAAAGTAGCAGAAGTTTCAGCTCCTCCTCCATCTGACAAAGAAAAAGAAATATCTGATGCAATAATGTTGTTTGAATTTGTTATAAAAGTTTATCTGGAAGAAGCCTCAACTCCCTTAGTTGCCCTGTTCCTAGAAGGAATAATCACTTCCTTTCTAGATGATTTATGGGAGTTAGGTCACCCTGAACAAAATCCAGAAGGTATGTCTCTTTCCCAATTTGTAGATTACTTAATTGATAATTTAGTATGGGAATATCTAGAAGGGATGACTAGATATCATTTAGCAAGATTTTACTCCTAATCCTACAGATTTAATGGAAGAAGTAGATGTTGTCAAAGAGCCTGAACATGTATCAGCTCCTGATATCCAAATGGCTGTAGAGCAAGCAGTGTTATCTGAGGCTGTAGAGCCTGTTCTTGTTTCTGAGGCTGCTGAACCTGCTCAGCAAGCAATGCTATATGAACTGGTCCCCTCGACAGTTCCTGAGCATCAAGAATTGGATCCTGAAAATAAAGATGACACCCCAAAACTGAGTTTGGAAGAAGAGAAAGCAAAAGCTGCTTGGGAACAAAGAGTAAAGGCTGATTTGGAAGAGAAAGAAAAAGCTTGGCAAGCTGAAAAGTCTACAGTATGGGATGATTCCCCTGGTTTATATTTGGATACTCTCCTGGCACAGGATGCCATGGAAGAAGATAAAGAGAAGGCTGCTCTGAAAGAAAAGGAAAAGGCTGTATCAGAAGCCTATGATCCGTATGATCATCCTCCCTCATCTCATTCTGAGGATGAAGATGATTCAGATCTGTCTGAGGATTCAAAGAAAAAGAAAGCCGCAAAGAGGAAAAGAAAAAGTGTAGCTCTTCCTCCTCCCAATACCGATAATGACACTCCTTACTACATTCTGAAAGGGGTTGATCCTAAATCCAAAGAGTTCCAACACTGGATGTGGTTCTCAAAGAATCAGCAAAAGGAGAGAAAGAAATCTAAGAGATATGATAGTCCTGCTCCCAGATGGACACCCAGAGGTCCTCCTCCTCCGCCTCCCAGTGCAGGAGCCTCTGGCAATTTATCTGCTAATTAATCTATCTGCTCCATCTGCAAAATCTGCTCCTTCTCAGCCTCATTCAAGGAAAAGTTCTCAAAACCACCAAGGCAAATCATATACTGGTACTCAATGGCATGATACTGAGGTTAAAGAGCAAGTAAAGGAGGTTGTATATCAAAAGCCAACATTTTCACCTCCTCCTTCTCCCAAGAAAAAGGTTTCTCCTGCTATACCAGTTCATGTTGCTAAGGATATTTCAAAAGGTAAAAGAACTGTTTTCTATGAAAAATCCAGTAAGAAGTTTGCTGAGTTTGCTCATCTTTAATTATTCAAGAAGTTAAAGATACAGCTGAAAGTTTATTAGATTTATCTGTTAAGTTTAAAGCTGTGAAGCCTATTGATACATCATCTGAAAATGAGTATGAAAGCCAAGAGTTAGATCCTGATTTCAGGATGGCTCGATTTCTAGAACTTGTTGGATCAGCCCAGATAAAGAAAGCTAAGGCTGAAGGAAAGGACTCTGCAGGACTTTCTACAATGTCAAAGTTCAGAATGAAGGAACTCGATAAAATCTAGGTTAGTCCTAAAGTTTTTGACCCTTCTAAATATATGGAAAAGCACCCAGAAGCAGTTGTTCCAAGGGCTGCAGAACTGAAGATTATTGGCGTGCAAGATTTGAAGATGTCTAAGAAAGAAGCCATTAATCCCTTGCGGAAAGTTTCTTTTGTTCCTAGCTCTTCTGATCCCAAGCCTGATTCTGTAGATTCTTAATTTTGATTGACTGCTGTTATATATATCTGACTGATTGTTAATTGCTAGTTAGTTGCTTAACTATTTCCTGTATTGATTTTATTGATCTATAGCTAGTTCTGTGTTTTAGTTTTTGAGAGACTTAACTCAAATAGGGGGAGATTGTTGGTACCATTGTTTGATTTGAGTTTAGTCTTGTATTTTTAGTCCCTTGACCCAAGAAATATCTATGGTCAATGGTTAGTGGTCTAGCTGTAGAGTCCCCGCTTTTCAAGATGAAGAATTTGGTTAAGTAGTTTTTCGTTCGACTATAGTCGAACGTCGCTCGACTATCGTCTATCGGCTGATCGACTATCGTCTATCAGTTGGTCGACGCTCTGTCTGCGTTGATAGCTCGACTATCTGTTGATAGGTCGACTATCTGCTTGGTTTGGTAGTTCGACTATCTGTCCTGATAGATCAACTATCTGATAGCTCGACTATCTGTTGATAGGTCGACTATCGGTTCCGCTTTGATAGTTCGACTATCTGTTGATAGGTCGACTATATGTCGTCTTTGATAGTTCGACTATCTGTCCTGATAGTTCAACTATCTGATAGCTCGACTATCTGTTGATAGATCAACTATCTGTTTTGTTTTGATAGGTCGACTATCTGTTGATAGGTCGAATATCTGTTTTCTGTGATAGGTCGACTATCTGCTTGATAGGTCGACTATCTGTTTGTGTTTGATAGTTCGACTATCTGTCCGGATAGATCGACTATCTGATAGATCGACTATCTGTTCTGATAGGTCGACTATCTGCCTAGGTAGTTCGACTATCTTCTTTGATAGTTCGACTATCTGGATCGTTCGACTATCTGCCCGATAGGTCGACGATCTCCGTACGTCGGTCGACGATCACCGAGGGTCGTTCGACGTTTTCTGTTTGCCTTTTTATTTTGTATTTATTTATTCTATTTTATAAATTAATACATTATCTGGCATTTTATTTCAGTTATTTTATGATAATATTTCCAGGCAATATCTGCTCCATCCCTTTTGCTTGAGTAAAATCTTTTCAGATAAAGTTGTTTGTCTTATTAGTTGACAGTGTATTTTACTTTATCTGCTGTCAGTCCTTTATAGCCGTTAGACTGAAAAGTCTTCCTTTTGCTATAAAAAGTTTGTTTCTGATGTGATTTTATTTAGTACCTTTATTATCAGATTGCTTCCTGCAGCTTCCTTGAAAAAGGTTTATCCCTTTTATAGAATATTTTGCTGCAGAGTTTGTTTGTGTTTGTGATATTTGCAGCCCAGGTTTCAAGTTTCAGAAGAAGACAAACAGTTCAAATTGAAAAGAGCCGTTGCTTGTTGCTGCTATAAAAGGAATCCTTTGGAGAAGGATTTCAGCTAGCTAACTAGTTATTCTAAGAGTTATTCATTTAGCTTTCAAGCTTTCATCAAGACCAAGTTTAACTGCTCTCAGCAATCTTCATTCAACTAAGAAGTGTTAAGCTCTTCTGCTCTTCTTCAACCTGAGTTCTCCTGCTTCCAGGAAGTTCAGACTCAGAGTTCTTTTGAAGAAGAAGAAGAAGAAGATAGCTGCTAGAAGATTTCTATTTTATATTTTATATATCTTCTTGTAGTTTTTCCTTCAGTTCTTACTGAAGTGTTTCTGCACTGAAGCACGACTTCACCTGGACATTCTTTGAGCCAGGGGGAGCCTTGATTCTTTTAAGCTCTCTAGCTCAGTGCAAGTCTTTGTGCTTCTCTAATCTATTATAAAATAGAGAAGACTCTTTAACCTTCTTTCCCCCTCCTGTACAGGGTTATTACTCCCTTCAAAAGTATCCCTTGGTGGCAGGGCACCTGATCAAAAACCTGTGTTGGTTTTTAGACACCTGATCAAAAGTTTAAAGGGTTTCTAGATCTACCTGAAGCAGATCTTGTGGTGGCAGGGCACCTGATCAAAAACCTATAGTGGATTCCTACCTTGTTGGTAGAAGAGTGGACGTACCCAAGTTGTTTGGGGAACCACTATAAATTCCTTGTGTCGTATGGCTTGCTTAATTTAATTACTTGCATTGTGGCTGTGATTAGATATAACTAGGTTTGCTAGTTGCTGACTAGGTTTTCCAAGCCTTAACTGTAATTACAGTTAGCTTGAGTTTGTGCACAACACTTGTGTTAGGCTTTAGGGTTATCTCCTTATCTATAATCTTTTCATTCCGCATTTCACTCCAAGGGAGTTGGGTAGACTATTAAGTTTTTGTCTAGTGCAAAATTTGATAACTCTATTCACCCCCCTCTAGAGTAGTATCTATCCCTTCACTTTCATAATAAGCTTCTCTAGATGTACCAGGCTAGAAATGACTAGTTCGTTCCCTAAAAGTTCATCTACAGGAGTTAAGTGAACCGGAGGGAGAGTCAATATGTTTGATTCCGTTGGGGGAGATAAGTCACACTCAACGTCAAAACATGGATTAAGCGTCCCAGAAAACGCCTATGGTTGCAAGCCATTAAAATCAAAGGAAAACGCGAATAGCGGATTCGTTCTCACTGAAAACTCATCCTCAGTTAAATATTTGCCATAGAATGGATCCACCAAATCAACCGACATGTTTTCCAACGCATTAGATATTTTATTTAATTCAGATCCAGTGATCGTCTCTAAGGTAGGCAAATTTATATCCGATAAAACTTCTAAACTAACATGGGCCTCAGGAGAAGGAGCTATCATCAAAGAAAAGTCTATCGAGCCCTCAGTGCTACCGTCATCTGAAGATAAATTTTCCTCGCAGGGTAAATCTACTACAACATCACATCCTATATCAACCAATTCTTCCCATGAGGTAGGGAAATCGTCTAAGTCAGAATATGGGGATGGACAAATCGAATCCCGGGGAGTATCAAAGTCAACTTGGCCTTTAAGCGGCGTTGATAACGTAAACGAACTAACTCGCGGATGTATCACACTAAGATTATCCTAAATTGACAAACCATCCCAAGATGACTCTTCCAATACCGTAGAAATATTTAATAAGCTTGGGTTAACCATAATAATCTCGGGTCCTAGCGAGTCATCACCTAAATCAGTAACAGGTACGCTCTCAGCTTTGGATGACTCTACCGATTCTGCCGGAACGTCTTCTGACTTAGGGTCATCAGAAGACTCCCTGACTAAAATATCGTCGAAGGGGGGTGGAGATGATTCCTCAAGGGATAAATCCTCGTCCAAATCACTGGGATAACCAATCTCCTCAACGTCACTAAAAGCATCAGTGAAACTTGCCTCGTCCTCAATAACGGGCTCAATCCTAATCACATCCTCAGGTTCAACAGGAGAGTCAGGCGCTATCGTAAGTGAAGGAAGACTCTCACCTAGCTGATTAACTTCATCATCCAGAGATTATATATCCACGTAAGCATCCTCAGAGTTATCAGTCACTATACCAGAGGGCTTAGATGACGAGGCTAAAGAAGCAAGCACCCTAATAGTAACCTCTTTCGAGTTCAAATTTTGGGGTCTAAATGGCTTATGTTCCCTATAAGTGGAACTAGGCACACTTTGGGTATTACTACCTCTCTGGGGATAGGATCTATCCGGAGGCATAGTTTCACTCCTAATAGCAGATACGGGTCTAGGGTCGTAACTATTCTTACTAACAAGTGTGGTGCAATTAGTGCGCAGGTAGGCGGGATCAAATTGATCTGAGAGGAGGCTACGCATGTGCGGCCAAGCATAACGATAACTACCAACACGATGCTCTTTGTTTAACCAAAATAATCGGGCTCGACCTACTAATCTCTCTCGGGAAAAGATAATCCTTTTTGTAGTCATCCCATAAGTGACAATTAAAATATTGTTCTAATCCCTTAAGCCAGTCTCTATAAGTTTGGGGATACTCTAAACCATCATAAGTAGGATAAATGTGGTGTTCCCTACGGGTGTGTTTAGCCATATCCTTAGCATATGAATAGTCTAACTGGGAAGCATATACATCATATGCCATCCTAGAGAGAACCGGAGAGGACACTCGATCTCAATTTAGTGCACGTGCACAGAAAAGGGGTACCAGATCCACTAAACTCTAACGAAGATGGAATTGTTCCCGCCTAATAACTAAGGTTATAATTATATAAAATAGATTTTCTTGCTGGAAAAATTATGAGGATTATTAAAAGAAATTATTTTTGAATTTTGTTGAAAAAATAAAAAAAATATGCCGCTATTTGCAGACCAACTATTAAATTTTAAAGTAACTTAATAAAAATAATGACTTAATGAAAAATAATTTTTTTTTGGATTTCTTATTAAAAATATGATAGAGAATTTCAAGAATTTTATTTGTTTAGATTTTGAGAAAAATTAAAAATTTTAGGCCGCTATTTGCAAACAAAAAAATTAAAAATTGATTTTTTTTTTTTATGTAATACCATGCAACAAGTGAGCGCTGTTAATGTGTCAAATAAGAGGGGGAGGGTGCCAATTAGGAAATTGACGTGAACCTCCCTCTGATACTAAATTGATGTAGGCTCACACTTTCGAATGTTAGGTGGTCGACGAAATAAACGCGACGCACTCAAATAACTCTCACGTCACCCTCAAGCATTTAACGTAGCAGCGGTTTAATTAATATTATTACTAAACGATAAATTACAGGGGGTTTGCCAAGACCCTTAAGATAATACCAAGGCGATAGACCAAGGTGATCTCAAGCGAAAAGAACCCACACGGTTCGGTCGAGCGAGTTTTACCAAAAGAGAAACCACCAAAAATAATAGATTCGGGCAAGGGTGGTTCTCTCCCAACAAAATACGAACGAGGGCCGCCACGCCTCACAAACTTAAACGAAAATAAAGTAAACAAGACAATAACAAAAATAAATTTAACTACGAAAAATCAAGCGTTACACAAGCCACGCTATTTGCCAATGCCACATGAATTATCTAAAGAAGAGAAACTCATAAAGGTGGAAATTTTCGTTACCCAACCAGATTTGATGAATCTGGTTCTCTCGACTAGAATCGTTCCTTAACGACACCACCAGAGATATGCCGGAGGGAGAGAAATTCATCGCCTTCCTTGTGTCACGCTATATTTGGAAAGTCCCAGCAAAATCTTCTAAATATGGAAACAAATATCTCCAAATAAGGAAGGAGAGAGAAAAGGTGGTGAATTGAGAAATAATTAAGGAAAGAAAATATTTCTATTATGGTAGGCTAAGGACTTAATATGGCAGGTGATATTTGGATTAGGAAGGGGGTCAAGCTTGTGGGTGTTGGTGGTTGGCGGCTAAGGTTTTGTGGAGGAGGGAGGGGCTCGGGTTATGTGGAATGGGAGGTGGCCGGTTTTGTGGTTTGGAAGGGGGTGGTCATTTTTGGGGGTGGTTATTGGTGGTGGATCAGGTGGTTGGTGGTGGAGGGAAGCTGGCAGTTTGGAGGAAGGAGTTGGGGCTCGATTCTCGCAAGAGGAAGTGGGAGATGTAAAGGAGGGAGGAGGAAAGGGGAGAAGGTGGCCGACGGCCAACACAAGGAGAGGGGGAAAGAGGAGTTCGGCAAAGGAGGAGAGGAGGAGAATTTTTCAAGAGGAGATTTAGGTTTTTCAATTTCATTCATTTAATAATCAAAACAAAGAAGATACATGCCTATTTATAGGCTACACCACTCCATCTCCAGCATACAAATTGAAAACACTCATGATGGCTAATTGCACCCATCATGACATGAAATAAAACTATTATTTGCAAATGAAATAAAATAACAAGGATGGTTATAGGTCTCCATCTTACATGAAATTAAGACATGAAGTAAAATGATAATTTCAAAAACAAATAATAAAATATATTATTACTCAATAATAATTTATTAATATGTATTATTAATAAATTATAATTGGGTTTGCACTCCGGACGGCTATTGTGGCGATGCTTCCAAGGGTCGTCCGTAAGCATGCTGTCGCCGTCTCCAAAGTGTTGCGGGTCGTCGTCTCCATTCATATCTACCGGGTCACCATCATCGTCAGAGGGAGGACGCTCAAAATCAACAAGTCAAGGGAAGTCTGCTCCATCAACCATCATTGGAGCAAAGGGAACTTGGGCTTCCACGAGAGCTACGCCTTCCTTGCCAGCTAGTGAGAGCCTGATAGCGGGAACATCATCAGAGCAAAGGAACATGGGCATCCACGAGAGGTACGCCTGCCCTGCCAGCTAGTGAGAGCCTGAAAGCGGGACCGTCATCGGAGCAAATGAATATGGGCATCCATGAGAGGTATGCCTGCCATGTCAGCTAGTGAGAGCCAGATAGCGGGACCGACATCGGAGCAAAGGAACATGGGCATCCACGAGAGGTACGCCTGCCCTGCCAGCTGGTGAGAGCCTGAGAGCGGGACCGTCATCGGAGCAAAAGGAACTTTGGCTTCCACGAGAGGTACGCCTAATATGCAAGCTAGTAAGAGCCTAACAGCGGGACCGTCATCGGAGCAATGGGAGCTTTGGCTTCCACGAGAGGTACGCCTTACCTGACAGCTAGTGAGATCCTGACAGCGGGACCGTCATCAGAGCAAAGGGAACTTGGGCATCCACGAGAGGTACGTCAGACCTGCCAGCTAGTGAGAGCCTGACAGCGGGACCGTCATTGGAGCAAATGGAACTTGGGCTTCCACGAGAGGTACGCCTGACCTGAATGCTAGTGAGAGCCTGACAGCGTGACCGTCATCGGAGCAAAGGGAACTTGGGCTTCAACGAGAGGTACGCCTGACCTGCCAGCTAGTAAGACCTTAACAGCGGGACCGTCATCGGAGCAAAGGGAACTTAGCATCCCCGAGGTCCCTTTGACCTATCCAGCTAGTGAGAGCTTGACATGAGGAGATCCCCTCGGGGGTTTGACTAGGCATGTCACCTAAGCATTTATCAATTCCAACATCCTCAAAGAGGAAAAAAGATGGGTTACATGACCCCCCCCCCCCCCCCCGACTCAACTGGTCGGGCGCTGAACTCATTACAACATAAGAAAAAATACAAGACTCTGTCGAGGTGAGGCTTCTTCTGGGGGTCTGGGAATGATAGTCATCATCCTTCACCTCGGAAACCTCCATCCTGATCAAGCTTTCCATGATCTTCTCCATCTCCTCGACCCTGGCCAACCAAGAGATGGTTTTGACGGCCGTGACCTTGCACTTCCTTGCCATCCTCGGGTCTCCCTTGATCATGACCTGGATCCCTTCTGAGTTGAACTTGAGGTACTAGTGGAAAGAAGACGACACACAACGCAAGGAACTGATGAGAGGCCTTCCGAAGATGGCGTTGTAGCTACTCGGAGCGTCAACTATGACGAACCGGTAGTTCCTTGAAGTTCCTCCCAATTTCACTTGGAGTCCTACTCCACATTCAACCTCCTTGCTCTCCCCTGAAAATCTGAATAGGGGTACATCTGAGGCCAACACGCTCCTCGATTCTACCTTCATCTCGTCAAATGCCTTCTTGAAGACGATGTTGATGGAGCTTCCGTTGTTCACCAGGATCCGGGAGACGGTGAAGCCTTTGATGGCAGCCTGGATGACCAATGCATTGCAGAACGGATCCTCATGCTCTGGCATGTCCTTCGATGAGAAGGTGATCTTTTATTCTAAGGGCGGGGTTTGGGATGTCGAGGCGATGCTCCGTTGGTACATGACGTGGAGACTTGCCTTTCGAGTGGCTTCGACCCCCACCCCAACGAATCATAGTTATACCTCCTCAGGGTCCTATATCGACCCAGTCCTCACATATGTCTTCTTCCCCCACTCTGGGTAGAATTCCTTCAACCTGTGTCGGCGGCTGAGGCTGGGCAGGGCCTCTCGCCCCCCTCACTTTCAGGAACTCGGGGCAAGTAGTTTTGGCGTGACCCTCTGCTTGGTGGAAGTCACAGTATGACAATGCTCCTTCTCCCCTCCTTTGGCGGGCTCGATGGTCTCTCCCGTTGTCTCCTCCTCCTCCGCTTATTGCCAAGGCTTGTTGGGGTGGAGGAAGGAGCTGTCTTTGGGCTTGCCTTTGGAAGTTGAACCTCCCTTGGCCCCCGTGAAAGTTTCCCCCACCCTGGATGAGAGCTCTTCCTGGACCCTGGGCAGGTCCTCCCTGCTGCCTCCAGTCAGGCTCCGGACCCTCATGTCCCTGGAATCCCTAAGCTCTCTGCTTATCCCTCCTTCTTCCTTCCTTATGCCTTGAGCCACCTTGCTACTTTGAATCCGTCTCTGTTAGCTTTGCCAACTTCTTGACAAATGTCAGGTTGGCCGACTCCATGGCTATGTCCTCTACCTCTCTTTCCTTCAGCTCCTCGAAAGAAAGGGGGGCTTTCGAGTCAAGCTCATCTAAAACAACCCCTCTCGCAACCCCACCGTAAACGTCATCTGGACGGCATACTCAGGCATCTCCTTGATATCCAGGATATCTTCTTGGAACCTGTCAACATAATGGGTCAGCGACTCCTCGGCCCTTTGTCTTATAAGGAAGATGGACTTAGGAATTTTCTTCCTCTCCTTGGAGGTGGAGAAGCAGAGCTAGAAGCTCCGGCTCAATTCCTCGAACCCATAGATAGACCTTTGATGGAGTTGATGAAACCAGTCCCTTGCCTTGTCCTTCAACGTGATTGCCAAGAGGCGGCACTTGAAGGCATCTATCATCGGCCATTTGGAGACGACATCCTCGAACCACTACAGGTGCTTGATGGGGTCATCCTTCCCAACATAGTAAGCCATGTCAGGCTCTCTAAACCCCTTGGGAACGGGAGCTGAGGTGATCAGTTCGTTGAAGGTTGACCCCCTGAGGGGTGGTTTCGCTACCTCTACTTGCGCGACCCGCTCGCTTGGAGGTCTAGCACTCACCGGGCTGGGGAACAGCTCCCGGCCGGTCAGGTCTCGCTCGACCCCCTTTCCCATCCTTTCCTTCCCAGGTCACCTACCTGGTGCACTTTCTTCTCCCCCTGCTTGGTTCATCTCGCATGTGCCCCTGGGAGGCAGCTCGCCGAGACCACTCTGGGTCAGCTCGCCGAGACCCATGGGAGCCTATCCTTAAGGGGTGGGGGTTGAGCTGTCAGCCCGAGGGGCAATGCTTCTCAGCATCTCCATGATGTCGGACATGGAAGTCATGAACTCCTCCCTTCCTACGAAGGGTCTTGGGTTGGGGAGCTCACCGAGATCATCACCGCATCCCTGATCTACATCCATAACTCTATCCCGAGATCTTTTGTGTTGGTCACTCTCCACGCTCACTGCACCAAAATATTGAAACCAAAAACTTTGTCTCTGTGGAGTTTGGGGTCCCAAAAGAGGGATGACCTCACACCTACTACACTCGGGGGAACGTCACGGAATAAAGACTTGGGAAACTAGTAACAGACCCTCGGCTTTAGCATGGAGGTCCCACCACACACCCGAAAGGTCACAAGAGCACTTCCCCTCCCTCACCAATGGCTGAGTTGGGTATCTTGTAGAGATGTCTCAACTTAACCAAGAAGAAAAAAGGGAGGAGGAAGCAAAAAACTCATCCTCCCCAAAGGTACTCAAGGGGGTCTATTTATAGTTTTTCCAAGCATGGGGAACAAAAAGTAAGAAATTCCCCTAAGGAAAATAGGTCCTGAGTCAATAGAAAACCTCCACACTTGGGGTACATAGGTAATTCCACCCCGAGGGCACAACGGTAAAAGCACGACCCAAAGAGGCCTCGGCGAGCTGGCGGCCTCTAGAGAGACGGCGGCCTAGGGTCTGGCGAGAGCGGCAAGACGGCAAGCTTGGCAAACCCGAGGCTGGGTGACCCCCCAAGGGGGGCCGGGGGGAGAAAAATATTTTATCCCCTTAGTAGTATAAAATACAGATTCACACTAAATTGGCCTACAAGAGTACAAAACCCTCAAAAAGCTTAAAACTTCACAGCTAGCCCTATGCCTGCTGGAGGACCCCCACTTTGTGAATACGGGGTTTACACTTAGCACAAACACTTATAGAAAAATTATGTCTGGTCTACTAGTAGTTAGATAGAGCAGAGATCCAATAATACATCTGTACATGGTTTCAATAAAAGGTTTTCCTTTTTCATCACTGTTTAGTGATACATTGGAGCTCATTAGAGTCATCATTGAGGTTGCACTCTTATTTTCAAACTTCTTAATGAGCTCTTTTGAGAACTTGGTCTGAGAGATGAAGTTTCCATCTTTAGATTATTTCACTTGGAGACCTAAGAAGTATTTCAGCTCTCCCTTGTTGTTCATTTCAAATTTTGCTTGCATAAGGTTAGTAAACCTTTTACAAAGGATATCATCTATAAATCCAAAGATGATAACATCTACATAGATTTGCACTAGAATTATCTTACTTTTTTTTACATCCATTAGGAAAAATGTCTTATCTATTTTTCCCATTGAGAATTTATTTCAATGAGAAAGTTAGATACACTCTCATGCTAGGCTATAGGTAGCTATTTAAGACCATACAATGCCTTTCTTAAATAGTAAACATGGTTGGGGTGTGAATAATTTACAAAACTTGAATGTTGTTCTGGATATTCTTCCTCTTTTAAGTCTCCATTAAGGAAAGCAGACTTCACATCCATTTGATAAACTTGAAATCTTTTTATGAGTTGTGTTTGCTAGAAATAACCTTATTACCTCCAATCTGGCCACTGGTGCAAATATTTGGTCAAAGTCAATCTCTTCTTCTTGTCTGTATCCCTTTGTAACCAGCCTTGGTTTATTCTTGATGATCACTCCTTGTTCATTCAGCTTGTTTCTGAACACCTACTTTGTACTAATAACGTTATGGTTAAGAGACCTTCGGACTAGCTTCTAGACCTTATATCTTTTGAATGTGTTCAATTCCTCTTATATATACAAGATCCATTGTGGATCAAGGTTGGCTTCTTAAAAATTCTTTGGCTCTACCTGAGACAGAAAGCTCAGGTGTAGGACTTCATTCATTGTGCTTCTCCTAGTTTGAACTCCTTGACCCAAATCACCAATAATTTTATTTTGTGGTGATCCCTTAGGTGCCTTGTAGGTATTGTTAGTCTCCCAGCATTCTCTTGTGGTTCAGGTTCAGCTTGAGGTTCATCCTACGGTATCCTTTTAGTAGCTTCCTGTACATCTTCTATTGGAAAGTTTCCATCTCTAATATGTACATCTGGTGAGGTTAGTTCACTTCTCTCTTGTTGTTCATTGATGGATACCTTTTCCACCTTTTCTCAATACCATAGCTTTCAGTATTCCTCTAACAAATCCTCTAAAAATGACTTTTGTTGCATCATGAACTAAGGAATAGTCTGTCATTAGGCTTCTTATTCTATTTAAGTGTCGGGAACATCCCATGTCCAAGTAGCAGATAGGAGTTTGATTAGCCTTTGGACATTCCTTCAAGAAAGAGATTATTTCTTCTTAAGCACCCACATCTTGTTGGGTCCTAGAATCTTATCAGTACTTAAAAACTGGTTCATCTTTTGACCAGTTAGAGGTGCATTGTGGAATAATCCAAGCTTAGATGCTAGCCTGCTAATGTTTTGCCTTGAAACAGTTGGGTTACACTAACAGTCAATGGTAAAGTTACCTATCTTTCCATAAAACAAGCATTAATACTTGTTGTGCCTCATTTTGGGGCTCACAATAGATATATGATTACTCTTCTTATGATTTGATGGGCATCTAAATGATACTATATGTGAATCTTTGCATGGTATATGGTAGTATGCTGGGTGAGGCTTGGGTTGCACAGCCACTGCCTTGCCCTTCATGATAGTTCTCCATTCAAAAGCCTTTTCTTTGTCTTTAGTGCTGGTGTTGGCACCAAACACAAAAGGACTGTAATCCTTCATCTCAATCCCTTCATTAACTCCCTTAAGGGAACTCTTTCCATGATGCGCATCCTTTGTTCCACTAGTAGAACAATCATTCTTCCAGTATCCATAGAAACTTTCCTGGTCATATCTATTTGATACTAGAATAACCTTTTAGAAAATAGTAGGTTGTATGGGTTCTTTCCCATTGGCATTGGTCTTCTTTCCTCCCTTTATATTATACCCTACAACACTTTTATATGGTGCGGAGAATCTATCAATTGTTAGATGGATTGTCTATGGCTCAGAGAATTTAGCCATTAGCTCCCTCTGATTGAGGAGTTCTCTTCCCAATTTCTTAATGATTCATTCCTTTTGGAAAAAGAAGTCAGCTTGATCATCTATGATTTGGTTGAGCTCAATTATTTTGGAGTTAATCTGAGAGATCTTTTCCATCTTCTCGTCAAGTTAATCTTTTAGGGGTTTAAGAAGCTCAAGCTCTTTAGTCTTCTTCTTAGCAAGATTCATGCTCTTTCCCAATGCCTCAAGAAAATAACCATACTTCTCAGCTATTTATTCAAATTTGTTCTCTAATTTAGATTCATCCTGATCATTAGATGATGAGTCTGCCTTTTGACTCAGCACCAATCTCATAATCAAAATTTGAAAGAGAAGATTTGAATTGTACCTCATTAGAATGGGAGTCATCCTGATCTTCCCCTTCATTTAGTGCTATGAGTCTACTACTATCTTCTTCAACTTCAGTTTCACTATCATCTAATTATAATGGGGCTCTGATGCTTGTTATTGTAGCATCAGGTTCCATTTCATCTAACAGTGCTATAGGCCCATAATTGGCTTCTTCTTCTTCCTATTGAAATGATCTTGAGTAACTGCCACTAAAGGTCTTTCCTTGTTATCCAGAAGGCTCTTCTCAGATCTTTTGTTTGGATGATGTCTTTTTCTTAAGATTTGGTGCAACCCCTTCTTTATAATGGACATTCAATAATCATGTGACCTGCCTTTCTGCATCCAAAGAAGATTATATCATCATAAATCAATTTGTTTGTTTAGAGTCATAAATATCCATCTTATGGTCTCTTTTAGATATTCCATAGTTGTTGTACTTCTTTTTGGAGTTTTAGGAGGAGGAAGATTTGTTATTCTAATTCTTCCTCATTCTCAGCATCTTCTTCAGTTGCCTTGTGAATAAGTCCATGCCTCAATCAATGGATCATCCCTAAAGGTGTTGGGTTCAGATTCCTATGATTCAGCTATTCTACTTAGAGGACATAAGGCCTTCTCCTTGCCTCTTCTTGAGCACTCAGCTTTAAAGCCACTGTCTTCTCCTTTTTTGTATCCTTCCTTACTCTTCCTAGTGTTCAGGTGCAGTTTATGGAATAACCAACTTTCCATATATGTTCTGAGGCCGAATGTTGCCCAGATTTCCCATTTCTCTTATGTTACAAATCTTAATATCTCATTCCTTGTTGAGGGATCTTAAGAATTTGTCATTTAGCTCATAAATAGTGAAAGACTTTCTATAGTTCATTGCCCATTCACTATCTTGAATACTTTTTAATAACAGTCTGCTATGTTGTCCTTCTTCTCTTGCATGAAGGATTCATACTTTTGATTTAGGAAGGACTTCCTGTCATCCCTTACTTCCTATGTTCCTTCCATATAAATGATCAAAGTCTCCCAAATTTCTTTAGATATTTGGTAGTGTATGAGATTCTGAAATATAGAGTCATCAATGGAACTAACCATAATGTTTTAAGACATTTGTCTATAGTGTCAAAAATGACTTTATCTTATGTCATGTCAGAAAGTTTCTTTGGAACTTTTAGATCTGCCTCTACAGATAAGACCTTTATAGGTATATAAGATCCCTCTTCAATGGTGATAAAAATCCTAGGGTTAGAGTCCTCCATGAAGAGATTAACCCTTTGTTTCCAAATGCCATAAATTTCCTTCCTACAGATAGGAAGTTTCATTGAACTCAATTCCTTAAATCTTTCTCTAGAACCCATAATGTTGTAGTTATCTAAACACTTTAGGATCTTGTTCTGTTGTTAAGACTTTTTGAACAACCTCACTTTGGTACCACTTGAAATATATAGGTTGTTAATCACCTAGAGGCGGGTGAATATATAATCTACTTATTTTAGAGTTTCTTTGAATTTTCTTTGAGTTGTACACTATAAAATATAAAATCAACACACACAAAACATCCACAACACTAACAACATGATTTATAATGGTTCTCTAGTTATGGGTACATTCAATTTTACCCTTCACTTATCTAGCAGAGAGCTAGCTTAGGCCAAACTTCTCCAATAATTCTTAAATCAATAGATCTTATAACTTAAGAACAACAATCCCCTACCTCAGACCTTAGACACATGGTCCTACCACTCAGATATTATAACACAAGATCCTACACTAAGATTCTCAATATAATCCTACAACAAGCTTAGATCCAACAAGGATCCTATAGTTATAAGATAGTTACAAATATGTTGACTCAATTGACAGAACTTGAGTCTCTAAATATAAGCACTGACAAGGCTCCTTCTTCCTTGAGCAGCACTTGATTGTGTTTACTTGAAATGAATGAGGCTGGATTAAGAACACTTGTACCAGGGAGAAAAGTTCTTGAGAATGAATGTTGCTAAATTGAATCTTGGAAGAAACATCTCTGGTGTTTATAGTGGTTGAAGAACTTGATGAAATTTGAAGCTCGAGCACTTCATAAAACTTGTACATAAAATTTGGAGGGTATGTGCGTGTAGATCACTATGTGTGTGTCTTCATGTCTTCTTCTAAATTTTTGAAGTCCCCTTTTTATAGAAGTCTAGATCGGCAGAGGGCTTGATGCTTAAAAAGAAAGGTTCCAACGACGACAAAATTTGCCAAAGGAAAGTTCTAATAATATAAATATTCTAAAAATAATGATACTAAATTCTTTCCTCTAGTAGGGCTGGAAAGATTCTAGAAATGGAAGTATTCAAAAATGAAAAATAATATATCTTTTCCTCTGGTGGCGCCTTAATTACAACAAAAAGATCATAATTTGAATTAATTCAAATAAATTAAGTAATCAATGACTTAATCAATGGAAAGATCCGTTATACCATGCTTCATGCTGGTAAAACATCTCTTAGAAAAAATTTATTTGATGTAGTCGACAAAGTCCTTTAGCTGTTATAGTAGTTATAGGTCGGTATGGATTACTACAAGGACATAATTGAGAGAACCCAGCACTTAGGCATTTAACTCTCCAAAATTATTTTTGTCATAATGTAGTTTATGTAGTCGACATAATTTGTAGTTATACACCTGATGCGGCTGACATAACTTGTAACTATGCTGTCAATGTACTCAAAATAACTTGTAATTATACAGCCGATGTAGTCGATAAATTTCTTAACGATGATGTCGATAAATTACTTTGATTGAAACCGATACATTCCAACTTTTTTTAGCCATGCGGTCGATGCAGTCGACATTTTCCTTGAGTTATTCAGTCGATGCAGACGACAAATCATTTAGCTTCAAGCCTATGAAGTTCACATATGCCTTAGATTAATTTGAGCTTCTCCCTTTGAATTCTCTCAACTCCAGCGACTTCCCTCATGATAGTGACATGCCTAATATGGGGTTAGATCATAAGTTAACATGTATTCTATAGCTTGAGGGATTACAAGGACAAAACCCTATTTTGTTGACCATAAGCCAAACACTACATTAGCCAAACACTTCTATTAAATCTGTCACAACAAAACTAGAACACACATCAAATACAATATGTTTATTGTTATCTTGAGGTCTTTTTCAAATCAGGAATTTTGTGGATAATATTCACAACACAAGTTGACGTAGCTGAAGAATAGATCACCTAGTTACGTCAAGCCAAGGAAGCGAGAGAAGATATTAAGGTAAATTCATCTCGCCTCTAAATATGATTTTGATCACTGCTTTGTTGAAGAGGACTTTCCTTAGTTTATTTCTTTTTTACCAGTCTGCCAAGGTCTTCGTGGCGACCCAAATTTCACTCCTAGAGCAAATGAATTAGGGGATTCAAGATGAGGTAGATGCGCTATTGTTCAAGCTCACCACAGCTCAATCATAAGTTACTACCTCACATGCACTAGGGAACTCTTCAAAAGTTTAACCCCTCTAGTACTCATGTGTCGACATGTGCTCGATCGAGCGCCTGCTTATCTTGAATGGCGGTAATCTAATTCTCTCCCGTCTACTAGAGATGACAAAGTTGACTGAAGATGGTGACCCCTTATCCATGAAGTCAGAGGTTTTTGATCCAATACTTGGTGACTTCTACCCTAATGAGTTTAATCTTCTGCTGGAGTGTGATCACAATCAATATCTACATTTGATATTTCCTTCAAATGATGATGTCTCGAGAGGTAGTTCCATGGGCGAGTACTTTCCCTCGGGTAGCACGTCTTCATACTTTCATCAACTATATGCCAAGTTGTCAGGCGATGAGGACTAATAGGTTCATCAAGGTGAGATTTCTTGTTGAGGTTCATTTTTGAGTGACCTTTTTTTTAAAAGTTTAATATGTAGTCGGATTCTGAAGATTTAAAGAGATAAATCTTGTTTCTCACTTGCTTGCATTCATTGTATATTCCTCAAAACAATTAGGCTAATGAGCCGAAGAGAGCAAGAGATCTTAGGCTTATAAGAAGAAGAGAGGTAAATTATTAATGTTCATTGGTCATTGAGAGAGAGAGCGCATGAGCTCATAGGCCAAAGGGAGCTCTTTATTTCGAATAACTATCCCTTGAGCTAGATACAAACAACCCTAAAACATGGGGCTTAGATCCACTCACATATTAAAGGCTTAAATTATCGATGATGAGGCTTCAACGACTAGCCATAAGACATAGATTTAGATTGACTCGCATATTTTAGGCAAAAATTGGCTATGTTATATGGGTCAACGACCAACCATATGTCATAGACGTAGATTAGCTCACACATTTTAGGGTTAGGTGTTGATTCTCAAGGGGTTATCGAACACCCCTAATTCCAGATTTTGATCGAATTGTGCATTTCAGGCTTAAGTTGATGATGCTCGAGGGTTCAACGACTAGCTCTAAGGCCTGCACTTAGATTGCCTCATGCATTCAAGGATTAAGGCCTAGAATTAGACTGACTCACATATTTGAGGCTTAATTTAATGATTCTCAAGGGTTCAACATGTTACACTCAGGTTTTCCACCATTGAAAAACAACAAGTCTTTGGCTACTAGATATATCGCATGGCGATAGGAAGGTATTACCGAAAATAGTGCTCAACGTGGCAGACAACCATGCATCAGTTCGTATTGCAGCATCCATTAAGCAATGCTGACTCAATCAAGTGTCCACCACCTGAGATATCGATAGTGATAGGACGATATCACTGGCAATATCCCTTGAGAAAAAAGTCTCAAATTAAATCATGGTTGTCCAATTCTATTTGGAAATGGGATCTGAGGGATGTGATCTATCCCGAACCAGTTAAGCTAGCTAAAGAGAGAGTCACTTCTCACTTTATCTTTTACACTCTCTCTCTTCATGTGAATGAAAAGAGAGGGCAAAGGAAGAAGAAGGATTCATCCAGCCATTAGAAAAGATTCCAAGCTAGGATTAATGAGTCAAATGTAGATCCGCAGAGAGAAAAGTACTACGACCATTTCCATCTAGAACAACTACGAGTCCATGACACCGAAGTGATTATTATGGGTAATGATTCTCCTTCTTAATACTAGGACTGCATAATTGCATGGAAGGGTTTTCACTAATTAGTGGAAGGTGAGAATTTCCATGGGTTGATTTGAATAATTCCTGGTAGAAATTGCATATATAGTCCAAATAGATGTAGAAACGTAGGCATGTTGTATGAAACCCATATGCGACAAGTTGGTCTAGATTGACGATGTTTATTTTTGCGTGTCAGAGAAGACTCTATGAAAAATCGTGATATTTTGGGTTTTAGGTGTTGTAGGGTGCTGTAGGGAGTACTAGAGGCCACCTCCAAGAAATATCTTTGGTTATAATAGAATTATTGATATATTGATATTGCATAGAAATAATATATATCACCGACGGTAGGTCCCTGTGTGCATTGTTTGTGGATGTGAAGACAAAGTCATGGGGACTAGGTGTGTAGTATCAGAAGTTGAGGGGCCTTGTGTGTAATACCCTACACATCACAAAGAATATAACAAAAGGTCTGGCTAGGACCCTATGCCATATTCCACGAACAGACGAAAGCGTTACAAAATTGAAATACCAAACATCCACGCAGCCTATTGTAACACCCTTATCCGTCACATGGCATATAGCAGTAGGTCCGGCTGGGGCCCGACGCCATATACTATAGACAGACCGAAGGGTTGCAGAATGAAACCGTCCATCCAACATAACACGTCCTACACAGAGCACATTCTAACGGAAGCATTTTTAAAGTTGAAAAGTAAAGAACTTAAACAAAGCATGAATGTCCACTAAACCCAAAGTAGGAATGATAGAACAAAGACACCAAATAGTACTTGGCCTTATGGCCTTATAAGAGTTTACTTAAACAATAATTGTCTTCCAAACATCGGCATGCAGGCCGGTAACACATGAGTATTAAAAGTAAACGTTCTCATTGACCTTCAAGGGCCGGCTCAGCAAAATGGGCTTCAGCCCGCTACTTGCCACTAGGCTCCCCAACATCTACAATCAACATTCCACCATAGCGGTGCCAAAAAAAGCAACGGTCAGCTAAAGCTGACCAAATTATAACGACCCGGCCCCTTACTTGGGGTGGCGGCGCTCCTTCCCTGCATTTTAGTAGCATAGCAAAATATTATAGTGAAAGAACAACATCAGTACAATACACCACAGGTGTAGGCCCGCACGACCACACACCCCGTGGTCTCAGGGCACTTACTTGGTGAAGTCGGTCCAAACCCAGTCTATCCCGCAGCTCTACCACCGCCCCCAGGATGGAAAACAATGTGAGAATTAAAGTCCTTTCAGATGAAGTCTAGACTCGCTCTCCAAGCCATCTTTAACCGAATCACTTGGAATGGGTAAGGTTCCACTAGCCCGTTGCTCACGTCGCCATGACAATTTAGCCATCGACGCTGGACAAGCTTCACCAAATCCCAACATATCGATCATACAACAATACATAACCAGGTTATGTACAAGGCTGGCTCTCAGGCCACCAAAACAACAGAACTTCGCTTCTTCCCAGATTTCCGGGTGCACCTTTGAGTTAAGCCCCTTAGATCCCTACTGCAATCTACCACGTATAAACCCAAAAACATACAGCACGGAGCCTTCTCCGGTAATCCATGTATAATGAAAACATCATCGATCCAGACCAACTTGTCCAGGTAGGCTTCACACACCATGCCTATGTCCGTACTTCGATTCCGGACTCTATATGCAAAACTACGGGGACTATTCATGTCCACCCGAAAGAATATCTAACACTCACCGCGCACTTGCGAGAGCGGGTTTCCTATGCAAAAAGGAAAGAGGACTTCAGATGTCCAAGAAGAGAATCATTACCCTTGTGGTTCGCTTTGGCCCCATGGAGAAGAGAAGAAACTAGACGGATGAAAAGCACCGTAATGGCCTTGCCTCCACAGATCTGGACTCGGCTCACAATTTTGGGCTCTGAAGCTCCACCGGCGGCCGGATTCCTCCTTCTTCTTCCTTGCTCTCCTCTCTCTTTAACTTTATAGAAAGAGAATGGACAAAGTAAAATGAGGAATAAATCCTACATTCCTGAACTAAACATGTCAGGGAGGATTACGGGTCGTCTGATCATGTCCAAATAGAACGAACGACCTCGATTAGCCCTTAAAAAAATTTCTTGGGGCCGAACACGGCTTGTGACATGCCCATGTCACAGGCCGTGTCCGAGGATCTGGACACGATCGTCGAGCATAGAATAGGACACAGGCTCAGTCACGCCTGTATCACTACTTGACACGCCTGTGATGCAGGGCATGTTCCTCAAGCGACACAGGAAACCGTCGCGTCCCGAATAGGACACGGCTTCGGACACGCCCGTGTCCCAGCCCGTGTTCAACAATCTACATAGGCCATGCAAACACAGAGAAGGACACGGCTCTAGACATGCCTGTGTCCCAGACCGTGTGCCTGACACGGCTTCAGACATGCCCGTGTCTTAGACCGTGTACATCACCTGACACCGCCTTGCCAACACAGAGCAGGATACAGCCCTTAACATGCCCGTGTCATAGGCTGTGTGAACCTAACCAGGCACCAAATTAGTCTTAAAACATTATCCGTTACTTTTGGTGTTTTGGGGCGTTACAATTCTCCCCCCCCCACCCTTAAATGAATTTTGTCCCGAAATTATAGAATGGAAAGATACACAAAATTAAATGGTACCTGAGCGGAATAGCTCGGGATACTCCTCATGTATGGTCTGCTCTCGCTCCCACGAAAGCTCCTCCCGACCGCAGTTGTCCAAACGAACTTTGACCATTCTGATTTCTTTGTTACGAAGTCACTTGACTTCAAAGTCCTCAATGCGAATGGGCTTGACCTTCGTCGTCAACCCATTATCAATAGGTACTTGATCGACCGCAATCACTTGCGAAGGCTATTGCACTGCCTTCCGCACCAACGATATATGTAATACGTCGTGTATACCACTCAATTCCACTGATAACTTTAGTTGATAAGACGCTTCACCAATTTGCTCTAATATATAAAACGGTCTATGTAACCTCGGACTCAGCTTCTTCAAGTGTCGTACCCGAGAGACACCCTTGAATGGCTTAATTTTCAAATATACCCAGTCGCCAACAACAAACTCAATGTTCATATGCTTGGCATTATAGTATTTAGCCTTCCTGTCCTGAGCGATCAGCAATCGTTCTCGTATTATTTGTACTAACGAAGTGGCGTCTTCCACTTATTGTCATTTATACAGCTTCGAATAACCTGTCTCCAACCATGAAATTGACGTGCGACATTTTCTACCATATAGGGCCTCGAAGGGTGTCATTTGAATACTCGCTTGGTAGCTATTGTTATAAGCAAACTCCACAAAGTACAGGTGATCTTCCCACCACTTTCCAAAATCCAAGACGCACATGCGAAGCTTGTCTTCCATCGTCCAGTTGACCCTCTCGCTCTAGCCATCCATCTGCGGATGAAAGGCTATGCTGAAACTCAGCTTGGTTCCCAACAATTGATGCATTAACCTCCAGTCGTTCGACGTGAAGCACCCATCTCGGTCACTCACGATGTTGGGGGGCACACCGTATAGTCGAACAATGTTATCTACATAGAGTTTCGCCAGTTTATCCACCGAATCATCCTTCCTATTCAGAATGAAGTGTGATACCTTCGTCAATCTATCTACAATTACCTAAATGGGATCATTTCCCTTTTATGACCTTGGCAACCCATGCACGAAATCCATTGAAATATCGTCGAACTTCTAGTCCGAGATAGGTAAAGACTTCAAGAAACCTCCAGGCTTCTGGCATTCCGCCTTTACCAAGGAGCATGTTTGACACTTCGCCACATACAGTGCTACGTCCTTTTTAAGTCCTGGCCACCAGAACAACTTTTTCATATCTCTAAACATCTTTGTGCTCCACGGGTGAATCGAGTACTTGGTATGATGAGCCTCGTACATAAATTCCTCTCGTAGTTTACCTACACTAGGGTCGCACTGACGACTGTCCCTCCATAACAGTCCATCCTTAATAATAAATTGGGAATTTGACCCATCCAAAGCCTCATCCATGATCTGCGTCATGCTGTTATCCCCATCCAGCGCTTTCTGAATCCTAATAGCAAGGTCATATTGCACCTGTGTCCAGTTTAATTGCATTTTGGTACTAGTCTGCTTGTCAACACAATAGATATCTAATGCGTCCAAATCACGAACTAAATGCTCCTCATGTATCGACAACCAGTTGGCCTGCGCGGGAGCCCTGCGACTCAACGGATTTACAACTGCATCTCCTTTCCCAGGCACATAATGTATCTTGAAGGTGTAGTCACCCAAGAACTCCATCTACCTTCTCTACCGCATGTTTAGGTCCTTTTGATCAAATAAGTACTTCAGGCTCTTGTGATCGGTATAGATATCGAACTTCACACCGTACAGGTAATGCCTCCACAACTTCATGACAAATATTACGGCCACTAACTCCATGTAATGGACCAGATAATTCCTCTCGTATACCTTCGGCTGACACGAGCCATAAGCTATTACTCTCCCTTGCTGCAGTAGAACACAACCTAAGTCACTGCCCGAAGCATCACTGTAAATCTCAAATTCTTCGGTCCCACTCGGCAAACATAGAATAGGCGCTGTGGTCAACCGACTTTTTAGTTCTTTGAAAGCTTGTGCGCACTCCAGCGACCACAAAAACTTTTGATCTTTCCTCGTCAAAGTCATGAGGGGTAACGCTATCCGCGAGAAGTTCTCTAAGAAGCTCCTGTAGTAGCTGGTAAGTCCCATGAAACTCCGGACTTCTGCCACTATAGATAACACAGGCCACTCCCGTATCGCAACTATCTTTGCCAGATGTACTGCAATCCCTTCTCCACAAACTATATGACCAAGGAATGCCACGAAGGATAACCCGAATTCGCATTTGGAGAATTTGGCATATAGTTGATTCCTCCTCATTGTCTCGAACACCAAATGCAGATGCTTGAAATGATCATCCTCGCACTACGAGTATACCAATATATAGTCGATAAAGACTATCACGAAGTGGTACAGGAACTCTCTGAATGTTTTGTTCATCAAATCCATAAACACGGATGGCGCAATAGTCAGCCCAAACGGCATGACGGTGAACTCATAATGCCCATATTGCGTGCTGAACGCTGTCTTGGGGATGTCACTTTCTTTTATATTAACCTGATAGTATCCGAATTTAAGATCCAATTTCAAGTACACCGTTGACCCAACTAACTGATCGAACAGATCATCAATCCTTGGAATCAGATACTTATTCTTTTCTATTAGCTTATTAACCTCTCGGTAATAAATACAGAGTCGCAAGCTTCCGTCCTTCTTCTTAACAAAGAGGACCGGTGCACTCCAAGGCGATGAACTTGGACGCACATAACCTTGTTCAAACAGCTCTTGAAGTTGAACTTTCACTTTCGCCATCTCCTTAGCCGCTAATCAATGCGGAGAGCGTGACATAGGTTTGGCACCTGGCTCCAGCTCAATAGTGATGTTGATTTCTCGTTGAGGTGGGGCTTCAGGGAGATCGTCAGGGAACATGTCAGGATACTCAGATACAACAGGGATACCATCCATACTAGTCTTAGGCTTCGAAGCCTCCACTAGTGTGAAAAATAGTTCTACACCTGCACGAACTGCCTTAGCCACTTGAAGAGCAGACATAAAAGTCTTGCTAGACCCTTTCATGCCCGCAAATGTCGTCTCACGATTAGTTCAAAATTTGAACTCCTTGTGGTTTCAATCAATGTATGTTCGCTGCTCAAAGAGCCTGTCCATTCCAAGATCATGTCAAACTCCACTATTGGCAGTAGTGACGCTTGCAAGTCAAACTCTTGACTCCCAATTTGTATCTTTACGCAAAAAACTCTATCCACATACATTGAACACCCATTAGGCAACAACACATCAAATTTTCCATTGCCATCGAAGAAGGTACTCCGATGCGCGATACGAATCCTTTGGAAAAAAAGGAATCTGAACCTCCCGTATCGAACAGTGCTCTCGCCGGATTATCGAAAATCACAACAAAGCCTAGCACAACAAATAATAAGCTATCATGCGCAAGGCAACAAGTATTTAAAGCTAAACTACTATAAATAAAACCATACATGTCACAACGTCAGCCTGCTTTATTGTCTCCTGCTGCCCTAGGTTGTACACTCTAGGTTGGGCTAGGCCATAATGTGATGCGGTTGACTCCATTGCCTTGCCCTTCTCCTCATAAGTTTCTCCAGACTTTTTCTCGGAGTTTGGACGTCCGATCCAAAAAACTAAGTCAAAGTGTCCCGGCTTCCCACAGTTATAGCATGCTCCCGGTGTTCGTCCTGTAGTTGCCCTAGAAGTACAAGAAGAAGGGGCTGGACCCGAAGTCCTAGCCTTCTTATACCCCTTACGGAAACAAGACCTTGAGGAAGTCGGCACCTTGAACTCCGTCTTCTTTACACTGGAGTTATTCTTTGCTTGAACTCTCTCCAGGTATTTCTCAAATGATCGGGCCGTATTGACCAGGGTTTGGAAGCCAAGCATCATAGGCCCCGAGAGTAGTAGCCTTTTGTCATCACACAGACCCTCGTAGAACCGGTTAGTTTTACACCCCTCATTAGCCAAAGTAGAGCTACGATAGCGACCCAACCGTGTGAACATGTGGAGGTACTCATCCATCATACTATCTCCCTGAGCCAACCTCTGAAACTCATTCTCCATAGCGATCCTCTGAGCCGAGGGGAGGTATATTGCCAAGAAAAACCTCGAGAACTCATCCATCAAGACATTTGAGAGTAGCCATCTACCTAAATGATCCAGCTCAAACCCTTCTCACCACAACCTCGCCTCACTATCCAACAGGAAGGTGGCTATAGTGGTCTTCTTACACTCCTCCGCCTCAGTAGCTGTCAAGACTCTATTTACACGAGAGAGCCAATCTTTGGCTAGGATGGGGTTCCAGTACCCGAAAACACTAGAGGGTTAAAGCCCATGACATGTTTGAGTTGCTTTTCTGTCGCTCTTCTAGGAATCAAAGGCTCTACAACCACTTGTTCAACCCTTCTAGGTTCTGCCTCTTGAAGCAGTGCCTACTCCCCTATAGGGGCAGGCTGTTGCACTTGCCTTATTGGCTAGGCATTTATCATTTCAAACACCGCTTCCGCTATGAGTCTTATAGTTTCTGCTGAAGGAGGGGTTGCAGGCACATCATTAGGTGCACTACTTTCCCAAGAATGTTGGTGTTCTGATTGCCATGCAACACTCCTGGTCACCTATAGTAGTACAAAACACCTTTAAGTGACCAAACAAAATTGAAAAAAGTAATTATAGGAACACGTAGGTTCCTCAAACATGTGTATTTTCATTCACATGTGTACATTCATTGGTTCTTTTTATGTTATAATGATGACACACATAAATGTGCTCACCACCCCTTTAAAGAATTCGCCCACAAATTAAAATAAGCAAGACTGAAACCGGTAGTTTGATACCAAATTGTAATACCCTTATCCGTCACATGACAAATATTAGTAGGTCCGGCCGGGGCCCGATGTCATATACTATAGACAGACCGAAGGATTACAGAATGAAACCATCCATCTGATATAACACGTCCTACACAAAGCGCATTCTAATGGAAGCATTTTAAAGGTTGAAAAGTAAAGAACCCAAACAAAGCATGAATGTCCACTAAACCCAAAGTAGGAATGACAGAACAAATACACCAAATAGTACTTGGCCTTATGGCCTTACAAGAGTTTACTTAAACAATAAGTGTCTTCCAAACATCGGCATGCAGGCAGGTCACACACGAGTATAAAAAGTAAACATTCGCATTGGCCTTCTAGGGCCGGCTCAGCAACAAGGGCTTATGCCCGCTACTTGCCACTAGGCTCCGCAACACCTGCAATCAACATTCCACCACAGTGGTGGAAAACAAAAGCAATGGTCAGCTAAAGATGACCAAATTATAACGACCCCACCCCTTACTTGGGGTGGCGGCGCTACTTCCCTGCATTTTAGTATCATAGCCAAATATTATAGTGAAAGTACAACATCAGCACAATACACCACAACCATAGGCCCACACGACCACACACCCCGAGCTCTCAGGGCACTTACTTGGTGAAGCTGTTCCGAACCCAGTCCATCCCGCAGCACCACAACCACCCTAGGACGACAAACAACTTGAGCACTAAAGTCCTTTCAGCCGAAGCCTAGAATCGCTCTCCAAGCCATCTTTAACCGAACCACTTGGAGTGGGTAATGTTCCACCAGCCCGTTGCTCAACTCCCCACGATAATTTAGCCATCGACACGGGACAAGCTTCACCAAAACCCAACATATCGATCATATAATAATACATAACCCGGTTATATACAAGGCTGGCTCCCAGGCAACCAAAACGGCAGAACTTTGCTTCTACCCAGATTTCCGTGTGCACCTTGGAGTTAATTCCCAAGGATCCATGCTGCAATCTACCACGTAGAAACCCGAAAACATACGGCACGGAGTCTTCTCCGAAAATCTATGCTTAATGAAAACATAACCGATCCAGACCAACTTGTCCGGGTAGGCTTCACACACCATGCCTATGTCCGTACTTCTATTCTGGACTCTATATGCAAAACAACGGGGATATTCATGTCCACCCAAAGGAATACCTCACGCTCACCGCGCACTTGCGAGAGCGGGTTTCCTATGCAAAAAGGAAAGAGGACTTCACATGTCCAAGAATAGAATCATTACCCTTGCGGTTCGCTTTGGGACCAAGGAGAAGAGAAGAAAGTAGACAGATGAAAAGCACGGCAACGGCCTCGCCTCCACGGATCTGGACTCGGCTCGCGTTTTAGGGCTCAAAAGCTCAACCTGCGGCCGGATTCCTCCTTCTTCTTCTTCCTTGCTCTCCACTCTCTCTAACTCTTTAGAAAGAGAATGGACAAAGTAAAATGAGGAATAAACCCTACATTCCCGAACTTATCATGCCAGGGAGAATTTCGGGCTGTCGGATCATTTCCAAATAAAACGAATGGCCTCAATTAGCCCTTAAAATAATTTCCTGGGGCCGAACACGGCTTGTGACACGCCCGTGTCACAGACTGTGTCCCACGATCTGAACACGATCGTCGAGCACTGAATAGGACACGAGCTCAGACATGCCCTTGTCACTGCTTGATACGCTTGTATCATCTTCTGACACGCCCGTGACACAGGGCGTGTTCCTCAAGAGACACAGGAAATCGTTCTGTCCCGACCAGGACAGGGCTTCGGACACGCCCGTGTCCCATCCCGTGATCAATTATAGACACAGGCCATGCAAACACAGAGAAGGACACATCTCTTGACATGCCCGTGTCCCAGACCATATGCCTGACACGGCTTCAGACACGCCCGTGTCACAGACCATGTACCTCACTCAACATCGCCCTGCCACCAGAGAGCAGGAGACTTCCTTGGACATGCTCATGTCACAAGCCGTGTGAACCTAACCAGGCACCAAATTGGTCTTAAAACATTATCCGTTCCTTTTTGAGTTTTGTGGCGTTACACATATCACAGAGTTACATTCTAGCAGAAGCAAAATAGTAACCACAACTAACACGGAATGTCTACTATATAGATATAACTTGGAATGAGTGTATACACAAACGTTTGTCCTTAAGTCCTTAAAAATAGTTTACATGATTACACAATTAAGTGATTTTCATACAATTGCATGCAGGCTAGCAACACATGAAAATAACAAAACAAGCATTTGGGCCTTCGAGGTCCAACACAACAACAGGGCTTTAACACGCGATTTCCCATTTGGCTTATCAGCATATGCGCAAGCACATTCCATGAAGAGGTGGCAAAACAAAACACCGGTCAGCTTTAGCTGACCACAATTAAAATGACCGCTCCCCATTCCTAGGGCGGTGGTACTCCTTCCCTACAAGCAAATAGTATGATAATATATATAATTGCACATTCATCACAAATATTGGCATGCATAGCCACACGTCCCGTGTACTCAGGGCCCATTATAGGTGTATTGAATTTCATATCCTACCTCCTTCCTAAGTATCAACCACTTAGAAGGTCATTGAGATTTTATAGTCAAGGCAACCTTACCTCACAAACTCTCCCAATATCAAAAGGTGTGCCGAGGAGCGACCACTTCACCTACAAGCATGGCACGAATTCGGATCTGCTTTGCTAGTGCTCAAATCGTTGGAATTTCTTTGTCATGATATGGGTACAGCTTCATCTCGACTCATTAATATGATAACCAATGTTATCTATTTTGGTCGGCACACAAGGCCACAAATATAGGCACTACATGCCTCATAGCTAAATATTACGCACCCGATCCTTAAGACTTGGGCTTCACATCCATCATATTTTCTCACTAGGATCTATCACCAGCGATAACACTATTACTATGTGATATTTACAAAACCACAAGTTTGTCTCAATCTCGGGGTCACACGTAGAACACACATCATCTCACTGGTCTCTACCAGAGAGATATTTCCTGCGATATTACATCGTGGGCGATAACAATAGAACTTTGTTTTTTGTTTCAATCTCGGGTGTTTCCTGGAGAACACCTCAAGTACTTCTTCCACAACCAGCATCACCCAAAAACTCTAAATCAACTCATTTTTCTACAGAGTCTTCTCCGACATGCAAATCAATACATCACCAATCTAGACAAACTTGTCATAGATGGGATTCATACAACATGCCTATGTTTTGTTTGTACAGCGATCTGGAATACAAATCCTAATTCTACTAGCGATAAACCATATCAACCCATCAAAAGTCTTTTTCTCCACTAGTTGGTGGGAACCTCTACGCAAAAATACCAAATAAAGGACTTCACATGTCTAAGTATTCAGAAAGAGAGTCGTCACACTAGTAGAAGGTTTCAGAGCCATGAAGTTGCAATTGATCCAGATGGAAACACTCACAGTGCTTTCCTCTCCTCAGATCTAGCTTCAGCTCATGAATCTGACCTTGGAAGCTCCTCCAATGCTTCTCTAATGGCGGGCCCAGCCTTCTTCTTCCCTTCTCTTCCCTTTCCCTTATTCTTCTTTCTTCTTTTTGAAGAGAGTGAGAGAGTAAAAGAGATATGAGAAGAATTTTCCCCTTCATCCACCTTAGTAATCACTGGACTAACCTCAGCCACAGGTTATCCAAGACAAAAGTAATGGACAACCCTAATTTCATAGAGAAATCTTAAGTAAATGTTATTGCTAGGCGATATCGCTATTGCCGGGCGATATCGCTATCGCTAAGCGATAGCTCCAGTGGTGGCCGCTTAACCATGTTAGCACCGCTTAGCAACTGCCTCACTACCAACTAACACGTGGTTGTCTATCACGTGGCACACTATCGCCAATGATATCAAGTTATTGCAAGCGATGGTTCTAAAAAACTAAACCTTGTTATTTTTGAAAAGGGAAGAATTGAAGTGTTACATTGTGTGCTGACAGTAAGAGATAACGTCGATTATCATATAAATGGGCTGAGGTGAAGCCATACCTGCATCAAAACAAAAAAAATTCAATGTGTTGAGCACATGCAAAGATGATTCGAATCCATCCCATGCTAGTCGGTGAAGAGTTCGCTTCTCGATGTACCGTTGTATATTGACGAAGTTTGTAAGGCAAAGTAGACTTTAATGTAAAAAGCTTAATAACCATCTAAGTGAAAGATACTTGAATGGATGAGGAATTCTGGGAGTACACTGAAAGCATGCCTTGAGAGCACGAAATGTTTGGTCATGCGTACCATAGTTTTTGGTGAGTATGAAATTATATGATGATATAATGCTTGCTTATAGCGAAGGAGTACCGCCTCCCCAAGAATCTATTATACCATTGTGGTTATCTAAAGCTGAGGGGTGTTTGTTTTACAACATCTTTGTGGATTGTACTTATGCAAGTGCTTGCGAGAAAAACGGGAAATGGCAGGCTGAAGCGGCCCTCAAAGTCGCAAGTACCGTGTTTATTACATTCATGTGTTGTCGAACTACGTGCCGATGTTTATAAGCCATGTAGTAGTTTAAACACTTTTGAAAGCATGCACAAACTTAAGGTCGAACACTTTTTATGTGTGTGTATACCATTAGTGTTGTGGACATTCCTATTATAAAGAAATAAAATGATTCTGTTTAGTGTCCTCTGTGATGTCTAGGTTGTGTTGATACTCATTTTGTATGGCTTTAGCTTGTTTGGTTAGTTTGGCATGGGGTATCAGTCAGACCTGCTGATATACTCTTCAAAACGGGTGGGGTTTTACACAATGCCCTACCCCCATTCCTAGACTTAGATCAAATCATGCATTCATGTCTTAAGTCGGTGATGCTCGATGGTCAACAACTAACTCATAATACTAGACTTATATCAACTAACACATTTGAGGCTTAAGTCGGCAAAGCTTTAGGGGTCATCATCCAACACTAGAGCCAAAACTTAGTTAGACTCACACATTCAAGGCATAAGTTGTCGATTCTCAAGGGGTAAATGACCAACTCTAATTCCTTAACTTTGATAGATTCATATATTTAAGACTTAAATCAGCGAGGCTCAAGGGGTCAATGACTAGCTCCAAGGCCTAGACTTAGATCGAATCATGCATTCATTGCTTATGTCAGCGATGACCGAGGGTCCAACAGCCAAATATTTGACATGGACTTAGCAAACTCACTTACTAAAGGCTTAAATAAACAATGCATGAGGGGTCAATGACAAGCCTTAAGGACTGGACATTGATCGACTCACGCATTCGAGGATTAAGTTAGCGATATTAAAGGGGTCAGCGACTAGCCATAAGACCTAAACTTTGATTGAATTACACATTTAAGGCTTAATTAGGCGATCCTCAAGGGGTCAACATCTAGCCCTAAGACATGGACTTAGATCAACTCACACATTTGAGGCAAAAATCGGTCTAATATCTTGATGGACCTTCTAGATGATGACTCTATCCTCCCTTCAGGGAACCAATAAGTGGGCAATAGGGATGATAACTTGGGGAGTTTGTCGGCCAGTGTATAATGGAGGGAGCGGATATCATCCATGATTGATTAGTCATAGTCTTAGAAGATCTCACTGTAGACAATATATCATCTCTTTACTCGCTTGAAGGTTCCGAGCGAGGTTGTGGACATTCATGATCTAAGATATTCGTGGTGATCATATGTACTTTGTCTAGTTTGTTACCAGTACAAAATTGTTTCTAAATGATCTCTGGTTAGAGAAATATGGAAGATTGTATTGAAATACAAAAAAAATAGCAGTTCTACTCCAATTCCCATGCTCGATGCTCTCATTGAGAAGTATGCTTGGGAATATAGTCTTTTTATATCATCATTACTCCAGGTGTTTCTGAGTTCCCCACCTTTTTGATTTTGCAAGTGGTAGCCACCTATTTTAAGAGCTTCTAAGATCACAAATGGTCCATCCCAATTAGGATTATGCTTCCCCATAGTTTTTGATCTGGTGGTGACTTAGACCTTTTTTAGGATTAGGTCCCCTTTTTGAATTATTTGATCCAAATGTGTTTGTTAAAGTACTTAGGCATTCTCCTCTTGACATCTAAAAAATCCAAGGATTCCTTCTTAGCCTCATAGATTTTGATCCAATA
Organism: Platanthera zijinensis; assembly: GCA_039513925.1. Lineage (NCBI taxonomy): Eukaryota > Viridiplantae > Streptophyta > Magnoliopsida > Asparagales > Orchidaceae > Platanthera > Platanthera zijinensis. Next base: position 117,816,726 of record CM077086.1, on the reverse strand, counting down.
TTCATCGATTTTTTTTCTTCAGCCACAGCCACCCTTAGACCGTTAAGCTTAAATTCTATAGGAATAAGGGCCTCCGACCTGTGAGACATTTTGAAAGGAGTTTCTTCGATAGATGAACTCAGAGTGTTCCTCTGTTCTTCTTAGACATAGGGGAGTAGATCAACTCAATTGCCTCGCATATTGTCAACCATCTTTTTCAAGAGGTTGAGAATAAGCTTATTGGCAGTCTCCACCTAACCGTTTCTTCAGGGATGATAAATAGAGGGAAAGTGCAGGTTAATCCCTATTTTCTTCAAAAACTTCTTTCTTGACCCTGGAAAACTTAGGGTCATTTTCCATGATAATGGCTTGGAGCATGATAAACCAGCATATGATATCTCCACATAAGAAATTTTTAACTACCTAGGACGTGGTTTTTGCCAAATCCTTCGCTTCTATCCACATTGTGATGTATTCGATCAACATTAAGATGAATCCACACTGCTCGCTTACAGGGGAAAGGGCCTTACCAGGTCCATTCCCTTGATGTCAAATGACTAGGGATACGTGATGGCCCTTAGTTGCTGAGACAACAACAACTTTAATGGAGCATAAAACGGACATTTTTGGCAGCTCTAAGAGAAGCTTTTTGCATCTTTTCGATTGGTTAGCCTGAAATATCCTTGGCTCGGGATCCTTTTCTCTACTGCATGACTCCTGGAGTATTTCTACTGTCGCCATAGTGTATCTCTTCTAGGGCATGTGGGAACTCGACCTTCGATAAGCATTGATCTAGAGGGCAAGGAATTTTCCTCTAATAGAGACCTCCATCATATGGTACGTAGTAGTATGATTTATGCAAAAATGATATATGTTCTCCGTGTCTGTCAAGACCTATCAAATAGTTATATAGTCATCACAGGGATTTGTCCAATTTTGATGCCATTTAATCTTCATCAACACTCCTTTGAAGGATGGCCTGAATAGGTACAGGTCCCTCCAACCCCAGGGCCATACTTAGCAAGCATGTCATCTATGCCACTTTCTTCTCTCAGAACGTGATATATGAAAAAGGATTTGATGGTTCCAATCGAGATTTGTATTGTCGGAAGGTACTGTAGAAGGATTGGTTCCCTCACTCGAACTCCCCTCAAATTTGGGATTCAATCACCATTGAATATATGTGAGTTATAATATATAGTACTCCAAGCTCCTTAGCTAGGAGAAGGCCTATAATTATGACCTCGTATTTTTCTTGGCTATTGTTGATGGAAAGAATGATCTCTACCACTTGCTTGGGTGTTATCCTTTGAGGGCTCACCTGGATGATCCCCAGTCTGAGGGAATCCTTCGTTGAGGATCCATATATGAACATTTTTTAAGGGATGAACTCTTCCACACCATCTATATCTTTACCCTTTGTGGAGAAGTATACCAAAAAGTCTTCAATTCCTTCCTCTTTGATTGCCAACCTCGATACATAAATGATGTTGAACTCTAAGCTAAATAACCCACTTAACATGCTGGATAAAATGTTCCACATTTTCTTAGGGGATGATCTGCCACCACCTTTATTATGTGCGCTTGAAAATATGCCTTTAACCTCCTCCCGAGGTACTGATCGTAAAGGCAAGCTTCTCTAATATTGGATAGCATAGTTCTACCTTTTAAATGTCCCTACTTGAATTATAGATTGGCAATTGATGTCTCTCTTCCTACCTAAAAAGGATAGAGTTGACTGCCTCTGATCCTAAACCAGAAAAGGGGAAGAGATCTTCTCCTTTTTAGGGCCATTGAAGCAGATGGATTGCATCAACTACTACTTCTCCCCTACTTTAGATAAGAATGGAATCAAGCATGTAATCCTACTAGTTGGAAATTATTATGCCTTGGTGTTCCTGGGGGATGCCATCTCCATATTGAACTTTAATTTGTCAGAATTTGGTTCGACTCCTGCATTAGTGAGGAGATACCAAAAGAAAATCCCCTTACTAGATCCGAAGAGACATTTAACAAGTTTAATTCTCATCTTGTACTTCCACAATATTGTGAAGGTCTCCTCCAATTCTTTTAAGTACTCTTGGATACATTTTGCTTTTATTAAAAGGTCGTCTACATAGACCTTCAAGTTACAACCCTTCTTGTCCCTGAAGACCTGATCCATCATCCCTTTGTCGTCATTGTTGATGAAGGGAACATCTTTCATGTCAGGAGGGTATATATAGAATTAATGGCATCCCAAAATGGCATCAAGAAAACTCATCACAAGTAAACCGACGGGAGAATCAAACAACACATCAATTTAAGACAAAGGGTAACATTCCTTTAAGAAAGCTTTATGCAATATTTTAAAGTATATACACATATGCCATTTTCCCCTAGTACTCTTGACCATTATGATATTTGAGACCCATCCTGGATGCTAGTACTCGGAAAAATCTACCTCCAGTAGCTTTTACACCTCTTCACAGATGGGCTTTGTTAAGGAGGTGGTGATTGTTCTCTTATTTAACGAATCAGACTGACCTCGTGGTCAAGATTAAGGCAATGAAATCCAACTTTAGCATCAATATCAGGCATGCCTGTGGTGCTCCAAGAGAAGACATCTATGTTGGATTGTAGACTCGCTGCGATATTCTACTGATCATCCTTTATTTTCTCCTTGTTAACCTTTAAGCTTTTGATCCTCCTATCTACAATGGTCACTTCCATCACATACACTCCCTTGGCCTCCTCCAGGCATATCAACCCTTCCAATACTATAATAGCCTCTTCTGTTTCTTTTATATAGCTAATGGAATCAATGACGAGAAGATACTACTCCCGGGACACAGATCATTCTTACTCCGGATCTGCACCCCTCCCAAAGTTTACTTCAAATGATGATGAAAAAAGGAGGGTAAATATTAGAAGGCACATATATGATAACATTGTAACTTCTCAGAGCGTTTACGATGATGAAATGATAGTTCTTTGAGGTGTCTACGAGGGTCACCAAAAACTTCACTCTTCTATCTCCTTCCGCTCACCTATGAAGTCAAACAACGGAGCTTCCGAGGACTTCACCACTTAGATTAAACCTCAATAACATCAAATGCCATTTTGAATATGACATTGATCGATCTTCCATTATACACCAGGATCTGAGTAATTGTAAAGTTCTCAATCACTGTTTGGATGACAAAGGAATTGTAGAACAAGTCCTAATGTTATGGCATATCTTATGCCGAGAAGGATATCTCTCCGGCCAAAGGTGGGCCTTACTATGTCGACGCGATGCACCCTTCTTATTTTTTGTGAAGGATACCTTTGAGAAAGGCCTCCACTCCCACTCCTTTTTATATGGAGTTGTCTCTTCTTTTGGTCCCCACGTGAACACGAACTTCACTATTGGAGCGAAAAATGGCACCAACTCTCTACGCACTATCCCTGAGTAGGGTGTTTGGCAGAGGAAAAATATGGTTTGCCAGCGATCAATTGCTAGCCATGCAGATAGTGCGAGAGGATGAAAAAGGGGAGAGGTGTTTCTGGCAGTCGAGAACAACCGATTTAATCTGCCACGACGAATGCCTTCTTTGCGACAGGCCTCTTGATTAATTGAAAAGGGAATTACAAGAGTATTACCCTTAACATAAGGAGAAAGAAAGATTGACCAGACTTTGTTTCCACACCAGCAACTAGGCTAGTTCTGGTCTAAGTCCGCGCATTCCATCCGAGCCCCTTGGTCCTTATTTATACTTGAGGATAGACGGCTCAGACATTTTACGAACCAACAAGCTTTTAATGCGATATTAGCTACAATATTAAATGCAAACTATAGTACGACTGAGGTTGATACTGTAGAGACGAGTCCATGCGGGCTACAGGAGAAGCACCCACCATGAACTCGTGGTCGGATCCATGAAGCTGCTTTGTGAAAGTCTTCCTACTAGACGTTCTTCCCGGGATTCCTGATGAGTGCCTGTGCTGAACACGGTCATGGATAAGATATTGTCCGCGAATATAAAAAACACCCGCCCAAAATACCTCACAAACTCTGAAAAAGGCACTTGATAAGTCTCAAGCTCGCCTCGGTCATCGCTGGAATTTGTTTAACATGATCCCTGCACTTTTTTTGCAGACCGTGCAGTTTCCAAAAAAGTAGACTGGTAATCACAGAGTCTAAGGCTCGCACCCCATGCTATGCGAGGTATATAAATAATGCCAGATGGCCCACCCTCCTTGGCCACTTTTTCCTTGAACCTCGACCTTGTTTACTTAATGGAAATGGTTGGGATGAACCAGGATAACTTAGAAAAGCTGATGACAAAAGCTAGTGACCTAGCAAAAAAACTACTCGCCGCAAAATCCTATGGAAAGCATGCCGAAGGAGATGGGTCCGCAAAAAACATGCAGAGGGTGGTAACAAAGAGAGCCCACCTTGTCAATATGAATGCAGCTACTGGGAGTTTTGAAAGTCTTTTCTAAGGGTAGCTAAACTCTTAGAGGGGGGGGGGAATAGGTTTGTTTGGATTCTTTTTGTAACTTTGAATTTACGAGCTTAGTGTGTGTTAATGTTTGTTATTAGCTTTCAAAAATACAAAATAACACACAAGAATTATAGTGGTTCCCCTATCCAGGGTATATCCACTTCCCCCTCCACCTTTCTAGTAGTGTGCCAGATTTAGCTAACTTATCCTATTTCCTCAGCTCCTTGAGCTTACACCTCAGATTCCTCAGGATCTTACACCTCAGAGTGAGACTTACTCCTATAGCTCAGACTAAAGATTGTCCTACCTCAAGATCAGCAGCCCTACCTCAGAGATAAACCCAATCTCCTACCTCATATCCCTTAGGATCCTACCTTAGATCCACTCTTGGATCCTACCCATTCAGATCTACTCCTGAATCCTACCACTCAGCCTTTTAAGCACAGACTTACATCTCAGACCACTCAATGATCTTATTTTTTGAATAATGTTAGGTTCAAAATGACTCCAGAGAAGTAAATCTCTGAGTCAGCTTCCTTGACTATGTATAACCAGCCCTAACTCTTCATAATAATAATAATGTGGATCTTCAAGTTAGTTCTACTTGTGCAAAGAATATCTGTTACAAAGCTCTATTCATTCAAGCTTTAATATGTTCTAATTCGAAAGCAACAACCATGAAGAAGACGAAAAACTATCGAGTGCTCAACTAACTAATACTTTTAGAAAATTAGGGTTTTAAGTTATTGCTCAAGACTCCACAAAGTTTTTCAATTTCAAAAACTTTTTTAGGCAAGAAGCTTGATCTGTGTGCAGAATAATGATTTTTTTTATTTCTCTGCAAAGACTTTTATCCCGCAGTTCAACGACTACTTGTTCCGTATGGGCATGCCAAATAGGCAGCGGTAAAGTTACTTTAGCTTTAACTGCTCTGCAGAAAGTATATGACGCAATTTGGCTTCTAGTGCGCAAGTCTCGCTTTACTTGAATTTGGATGACGTCAACATGAGTCACCGTGTGTGAACTTAGCAACTTTCGAAAACAATTTGCACAGGCATTGAGTGAAGTCTTGTGACTCAATGCATAGAGGATTGAGTGTTGTCTTGAGACTCAACACATCTGGACTTAACAGGATTCTTCTGTTAGAAAGTGTTGAGTGAACCTTATTCACTGAACGCCCCTTGACTTGGCAGTTATCCTAACTAAAGGCGTTGAGTGAACCTTATATACCAAATGCTTCTGTACTTGTACAAAATTTCCGAAAAAATGTGTTGAGTGCGTAATCCCCCCCTGTAATGACCATATAATATGGGTCCAGTCGGGGCCCCATAACATATTGATGGCACAACTTTAGCATTAAAATATGATATTAAATACCCAACTCATAACTCAGAATAAAGCAACAGTGGAAACAGAAAACAAGACCAGAAGTAATCCACATCCATAGATTATCAACTCGGCCTTAAGGCCTTACAACAAAAGAGAGTCCAAAACTCAAATAATAGTAGAAAATACCAACGTGCATAAGCACTCCTAGACTACCTCGGCATGCAAGCCGGAAACATAGTGCATCAAACACACAATCCCCCAAACAAAGCTATTACACAACTTGAAGCACTTCATGCTGCTTAGGCCTTTTTGGCTGGCGAGCTAGCTCCTGCTTGCGATCCTTGCCCTGTAAAAATTTAGTGGTAACGTGGGTCAACAAAGGCTAACCTCAACTGTGTAACTAACACATCTCCTCCCGGCCACCCCTAACGGACCCCGGGGTACACCTCCAACATGCAAGTCAACACTTCGTATGCCATATAATAAACATGTAAAGCTTTAAAAACATGTTTAGATGTCTCAAACAACAAACATGTTCTCTATGTTGAGCATATAATCAAAGGGGCCTACTATATAGCATGTATTCAAACTCTGGCTTCACCGAAGGCACCCTATTGTGTATGCATCTAGCACATCATCATATAAAATGGGTACTTCCACTTTCCCCATCGGCTTTAAGCCAAAAACAAATCGGGTACTGAAATTCCCCTAACGGCGTACAAGCTGCCACACATAAATCTTTCCAAGGCCCCACCCGCTCGTGGGTCTTTTACCCGGGCTTGCCTGCAAACTCTAACTTCTCAAGTCTAGATTCCGTCTCACACACAAACCGATTCTAAGAACCCTTGCTGGACCCCACCCACTCGTAGGCTTCATTGCCTGGGCTTGTCCTATGCTCGGCGTTCTCGTCAGTCTCACAGAAGGGGACTAGTCTCGCCAGGACACTCTCCCCACATGACTTGCATATCACAGGATAGCCAGCCGACCACTGAGACAAATCCGCACCTTAGCACATAACAATCCATACCCCTTCCCCACCCTAATCCATCACTCGTATTGCAACGTTCCCGCGCACCAAGGAAAATATCTACCGCCAATACGGAGCTAACCTTGTCCGGTTCCGGCTACAAGTACTCACTGGGAAAAAGGGGAAAACACATACATCTCAAACAGCATCGTGCCGCAACGGATTTTTACAAAATTCCTAAGGCTCGTTATGTAATATCACCGAGTCAGACTAATGGTCATGACTACGGCTTAACCCACAATGCTTAATCAACTAACAGAGCGGATCTCTAATGCAATATCATGCCAGGGACGGACAAATTCGACCTGGTGATTCCTCTTAAACCATGGCGACAAAAACCCCTCTCATTTGAGAGATTTGGCGCCCAAAAGCTTGAAAAAAACAAGAATGAAGAAGATGTTATGTATGCATCCTAGAAACAGGAGGAGAAGTGTCGCTACCTTACGACCCCTCTTCCTAGCAATGGAATCCTTGCTTTGAACGGCTTGAAACGAGCGCCTCCACGCCCTCTCCACAGATCTGGTCTCGGAACGGCGATCAGAGCTCCGAAGCTCTGTCAATCGGGGAAGAAGCTCTCTCCTTCCTCTTCCCTTATCTTCCTCTCCAACCCTTCTATCAACCTAAAAGATTAAAAAAATGAGAGGAAAATCCCTCTCAGCCCTAATAAGACTGATTGGACAAAAGATCCTTGCCCTTGCAGCTAATTTGGGGGAAGCATTGGACGACTACGGAACAAAAAAGACAGAACAGGCCCATCCTGTAACACCTCTACCCGTCAAGAAGAATATAATAGAGGATCCGGCCGGGGCCCCACACCATATTCCACAAACAGGCGGAGACGCTACTAATTAATACCATAACCAATGCATCCTAACACAGAGCATTCTAGCGGAAGCTTCACGGTTGAATTAATGAACTCAAGATAAACAACATTGTCCACTAACATAGGAATGTATATATATATATCAAAAGAGTCTGGCCTTAAGGCCTTACAACAGTTTCTCTTAACAAGAGTGTGGTTTACATACATCGGCACGCAGGCCGGCCACACATGAACAAAAGAAACAAAACAATGCCTTCGAGGGCAGCAACGCAGCTTTGGGCTTCAGCCCGCTAAGTCCCGCTCGGACCAGCTCCTCCAGCACCTGTAAGAACCAATCCACCAAACGGTGGCAAAACAGGGCAACGGTCAGCATTCAGCTGACCAATTATAACGACCCTGCCCCTGGCACGGGGCAGCGGAATTCCATCCCTGCAAAGCATTCATCCAACATGATATATATAGCCATTCAAGCAAGACGTGCACGCCCGCACCGTCACATATCACAAACGTCGGCTCGACGGCCCGACGCTCCGTGCACTCAGGGCACATTCACACCGTTCAGAGGTCCCAGACATAACGGCGCACTATGAGCATTCTAGTCTGATCGGCTCACCAGCCGTCGACTCTAGCTATGTGATCCTAACAGGGTCTTAAGCACCCAAGGTTAGACAACCATAATGCGGGTACAGATCCACCTTTCCCGTTGCTCACATCGTCAGACTCACGCCTGGACTGACGCGGGTACAGTTTCACCTTGCCCGTTCCACCATTTCCTAGTTGCAGCCTCACAGCTCAACTTTCCACTAGTAGCACTCACGGCCACAAGAGAGTCCAACTCTCATAATTTCCTGGACTTCCTCCAGTACTTTTATCCATCATGCATACAAGCAATCATCACGGAGCCTTCTCCGATATGCAACCAAGCATCACCAATCCAGACCATGTCCAGATGGGCTTCACACAGCATGCCTAGATCCGTACTCCAATTCCGGACTCTAACAAGGGGACTTCACATATCTACCCCAAGGGACGCCACAACCCACCGCACACTCGCGGGGAAGGGTTTTCCCTATGCAATGCAGGAATTAAGGACATCACATGTCCAAGCAGGAAATCGTTACCCTAGGAGTTCGCTTCGGAGCCATGGAGAGAAATTTGAGACGGATGAAAGCCTTCGCAGCAGCGTTGCCTTCGCAAATCCGATCTCGGCTCGCGATTTGGACCACCGTAGCACCACCGGCAGCCGAACTCCACTTCCTCTTCTTCCTCCTTGCTCTCACCTCTCTCTTACTTTAGAAAGAGAAGATGAAAAGAAGAATGAGCTTCTCCCCCCCTTTTCCCGGCCTTATCAGCCCAGGAATGAACTCCAGCCACAGGATCTTATTTAAAGAAAATGAAGGGCCACGATCTACTGAAAATTCCCCTGAAATTTGGCCGACACGGCCTGTGACACGCCCGTGTCACAGGCCGTGTACCCTTAAGCGGCACACGCGGCAGTCGCACCGATTGAAATATTCGAGAACACGGGCATCGACACGCCCGTGTCGAACCTGACACGCCCGTGTCAGTCATGAGACACGCCCGTGTCTCCTGTTACACGGTACTCCCCGATTTCCAAAACCAGTACACGGGTCGGAACACGGCAGCTGACACGCCCGTGTCCAGCCTCACACGCCCGTGTTCCCGGCCGTGTTTAAGGCCGTGTCCGGCTCTGACTTGAATAGGTCAATTTCGAAAATTAATTCGAACACGCCCAGGGACACGCCCGTGTTGAAGGCCGTGTCCCAGGCTCGACGATCGTCGACTCTCAAACGTCGACTAGCCTGAACACGCTCTGGGACACGCCCGTGTCCCAGGCCGTGTACACCCGACACGCCCTGGGACACGCCCGTGTCCCAGGCCGTGTCTAACAGCCTCCAACCCAAAATTGTGTACAAACATATTTTGAGATTTTTGGGGTGTTACAATCCTCCCCCCTTAATAAAATTTCGTCCCGAAATTTGAAGACAAAAGGGAGAAAATAATAAACATTTATATGTTTCTATTACACATATAACGAGTGAACAAGTTACGAAAATAACTCGGGAAACTCGGCTCGCATGGTCTGCTCGCGCTCCCATGTTAGCTCTTCTCGGCCACAATTGTCCCACCGGACTTTGACCATCCCGATCACCTTGTTCCGCAACTGTTTCTCGGCTCGATCCTCTATCCGTATAGGCTTCACCTTTGTCGTTAGCCCATACTCAACTGGCACTCGATCATTTTCAACTATATGAGCTGGATCCTTGACTGCTTTGCGTAACACCGAGATGTGAAATACGTCATGCAATCCACTCAATTCCGATGAAAGAGCTAACCGATAGGCAGCTTCCCCAATTCGCTCCACCACTTCAAACGGACCAAGGTATCGCGGACTTAGCTTTTTCAACCGCCGGATCCGAGATACGCCTTTGAAGGGCTTAATCTTTAAATAGACCCATTCACCCACCGCGAACTCCACGTTCCGGTGCTTAGCATTGTAATACTTGGCCTGCCGATCTTGGGCTATTAGGAGCTTCTCTCGAATAGAGCGTATTGTTGTGGTAGCATCCTCGACTCCCTTTTTGCCTAAAAGTTTAGTCTCGCCAGTTTCTGCCCAAGCTAGCGGTGTACGACACTTGCGACCATGCAGCGCTTCAAATGGGGCCATGCCTATACTCGCTTGATAGCTATTATTATAGGCAAACTCCACCATAACAAGATGTTCTTCCCACTTCTTACCGAAGTCCAGGGCGCACATACGGAGCATATCCTCCATCGTTCTGTTGATTCGTTCAGTTTGGCCATCCGTTTGCGGGTGAAAGGCCGTACTGAATGCTAACTTCGTGCCCAACATCTGATGAACTAATCTCCAATCCTTTGAAGTAAAGCGCCCATCTCGGTCACTTACGATGCTCCGGGGAACACCGTGCAATCGAACTATCTGCTCCACATAGAGCTTTGCCAACGTTTCCACTGAATCGTCCCGCTTGTTTGGTATAAAGTGAGACACCTTTGTCAACCGGTCTACAATCACCCAGATTGAGTCATGGCCACGCTGAGATTTCGGCAATCCGTGCACGAAATCCATAGAAATATCCTCAAATTTCCATTGCGGAACCGGCAACGATTTCAGGAAACCACTCGGCCGTTGACATTCTGCCTTTACCAAAGCACAAGTACGACATTTAGCCACATACGCGGCTATGTCCTTCTTTAAACCAGGCCACCAGAACAGTTTCTTCATGTCTTTGTACATTTTTGTGCTCCCAGGGTGAATTGAATACTTTGTAAAGTGCGCTTCATATAGCAGCCCTTCTCGCAATTTACCCGCACTAGGGACGCACAATCGGCCATCCTTTCGTAACAAGCCATCATCCCAGGAGAACTGATCACCAGATCCCTCCTTTGCATAGCGTTGGAGACTTTCATCCAACTTCGAATAGACGGTTGAGCCTGCTAGCTGATCGAACAAGTCATCGATCCGAGGAATTGGATACTTGTTTTTCTCCGTCAGCTTGTTCAGTTCGCGATAATCAATACATAGTCGCAAACCACCGTCTTTCTTTTTCATAAAAAGAACAGGCGCGCTCCAAGGTGACATACTTGGGCGTATATATCCCTGCTCCAACAACTCTTGCAACTGAACTTTCAGTTCGGCCATTTCTTTTGGCGCTACCCGATACGGCGAACGGGCCACGGGTTTTGCACCCGGCACCAGCTCGATAGCGAAGTCAATTTCCCTTTGGGGAGGTAACCCCGGAAGGTCCTTTGGAAACACATCCGCATATTCCGACACAATCGGCACTTCACTCACACTGGCCTTCGGCGCCACCGCCTCTATGAGTGTGAAGAACAACTCCGCACCCTTCCGAACTGCCTTAACAACTTGGAGAGCGGATAACAACATCCCACTTATCCCTTGTATACCAATAAACTTGGTCTCTCGTTCGGTATTTTGCCCAAGTGTGACCTCTTTTGAAGTGCAATCAATACAGGCACGCTGCTCTGAAAGCCAGTCCATACCAAAGATTATATCAAACTCTTTGATCGGCAATACTAGTGTTTCCACTTTGAACTCCCGACTTCCTATCTTGACCTCAAGACCGCAAGATCGATCCGCGCACATCAAACATCCGTTAGGCAACAACACCTTTACACTGTCTGTCTTGGTCCGGATAGGCACCCCGACACGCAAGACAAAATCCTCAGACAGAAACGAATGTGAAGCACCTGTGTCGAACAGTGCTCGCGCCGGATACTCTCGTATAAGGACAAACCCTATAACATGACAATTAAAACAAGCACAGCACACCAAAAGTACAAATATTAAAACTTAAGCGCACCTGTGACGACATCAGCCTGCTTAATGGCCTCCTGTTGTCCAAGGTTGAAGACTCTGGGCTGCGCGTGCGAGGCAGAAGACTCCACCACAGCCTTCCCTTTCTCCGCATAAGACGCTCCCGTCTTCTTATCACCCTTTGGAGGACCAAATCGGCATTCACGTGCGAAGTGTCCAACCTTTCCGCACGTAAAACAAGCACGAGCTCCATTCCCAGATGTGTCCGTCACAGTCGCAGAAGGAGCTTGTCCAGAAGACTTAAAATTCTTATTCCATTTCCTTCGGTAGCCAAACTTGTCCGGACGCGGCGGCTTAAACTCCGGCTTCACAACCGCCAAGTTTCCCTTTGCTTGCCCCCGTTTCATGTCCGTCTCCAAAGAACGAGCCGTACAGACTAAGGCTTGGAATCCCTGACTCACAGAACTCGAGAGCAAATACCTTAGCTTATCTCGCAGTCCCGCATAAAACCGACTAGTCTTACGCTCTTCTTCGGCGAAGATCAAGCCCGCATATCTTCCCAACCGGGTGAACTCATGCAGGTAGTCATCCACACTTCGATCTCCCTGTGCTAACCGTTGGAACTCCATTTCCATCGACATCCTTTGCTGCATCGGCAGATGTTGTGCTAAGAACAACCGAGAGAATTCTTCCATTGTAATCTCTGCCAATTGCCTGCCGGCCAAGTGATGCAGTTCAATCTCATCCCACCACAATCGCGCCTCTCCTTCCAGTAGGAAAGTGGCTAACATCACTTTCTGTTCCTCCTCAACCCTGATAGCCCTCATAATCCTCTTAATTCTTGCAAGCCAATCCTCTGCTTGGGCCGGTGTACCCGCCCCATGAAACTGCGGAGGGTTAAAGCTCAAGAATTGCTTCCATTGTTGATCTGCTACCCGCGGATCAACTTCGGCTTCTATCGGTTCTTGCCGTACCCCAGCTTGCGTTGGCACCACTGCAGGACGTGCTTGCCCCGCTTGCTGAGCATTCATCACAGCAAGTACCGTTTCCGTGATGAGACGGACTGTTTCAGCGGATGGAGGAGTTGTGGGCACCTCGGCTGGTGCCGCACTCGCAACAGAACGTTGTGGTTCGGACTGACCCGCAACACTTCTGGTCACCTATATGTGTAAAACACACAGGTTAACGACCAATAAAAACGGCAATCATACAAAGAGAATACACAAGTTCAACAAACAAGTGTATTTGCATTCCTAAGTGGACAATCTTGAGTTCAAATTAAGTGTTATAACGACGGCACTAACACGTGCTCGCCCCCTCTCAAAAGAATTCGTCCGCGAATTCGGAAGAGATCGACCAACAAGCTGATACCAAATTGTAACACCTCTACCCGTCAAGAAGAATATAATAGAGGGTCCGGCCGGGGCCCCACACCATATTCCACAAACAGGCGGAGACGCTACTAATTAATACCATAACCAACGCATCCTAACACAGAGCATTCTAGCGGAAGCTTCACGGTTGAATTAATGAACTCAAGATAAACAACATTGTCCACTAACATAGGAATGTATATATATATATCAAAAGAGTCTGGCCTTAAGGCCTTACAACAGTTTCTCTTAACAAGAGTGTGGTTTACATACATCGGCACGCAGGCCGGCCACACATGAACAAAAGAAACAAAACAATGCCTTCGAGGGCAGCAACGCAGCTTTGGGCTTCAGCCCGCTAAGTCCCACTCGGACCAGCTCCTCCAGCACCTGTAAGAACCAATCCACCAAACGGTGGAAAAATAGGGCAACGGTCAGCATTCAGCTGACCAATTATAACGACCCTGCCCCTGGCACGGGGCAGCGGAATTCCATCCCTGCAAAGCATTCATCCAACATGATATATATAGCCATTCAAGCAAGACGTGCACGCCCGCACCGTCACATATCACAAACGTCGGCTCGACGGCCCGACGCTCCGTGCACTCAGGGCACATTCACACCGTTCAGAGGTCCCAGACATAACGGCGCACTATGAGCATTCTAGTCTGATCGGCTCACCGGCCGTCGACTCTCGCTATGTGATCCTAACAGGGTCTTAAGTACCCAAGGTTAGACAACCATAACGCGGGTACAGATCCACCTTTCCCGTTGCTCACATCGTCAGACTCACACCTGGACTGACGCGGGTACAGTTTCACCTTGCCCGTTCCACCATTTCCTAGTTGCAGCCTCACAGCTCAACTTTCCACCAGTAGCACTCACGGCCACAAGAGAGTCCAACTCTCATAATTTCCTGGACTTCCTCCAGTACTTTTATCCATCATGCATACAAGCAATCATCACGGAGCCTTCTCCGATATGCAACCAAGCATCACCAATCCAGACCATGTCCAGATGGGCTTCACACAGCATGCCTAGATCCGTACTCCAATTCCGGACTCTAACAAGGGGGACTTCACATATCTACCCCAAGGGACGCCACAACCCACCGCACACTCGCGGGGAAGGGTTTTCCCTATGCAATGCAGGAATTAAGGACTTCACATGTCCAAGCAGGAAATCGTTACCTAGGAGTTCGCTTCGGAGCCATGGAGAGAAATTTGAGACGGATGAAAGCCTTCGCAGCAGCGTTGCCTTCGCAAATCCGATCTCGGCTCGCGATTTGGACCACCGTAGCACCACCGACAGCCGAACTCCACTTCCTCTTCTTCCTCCTTGCTCTCACCTCTCTCTTACTTTAGAAAGAGAAGATGAAAAGAAGAATGAGCTTCTCCCCCCCTTTTCCCGGCCTTATCAGCCCAGGAATGAACTCCAGCCACAGGATCTTATTTAAAGAAAATGAAGGGCCACGATCTACTGAAAATTCCCCTGAAATTTGGCCGACACGGCCTGTGACACGCCCGTGTCACAGGCCGTGTACCCTTAAGCGGCACACGCGGCAGTCGCACCGACTGAAATATTCGAGAACACGGGCATCGACACGCCCGTGTCGAACCTGACACGCCCGTGTCAGTCATGAGACACGCCCGTGTCTCCTGTTACACGGTACTCCCCGATTTCCAAAACCAGTACACGGGTCGGAACACGGCAGCTGACACGCCCGTGTCCAGCCTCACACGCCCGTGTTCCCGGCCGTGTTTAAGGCCGTGTCCGGCTCTGACTTGAATAGGTCAATTTCGAAAATTAATTCGAACACGCCCTGGGACACGCCCGTGTCGAAGGCCGTGTCCCAGGCTCGACGATCGTCGACTCTCAAACGTCGACTAGCCTGAACACGCTCTGGGACACGCCCGTGTCCCAGGCCGTGTACACCCGACACGCCCTGGGACACGCCCGTGTCCCAGGCCGTGTCTAACAGCCTCCAACCCAAAATTGTGTACAAACATATTTTGAGATTTTTGGGGTGTTACACATCCGCACGATCAGTGGCACATGACTAGTGGCCGTGCGCACTAGATCTCATGATCGTGCGATCACCTCTGGAAGAACTCTAGAAATAAAAAACGGATGAATTCACCTGAGCAGCGGCACACGAACAGTGGTCGTGCTCAATCTGTCCAATGGTCGTGCGTTCGCCCAGACAGAACGTTGAAAAATGGTGAATAGTACGCACGAGTAGTGGCGCACGACCAATGGTCGTGCACACTAGATCCAGTGATCGTGCGCTATATTCACTTGCCGAAAACAGCGACCCTTCGACAGCGGTATCCCTACCATCGGGTGGTTGCTTCTAGCAACTCCAGGTCTGAAAATTGTGGTGTTACAACTCTTCCCCCCTTACAAGAATTTCGTCCCCGAAATTAATCTTCATCCAAGAAGACAACAAGAAAATTTATTGCATCCAAATAAAAAACATTATTGCTACAAAACGGTTACTGTTTCAAACTAACCTTACACAAATAACTCGGGATAGTCCTCGCGCATTGCTTGCTCACACTCCCAAGAGAACTCGTCGCACCCGCAGTTATCCCAACGCACCTTCACGAGCCTGACTTCTTTGTTCCGCAAATGCCAAACTTCTGTATCCTCTATACTAACTGGATGAACTCATGTCCTCAAGTCCTCTTCTATCAGCATTGATGCTTATTCGATCTCCACACTAGCCTCTACTATGGATTTCCTCAAGAAGGAGACATGGAAAACATCATGTAATCCACTCAGCTCTTTGGACAATGCCAACCTGTACACTGCTTCTCCCACCCGTTCTATAACCTTGAAAGGTCCCAAAAACCTCGTACTCAACTTCTTGAGTCGGCGAATCCGTGAAATGCCCTTTAACGGTTTGTTCTTCAGATAGACCCATTCGCCAACCGCATATTCCACATTCCTATGGCGAGAATTAAAATATTTTGCTTGCCGATCTTGAGCAACATTCATGCGCACTTGAATGGTTCGCACCAACTAGCATGCATCAGCTACGACTTCTTTTCCCAAAAGTTTGGTGTCTCCCGCCTCTGTCAAGACATCAGTGTTCGACACCGCCTCCCATACAAAGCTTTGTATGGTGCCATCTTTATACTTGCTTGGTATTTGTTGTTATAAGCGAACTCTACCATGAAGAGGTGATCTTCCCACTTCTTACCAAAGTCAAGAGTAAACATCCTTAGAATATACTCAATAGTACGGTTCGTTCTATCGGTTTGCCCATCAGTTTGAGGATGGAACATTGTACTGAACTTGAGCTTCATGCCCAGACTCTTTTGGACCAGCCTCTAGTCTTTGGATGTGAATTGTCAATCGCGATCACTGACTATACTCTTAGGAATCCCGTGTAGTCGCACGATGTTGTGAACATACAACTCTACTAGCTTTGCCACGCTGTCCTCTTTCCAATTTGGGATGAAGTGAGCCACTTTGGACAAGCAATCCATGATCACCCAAACCGCGTCGTTACCCTGCTGTGATCTAGGTAACCCATACACAAACTCCACAGAAATGTCATCAAATTTCCACGCAGGAATAGGAAGAGGATTAAGGAACCCTCCCGGCTTCTAACACTCGGCCTTCACAAAGGCACAATTTTGGCACCGACTCACGTGGAAAGCTACGTCCCGCTTCAGACCAAACCACCAAAAGGATATCTTCATATCCAAGTACATCTTTGTACTGCCCGGGTGAATGGAGTACTTCGTAAAATGAGCCTCAAACATCAAATCCTCACAGAGCTTGCCAAACTGTGATACACAAATCCTTCCATTCTTCCTAAGAATCCCATCAATCGACTCCCAGGAACCACTCTCGCCCTTTTATGATTCTGCCACGTATGGCTGGAACTCCACATCCAAACAGGTCGCTTCCCGAAGACGATCGGATAAGTAATTTTGGAACTCAATCCAGTTCAAATGAGCCATACTAGACTCACCTCTCGCTACGCACTCGATGCCAAGGGACTCCCAATCCGGCACAAACCGCTCATCATGAGCTTCGATCAAATTCCCTTGCCTAGAGTATTTTCTACTCAAGGCATCTGCACCACATTAGCTTTTCCTGGTATATACTAAATCGCCACCTTGTAGTCTCCAATGAACTCAACCCATCTGCGCTGCCGCATATTTAAGTCCTTCTGATCTAGTAGATACTTCAGGCTTTTGTGGAAAGGGAAGATCTCCACCTTCGCACCATAAACGTAGTGCTGCCATAATTTCAGCGCAAAAATTACCGCCGCCAATTCCAAGTCATGGACGGGGTAATTCCTCTCATTAGGATTCAACTGCCTAGACCCAAAAGTGATAACACTGCCATGCTACACCAATATGCA
This sequence comes from Platanthera zijinensis, assembly GCA_039513925.1. NCBI lineage: Eukaryota > Viridiplantae > Streptophyta > Magnoliopsida > Asparagales > Orchidaceae > Platanthera > Platanthera zijinensis. The sequence continues at coordinate 117,799,027 of CM077086.1, read as the reverse complement.
GCCCAAACCACATCCTGATGCATCACTAAAAATTTGAAATCCTTCAGTCCCTTTCGGTAGACTTAGGATTGGGGAAGTCATCAGCCTTTCCTTTAGGGTGTCAAACGCCTGATTGCACTCCTGAGTCCACACAAACTTCTAGTCCTTACGAGTTAGTGAAGTGAGGGGTAGAGCTATCCGCAAAATGTTTTCCACAAACCTTCTATTGTACCCGGCTAGTTCAAGAAAACTTCGGACTTCCGAAACGATTCTAAATATTGGCCAATCTATGATGGCTTCCACTTTTGTTGGATCTACTGCCACCTCATCCCCACTAATCACATGGCCAAAAAATGGCACCTTATCTAACCAGAACTCGCATTTTGAGAACTTTGCATAAAGCTTGTTCTCTCTCAACACTTGCAATACTACTCTCAAGTAAGTCTCATGCTCCACCTCCAATTTGGAGTAAACCAGAATGTCATCAATAAAGACAACTACAAAAGAGTCCAAGTATTCTCAAAATACTTGGTTCACCAAATCCATCAATACAGATGGTGCGTTCGTCAACCCGAATGGCATTACTTAAAACTCAGAGTGAACATACCTTATACCAAACGCTGTCTTGGGTATGTCCTCGTCTCGAATTCGCAACTGATAGTATCTTGTCTTCAAGTCCAACTTTGAATACACCACTGACCCCACCAACTGGTCGAATAGGTCATCTATCTGAGGAATCAGATACTTATTCTTGATAGTCAGCTTATTCAACTCTCGGTAGTCTATGCACAACCGCATACTACCGTCTTTCTTCTTCACGAACAACACCGGCGCACTCCATGTTGAAGAACTAGGTCTGATATACCCTTTCTCCAACAGTTCCTGCAACTGTACTTTGAGTTCAGCCAACTCCTTTGGTGCCATCCTAAAAGGAGGTCGTGATACCGGCCTAGCCTCTGTCACTAACTCAATCGAGAAATAAATCTTCCGTCGAGGAGGTGCTCCAAGAAGCTCATCAGGAAACAAATCATCAAACTCTGCCACTACGGGCACTTCTGCAAGTGATAACTTGTAAAGTCGAACCTCCAACAATGCTACAAGAGCTACTCCTCCCTAGTTAACTGCCCGCACCAATTGCATAGCCGAAATCAGGGAAAAAGCCGCTCCACTGAGGACCTCAAACTTAACTTATGCCTGCCCTTCGCTTCTCAGGGTCACCACCTTAGATAGGAAGTCAATACTGGCAGTCTGCTCTGCTAGCCAGTCCTTTCCCAATATTATATCGAACTCAACCAACGGTAGGACCGTTGCTATCAACATTAAGTCAACTTCGCCTAGATTCCAACAAATGCGCCCCTTCGCCCCGGTAGTCATGGATGAACCATTGGACATGCGCACCTTCAGCTCTGCATCTACCGAGATTGACTAAACTCTAATTCTCCGAATAAATCTCTCCACAAAAAAGGAGTACGACGCTCCCATATCAAAAAACACCCTAGCGAGGTATCCGAAAACTAACACAAAGCCTAAACACAGGCAATAAACATAAACGGGCTTGAAAGTACGAAGCACAATATTAACTTAAAACTTTCGCATACCTGTCACCACATCGGGTTGACGGATCGCTTCCTGCTACATAAGGTTGTAAGCCCTTGGTTGCACCAGTTGGAACCGAGAAGCGCTATACTCCGCCATCTTCCCTTTCTCTGCGACACTGGGGCTCAAGCACATGGTCTTATCCTGCCTTGGCTCCTGCTCAGCGCCTCCTTGAGTACAAACACGAGCTATGTGCCCCACCTTACCACAATTAAAGCACGTCGTTGGTCCCTTATAGCGAGATCCTCCGGACATCCAGTTGCTTTTCTCACTGGACTTGAAATGATAAGGCTTTTTCTTCCATCTATTCCCTTCAGACTTCCCTTGGTATTGAGAAGGCTTCCCTTCCACTTGCTTGGGTGCGAAACCCTTACAATGTTGGGTTCACTCCATATCGCTCTCAAAAATTCTGGCAGCCTCAACCAGCTCATTGAAACTTGCGTGCTTCATAGATTTGAGGGGTTGCCTCAGGTTCTCCCTCAGTCCGTGGTAGAAGAGGTTGTCCCTCTCCTCATCATCTGCCATGGTCGTTCCAGCATATCGACCCAACCGAGTGAACTCCTGAACATACTCGTCCACTATCTTGTCCCGCTGCACCAAGTGCAAAAATTGCCTCTAAAGGGCTAACCTCGTTGACGCAAGATTGTACTTCTTTAGAAAAGCATTCCCAGACTATTCGATGGACGGGGTGCGTCCAGGAAACTGCTGACCGTTATGGCTCACCCACCACAGCTTTGCGTCTCCTTCAACCATGAAGGCTGCAAACTCGAATTTCTTCTCCTCTGGCGTCTCTGCCGCCCTCAAAAGTTCTTGCATCCATGTCCACCAATCCTCTGCATCAGTCGGCATACCGACACCCTTAAACGTTGTATGATGGAAGCTCAGAAAATATTTCATCTGCCGGTCCCCATGCCCAACAACCACCATTTCGGCCAACGCATGGCCGGCGCCGTATCTGGGGTAGCAGGAGTGGCTACCTGAGCAACAGGGGCTGCTACTTTTGCTGCCACTATTTCTTGGGTTGCCATCATTGCTTCTACAAGAATGGGAAAAAAATCGGTCGGGGTTACCCCCATGCCCAACGGTCCTGGAGCAGTGGCACTGCTCGCCGATGGCTCATCTTGTGGCCTTGACGTCCCTTCCTCGCTGCTTGTACCATTATAAAAGCAAGGTAAACACAAATTAGTGTCTAATCATAAGACTCAAACACAAGGACACTCATGGTCTGACAATACTCCTACGTAGATAACTACTCTTATGCGTTTCGATTATGACATTCGACCACGAATCCTTTCCTTAGAACTAACCTCCCTATGATACCAAATTGTAATACCTCCCCTATAATGACCATATAATATGGGTCCGGTCGGGGCCCCACAACATACGGATGCTACATCTTTAGCATTAAAAGATGATATTAACTACGCAACTCATAACTAAGAATAAAGCAACCGTGGAAACAGAAAACAAGACCAGAAGTTATACACATCCATAGAGTATCAACTCTGCCTTAAGGCCTTACAACAAAAGAGAGTCCAAAACTCAAATAACAGCAGCAAATACTAACGTGCATAAGCACTCCAAGACTACCTCAGCATGCAAGCTGGAAATATAGTGCATCAAACACATAATCCCACAAACAAAGCTATTACAGAACTTGAAACACTTCATGAGGCTTAGACCTTTTATGCCGGTGAGCAAGCTCCTTCTTGCGATCCTTGCCCTATAAAAATTTGGTGGTAACGTTGGTCAGCAAAGGCTGACCTCAACTGTGTAACCAACACATCTCCTCCCAGCCGCCCCTAATGAACCCCAGGGTACACCTCCAACCTGCAAGTCAGCACTTTGTATGCCATATAATAAACATTTAAAGCTTTAAAAATAGGTTTGGATGTCTCAAACAACAAACATGTTCTCTATGTTGAGTATATAATCAAAGGGGCCTACAATGTAGTATGTATGCAAACTCGGGCTTCACCCAAGGCACCCTATCGTATATACATCTAGCACATCATCATATCAACAAGGTACTTCAAATTTCCCCATCAGCGTTAAGCCACAAACAAAAAGGGTACTGCAATTCCCCTAATGGCGTACAAGCCGCCACACGGAAGTCTTGCCAAGGCCCCACCCGCTCGTGGGTCTTTGACCCGAGCTTGCGTACAAACTCTGACTTCTCACGTCCGGATTCCGTTTCACTCACAAAATGATTCTAAGAACCCTTGTTGGACCCCACCCGCTCGTGGGATTCATTTCCCGGGCTTGTCCTATGCTTGGCATTCTCGTCAGTCTCACATAAGGGGACTAGTTGTAAGACCCCCCTTCCGGAACACAAAACACGGCACGAGAGGGGTCTTATACCCAAAATAGCCGCCTTGCGGTAACACTAGCACTCAGGCTAGCCTGTACCACAAGATGCCTATTCTGCCGGCTAATAACAATATCAACAGATAAATGCCAACCCAACCATAATAATATGAAAGTCAAATCCACACCAAGCATAAGTCCATAAGTACATCAAAAGAGAAGCTGAAACAAGCTTCTACAAAATCAGAGTACGTAAACAAAATTTCCCGAAGGGCTACAACAAAATCTCTCTCTCACTCACATCCGTAACCGATGGTAGCGACGGTACCGTCCCTTCAGGCCCTATCACCCTGGCCTGGCTGTCCGTCTGCATAGCCTGCTGCTCCACCTGCGGGGTTTCTTCCTAAAAAGCAAGACGTAGCAACCGTTAGTCAAAAAGACTAAGTGGTTTCACATCCGCTCCCCCGGCGACTCCTCGGCACCGGGAGGAGAAAGGAACAGGTACAATATATAAATAACAGTAGTACAACAGGTGAAGTGAGTATACATATTATAAGCAGCAATATCAGTAGTGTATAATAAACAAGCTCTTATTTTCAAATCTACAGACTACAACAGCAAGAGAGTATATAACTAGAACAGTAAGTAACTCAACTTATATGGATGCCCATACAAGCATATAAGTTGAGGGTCGTTCAGCAGAAAGTAACTCATCATATAGGAGTGCCCATACAAACTTATACGATGAGGGTCTTGTGTATGTAATGAAGTGCAATGCTATGTATGCAATGCAATGACACACCCATGCTCAACCACATGCAATTGCTATGTCGACACAGACTTATAGTTCTCACTATTCGAGCAGGTAGCTAACCTCTCAGGCATCAACCGTCGTGGCCAAACAGTGACAGTAGAGCGGGCATCTCCACTACTAGGCTGGTCTCCACACTACCTGGCCTAGGCCTCCGTATGCCTCAACGCTAAGAACACAACAGCGGAGCTCACCTGCGTACTATGGCTCAGCGGGTTCTCTTGGGTAAATATGCACCAAGATCCTAGCCCCGACTGGCCTATGGTATAACACGGAAGGAGCCTCGGAAATGAGCACGAGGACCAAGCCCAACCGTTCACTTGGCACGGAAGGAGCCTCGGGATGTGAACACCGAGGACCAAGCCCAACCGCCCAAGGTCTAACTGTCAACTCCAATCGGTGTGACGATTGGCGAGCCCGTAGACCTGCCACACTATCCTTAACCCGGGATTACGACACCGCGTGTTGACTCACACCGCATGCAATTCCATAATTCATTGCATGGAAGGAGCCTCGGAGAAAGAACGAGGACCAAGCCCAACCATCCAACAAATACGGATGGAGCCTCAGGACGTGAACACTGAGGACGAAGCCCAACCGTTCACATGGCATGGAAGGAGCCCCGGGACGTGAACACCGAGGACCAAGCCCAACCGTCCAGTTTTATCCAACTCAACCTCATTCCCATTAGTGACGGTCTACACCGCTCTTGTTAACTTCCACAATGCTACCCGTAGGGATACGACACTCTAAGCATTGGACTAACCATTCCCTTCCATCAATTCATTATACATCAGGGCCATAGTTTAATCATTTACAAATCCTTCCACATGAATTCAACATATTATAGATAATGCGCATAATGGTGATCTACCAAATATAACAAAACCTTTCTTTCACTTAGGCTCAATTCACATCTCGGCATAGGAATTCAAGTCCTCAAACATCAACCCTCACATTACCTCGGTGATTAACACCAAAGAATTCACCCAACCTCGAGATGGATTGCAACATCTATTCCATCGAATCCAAGTTCATATTATAATCACCTAGAATTATATGTAATCTGGTCAGCAACTTTGACTGAGGATTCCCGTGGCTACAGGTATCACCTGAAAACGTGCAACCACTCGTTGGAAAGGTAATTTCAAGGGCTACGACTTTTGTGTTTAGTTGAAAGCCCAGTTCTAGTCACATCATACCAAAAATCCAACTCGAAGTCTGCTGCGTACAGGATACAGATTTCCTGGGCATTAACTTCCAACTGCAGCGGATTCAAACGGACTTTCCCGTGGCTACAGGTATCGCATGGAAACGTGCAACCACTCGTTGGAAAGGTAATTTCAAGGGCTACAACTTTCGTGTTTAGTCAAAAGCCCAGATCCGCCCCCTTCTTGCTTAAAAATAGCCAAGAAGGTCGCTGCGTGTAGAATACAGATTCTGCACGCATCTTGAAGCGAAGTGAACGACATCCGTTCATCTTCCTCCTCAAGCGATTTTCCCCAAATCGCGGCCAGAAGTTCCTACACCCTTAATCTCCCTCTTGAGGCCATTTCCTCTTCACGAGACCACCCCTATCATCACTTTGAAGCGAGGGGAGGTTGAAGACGACTAAGCTTTAGAGCACAAGCTCTAGCATGGCCTTCCTAGAAAGCTTCATCTCACACATCAAGACTCGTTTGAGTTGATGTCTCGCCTAAGAATAACTATAGATCTAGCACCAAGGGAGAGGGGAGGAAACTCACTTCATTTCCGGCGTTTCCTCCGTTGCCGGACATGGATCGCGTTACCTTTCTCCGCGGCATCCTTGCCTTCGTTAGCAGTGTTCTTCCACGGAAACGACGGAGCTTTTCCTCCAGAATCCGGCTCCGGCGACACGTGATATCCTCCTCTTCCGCTCCCATCGGTTTGCACGGTGACGGTTCGGCATGAAGGATCGGATGCGATGGTTAGGGTTTGGTTTACTCCCTTTTTATATTACATATTAGGTTAAGTCCCTTCCTCCACGTGCCACTCTCTAATTGGACCGCCCAAATTAGGTTTCATTTGAAGTGACCGGTCCAACGATTATTCAGCATGAATCCCGAGGTCCAGTTCGGTTCGCCTGTACAAGCCGGTGAATCGGCCTGGGCGCCGAAAACGCACAAGTCAAATTCGGCGGGAATCAGCCAGTGATTCCCGTCGATCGGCGAGTATTGGCGGGTCATTCTCGACGAATTCGTCGAGTATCAACAATGATACTCGACGATTTTCCCTTAGCCGTTTTATCGGACATCCTGTCGCTGTGTTGCGTTGAGTATCAGTCAGTGATACTCGACGATCGGTGGGTATCACCGGGTATTCTCGGCGATCGGTGAGAATCGTCAGGCATTCTCGACGATTTTCCCTTAGCCTACTGCAGTTCTGAGTCCGGTGGGTATCGACCACCGATACCCGTCGAATAGGCGAGAATCAACCTCCATTCTCGACGATCGACGAACATCAACCTCCATTCTCGACGATCGACGAGCATCAACCTCCATTCTCGACGATCGACGAGCATCAACCTCCATTCTCGTCAATTTTTACTTAGCCGAGTTCCCTCATCTCGGCTACTGGTTGGGGTATCCTTGAACCCAACCCTACACTTATTCAATGCACCTGAACACCTAGCGTCAGTGCACCCCGAGCCCGAGTTGAGTCTCTTGACTCAGAACACGTGCGAGGGGCCTAGCGCGAATTGGGACGTTACAAATCCTATAAACAAAATAAAAAAGATTTCGTCCCCGAAATCAGGCTGAGGTCGTGGGGAGTAAAGCATACAGAAAACAAAATATGCTTTTAAGTAAAATTACCTGAAGCAAACAACTCCGGGTAGCGTCTTTGCATCGAATCCATTGGCTCCCATGTGAATTCCTCCTTCCCATGATTAGACCATAGCACTTTTACCAATGGGACACTTTTGCGGCGCAAGGTTCTTATCTCATTATCAACGATCCGCACCGGCTCCAGTCGCACAGATCTGTTAGACGCCACAGTACCATCAGTTGTAGGGATGTATTGTTCGGGCCGCAACAACGCCTTTCGAAGCGACGATACATGGAACACATTGTGGAGATTCTCTAGCTTGGGCGGTAGCTCCAGCCGGTAGGCCAAAGGGCCAACCCTTTCCAATATGACATAGGGCCCAACATACCGTAGACTGAGCTTCTTCACTCCTCGCACTCGTGACACTCCATGCATCGGCCAGATTTTTAGAAACACCTTATCACCCACTTGAAATTCCACCATACGGTGCCTTGCGTTGAAATACTTTGCCTGCCGACTTTGAGCCTCCAACATGCGATCCCTTATTAGCCTAACCACCTCATCAGTGTCATCTATGTACTCAATTCCCAAAGTCTTCGGGTCTTTATCTTGCACCCAAGACAAGGGGGTCATACACCTCCTTCCATATAGGGCTTCATGGGGCGCCATGCCAATACTAGCTTGATGGCTATTGTTATAGGAGAATTCCACCAAGGGCAAGAGTCTTTCCCACGGCTCTCCCCTATCTATCACACACAACCTCAACAGATCTTCCAATGTTCGGATGGTCCGCTCCGACTATCCGTCCGTTTGAGGATGAAATGCGGTACTAAAGGTAAGACGCGAGCCCAAATATGTCTGTACCGCCTTCCACTCCTTGGAGGTGAAACGACCATCACGATCCGAAACTATCGTCTTAGGTACGCCGTGATACCGTACAAATTGTTCCACAAACAGGCGTACCAAGACATCCACATGAGCCTCCTTCTTCATAGGAATGAACCGGGCAACCTTCGTCAGGCGATCAACGATCACCCACACTGAATCATTCCCTGAGCGGGAGCGAGGTAGTCCATGTACGAAGTCCATGGATATATCCTCGAACTTCCATTCGGGGATTGGCAACGACTGCAACAGGCCACCGGGACTCCTACATTCCGCCTTCACTCTTTGGCAGGCTTCACAATGCGTGACAAAGTACCGGACATCTTTCTTCATCCCTGGACAACACATCGTCTTCCGTAAGCCGGCGTACATCTTTGAAATTCCTGGGTGCACGGAATATTGAGAGCAATGTGCTTCTCTCATAATATCCTCCCGGATTCTGCCACCTTTGGGAATGTAGAGTAGGCCGCGAAAGTAAACGAGGCCGTCCTTTAGTGTGTACTCGTCGGTAGTCCCGTCTTCGATTAACTTTATTGACGCGGCCAAAGCTGCATCCAATCCTTGCTCCACTCGGATCCGGTCCCAGATATCACAAACTATGCTCATGCTGGACAGGTACTCCGTATATTCCGAAGAAGCCTTAAATATTAAGGTGATGTCCATCTCCTCGATCATCCGTGCCAACTCCATGCTCATCAATCGAGATTCTTGGTTTGAGCCGGGTACTTTCCTACTCAACGCATCGGCTACCGAGTTTGCTTTTCCGGGGTGGTAATTCAAGGTGAACTCGTAGTCGCATAGAAACTCTAACCACCGCCGTTGTCTTAAGTTCAATTCCTTCTGGGTATGGACGTACTTCAAATTTTTATGATCCGAGAAGATTTCATAGTGGATGTCATATAGATAATGCCTCCATACCTTCAAGGCGAACACCACCGCTCCTAGCTCCAAATCATGCACCGGGTAATTGATTTCATGCTTCTTCAATTGTCTTGAAGCATAAGCAATTACATGCCTGTGCTGCATCAACACCGCTCCCAATCCCTGATAAGACGCATCCGTGTAAACTTGGAATCCTTCCTTCCCAGACGGAAGGACAAGGATGGGGGCGGAGGTAAGTCTATCCTTCAATTCCTGGAATGCCGCTTCACACTGGGGTGTCCACTCAAATGACACTCCTTTCTTTATTAAGGAAGTAAGCGGGAGGGAAATCTTGGAGAATCCTTTTATGAACTTGCGGTAGTATCCTGCAAGTCCAAGAAAACTCCTCACATCGGCCGCTGACTTCAAAGGTGACCACTCCTTCACGGCACGCACCTTGGCTGGATCCACAGCTAGTCCAGCCCCACTGATTACGTGACCCAAGAAAGCAACTTCCCTAAGCCAGAATTCACACTTGCTAAATTTGGCGAACAGGGCGTGCTCTTTTAGCTTCTCCAGAACTAAGGCCAAATGTCCGGCATGTTCTTCCTCCGTCTTCGAGTAGACTAGGATTTCGTCAATGAACACAATGACGAAGACATCTAGATAGGCCTCAAACACTTTATTCATCAAGCTCATGAAAGCCGATGGGGCATTTGTGAGTCCAAACGGCATCACTGTGAACTCATATAAGCCGTACCTTGAGCTGAAAGCCATTTTCTGTATATCATCCTCCTGTATTCTCAATTGGCAGTACCCCGAGCGCAAATCTAACTTGGAGAACCAATGCGCTCCCACCAGTTGGTCGAACAACTCATCGATCCGAGGTAACGGGTAGGTGTTCCGTACTGTCAGTCGGTTGAGTTCCCGATAGTCTATACATAAACGCAGGGTTCCATCTTTCTTCTTGACGAATAGAACAGGGGCTCCCCAAGGCGACGAGCTAGGGCGAACAAACCCTGATTCTACCAACTCCTGCAATTGCACTCTAAACTCCGCAAGTTCTTTGGGGCCATCCGATAAGGGGTCCTGGAGACAGGCTTAGCTCCTAGTACAAGCTTAATCTAAAAATCCACTTCTCTATGCGGGGGTAACCCTGGCAGTTTCTCGGGAAATACCTCAGGGAAATCCCGTGCTACCCGCACATCCTTCACATCTACCTTCATCTCTTTTAGTTCGAATCGTATCATGTAAACTTCATCCCCTCTCATATGAGCTTTCAAGGTCTGGATTGAGGATAACAATATTCGTGGTGCGAAATTTATACCTTGGAAGACTACATCAGTATCCCCATGTCTCAAATAGATACGCTTCTCCGCACAGTCGATTCTTGCATGGTGCCAATCCAGCCACGCCATACCCAGGATGAGGTCGAACTCTGGTATTCTCAAAATTGTGGCAGGGGTATCAAAGGTCTTTTCCCCAATGGTTATCTCTAACTCACACTTCGCGGTTGCCGTCATCTCAGATCCGTCTGGGAGGCGCGTACTCTTCGAGCAATACCAGTGAAATATTGCACTCCGTGTATATCTTTGATGAAGTCTTCAGACACGAATGAATGTGAGGCACCGGTATCAAATAACGTATAAGCCGGTTTCCCGCCGACCATCACGGTGCCTAAGTGTCATTAATAATACTCAAGCTAGACGTCTAGTATATCTCAAGCAACTAGAGGATATTAATGAAAGCAAAATGACTAATTCGAATCGTACCTGTAATCATCTCTTGAGTGTTCCAATCTTGAGTCATGTCGAGGGCATACATCTTATCTCGAGCGGGTCCGGGGTTTCTTCCTCGTGGTCCTCCTCCTCGACCACGCACATATCCCCGCCCCCGAGGGGCTGCTGGAGGGAAAGCAAGAGGCGCATCACCAAACAGTTGTGGGCAGTAGCGTCAAATGTGGCCCGGTTGGTTGCATTCAAAGCACACCCGTTCCTGCCTTCCGCCGTGTTGCTGAAACTGTGGAGGTGGAGGTAATGCTGGCGGTTGTGGAACCGGGCGCTCCTCTCTAAAATTCTGGGGAAAACGCCCGCCACACCTCCGATATCCTCTTCCTCTTTTATTGTCAAACCTCCTTCTGTTGCTGGGGCCGGCTTCCATCACGCCCTCTACTGGCCTCTTACCACTTCCCAAGTGGTCCGCTTCCAATCTCTTCGCCATATCAATAATCTCCGCCAGACTAGAGTCCGCTATAAACAAAAGGGCTTGCCTTAGGGGGTCTCGCAAGCCTTTGTAGAATCTTTTGGCGTACCCTCTATCATCCAGCTCATAGGAGTCAGCGAATCTAGCCAGGTGCTGAAACTCCTGTTGGTACTCCGTCACCGACATGGACCCTTGCTTAAGATGCAAAAATCTCTCTTCCATACCATCCCGAGCGGCCGAGGGGATGAAATGCTCTAAGAAGGCTTCGGAGAATTCGCTCCAACTAATGTCCGTGTACACTCTTCCACAAAAAGTGGAGCCCATGAGGGACTTCCACCACCTTTTGGCGTGCAGCTCTAAGAGTGTCACCAAAAGGGTCACCGCCATGTTGTTTGGACATCTTATTCCTGCCAACAACTCTTGTATAGTGTCGAGCCACTCTTCCGTACGCACTGCCGACTCTATCCCAATATAACCGGGAGGGGAGAGAGCTCGAAAAACGCTTAACCAACTAGATCCCGGACCCTGTTGCTGTACAGGTGTCTGCTGAGATTGGGACCTAAAGGCACCCAGAATAGCTGTGAGCGTCTGACCCAGCTCTGATTGTTGGAATTGTGTAGGTACGGACGGGGAGGGGGTGCCCCTTACTGGCTCAACATGTGCTGGGATCTACACATAAGGTACAAACCTAGGGTTAGGTTGGCTAATCTAAGGTTAAAGATGGACAACTTAGTGTGAATTACATAGGGGCACACCACTGCTTCCGCTAAGTCAGCTTGTCCCCAAACTGACCAATCAAACGGGGGTGGCACCATTGTTAGGTGACTTTCTCCTTGGAGGATCGTAGCAAGCTGATACCATTTGTAAGACCCCCCTCTCGTGCCGTGTTTTGTGTTCCGGGAGGGGGGTCTTACAAATGAACAATGATACTCGACGAATTCGTCGAGTATCAACAATGATACTCGACGATTTTCCCTTAGCCGTTTTATCGGACATCCTGTCGCTGTGTGCGTTGAGTATCAGTCAGTGATACTCGACGATCGATGGGTATCACCAGGTATTCTCGGCGATCGGTGAGAATCGTCAGGCATTCTCGACGATTTTCCCTTAGCCTACTGCAGTTCTGAGTCCAGCAGGTATCGACCACCGATACCCGTCGAATCGGCGAGAATCAACCTCCATTCTCGACGATCGACGAGCATCAACCTCCATTCTCGACGATCGACGAGCATCAACCTCCATTCTCGACGATCGACGAGCATCAACCTCCATTCTCGTCGATTTTTACTTAGCCGAGTTCCCTCATCTCGGCTACTGGTTGGGGTATCCTTGAACCCAACCCTACACTTATTCAATGCACCTGACACCTCGCGTCAGTGCACCCCGAGCTCGAGTTGAGTCTCTTGACTCAGAACACGTGCGAGGGGCCTAGCGCGAATTGGGACGTTACACTAGTCTCGCCAGGACACTCTCCCCACATGACTTGCGCGACATAGGGTAGCCAGCCGACCACGGAGACAAATCCTCACCTTAGCACTTCACAATCCATACCCCTTTCCCACTATAATCCATCACTCGTTCTGCAACGTTCCCGCGCACCAAGGAAAACTTCTACCACCAAAGCGGAGCTAACCTTGTCCGGTTCCGGCTATAAATACTCACTCAGAAAAAGGGGAAAACACATACATCACAAACGACATCTTGCCGCAACAGATTTATACAAAATCTTTAAGACTCGTTATGAAACATCACCGAGTCGGACTAACGGTCGCGACTACGGCTTCACGCACAATGCTTAATACACTAACAGAGCGGATCTCTAATGCACTATCATGACAGGGACGGACACAATCAAACAGGTGGTTCCTCTTGAACCATGGCGACCCAAACCCCTCTCATTTGAGAGATTTGGTGCCCAAAAGCTTGAAAAAAACAAGAATGAAGAAGATTCTATGCACGCATCCTAGAAATCGGAGGAGATGTGTCCTTACCCTACGACCCCTCTTCCTAGCCATGGAATACTTGCTTTCAATGGCTTGACACGAGCGCCATCATTCCCTCTCCATGGATCTAGTCTTTGAACGGCGATCGGAGCTCTGAAGCTCCGTCAATGGCAGAAGAAGCTCTCTCCTTCCTCTTCCCTTCTCTTTCTCTCCAACCCTTCTCTCAACCTAAAAGATGAGAAAAATATGAGGAAAAACCCTCTCAGCCCAAATAAGACTGATTGGGTGAAAGATCCTGGCCCTTAGATCTAATTTGCGGGAAGCATCAGACGACCACAAAACAAAAATGACAGAACAGTCCCATCCGCACGATCAGTGCGCACGACCAGTGGTCGTGCGCACTAGATCTCATGATCGTGCGATCACCTCTGGCAGAACTCCAGAAAAAAAAGGTATGAACGCGCACGAGCAGCGGCACACGACCAGTGTTCGTGGGCACTCTGTCAAATGGTCGTGGGTTCGCCTAGACAGAACTTGGAAAAATGGTGAATAGTGCGCACGAGCAGTGTCGCAGAACCAGTGGTCGTCCGAACTAGATCCATTGATCATGCGCTATATTCAACTGCTGAAAACAGTGACCCTTCTCCTGCGGTATTCCTACAGCCAGGGCTTAGCTTCCAGCAACTCCAGGTCTGAAAACTAGGGTGTTACATAGTGAATCTTATACACTCAATGCTCTTAGACTTCACTGAATCTTTGATAAGGCGTTGCATAAGCCTTCTTCATTCAATGCTTTTGTACTTGGATGGATTTCCTTTGAGTTAGCATTGAGTGAAAGGTCTTCACCCAACGCTTCTAGACTTAGCCAAATTTGAGTCCAGCATCACTGAGGCTCTAAATTTCTGAGCTTCTATCAATGCTTCTAGGCTTCTGGCGTGTAAGGTCCCAATTCGCGCTAGGCCCCTCGCACGTGTTCTGAGTCAAGAGACTCATCTCGGGCTTGGGGTTCACTGACGCGAGGTGTCAGGTGCATTGAATAAGTGTAGGGTTGGGTTCAAGGATACCCCAACCAGTAGCCGAGATGAGGGAACTCGGCCGACTAAAAATCGTCGAGAATGGAGGATGATGCTCGTCGATCGTCGAGAATGGAGGTTGATTATCGCCGATTTGACGGGTATCGGTGGTCGATACCTGCCGGACTCAGAACTGCAGTAGGCTAAGGGAAAATCGTCGAGAATGCCTGACGATTCTCACCGATCGCCGAGAATACCAGGTGATACCCACCGATCGTCGAGTATCACTGACTGATACTCAACGCACACAGCGACAGGATGTCCGATAAAATGGCTAAGGGAAAATCGTCGAGTATCATTGTCGATACTCGACGAATTCGTCGAGAATGACCCGCCAATACTCGCCGATCGACGGGAATCACTGGCTGATTCCCGCCGAATTTGACTTGTGCATTTTCTGCGCCCAGGCCGATTCACCAGCTTGTACAGACGGATCGAACCGGACCTCGTGATTCGTGCTGAATGATCTTTGGACCGGTCACTCTAAATGAAACCTAAATTGGGCGGTCCAATTAGAGAGTGAAACGTGGCGGAAGGGACTTAACCTAATATGTAATATAAAAAGGGAGTAAACCAAACCCTAACCATCGCATCCGATCCTTCTTGCCGAGCCGTCACCGTGCAAACAGTCGGGAGCGAAGGGTAGAGGAGAATATCGTAGATCACCGGAGGAGAGCTTGCTGGTGCTAGCTTTGGAGGCGGACTTCTCTCTCTCCTTCCTTTGCTGTGAAGAACAACTGCACCAAGGATGCCGCAACGAAGAGTAACGCGATCCATGACCGGCAACGGAGGAAACGCCGGAAATGAAGTGAGTTTCCTTCCCTCTCCCTTGGTGCTAGATCTATAGTTATTCTTAGGCGAGACATCGACTCAAACGAGTCTTGATGTGTTAGATGAAGCTTTCTAGGAAGGCCATGCTAGAGCTTGTGCTCTAAATCTTAGTTGTCTTCAACCTCCCCTCGCTTCAAAGTGATGATAGGGGTGGTCTCGTGAAGAGAAAATGGCCTCAAGAGGGAGAATAAGGGTGGAGGAACTTCTGGTTGCGATTTGGGGAAAATCGCTTGAGGAGGAAGATGAACGGATGCCGTTCACTTCGCTTCAAGATGCGTGCAGAATCTGTATTCTGCACGCAGTGACCTTCTTGGCTATTTTTAAGCAAGAAGGGTGCGGATCTGGGCTTTTGTCTAAACACGAAAGTTGTAGCCCTTGAAATTACCTTTCCAACGAGTTGTTGCATGTTTCCATGCGATACCTGTAGCCGCGGGAAAGTCCGTTTGAATCCGCTGCGGTTGGAAGTTAATGCCCAGGAAATCTGTATCTTGTACGCAGCAGACTTTGAGTTGGATTTTTGGTATGATGTGACCAGAATTGGGCTTTCGACTAAACATGAAAGTCGTAGCCCTTGTAATTACCTTTCCAACGAGTGGTTGTACGTTTTTATGCAATACCTGTAGCCACGGGAATCCTCAGTCAAAGTTGCTGACCAGATTACATATAATTCTAGGTGATTACAATATGAACTTGGATTCGATGGAATAGATGTTGCAATCCATCTCGAGGTTGGGTGAATTCTTTTGTGTTAATCACCGAGGTAATGTGAGGGTTGATTTTTGAGGACTTGAATTCCTCTGCCGAGATGTGAATCGAGCCTAAGTGAAAGAAAGGTTTTGTTATATTTGGTAGATCACCATTATGCGCATTATCTATAATATGTTGAATTCATGTGGAAGGATTTGTAAATGATTAAACTATGGCCCTGATATATAATGAATTGATGGAAGGGAATGGTTAGTCCAATGCTTAGAGTGTCGTCACCCTACGGGTAGCATTGTGGAAGTTAATAAGTGCGGTGTAGACCGTCACTAATGGGAATGAGGTTGAGTTGGATAAAATTGGACGGTTGGGCTTGGTCCTCGGTGTTCACGTCCCGGGGCTCCTTCCGTGCCATGTGAACGGTTGGGCTTGGTCCTTGGTGTTCACTCCCCGAGGCTCCATTCGTAGTTGTTGGATGGTTTGGCTTGGTCTTCGTGCTTTCTCCGAGGCTCCTTCCATGCCATGAATTGTGGAATTGCATGCGGTGTGAGTCGACACGCGGTGTCGTAATCCCGGGTTAAGGATAGTGTGGCAGGTCTACGGGATCGCCAATCGTCACATCGATGGGAGTTTACAGTTAGACCTTGGGCGGTTGGGCTTGGTCCTCGGTGTTCACGTCCCGAGGCTCCTTCCGTGCCAAGTGAACGGTTGGGCTTGGTCCTCGTGCTCATTTCTGAGGCTCCTTCCATGTCATACCATAGGCCAGTCGGGGCTAGGATCTTGGTGCATATTTACCGGAGAGAACCCGCTGAGCCGTAGTACACAGGTGAGCTCCGTTGTTGTGTTCTTAGCGTTGAGGCGTACTGAGGCCTAGGCCAGGTAGTGTGGAGACCAGCCTAGTAGTGGAGATGCCCGCTCTACTGTCACCGTTTTGCCACGACGGTTGATGCCTGAGAGGTTAGCTACCTGCTCGAATAGTGGGAACTATAAGTCTGTGTCGACTTAGAGATTGTATGTGCTTGAGCATGGGTGTGTCATTGCATTGCATACATAGCATTGCACTTCATTACATACACAAGACCCTCATCGTATAAGTTTTTATGGGCACTCCTATACGATGAGTTACTTTCTGCTGAATGACCCTCAACTTATATGCTTATATGGGCATCCATATAAGTTGAGTTACTTACTGTTCTAGTTATATACTCTCTTGCTGCTATAGTCTGTAGATTTGAAAATAAGAGCTTGTTTATTATACACTACTGATATTGCTGCTTATAATATGTATACTCACTTCACCTATTGTACTACTTGTTATTTATATATTGTACCTGTTCCTTTCTCCGCCCGGTGCCGAGGAGTCGCCGGGGGAGCGGATGTGAAACCACTTAGTCTTTTTGACTAACGTTTGCTACGTCTTCCTTTTTAGGAGGAAACCCCGCAGGTGGAGCAGCAGGCTATACAGACGGATAGCCAGGCCAGGGTGACAGGGCTTGAAGGGACGGTACCGTCGCTACCGTCGGTTACAGATGTGAGTGAGAGAGAGATTTTGTTGTAGCCCTTCGGGGCAATTTTGTTTACGTACTCTGATTTATAGAAGCTTGCTTCAGCTTCTCTTTTGATGTACTTATGGACTTATGCTTGGTGTGGATTTGACTTTCATATTATTATGGTTGGGTTGGCATTTTTCTGTTGATATTGTTGTTAGCCGGCAGAATAGGCGTCTTGTGGTACAGGCTAGCCTGAGTGCAAGTGTTACCGCAAGGCGGCTGTTCTGGGCATAAGACCCCTTTCGTGCCGTGTCTTGTGTTCCGGGAGGGGGGTCTTACAAATGGTATCAGCTTGCTACGATCCTCCAAGGCGAAAGTCACTTAACAATGGTGCCACCCCCATTTGATTGGTCAGTTTGGGGACAAGCTGACTTAGCGAAAGCAGTGGTGTGCCCATATGTAATTCACACTAAGTTGTCCATCTTTAACCTTAGATTAGCTAACCTAACCCTAGATTTGTACCTTATGTGTAGATCCCAGCACATGTTGAGCCAGTAAGGGGCACCCCCGCCCCGTCCGTACCTACACAATTCCAACAATCAGAGCTGGGGCAGACGCTCATAGCTATTCTGGGCGCCTTTAGGTCCCAATCTCAGCAGACACCTGTACAATAATAGGGCCCGGGATCTAGTTGGTTAAGCATTTTCCGAGCTCTCTCCCCTCCCGCTTATATTGGGATAGAGTCGGCAGTGCGTACGGAAGAGTGGCTCGACACTATACAAGAGTTGTTGGCAGGAATAAGATGTCCAAACAACATGGCGGTGACCCTTATGGTGACACTCTTAGAGCTGCACGCCAAAAGGTGGTGGAAGTCCCTCATGGGCTCCACCTTTCGTGGAAGAGTATACACAAACATTAGTTGGAGCGAATTCTCTGAAGCCTTCTTAGAGCATTTCATCCCCTCGGCCGCTCGGGATGGTCTGGAAGAGAGATTTTTGCAACTTAAGCAAGGGTCCATGTCGGTGATGGAGTACCAATGGGAGTTTCAGCACCTGGCTAGATTCGCTGACTCCTATGAGCTGGATGATAGAGGGTACGCCAAAAGATTCTACAAAGGCTTGCGAGACCCCCTAAGGCAAGCCCTTTTGTTTATAGCGGACTCTAGTCTGGCGGAGATTATTGATATGGCGAAGAGACTGGAAGCGGACCACTTGGGAAGTGGTAAGCGGCCAGCAGAGGGCGTGATGGAAGCCGGCCCCAGCAACAGAAGGAGGTTTGATAATAAAAGAGGAAGAGGATGTCAGAGGGGTGGCGGGCGTTTTCCCCAGAACTTTAGAGAGGAGCGCCCGGTTCCACAACTGCCAGCATTACCTCCACCTCCACAGTTTCAGCAACACGGCGGAAGGCAAGAGCGGGTTTGCTTCGAATGCAACCAACCGGGCAACATTCGACGCTATTGCCCGCAACTGTTTGGAGATGCGCCTTTCGCTCTCCCTCCAGCAGCCCCGCGGGGGAGAGGGTATGTGCGTGGTCGAGGACGAGGACCACGAGGAAGAAACCCCGGACCCGCTCGAGATCAGATGTATGCCCTGGACATGACTCAAGAGCGGAACCCTCAAGAGATGATTGCAGGTACGATTTGAATTAGTCATTTTGCTTTCATTAATATCCTCTAGTTGCTTGAGATATACTGGACGTCTAGCTTGAGTATTATTAATGACACTTAGGCACCGTGATGGTCGGTGGGAAACTGGCTTATACGTTATTTGACACCGGTGCCTCACATTCATTCGTGTCTGAATACTTCATTCAAGATACACACGGAGTGCAATATTTCACTGGTATTGCTCGAAGAGTTCGCCTCCCAGACGGATCTGAGATGACGAAAACCGTGAAGTGTGAGTTAGAGATAACCATTGGGGGAAAAACCTTTGATACCCCTGCCACAATTTTGAGAATACCAGAGTTCGACCTCATTCTGGGTATGGCATGGCTGGATTGGCACCATGCAAGAATCGACTGTGCGGAGAAGCGTATCTATTTGAGACATGGGGATACTAATGTAGTCTTCCAAGGTATAAATTTCGCACCACGAATATTGTTATCCTCAATCCAGACCTTGAAAGCTCATATGAGAGGGGATGAAGTCTACATGATACGATTCGAACTAAAAGAGATGAAGGTAGATGTGAAGGATGTGCGGGTAGCACGGGATTTCCCTGAGGTATTTCCCGAGAAACTGCCAGGGTTACCCCCGCATAGAGAAGTGGATTTTCAGATTAAGCTTGTACCAGGAGCTAAGCCTGTCTCCAGGACCCCTTATCGAATGGCCCCAAAAGAACTTGCGGAGTTTAGAGTGCAATTGCAGGAGTTGGTAGAATCAGGGTTTGTTCGCCCCAGCTCGTCGCCTTGGGGAGCCCCGGTTCTATTAGTCAAGAAGAAAGATGGAACCCTGCGTTTATGTATAGACTATCGGGAACTCAACCAACTGACAGTACGGAACACCTACCCGTTACCTCGGATCGATGAGTTGTTCGACCAACTGGTGGGAGCGCATTGGTTCTCCAAGCTAGACTTGCGCTCGGGGTACTACCAATTGATAATACAGGAGGATGATATACAGAAAATGGCTTTCAGCTCAAGGTACGGCTTATATGAGTTCACAGTGATGCCGTTTGGACTCACCAATGCCCCATCGGCTTTCATGAGCTTGATGAATAAAGTGTTTGAGGACTATCTAGATGTCTTCGTCTACTCGAAGACGGAGGAAGAACATGCCGGACATTTGGCCTTAGTTCTGGAGAAGCTAAAAGAGAACGCCCTGTTCGCCAAGTTTAGCAAGTGTGAATTCTGGCTTAAGGAAGTTGCTTTCTTGGGCCATGTAATCAGTGGGGCAGGACTAGCTGTGGATCCGGCCAAGGTGTACGCCGTGAAGGAGTGGTCGCCCTTGAAGTCGGTGGCCGATGTGAGGAGTTTTCTTGGACTTGCCGGATACTACCACAAGTTTGTAAAAGGATTCTCCAAGATTGCCCTCCCGCTTACTTCCTTAACAAAGAAAGGAGTGCCATTTGAGTGGACACTCCAGTGTGAAGCGGCATTCCAGGAATTGAAGGATAGACTTGTAACACCTCTACCCGTCAAGAAGAATATAATAGAGGGTCCGGCTGGGCCCCACACCATATTCCACAAACAGGCGGAGACGCTACGAACTAATATAAAATCAACGCATCCTAACACAGAGCATTCTAGCGGAAGTTTCACGGTTGAATCTTTGAACTCAAGATAAAGAACACTGTCCACTATAACATAGGAATGTACATAAACATCAAAAGAGTCTGGCCTTAAGGCCTTACAACAATTTCTCTTAACAAGAGTGTGGATTACAGACATCGGCACGCAGGCCGGCCACACATGAACAAAAGAAACAAAACAATGCCTTCGAGGGCAGCAACGCAGCTTTGGGCTTCAGCCCGCTAAGTCTCGCTCGGACCAGCACCTCTAGTACCTGTAAGAACCAATCCACCAAGCGGTGGCAAACAGGGCAACGGTCAGCATTCAGCTGACCAATTATAATGACCCTGCCCCTGGCACGGGGCAGCGGAATTCCATCCCTGCATAGCAATCTTCCAATATGATATAAATAGCAATTCAAGCAAGACGTGCACGACCGCGCAGTCACATATCACAAACGCCGGCACGACGGCCCGACGTCTCGTGCTCTTATGGCACTCTCAGGTGCACCGGAAACACCGGATCTCACCATTGAGCATTTAGTCCGGCACGCAGGCCCAGGACTCTCATTATGCCGCTAACGAAAGCCCAATGCCTTGATGCTCTCATGTCCAGCCTACATAATGCAGGTACAGATCAGCCACCCCCCGTTGCTCAAATTGCCTTGCACAACCAAGTACATTGTACCTGAGGCCACATTTAAAGGCGCGGGTCTGTTTCACCTTGCCTGTTCTGCACGAAGACTTTTTATACAGTTGCAGCCCAACGCTCAACCACACACAAAGTGGCAACTCACGGCCACAAGAGTTGCACCCAACTCTCACAATTTCCTGGACTTCCTCCAGTACTTTATCCATCATGCATACAAGCAATAATCACGGAGTCTTCTCCGATATGCAAACAAGCATCACCAATCCAGACCAATATGTCCAGATGGGCTTCACACAGCATGCCTAGATCCGTACTCCAATTCCGGACTATAACAAGGGGGACTTCACATATCTACCCCAAGGGACGCCATAACCCACCGCACACTCGCAGGGAAGGGTTTTCCCTATGCAATGCAGGAATTAAAGACTTCACATGTCCAAGAAGGAAATCGTTACCCTAGGAATTCGCTTCGGAGCCATGGAGAGAATTTGAGACTGATGAAAGCCTTCGCAGCAGCGTTGCCTTCGCAAATCCGAACTCGGCACGCGATTTGGACCACCGTAGCACCACCGGTAGCCGGATTCCACTTCTTCTTCCTCACCTTGCTCTCACCTCTCTCTTAAAGCTAGAAAGAGAAGATGAAACTCAAAATGAGCATAGCCTTCTCCTTCCCCAGCCTTATCAGACCAGGAATGAGCCCCAGCCACAGGATCTTCTTTAATGAAAATGAACGGCCAAGATCTGCCTGAAAAGTCTATTTTTGGCCGACACGGCCTGTGACACGCCCGTGTCGCAGTCCGTGTACCCTTAAGCGGCACACGTACCGACTGAAAACTACCAGAACACGGGCATCGACACGCCCGTGTCGAACCTGACACGCCCGTGTCAGTCATGTGACACGCCCGTGTCACCCTATTACACGGTACTCAACGAGCTCTAAAACCAGTCAGAGCAGTACACGGGTAGGCACACGCCCTCGGACACGCCCGTGTCAAATCTGACACGGCTGTGTTCAAGTCTTGGTTCCGGGCCGTCTACATTTCTAACTCAAACCGGCTATTTATTGAGTGACACGCCCTGGGACACGCCCGTGTCCCAGGCCGTGTACCCCCGACATGCCCTGGGACACGCCTGTGTCCCAGGCCATGTCAAGCAGCCTGCACCTCAAATCCAGTTTTGAGATTTTTGGGGTGTTACAATCCTCCCCTCCTTAATAAAATTTCGTCCCGAAATTTGAAGACAGTAGGGAGAAAAATAACAAAACATTTATATATTTCTATTACAGATATAACGAGCGAACAAGTTACGAAAATAACTCGGGAAACTCGGCTCGCATGGTCTGCTCGCGCTCCCATGTTAGCTCTTCTCGGCCATAATTGTCCCATCGGACTTTGACAATCCCGATCACATTGTTCCGCAACTGTTTCTCGGCTCGATCCTCGATCTGTATAGGCTTCACCTTTGTCGTTAGCCCATACTCCACCGGCACTCGATCATTATCAATTACTTGAGCTGGATCCTTGACTGCTTTGCGTAGCACCGAGATGTGAAACACATCATGCAATCCACTCAATTCTGATGAAAGAGTTAGCCTATAGGCAGCTTCCCCAACTCGCTCCACCACTTTAAACGGACCAAGGTATCGCGGACTTAGCTTTTTCAACCGCCGAATCCGAGATACGCCTTTGAAGGGCTTAATCTTTAAATAGACCCAGTCACCCACCGCGAACTCCACGTTCTGGTGCTTAGCATTGTAATACTTGGCTTACCGATCCTGGGCTATTAGGAGCCTCTCTCGAATAGAGCGTATTGTTGAGGTAGCACCCTCGACTTCCTTTTTGCCTAAAAGTTTGGTCTCGCCAGTTTCTGCCCAAGCTAGCGGTGTACGACACTTACGACCATACAACGCTTCAAATGGGGCCATGCCTATACTCGCTTGATGGCTATTATTATAGGCAAACTCCACCATAACAAGATGCTCTTCCCAATTCTTACCGAAGTCCAGGGCGCACATACGGAGCATATCCTCCATCGTTCTGTTGGTTCGTTCAGTTTGGCCATCCGTTTGCGGATGAAAGGCCGTACTGAATGCTAACTTCGTGCCCAACATCTGATGAACTAATCACCAATCCTTCGAGGTAAAGCGCCCATCTCGGTCACTTACGATGCTCTGGGGAACACCGTGCAATCGAACAATCTGCTCCACGTAGAGCTTTGCCAACGTTTCCACTGAATCGTCCCGCTTGTTCGGTATAAAGTGAGCCACCTTTGTCAACCGGTCTACAATCACCCAGATTGAGTCATGGACACGCTGAGATCTCGGCAATCCGTGCACGAAATCCATAGAAATATCCTCAAACTTCCATTGCGGAACCGGTAACGACTTCAGGAAACCACTCGGCCATTGACATTCTGCCTTTACCAAAGCACAAGTACGACATTTAGCCACATACGTGGCTATGTCCTTCTTTAAACCAGGCCACCAGAACAGTTTCTTCATGTCCTTGTACATTTTTGTGCTCCCAGGGTGAATTGAGTACTTTGTAAAGTGTGCTTCATATAGCAATCCTTCTCGCAATTTACCCGCACTAGGGACGCACAATCGGCCATCTTTCTGTAATAAACCGTCATCCCAGGAGAATTGATCACCAGACCCCTCCTTTGCATAGCGTTGGAGACTTTCATCCAACTCCGTTGCCCGCCGAACCCTGTCAGCAAGGTCATATTGAACCTCCAACCAGTTCACGCATACATTAGTCGAAGAATCTCTTTCCACACAAGATATCTCCAAAGCTTCCAACTCATGGATTAACCGCTTATCATGTATCCGCAACCAATTTGCCCGCATCGGAGTCCGACGACTCAAGGCATCAGCGACCACATTTCCCTTTCCGGGAACATAGTGAATGTCGAAGGTATAATCCCCAAGGAATTCCATCCACCTCCTTTGTCGCATATTCAACTCATTTTGATCGAGCAGATACTTTAAGCTTTTATGATATGTATAAATATCCACCTTCACGCCATAAAGATAATGCCGCCACAACTTTCGCGCAAAGATCACCGCTGCCAACTCCAAGTCATGGACAGGGTAATTACACTCATGCACTTTCAATTGACGTGAGCCATAGGCGATCACCTTGTCAAACTGCAGGAGAACGCAGCCTAAGCCGCTTCCTGACGCATCGCTGTATATCTCAAAACCATCTGTACCACATGGCGACGTCAAAACAGGCGTCATGGTCAAACGACTCTTCAGCTCCTCAAAAGCTCGTATGCACTCTGGTGTCCAAACGAACTTCTGATCCTTTCTCATCAACGTAGTCAGAGGCAAAGCAATCCGGGAGAAGTTCTCCACGAACCGTCTATAGTAGCCCGCCAGTCCAAGGAAACTCCTGACCTCGGCCACTGAAGACAACACTGGCAATCACGAATGGCACTTATCTTAGCCGGATCCACCGCTATGCCCTCTCCACTTACCACATGGCCTAGAAAAGCCACCGACGAGAGCCAGAATTCACACTTAGAGAACTTGGCATACAGCTTATTCCTTCGCAAGGTATGCAATACCAATCGCAAGTGGTTTGCATGATCTTCCTCCGATTGTGAATATACAAGGATATCATCAATAAACACAATCACAAACAGATCCAGGTATTCGCGGAACGTTCGATGCATGAGATCCATGAAGACCGAAGGCGCATTACAAAAGCCAAACGACATCACTGTGAACTCATAATGACCATAGCGTGTGCCAAATGCTGTCTTGGGAATGTCACCTTCCCTAATCCACAACTGATAATACCCGGACTTCAAATCCAACTTCGAATAGACGGTTGAGCCTGCTAGCTGATCGAACAAGTCATCGATCCGTGGAATTGGATACTTGTTTTTCTCCGTCAGCTTGTTCAGTTCGCGATAATCAATACATAGTCGCAAACCACCGTCTTTCTTTTTCACAAAAAGAACAGGCGCGCTCCAAGGTGACATACTTGGGCGTATGTATCCCTGCTCCAACAATTCTTGCAACTGAACTTTTAGTTCGGCCATTTCTTTTGGCGCTACCCGATACGGCGAACGGGCCACAGGTTTCGCACCCGGCTCCAGCTCGATAGCGAAGTCGATTTCCCTTTGGGGAGGTAACCCCGGAAGGTCCTTTGGAAACACATCAGCATATTCCGATACAATCAGCACTTCACTCACACTGGCATTCGGCGCCACCGCCTCTATGAGTGTGAAGAACAACTCCGCACCCTTCCAAACTGCCTTAACAACTTGGAGAGCGGATAACAACATCCCACTCATCCCTTGCATACCAATGAACTTGGTCTCTTGTTCGGTATTTTGCCCAAGTGTGACCTCTTTTGAAGTGCAATCAATACAGGCACGCTGCTCTGAAAGCCAGCCCATACCAAAGATTATATCAAACTCTTTGATCGGCAATACTAATGTTTCCACCTTGAACTCCCGACTTCCTATCTTGACCTCAAGACCGCAAGATCGATCCGCGCACATCAAACATCCGTTAGGCAACAACACCTTTACACTGTCTGTCGTGGTCTGGATAGGCACCCCGACACGAAAGACAAAGTCCTCAGACAGAAACGAATGTGAAGCACCTGTGTCGAACAGTGCTCGCGCCGGGTACTCTCGTATAAGGACAAACCCTATAACATTACAATCAAAACAAGCACAGCACATCAAAAAAAACAAGAACATTAAAACCTACACGCACCTGTGACGACATCCGCCTGCTTAATGGCCTCCTGTTGTCCAAGGTTGAAGACCCTGGGTTGCGCGTGCGAGGTAGAAGACTCCACCACAGCCTTCCCCTTCTCCGCATAAGATGCTCCCGTCTTCTTATCACCCTTTGGAGGACCAGATCGACATTCACGTGCGAAGTGTCCAACCTTCCCGCACGTATAACAAGCACGAGATCCATACCCAGATGTATCCGTCACAGTCGCAGAAGGAGCTTGACCAGAAGACTTAGACTTCTTATTCCATCTCTTTTGGTAGCCAAACTTTTCCGGACGCGGCGGCTTAAACTCTGGCTTCGCAACAGCCAAGTTGCCCTTTGCTTGCCCCCGTTTCATGTCCGTCTCCAAAGAACGAGCCGTACAGACTAAGGCTTGGAATCCCTGACTCACAGAACTCGAGAGCAAATACCTCAGCTCATCTCGCAGTCCCGCATAAAACCGACTAGTCTTACGCTCTTCTTCGGCGAAGATCGTGCCCGTATGGTTTGGACTCAGCTGAAGTTCTTCTTGGGACTTCAAGTTAGACAGACTAAGAGTGGATTGTCCATATCCCAGTCTAAGTTCACCAAGGATTTAATTAAGAAGTATGGTTTGGACTCAGCTTCTACTATGAAAACTCCAATGGGAACAAGTATGCCTATATGCAAAGATGAAGCAGGGAAACCTATTGATGAGTCTTTATATAGAGGGATAATTGGCTCCCTACTATACTTGACTGCTAGTAGACCTGACATCATGTATGCAACATATGTCTTTGCTAGGTATCAAGCATGCCCTAAGGAATCTCATTATACTGCAGTTAAAAGAATTTTGAGATATCTTAAGGGCACACCTAATCTAGGCCTTTGGTACCCTAAGAATAGAGATTTTCTATTAACAGGTTTCTCAGATGCAGATTTTGCTGGATGGAAAAAAGACAGAAAAAGTATCACGAGAACCTGTCAATTCCTTGGTGGGAGGTTGGTGTCATGGAGCAGCAAGAAGCAAACCAGTGTAGCTATATCAACAGCTGAATCAGAGTATATAGCTGTAGGTAGCTGATGTGCACAATTGATGTGGATAAAGCATCAACTAGAAGATTATGACATCTAGGTAAGTAGAATTCCACTATTTTGTGATTATACAAGTGCTAGTTCTATTGCTAAGAATCCTGTATCACATAGTAGGACCAAGCATATAGAAATAAAGTTTCATTTTATACGAGAACATGTAGAGAAGGAAAATATTAATCTAGAGTTTGTAAAAACTGATAATCAAATAGCTGATAGTTTTACAAAACCACTGGATGAAACTAAATTCAATAATTTAAAAATTCAATTAGGTATGTTGAACCTATAATAGGTTAACATAAGTTTCCATAAGTAGTATAAGTAAGCACCAAATTTCTCTTGAAATTTGTCTAAGTACAAAGTTTGTGTCGACACAAGCAAGTTGTGTCGACACACTCAGTGTGTTGTGTCGACACAGAAAAAGGATGTGTCGACACAAAAACAATATCTGTGTCGACAAAAGAATAGGTGTCAACACAACCTTGTCGAGACTATATGTTGAGAGGATATTTGTGTCGACACAAAAAGTTGGTGTCGACACAACTCTATCGAGACTAAAGTGTTCAGTGTCGACACAGACGCAAGTATGTCGACACATAAATGTGTCGACTTAAAATATGTTTTGTCGACTTAGACATTAGTATGTCGACACATAATGTGTCGACACATAATGTGTCGACTCAACTTAAGTTCTGTCAAGACCTAGGTCATTTGTTTGTCGACACGAAAACTTACTTGTCGACTTAGGCCCGTCGATTTACCTGCCCTTGACACGAGTACTATAAATAGGTGAATCCAAAATTCGGTCGACTACGCTATCAGAATTTTTGACTCTACACCTTCTGTCGACATAGACCTTCTCTTCTCTTCTCCTCTAGCACTTACGTCAATGGAGCCACACCAAGAAGATAAGGTTAATGAAGGTTATGAACTGGTTCGTGAAGGTTTCATGACAGCTTCTGATGAAATTCAGGGAGTTATTGCCCTAATTTCTGAAAATGGATTAGAATTTTTTGTCTCTGAACCTACCAAAATTTGGAAAAAGGAATTCATGGAGTTCTACACAACCGCTACTGTGGACACAGAAGGAAAGAAAATCAAGGCATCTATTCAAGATACCTGGGTGAAGCTCACATTGAAATCTATCAGGAAAGCACTACATCCACCATTGATCATGGATACAGACAAAATAACTCCTTCCCAGATAACTGAAGCTTTATGCTGGTGTGGACTGAGTCCCCGTATTAAGATTGGATCATCTATCAATAGAAAAGGGATTAATTCCCAAAGAAAATTTCTTTCAGAAGTTGTGGGCAAAGTGATTATCGGCAAGACTGGTGGACATGATAGGATTTCTGCCCACATGTTCAATCTGATGGTGAAGATCATATTCAAGATAAACACTGACTGGGCAGCAGTAGTGTTTGATAAAATATAAGAAGGAATAAAGAAACCTAACCTGGGATGGATTCTCAGTCTATTCTTAACATCAGTAATTCCAGATGTTTTGAAACAAGCAAATGGCTCTAAGATAAATCATATGAGGAAAATGGATGTGAGGATACTGTCAAGGTGGGACAGAGTTCTGACCAAGGAAGTCCCTGCTCCTAAGGAGCAAACTAAGAAAGAAGAGACTAAAAAGAAAGTGGTTGTACAGGCTGACTCCTCTAGTGATTCTGAGGAGGAAGTGGTCTTTAGTTCTGATGAAGACCAGCACAACCAGGATGCTCATGATCAAGTAAAGGACAGTGAGCCCCAGGAGAAACAAGTTGACTCCACTCCAGGGGGAGAAAAATTAAAACAAGAAACTGAGTTGCCTGCCCAAGGGGGAGGTATTGATGATGTTGTCCTAGACAGTGACTTAGCTGCAGATACAATCATGAATGTAGTATCTGAAATCAACACTGCAGCTAAAGAAACTGATAAGATAGATGCACAAAATGAGCCAGTAAGTATCTTCTCCACATTTTCCCATGTTCATCAACATCCAATACAACATTAGTAGGCATATGTGTTTTCATACATGATGCTTCAGACATGCTACTTGGTTTGAGAAATGAATATGCCATTAACATGTTGTTTGACTTGCAATCCTAGAAAGAAGGAGAGCTCACCCATGCTACTCCTTTCAAATTTTGAATGCATTAGGTTGGAAAACCTCTTGCATAAATTTGAATCAGTAGATCCAAAGATAATGTCATCTACATAAATTTGTACTATTAGGATATTGGTCTTATGGGTTCCAATGAAAAGAGTTTGGTATACTCTACCCCTTATAAAATCATTTTCCAAAAGAAAGCATGCTAAGGTCTCATACCATACTCTAGGAACTTGCTTGAGACCATATAATGCTTTATGCAATTTAAAGTCATAATCAGGATGAGTTGGAGAGATAAAACTTGGGGGTTGTCTAACATAGACTTCTTCCATGATATATCCATTGAGAAATGCACTCTTCATATCCATTTGATAGACCTTGAATCCCTTGTGTGCTGCATAAGCTAGAAATATTCTTATGGCCTCCAACCTTTCAACTGGGGCAAAGGTCTAGTCATAATCTATTCCTTCTTCTTATGAGTATCCTTGTACAACTTGCCTTGCCTTATTCCTTACAATGATTCCTTGATCATCCATCTTGTTTTTGAACACCCATTTTGTTCCAACAATGGAGTGATCCTTTGGCATTGGCACAAGTTCCAAAACTTTGTTCCTTTTAAATTTATGTAACTCCTCTTGCATTGCAATGATCCAGTGTGGATCGTGTTCTTCATCTTGTATGGATTGAGGCTCAATTTGAGATAGAAAGCAGGTGTGCATCAGGTTTTGGTTGACCTAATTTCTGGTTTGCACACCAGTTGAGATGTCTCCAATCACTTGGGAGATTGGATGATCTCTTGATGTTACTAAATCAACAGGGGGTGTTGATTGTTCACCAACCTGTGTTGTTGTTTCCTCTTGTGGAACAACAACTGGCTCTTCAATGTGGTTCTCACCAAGATGTTGAGTGCCCTCTTCATCTTCACTGCTTTCACCTATTTGTTTGATAGGTGAATGTGTTGTATCCTTTTCTATAATGTATACCCTGTCCAAATTTTCTGAAAGTGATTGTACCTACAAAGGTTCTATGGTAGAAGTACTCTTCTCCTTATAAGACATGTTAGTTTCATCAAAAGATACATGTACAGATTCTTAAATTTTAAAAGAAGATTTGTTATACACCCTATAAGCTTTACTGATCATGGAGTATCCCAGAAACACTCCTTCATCAGCTTTGTCTTGGAACTTTGCTATGTATTTCTTGTCATTATTGTGTATGTAACAAATGCAACCAAAAATCTTGAAATAATCTACTTTAGGTTTCTTCCCTTTGAGTAATTCATAGGGAGTCTTGCCCTTTAGCTTATGTATGAAACTTCTATTCAACACATAGTTTGATGTGTTCACTGCCTCTGCCCAAAAGGATAGAGGAAGGTGAGCATCTGTCAATAATGTAGTAGCAGATTCAATAAGGGTTCTTTTTTTCCTTTCAGCTACCCCATTTTGTTGAGGAGTTCTAGGAGCTGAAAAGTGTGCCTGATACCTTCACTCTGACAGAACTCTTGCATAACAAGAGAATAACACTCTGTCCTATGATCACTTCCGATCAGGGCAATCTGAGTATTGAACTCAATCTGTATGGGTTTTAGAAACTCTGTCAAACACTTAAAGTTATCAGACTTTTTTCTCAAAAAGAACACCCATGTGAATCTAGAGAAGTCATCGAAAACTACTAAAGTGTAAGATTTCCCTCATAGGTTTTGTACTGTAATGGGTCCAAAAAGATCCATGTGTAACAGATACAAGATCCAAGGCGAATCACTCTTATTAAGTGACTTAAAACTATTTTTAGTTTGCTTGCCTAACTGATAAGCCCTGCGAAGTCCTTCCTTCTTGTAGGGGCCAGAAGGTAGTCCTCTAACAAGGTTGTCCTTGGATAGCCTAGCAATGGTTCTAACGTTTATATGTCCTAATCTCTTAAGCCAAAGTTCATTTGGTTTACTAACAGAGTTGAACCAGCAGATGTCTACCTTAGTTGAAAGAAAATATACAAGATAAATGTTACCTTTCCTTTTACCTGTCAACACAGTTGTGTTGTCCTCTGATTTGATTTTGCATGAGGATTTGTTGAATGTCACCTAGTAGCCTTCATCACACAGTTGACTGATGCTGATTAAATTGTGCTTCAGTCCTTCCACATAGGCCATCTTCTTGAATGTGACTGGCCCTATTTGGACTGCACCATATCCCTTGGTCTGTCCAAAGTTTGAATCCCCAAATATGACTTTGGTTCCAAGCTTGGCTTTGAAGGATGTTAAATTATCCTTGCTTCATATCATGTGCTTTGAGCACCCACTATCCAGATACCATTTCTGTTTTATTGTTGTATAGGTCTTCATCTGCATACATAATAATTTACTTGTTTTTGACCCAGTTTACCTTGTGCCGAGGTTGATAACCTTTAAATTCTGAAATAAAAGACATCCCTGGTTGACACTTATAACCTTCAGGATGATATCTCCTAGAAGGTATTATCCATTCAGTATAAGGGTTAAATCTTTGGGATGTGGTACCATTAGGATTGAAGTTTGACTTACCCTTAAATATTTGTTCAAAGCTCTGATCTTTGTTCGACGATCTCTTAGCTGAGTTCGATGATCTTGGGTCAGATCGTCGAGCTCCGTTCGAAGATCGACTTTGACAAGGTTCAGAGTTCAGATATCGTCGATCTGAGTTCGACGATTCAGCTTGAGATCGCTGAGCTATGTTCCGCGATCGTCGAGCTCTGTTCGACATTTTCCGTTGAACGTGGTTTTTCTTAGGTAAATCAGGATTCTTCCTAGCTACCTCTACAACTCCCTTTCCTTTATCTGAGATAAACTTAATTGGGGTTGTTAACACTATAGGTTAGCTGGATGAAGCACCCAAACCCAGTGTACTGTTAAGTCTTGAGTTCACTGTACTTGTGATGTCCATCAGTCTTATGCTTCTCCCAGTAAGGGATTCTTCAAACTTCTTTGCCTGAGATAGTTCACTTTTTAGTGAAGCTATCTCCTCCCTACAACATTCCAACTCTTCAGAGAGTTTGAGGTTATTTGATTTTAAAGTGCTATGTTCAGACAATTGATTTCTGAGAGAGATAATCTCTTTCTCAGACTTTAGCAGGTCTAAACAAAGTGCCTTAAATTAAGATCTAAAGTCTTCTGAATTGAAATCAAAAGAATCTATTACCTGATCTTCTTCAGCTTCATGTTCAGATTCAGATTCTGACTCTTGTTCTGCATAGAAATTATGTTGAGAGGCATTGATAGCCATCATGCAGAACTCCTTCTCTTGAGCATCATCTTCATCATCACTTGGCTTGATGATGCCTATGATTCTTCTTCAGTTTCACTCCAGGTTTCAGCTACAAATCCCTTCCTGGTGTGTTTGTTCTTGCTGGAGTAGGATTTGTCATTGTTGTTTCTCGTGGAGTCTTTGTCTCTTCTCCTATCTTTCTTATCTTTCTTGTCCTTATTTTTATTCTCTGGACAGTCAGGCACAATATGGCCTGGTTTCCTACATCCAAAACAAATAATTTCATTATTATTGGATTTGTCATACCTTGGCTTTTCATGGCCTCTGGATGACCTTTTCCTGATGTCTTTTCTAGCCATCTTGTAAAATCTTTTGGCTAGTAGACTCATTAATTCTTCATTGCCTGTGACTTTGTCTTCAGGCTATTCTTCTGTAGCTTTGAAAGCAATTGTCTTTTCCTTCCTTGTTGCTGGAGAAGCTATCTTTTGCTCTTCTTCTCTTTTCTTGATAAGCAACTCATAAGACTTGAGCTTTCCCAATAGAGCTTCAGTGGTGATCTCATTTAGGCTTCTGGCATCCTTGATTGGCCAGATCCTTGAATCCCAAGTGCTGGGGAAGCACATTAGGATCTTATCATTGAGTTCAGTCAATGAGGTCTCCTTGTCCAAGGTCTTCAGTTCATTGACAATTACATTGAGTCTGTTCTACATGTCAGCAAATGACTCAGTTTCTCCCTTCTTGAAATTCTCATACTGGGTTATGAGATGGGATATT
This sequence comes from Platanthera zijinensis, assembly GCA_039513925.1. Lineage (NCBI taxonomy): Eukaryota > Viridiplantae > Streptophyta > Magnoliopsida > Asparagales > Orchidaceae > Platanthera > Platanthera zijinensis. The sequence goes on along the minus strand of CM077086.1, from coordinate 117,765,761 downwards.
CTATTATTTCTTTCATCAGGTGATCCTGACACAAGCTCAGATAGCTTGTCCCATATTTCTTTTTGTAACACCTCTACCCGTCAAGAAGAATATAATAGAGGGTCCGGCCGGGGCCCCACACCATATTCCACAAACAGGCGGAGACGCTACGAAATAATATCAAAACCATGCATCCTAACACAGAGCATTCTAGGGGAAGTTTCACGGTTGAATAATTGAACTCAAGATAAAGAACATTGTCCACTAAAACTTAGGAATATATATAAACATCACAAGAGTCTGGCCTTAAGGCCTTACAACAGTTTCTCTTAACAAGAGTGTGGATTACAGACATCGGCACGCAGGCCGGCCACACATGAACAAAAGAAACAAAACAATGCCTTCGAGGGCAGCAACGCAGCTTTGGGCTTCAGCCCGCTAAGTCCCGCTCGGACCAGCACCTCTAGTACCTGTAAGAACCAATCCACCAAGCGGTGGCAAACAGGGCAACGGTCAGCATTCAGCTGACCAATTATAACCACCCTGCCCCTGGCACGGGGCAGCGGAATTCCATCCCTGCATAGCAATCTTCCAATATGATATATAGCAATTCAAGCAAGACGTGCACGCCTGCACAGTCACATATCACAAACGTCGGCACGACGGCCCGACGCTCCGTGCACTCAGGGCACATTATCGGTGTTCCGTAGTTTCACGGCCACACCACCGTTCAGAGGTCCCAGACATAACGGTTCAATATGAGCATTCTAGTCTGATCGGCTCACAAGCCGTCGACTCTCGCTATGTGATCCTAGCAGGGTCTTAAGCACCCAAGGTTAGACAACGCGGGTACAGATCCACCTTTCCCGTTGCACAAATCGTCAGACTCACGCCTGGACTGACGCGGGTACAGCTTCACCTTGCCCGTTCCACCTCCAAGGCATTTGCCTAGTTGCAGCCCCACGGCTCAACGGCTCAACCTCACACAAAGTAGCAACTCACGGCTACAGGAGAGTCCAACTCTCATAATTCCTGGACTTCCTCCAGTACTTTATCAATCATGCCTACAAGCAAGAATCACGGAGTCTTCTCCGATATGCAAACAAGCATCACCAATCCATACCATGTCCAGATGGGCTTCACACAGCATGCCTAGATCCGTACTCCAATTCCGGACTCTAACAAGGGGGACTTCACATATCTACCCCAAGGGACGCCACAACCCACCGCACACTTGCAGGGAAGGGTTTTCCCTATGCAATGCAGGAATTAAGGACTTCACATGTCCAAGCAGGAAATCGTTACCCTAGGAACTCGCTTCGGAGCCATGGAGAGAAATTGAGACGGATGAAAGCTTTCGCAGCCGCGTTGCCTTCGCAAATCCGAACTCGGCTCGCGATTTGGACCACCGTAGCTCCACCGGCAGCCGGATTCCACTTCTTCCTCACCTTGCTCTCACCTCTCTCTTAAACTTAGTAAGAGAAGATGAACTTTAGAAATGAGCCTTTCTCCTTCCTTTCCCGGCCTTATCAGCCCAGGAATAAGCCCCACCCACAGGATCTCCTTTAAGGAAAATGAACGGCCAAGATCTGCCCAAAATATTATACTTTTTTGGCCGACACGACCTGTGACACGCCCGTGTCACAAGCCGTGTACCCTTAAGCGGCACACACGGCACTCGCACTGACTAAAAATTACCAGAACACGGGCATCGACACACCCGTGTCGAACCTGACACGCCCGTGTCGGTCATGAGACACGCCCGTATCACACCTGTTACACGGTACTCAACGAGCGCTAAAACTAGTCAGAGCAGTACACGGGTAGGCACACGCCCTCTGACACGCCCGTGTCAAAACTAACACGGCCGTGTTCAAGCCTTGGTTCCGGGCCGTGTACATTTCTGACTCGATACGGCATTTTATTGAGTGACACGCCCTGGGACACGCCCGTGTCGAAGGCCGTGTCCCAGGCTCGACTATTGTCGACCTGCGATCGTCGACTAACCTGAACACGCCCTGGGACACGCTCGTGTCCCAGGCCGTGTACCCCGACACGCCCTGGGACACGCCCGTGTCCCAGGCCGTGTTAAGCAACCTGCACCTCAAATCCAATTTTGAGTCTTTTTGGGTTGTTACAATCCTCCCCTCCTTAATAAAATTTCGTCCCGAAATTTGAAGACAGTAGGGAGAAAAATAACAAAACATTTATATGTTTCTATTACATATATAATGAGCAAACAAGTTACGAAAATAACTCGGGAAACTCGGCTTGCATGGTCTGCTCGCGCTCCCATGTTAGCTCTTCTCGGCCACAATTGTCCCACAGGACTTTGACCATCCCGATCACTTTGTTCCGCAACTGTTTCTCGGCTCGATCCTCGATCCGTATAGGCTTCACCTTTGTCGTTAGCCCATACTCAACCGGCACTCGATCATTGTCAATTACTTGAGCTGGATCCTTGACTGCTTTACATAGCACCGAGATGTGAAACACATCATGCAATCCACTCAATTCCGATGAAAGAGCTAGCCGATAAGCAGCTTCCCCAACACGCTCCACCACTTCAAAAAGACCAAGGTATCGCGGACTTAGCTTTTTCAACCGCCGAATCTGGGATACGCCTTTGAAGGGCTTAATCTTTAAATAGACCCAGTCACCAACCGCGAACTCCACGTTCCGGTGCTTAGCATTGTAATACTTGGCTTGCCGATCCTGGGCTATTAGGAGCCTCTCTCGAATAGAGCGTATTGTTGAGGTAGCATCCTCGACTTCCTTTTTGCCTAAAAGTTTATTCTCGCCAGTTTCTGCCCAAGCTAGCGGTGTACAACACTTCCGACCATACAGCGCTTCAAATGGGGCCATGCCTATACTCGCTTGATGGCTATTATAATAGGCAAACTCCACCATGACAAGATGTTCTTCCCAATTCATACCGAAGTCCAGGGCGCACATACGGAGCATATCCTCCATCGTTCTGTTGGTTCGTTCAGTTTGGCCATCTGTTTGCGGGTGAAAGGCCGTACTGAATGATACGATGCTCCGGGGAACACCGTGCAATCTAACAATCTGCTCCACATAGAGCTTTGCCAACGTTTCCACTGAATCGTCCCGCTTGTTCGGTATAAAGTGAGCCACCTTTGTCAACCGGTCTACAATCACCCAGATTGAGTCATGGCCACGCTGAGATCTCGACAATCCATACACGAAATCCATAGAAATATCCTCAAACTTCCATTGCGGAACCGGCAACGACTTCAGGAAACCACTCGGCCGTTGACATTCTGCCTTTACCAAAGCACAAGTGCGACATTTAGCCACATACGCGGCTATGTCCTTCTTTAAACCAGGCCACCAGAACAGTTTCTTCATGTCCTTGTACATTTTTGTGCTCCCAGGGTGAATTGAGTACTTTGTAAAGTGTGCTTCATATAGCAATCCTTCTCGCAATTTACCCGCACTAGGGATGCACAATCGGCCATCTTTCCGTAATAAACCGTCATCCCAGGAGAATTGATCACAAGACCCCTCCTTTGCATAGCGTTGGAGACTTTCATCCAACTCCGTTGCCCGCCGAATCCTGTCAGCAAGGTCATATTGAACCTCCAACAAGTTCACGCATACAACAGTTGAAGAATCTCTTTCCACACAAGATATCTCCAAAGCTTCTAACTCCTGGATTAACCGCTCATCATGTATCCGCAACCAATTTGCCCGCACCGGAGTCCAATGACTCAAGGCATCAGCGACCACATTTCCCTTTCCGGGAACATAGTGAATGTCGAAGGTATAATCCCCAAGGAATTCCATCCACCTCCTTTGTCACATATTCAATTCTTTTTGATCAAGCAGATACTTTAATCTTTTATGATCTGTATAAATATCCACTTTCACTCCATAAAGATAATGCCGCCACAACTTTAGTGAAAAGATCACCGCCGCCAACTCCAAGTCATGGATGGGGTAGTTACGCTCATGCACTTTCAATTGACGTGAACCATAAGCGATCACCTTGCCAAACTGCAGGAGAACGCAGCCTAAGCTGCTTCCTGAAGCATCGCTGTATATTTCAAATCCATCTGTACCACATGGCGACGTCAAAACGGGCGTTGTGGTCAAACGATTCTTCAGCTCATCAAAAGCTCGTGCGCACTCCGGCGTCGAAACGAACTTCTGATCCTTTCTCGTCAACGTAGTCAGAGGCAAAGCAATCCGGGAGAAGTTCTCCACGAACCGTCTATAGTAGCCCGCCAGTCCAAGGAAACTCCTGACCTCGGCCACCGAAGACAACACTGGCCAATCACGAATGGCACTTATCTTTGCCGGATCCACCGCTATGCCCTCTCCACTTACCACATGGCCTAGAAAAGCCACCGACGAGAGCCAGAACTCACACTTCGAGAACTTGGCATACAGCTTATTCCTTTGCAAGGTATGCAATACTAATCGCAAGTGGTTTGCATGATCTTCCTCCGATTGTGAATATACAAGGATATCATCAATAAACATAATCACAAACAGATCCAGGTATTCGCGAAACGTTCGATTCATGAGATCCATGAATACCGAAGGCGCATTACATAAGCCGAACGACATCACTGTGAACTCATAATGACCATAGCGTGTGCCAAACGCTATCTTGGGAATGTCACCTTCCCTAATCCGCAACTGGTAATACCCGGACTTCAAATCCAACTTTGAATAGATGGTTGAGCCTGCTAGCTGATCAAACATGTCATCGATCCGTGGAATTGGATACTTATTTTTCTCCGTCAGCTTATTCAGTTCGCGATAATCAATACATAGTCGCAAACCACCGTCTTTCTTTTTCACAAAAAGAACAGGCACGCTCCAAGGTGACATACTTGGGCGTATGTATCCCTGCTCCAACAACTCTTGCAACTGAACTTTCAGTTCGGCCATTTCTTTTGGCGCTACCCGATACGGCGAACGGGCCTCAGGTTTCGCACCCGGCACCAGCTCGATAGCGAAGTCGATTTCCCTTTGGGGAGGTAACCCAGGAAGATCCTTTGGAAACACATCAGCATATTCCGACACAATCGGCACTTCACTCACACTGGCCTTTAGCGCCACCGCCTCTATGAGTGTGAAGAACAACTCCGCACTCTTCCGAACTGCCTTAACAACTTGGAGAGCGGATAACAACATCCCACTCATCCCTTGCATACCAATGAACTTGGTCTCTTGTTCGGTATTTTGCCCAAGTGTGATCTCTTTTGAAGTGCAATCTATACAGGCACGCTGCTCTGAAAGCCAGTCCATACCAAAGATTATATCAAACTCTTTGATCGGCAATACTAATGTTTCCACCTTGAACGCCCGACTTCCTATCTTGACCTCAAGACCGCAAGATCGATCTGTGCACATCAAACATCCGTTAGGCAACAACACCTTTACACTGTCTGTCGTGGTCTGGATAGGCACCCCGACACGAAAGACAAAGTCCTCAGACAGAAACGAATGTGAAGCACCTGTGTAAAACAGTGCTCGCGCCGGATACTCTCGTATAAGGACAAACCCTATAACATTACAATTAAAACAAGCACAGCACATCAAAAACAAGAACATTAAAACCTACGCGCACCTGTGACGACATCCGCCTGCTTAATGGCCTCCTGTTGTCCAAGGTTGAAGACCCTGGGCTGCGCGTGCGAGGCAGAAGACTCCACCACAGCATTCCCCTTCTCCGCATACGATGCTCCCGTCATCTTATTACCCTTTGGAGGACCAAATCGGCATTCACGTGCGAAGTGTCCAACCTTCCCGCACGTAAAACAAGCACGAGATCCATACCTAGATATATCCGTCACAGTCGCAGAAGGAGCTTGTCCAGAAGACTTAGACTTCTTATTCCATCTCTTTCGGTAGCCACACTTGTCCGGACGCGGCGGCTTAAACTCCGGCTTCACAACCGGCAAGTTTCCCTTTGCTTGCCCCCGTTTCATGTCCGTCTCCAAAGAACGAGCCGTACAGACTAAGGCTTGGAATCCTTGACTCACAGAACTCGAGAGCAAATACCGCAGCTCATCTCGCAGTCCCGCATAAAACTCACTAGTCTTACGCTCTTCTTCGGCAAAGATCGTGCCCGCATATCTTCCCAAACAGGTGAACTCATGCAGGTAGTCATGCACACTTCGATCTCCCTGTGCTAACCGTTGAAATTCCATTTCCATCGATATCCTTTGCTGCATCGGCAGATGTTGTGCTAAGAACAATCGAGAAAATTCTTCCATTGTAACCTCTGCCAATTGCCTGCCGGCCAAGTGATGCATTTCAATCTCATCCCACCACAATCGCGCCTCTCCTTCCAGTAGGAAAGTGGCTAACATGACTTTCTGTTCCTCCTCAACCTTAATGGCTCTCATAATCCTCTTGACTCTTGCAAGCCAATCCTCTGCTTGGGCCGGTGTACCCGCCCCATGAAACTGCGGAGGGTTAAAGCTCAAGAATTGCTTCCATTGTTGATCTGCTACCCGCGGATCAACTTCGGCTTCCACCGGTTCTTGTCGTACCCCAGCTTGCGTTGGCACCACTGCAGGACGTGCCTGCCCAGCTTGCTGAGCATTCATCACAGCAAGTACCGTTTCCGTGATGAGACGGACTGTTTCAGCGGATGGAGAAGTTGTGGGCACCTCGGCTGGTGCCGCACTCTCAACAGAACGTTGTGGTTCGGATTGACCCGCAACACTTCTGGTCACCTATATGTGTAAAATACACAGGTTAACGACCAATGAAAACGACAACCATACAAAGAGAATACACAAGTTCAACAAACAAGTGTATTTGCATTCCTAAGTGGACAATCTTGAGTTCAATTTAAGTGTTATAACGACGGCACTGACACATGCGCGCCACCTCGCAAAAGAATTCGTCCGCGAATTCGGAAGAGATCGACCAACAAGCTGATACCAAAATTGTAACACCTCTACCCGTCAAGAAAAATATAATAGAGGGTCCGGCCGGGGCCCCACACCATATTCCACAAACAAGCGGAGACGCTACGAAATAATATCAAAACCACGCATCCTAACACAGAGCATTCTAGCGAAAGTTTCACGGTTGAATAATTGAACTCAAGATAAAGAACATTATCCACTAAAACTTAGGAATATATATAAACATCACAAGAGTCTGGCCTTAAGGCCTTACAACAGTTTCTCTTAACAAGAGTGTGGATTACAGACATCGGCACGCAGGCCGGCCATACATGAACAAAAGAAACAAAACAATGCCTTCGAGGGCAGCAACGCAGCTTTGGGCTTCAGCCCGCTAAGTCCTGCTCGGACCAGCACCTCCAGTACCTGTAAGAACCAATCCACCAAGCGGTGGCAAACAGGGCAACGGTCAGCATTCAGCTGACCAATTATAACGACCCTGCCCCTGGCACGGGGCAGCGGAATTCCATCCCTGCATAGCAATCTTCCAATATGATATATAACAATTCAAGCAAGACGTGCATGCCCGCACAGTCACATATCACAAACGTCGGCACGACGACCCGACGCTCCGTGCACTCAGAGCACATTATCGGTGTTCCGTAGTTTCACGGCCACACCACCGTTCAGAGGTCCCAGACATAACGGTTCAATATGAGCATTCTAGTCTGATCGGCTCACAAGCTATCGACTCTCGCTATGTGATCCTAACAGGGTCTTAAGCACCCAAGGTTAGACAACCATAACGCGGGTACAGATCCACCTTTCCCGTTGCTCAAATCGTCAGACTCACGCCTGGACTGACGAGGGTACAGCTTCACCTTGCCCGTTCCACCTCCAAGGCATTTGCCTAGTTGCAGCCCCACGGCTCAACGGCTCAACCTCACACAAAGTAGCAACTCACGGCACAGGAGAGTCCAACTCTCATAATTCCTGGACTTCCTCCAGTACTTTATCCATCATGCCTACAAGCAAGAATCACGGAGTCTTCTCCGATATGCAAACAAGCATCACCAATCCAGACCATGTCCAGATGGGCTTCACACAGCATGCCTAGATCCGTACTCCAATTCTGGACTCTAACAAGGGGGACTTCACATATCTACCCCAAGGGACGCCACAACCCACCGCACACTCGCGGGGAAGGGTTTTCCCTATGCAATGCAGGAATTAAGGACTTCACATGTCCAAGCAGGAAATCGTTACCCTAGGAACTCGCTTCGGAGCCATGGAGAGAAATTGAGACGGATGAAAGCTTTCGCAGCAGCGTTTCCTTCGCAAATCCGAACTCGGCTCGCGATTTGGACCACCGTAGCTCCACCGGCAGCCGGATTCCACCTCTTCTTCCTCACCTTGCTCTCACCTCTCTCTTAAACTTAGAAAGAGAAGATGAACTTTAGAAATGAGCCTTTCTCCTTCCTTTCCCGGCCTTATCAGCCCAGGAATAAGCCCCAGCCACAGGATCTCCTTTAAGGAAAATGAACGGTCAAGATCTGCCCAAAATATTATACTTTTTGGCCGACATGGCCTGTGACACGCCCGTATCACAGGCCGTGTACCATTAAGCGGCACACGCGGCACTCGCACCGACTAAAAATTACCAGAACATGGGCATCGATACGCCCGTGTCGAACCTGACACGCCCGTATCGGTCATGAGATACGCCCGTGTCACACCTGTTACACGGTACTCAACGAGCGCTAAAACCAGTCAGAGCAGTACACGGGTAGGCACACGCCCTCTGACACGCCCGTGTTAAAACTGACACGGCCGTGTTCAAGCCTTGGTTCCGGGCCGTGTACATTTCTGACTCGATACGGCATTTTATTGAGTGACACGCCCTGGGACACGCCCGTGTCGAAGGCCGTGTCCCAGGCTCGACTATCGTCGACCTCCGATCGTCGACTAACTTGAACACGCCCTGGGACACGCCCGTGTCCCAGGCCGTGTACCCCGACACACCCTGGGACATGCTCGTGTCCCAGGCCGTGTTAAGCAACCTGCACCTCAAATCCAATTTTGAGTCTTTTTGGGGTGTTACACTTTTGCTGAGTTGCATTCAACCAATTTTTGAAATATGTCATCAGACATAGTCTGAGCCAATATGTTCATTGCCTTGGCATCAACAACTTTCCAATTTTTGACTTCTGCATCTGTTCCTAAAGGGGGTGGAACAACACTTGTACTTGTAGTTGCAAGAGGTCTTGGACACACTGTCAAAACTAATTTAAAGATGTCCTCATCAATAGAATTCATGTATAATTTAATCCTTGCCTTCCAAAGTTCAAACTTAGAAAGATTGCACACTAGAGGTCTGGTGCTAGCATAATCTTTGTTATTTGCCATGGTTTTATATGAAAATAAATATAATGGAAATAATAACCCTCTATTAAAGATTGATCTTATTAGAGATCTTTTGGTTCATGTGTTAGCCTGTAGGAAGAACCAATCTGGTGAAGATCTAGTTGTTGAATAACAAACCTACCTCTGATACCAATTGAAAGTGAGGGTAAGATCTACCTTTACTCTAGAGGGGGGGTGAATAGAGTATTTTAAAATAATTTTGCAAATTAAAAATTTATCAATAGTGGAAGACTTGATTTATATATATGTGTATTGTGCTTGCAGTAAATAAAAATAATGTAAGCAGGAAACAAATCACAGCACACTACAAATCAAACACAGCAACCAAAAGACACAAGGATCTTTAGTGGTTCCCCAATCAATCTGGGTACATCCACTCTTCTACCACCCTAGGTATGAATCCACTCCAGGAATAGTTGATCAGGTGTCCTTGGCACCAATGAGCTTTTGATAAGGTGCTCAAAAACCAAATCAGATTTTTTGTTCAGGTGTCTTGCCACCACTGAGTTTTGACAAGGTCTCAGAAACCAACCACAAAACTTTTGAAGGGAGTTTTGAGTAACCCTTTTACAGCAGAATAAGAGAAAAAGAAAGAGTTGATGTTCTTGTTTGTCAATAGTCAAAGAGAAGACTAGTTGATTGTTGTTGTCAAAGCTCCCCCTGAGAATTGAAGTTATTCAGGAAGAGAAGCTTTGCACAGGGTGATAGGCCTTCAGTCTGTTTGAGATCTCCAGTAAATAATGATTTCAACAATGGCTGAAATGTGATGTGTCTGGAGTCCTAAATTGATGAAGCCTTGAACACGTGAATCAGAAGAGTTCTTGAAAGAATAGAGGAATTCTTTTCTGTGTGGTGATCTCCTTCACTATTGTATTCCTTATGTTCTGTAAGAATTCTAACTTGTAATCCTGTAGTACTTGTCTCAAAATCTATTCCTTCGAATAATAATCATAATGTCTCAATTACTCTGAGATGATATATTGAAATTCAGTCTTCTCGATAGCCGTTATCCAGTCATAAATGACTTCCTTAATTGATATCTGTCTCTGGAGGAAAGTCCTAAGAGACATTCAATTTAGTCTTCCTTGAAACTTGCTCCAGAATATTTGAAACGACTACAAAATCCTTTGAAATAAATGTCGGATATGAATCATACTGAATTCCATAACTGATTGAATTTGAATTCTGAAATCGTCGATCTCTCAAGAAAGTCGTCGATCTGAGCTCGACTATCGTCGACCTGAGCTCAGAGACTGGAATTAGACTTGAGACAGAAATCGTCGATGTGACCTCGACTATCGTCGACCAGAGCTCAGAGATCGTCGAACTGAGTTCGATACCTCGTCGATCTCAGCTCGACGAGAATTGCCTTAAACTTCTGCACTTGTATTCTGAACTACAAGGTCTTGGGGGAAGCTTTCAAACCTAAGTTCTAAGCCTTAGACCTATTCTAATTGACCATTAAATCTATACAAGGAGTTCAAGACATTTTGCTAAGGACATAGTGATCCTTACCCAAATCAGTAATAGGGTGTTCCAATAGCCTTGTCCTCCGAGCTCGCGCCATAGCTTGGTTAGTTGTTGGACTTGGTCACAATCTGTAACAAGTCAAGGGTGATCGCAGAGTTTGCAATGTCCGCTGGTAGACCGATCAGTTTGTTCCTGTTGGTCGTGGACCTATGTTACAGGATGGTGCGGTGTTCGCGGCTTGTGTGGGATGGTGTTGTATCCGCGTGTAGTGTGTGGACTACTGTAGTGGGTGGGCTGTTATTGTGTCTGCATGCTGTGCATTGTGCAGACTGTTGTTGTGTCCGCCGTTGCTGGCTGGCTTCCAATCTTAGTGTCAGGCAGTTTTTAGTTGACTTGTACAGCTTTGTCCTTGAGGACTCGGCGGACTGCCTTGTGCTAGCTGCGTACTGGGGTGGTGATTCTATCCACTAGGGAGGTGACAACACTCCTCTCCCCACCTATAAATAGGACTCCCCCGTCACATTAACAGTAACTAAGGAAGAGTAAGTTGAGCATTGGTTAATTGCTGCGGCCTCAGTTTTCTTATTTGTGTGGTTTGAGAAGGTTAACTGGTTGCTATTTGCAGGTTGCGCGGCTAGCACCGTAAAGCAAGGAGTCTGGTTCTGACTACAGTCAGGAATCAGTGGAGCTCGCGGTCTACAATCGGCGGTTTCAGCAGGTTGCATTTGTGGCCAGCAAGTCTTCTCTCCTTCTGCATTTTTTCCAAGTTCAATAACCTGTCTTCCAGTCTCGGCAGACTAGGCGCTCTATTTCTTCAGTTCGGCGGCACCTTGCAGAGCAGTCGGTCAGTAGAATAATGGGTAGTCTGCGGACTTCACGGACTCCGTAGTTTAGTTGGTGCAGCATCAGCTTGGCGGTCTCAGCAGACTCAGCGGTCTCTGAGAAAGTCCACCCGGCTTGTTTCTTCTTGCTTGCTTGGTTTGCTTATCTCTTGTACTTGGCGAAATCATGTCTCGTCATGTATGTTTTGCCTTATAATAAAGATAGTTGATATTACAAGATTTGTGTTTGCTCCATATTGTCTCTGATCTACATAACTCAGTTTTTGGTTAGAGTGTTCCTGCGCCTAGTTTCCGTTTCCTCTTGATCAAGTAGTCAGCTTGATAGCTCTGAAAGTTTTTACTTGGTCTCAGAGCTATCTCCTGACCAGCTTATGAAATTTCAACATTCCAAACCTGTTCCATTACACAAATTACAGTCATGCCCAAATATGTTTCACAACCATTTGTTTATTAAATTCACATAGGGACAAACTCACTAAAACCTCAACATTTATTCTTACAATTTCTTTACTCAAACCAAGCCCAATACTATCCTAACCCAAGAGTATTAAGTGCAAGGACTTCACTGTACAACAACTTAGATTTGGCATTCCCTAGTTTACGATACTCGTATGAAGACATGTAACCATCCATTGGAAAGGTATTTCCAAGGACTGCAACTTTGGTGTTTTGTCCATCACCCAGATTAGACCGTAACGTACTTGAAATCTGCCTCGAAGTCTGTTGCGTTCGTAGTACAGATTTCTGCATGATTATCCTATCAGTCCAGCAAGTTCAATTGGACATTCCCGAGGCCACAGACATAATATGAGAACATGTAACCATCCATTGGAAAGGTATTTTCAAGTGCTAAGACTCTCGTGTTTAGCCAAAAATCCAGATCGGGTCGTATCATGCCCGAAAACGGCCTCGAAGCTCTTTGCGCGCGAAAAACAGATTTCTGCACTCATCTTAAAGCGAAACGAACGGCATCGGTTCATCTTCATACTCCAACTTATATACCCAAAAATCTCATCCAGAATTCCTCCTCACTTATTCACCCTCAAAGTCCAACACTCTTCACGAAACCAAGTCCTCATCTTCACATAGAAGGAAGGAGAGGCCGAAGACATCTAATCCCTAGGATACAAGTCCTGGCATGGCCTCTTCCTAAAAAACTTCTTCTCACGAATCAAGACTCTTTTGAGTCGATATCTCTTCGAGGAATAACTAGATATCTAGCACCAAGGGAGATGGTAGGAAGCTCGCCTCATTTCTGGTTATTCTGACATTTCTGTCCATGGGCCTCGTCACTCTCCTTGGCGACATGGTTCTTCTTCGTCTGTGGTGTTCTTCAAAGAAAAAGAACGGCTCTTCCTCCTAGAACTCCGACTCCGGCGATCTCGTTTCTCTCGATTTTTTCATATAGTAACGAATCAACAAGAATAAGCGGATAATGACGGGTAGGGTTTTCAGTTTGTTCCTTTTTATAATGATATATTAGGTCAAGTCACTTGCCACATGTCGCCGTGCTAGTGGACCACCCATTATTAGCCATTATTTGAAATGACCGGTCCAAGGAAACCCAGCCGCACTCTTCCCAAAGTCCAGTTTAGTCCGCCTATACAAGCAAATGAAGTCTGCCTGGGCCAAAAACTGCACAAGTTAAATTCGGCGAGTATCGGCTTCCATACTCAATGAATTGCTGAATATAACCGGGTATACTAGACGAATTCTCCTCTAAACTCGCCGAATCCTTCTCCACCATATTCAACAAATTCGTCGGATATCATTGGCCCTATCCGACGAATTTTACTTAGCCGATATCTCAAGTTCTGGCATTGAGTGCGTCGAGAATCAGCCAACGATACTCGACGAATAATTATCACACTTGACGAATTCGTCAGATATCATCAGCGTATCCAACGAATTTAACTTAACAGTTTTTCCACTTATGGTGTCGAGTATGTCGAGTATCACCCAGTGATACTCGACGAATTCATCGGATATCCTAGACGATAACCGACGAATTTCCCTCGGTTCATTTATCTATTGTCCATTCTCCCATTATTCTTTGAGTGTCACTCAACCCTAGCCCTTTGTCCCATACACCCCGAGCCTGAGTCAAGTATCTTGACTCTGAATGTGTGCGAGGGGTCGAGCGCGGAACGAGATGTTACAAGGTTTTCCTATGGGCCAAGAGTTGGCTACAGTTTTGATCCTGTAATCATTGCCAACTAGTTACTAGCAGTTTGTCTTGAATTACAATATGAATGAAATAAACACGACAATTCTGAGCTCCTGGGCTTGTTGATAACTGCCGAGATCAATATGAAGAAGGTCAGGCCTGCTATCCCCATACTGATTGTGCCTATAGGCAAGGGCAAGGTCAAGGGTTTCAAGAAGACTATGGTTGGATCTAAGTCATCTCATGAGCCCAAGTCTTCAGTACTGAAGAAGAAAGGATTGGCGAAGGAAGTGAAATGCCACTACGGTGGCAAAGCCGATGATTGGAGGAGCAATTGTCCTTCTTATATTAAGGGTCTATAAAAAATGGAGGTATGACTTCTGCTTCAAGTATTTATGTTATAGAGATAAACCTTTCTACTCCTTCATCCTGTATATTGGATGTCGGACGTGGTTCTCACATTTGTATAAACATGCAGGAACTAGGAAGGAGAAGAATGTTGAGTAAAGGAGAGGTGGACCTGCGTGTTGGCAATGGAGCAAGAGTTGTTGTTGTCATCATAGTGGTTGTCGTCTTTCTTTGTCCAGTGGGATTGTAATAGTACTATATAAATGTTATTATGTTCCTTCCATAACTAATAACATTATATTCATAACATGTCTTGACAGTAAAGGATTTTCATTTATAATTAAGAATGATTGTTGTTCAGTTTTTATGAATGATGTTTTTATGGTATAGCCCAAATGTTTAATGGTTTATATGTATTGAATTTAGACCCTCAAATCTATAATATAGAAAATACTGAAAGAATAAAAACAAATGACTCAAACCCTACGTACCTTTGGCATTGTCATTTGGGCTATATAAATGAGAAACGCAAATCCAAACTCCATAAAGATGGACTACTGGGCTCATTTGATTATGAATCATTTGAGAGATGTAAATCTTGTTTATTAGGCAAGATGACTAAAGTCCCTTTCACTATCTTCAATGAGAGGGCTAATGATCTCTTGGGTATAATACATAGTGGGTATGCAACCCATGATTTATATAGCTAGAGGTGGGTACTTCTACTTTGTTATATTTACTGATAAATTTAGTAAATACAGATATATGTATCTTATGAAGTGCAAATTCGAAACCTTTCAAAAGTTCAAAGAGTTTAACAATGAAGTAGAGAACCTGCTGGGTAAGAGGGTTATAGCACTCAGATCAGATCGAGGTGGCAAATTCCTAAGTCATGAGTTTCGTGATCATCTAAAAGAGTGTATTATTGTATCACAACTCGCTCCACCCAGAATACTACAGCATAAAGGTGTCTCTGAGTTGAGGAATCGTACTCTGTTAGACATGGTACAGTCGATGATGAGTCATGCAGATTTGCATGTTTCCATCTGGGGTTTTTCTCTAAAGACTGCTGCTTTTACACTAAATCGTGCACCTACAAAAATAGTTCGAAAGACACCATATAAGATATAGACTGGGAAGCGCCCTAGAATTTCTTTCATTAAGATTTGGGGTTCTGAGGCATACGTGAGACATCAAATGCCTGACAAGCTGGAACCCAAGTCAGATAAATATCTTGTGTTCTATCCTATGGAAACTAAAGGGTACTATTACAACCTACCGTTTGAGGGCAAAGTGTTTATCGCGAGGATTGGTGTCTTTCTTGAGAATGATTTCTTAAGTAGAAAGACTACTATGGTAGAACTTTAAGAAGTACAAGAACCACAAATAGTGAATGAACCAAAATTTGAACCTGAGCATGGACTACAAGATGTTGTAGCTAGAGAACCTGCTCAAGAAATACAAGTTCCACAAAGATCTGGTAGACCAAGATTTGAGATTGAGAGATATGGATTTCTCATGTCTCAAATAGGTAATGTCTTTCTTATGGATCATGATGATGAGCCTACAACCTACCAAAAGGCTATGTGTGGATCGAATTCTGGGAAGTGTGAGGCCATAAAATCTGAAATGGACTCCATGTATGCAAACCAAGTTTTGACCTCGGTGGAACCACTTGAAGTGTTATGACCCATAGGGTGCAAGTGGGTCTTCAAGAGAAAGACCGATGTGGATGGGAATGTCCAGACATTCAAGAGGCGACTGATGGCTAAAGGTTTCCGGAAAAATCATGGTGTTTACTATGATGAGACCTTTTCCCCTATTGTTATGGTTAAGTCTATCAAAATTCTGCTTGTAATTACTGCGTATTATGACTACGAGATCTAGCAGATGGATCTCTAAATGGCTTTCATAAATGGAAACCTCCTTGAGAAGTGTATAAGACACAACCTAAGGGTTTTATATCTTCAGGTGAAGCCACTATAATATACAATCTATAGAGATCCATTTATGGATTAAAATAGGCTTCTCGAAGTTGAAATCTTCATTTTGATGAAAAGATCCAAAAGTTTGGTTTTATCAAGAATAAGGATGAATCGTATTTTCACAAGAGGATTAGTGGGAGCATTGTTGTCTTCATGATATTGTATATAGATGATATACTGCTAAACGAGAATGACACACCGACCCTACAAGTTGTTAAGAACAACCTATGGAACTGCTTTTCTATGAAAGACATAGGCGAAGCGACTTATATACTTGGTATTAAGATCTATAGAGATAGATCAAAGAAGTTGTTGGGTTTGAATCAAAGTACATATATTGAGAAGGTATTGAAGCTGTTCAGTGCAAGAAAGGATTCTTACCCTTGTCTAATTTTTTGAGTCTCTCAAAGGACTAGTGTCTTAAATCTTGTGAAGATAAAGACTGCATGAAGTTGATTCCATATGCTTCGACAATTGGATAAATCATGTATGCAATGATATGTACTCGACCCTATGTCTCTTATGCCATGAGCATGACTAGCAAGTATCAGTCTAATCCTTATGATAGTCACTGGATAGCCATCAAGAATATCCTAAAGTACTTGAGAAGGACTAAGGATACGTTCTTGGTATTTGGTAGAGAGGAAGAGCTCGTTGTAAAGGGTTACACGAATGCTAGCTTCCAAACTGAAAGGGATGACTCAATGTCACAGTCAAGGTTTGTATTTTACATAAATGGAGGAGATGTTAGGTGGAAGATTTCCAAGGAGGAGACAGTTGCTAATTCTACAACTAAGGCCGAGTATATCGCTACTGCAAATGCGGAGAAGGAGGCTGTATGGATTAGGAAATTCATCGGCAAGTTAGATATAGTTCCTAGTATTGTTGGTCCCGTAGTTCTCTACTGTAATACCCCCATCTGTCGTACGACATATAACAGAAGGTCCAACTGGAACCCAACGCCATATACCACGGACATTCAGAAAGGTTACATAAGAATATAAAAAACTCAACTACTCGCCCTAACACAGAGCATTCTAGCGGAAGCTTTTAAACAGTTTAATAGAACCCAAAATTTGCACAATAATGGCATGAATGTCCACTATATACCAAAGGAATGAAATACAACAAATACACAAAAGAGTACTTGGCCTTATGGCTTTACAAATGTTCACTTGACAATATAATGTTTTTCATACATCGAACAACAGGTCGGCACACATGACAAAAGTAAAACAACAGTTTGCTTTGTCCTTCGAGGGCCAGCTCAGCAACTTGGGCTTTAGCCCGCTATTTGGCACTTTGTTCCACAGCACCTGCAAGAGACATTCCACCGCACGGTGGCAAACAATGCAACGATCAGCTAAGGCTGACCAAATTATAACGACCCTGCCCCTTACTTGTACGGCGGTGCTTCTTCCCTGCATTTCATTAGCCCAGCTAAACAATTAAGTGCATAAGTATAATTCGCCACAGGTGTAGGCTCACTCGGCCAAACACCCCGTGCACTCAGGGCACATTCTCGGTGAATTCTGTCAATTCCGTGGCTTCACCACCATCCTCGGGACAGCAAATATAATGAGCATTTTGAGTCTTTTCGACCGCAGTCTAAGACTCTTGACTATGCCAACGGCCAGTTCCACTTTAGGGCCTCTAGCACCGAGCCGCAAAGCCCAGGTCCGTTTCCACCAACCCATTGCTTACTCTGCCTAGTCACTTTAAGACGTATGCGCGGGCCAAGCTTCACCTGGATCCTAATACATTCCCAAACAATACATAACCCAGTTATGTTCAAGGCTGGATCCCCGTCCGCCAAGTTAGCAGAATTACGTTTTTGCCCAGTTTTCCGGGTGCGCCTTGGAGTTAATCCCCAAGGATCCCTGCTGCAAACTACCGCGTAGAAACCCAAAAACAATCAAAGGCATGGAGACTTCTCCGGCTACTCATGCAATGAAACATCACTGATCCAGACAAACACGTTTGGGTAGGCTATACACACAATGCGTGTGTCCGTACTGCGATTCCGGACTCTAAACCAGGGGGACTTTACATATCTACCCCAAGGATCTCCACAAACTTACGACACACTCGCATGAGAGAGTTTTCCTATGCAAAGGAAGAAGAGCTTCACATGCTTATGTTGAGAATCATTACCTTGAAGTCTGCTTTGGCGCCCTGAAAAACTAGCCGGATGAAAGGCTTTGCAAGGGAATTCTCTCCACAGATCTGGTCTCGGTTCTCAATTTAATGCTCCGACGCTCTACCGGCGGACGGATTCCTCCCCTTCCTTCTTCCTGTCTCTCTCCTCTCTCTAACTCCTTAGAAAGAGAAAACTTAAGGGGAAATGAGGAATTAATCCTTTATTCCCGGACTTAAGAAGACAGTAACACATCTGGGCCGTCAGATCTTGTTTAAAGAAAACGAACGGCTCTGATTTGCCTAAAATCTCTTAATCCTGGGCCGAACACGGCTTTGCACACGGCCGTGTCCCAGGCCGTGTGCCTTAATCCAGACACGATTGCCGAGTATAGAAAAGCACACGGGTTAGGACACGCTCGTGTCCAAACCTGACAGGCCCGTATCGGGTCATCGACACGCCCGTGACTAGTGGCATGTCACGAATAACTGCCATGCCAACCGTCATGACCCTTGGAGGACACGGGTGGTAAAATGACTGTGCCGAATCTAACACGCCCATATAATACAGTACACACCCGTGTTCCGGGCCGTATCCCAAGTCGATAAAGGACCAAACTTCCAGAGAAGTACACGGCCATGTGATACGCCCATATCACATGTCGTGTGCCCTACACGCCCTGGGACACGCCCGTGTACTAGGCCGTGTTCAAGCACTCAATGCTCGTCGACCTCAACTCGACTACCCGAGCACGACACGACTATGTGATACGCCCGTGTCATAGGTCGTGCTATCCCTACCAAGACCCGAACTTGGTTCGAACACTGCCCGTTTCACTTTTAAGTTTCGGGGCGTTACAAATCTCCCCCCTTAAAGAATTTCGTCCACGAAATTATGTAATGGTACACAAAACAATTTAAATATTAACTGCATGGAATAATTTAGGGTATGCTTCCAACATAGTCTGCTCTCGCTCCTAAGAAAGCTCCTCACGTCCGCAGTTATCCCATCAGACTTTAACCATTCAAATTTTCTTATTGCGGAGCCGTTTGCTTAAAAGTCTTCAATGTAAACTGGTTGACCTTGGTCGTTAACCCATTATCAATCGGCACTTGATCGACCGCAACAACCTGAGAAGTCTCTTGTACCACCTTCCGCAATACCGAAATGTGGAATACATCGTGTAGCCCACTCAATTCCACCGACAACTTCAATCGATACACTGCTTCGCCAATCCGCTCTAGGATCTCAAACGGTCTAAGGTATCTCGGACTCAGCTTATTCAAGCCTCGAATCTACGAGACACCCTTGAACGGCTTGATTTTCAAATACACCCATTCGCCAACACTGAACTCCACATTCCTATGCTTGGCATTACAGTATTTTGTCTTCCTGTCCTGAGCGATCTTTATCTGTTCCTGAATCGTACGTACCATTGAAGTGACGTCTTCCATTCCATGACATTTGTATAACTTCGACTCTCCTGTCTCCAACCAAGACAATGGCGTGCGACACTTTCTCCCATATAGGGCCTCTAAAGGCGCCATTCCAATACTCGCTTGAAAATTGTTATTGTATGCAAACTCTACCATGTACAGGTGATCTTCCCACTATTTTCCGAAATCCAAGACGCACATGCGAAGCATGTCCTCCATCATCGTGTTGACCCTTTCAGTCTGACCATCCGTCTGCGGATTAAAGGCTGTGCTGAAACTCAGCTTAGTTCCCAACAACTTATGCACCAGCCTCCAGTAATTTTACGTGAAACGTCCGTCTCGGTCACTTACAATACTGCGTGGCACACCATGCAACCATACATAATTATCCACATAGAGCTTGGCTAAATTTTCCACCGGATCTTCCTTCCTATTCGGGATGAAGTGCGACACCTTTGTCAATCTATCAACGACAACCAAGATGACATCATTTCCCTTCTGTGACCTTGGCAATCCATGCAAAAAATCCATGGAAATGTCGTCAAACTTCTATTTCGGGATAGACAAGGACTTCAAGAAACACCCGGGCTTCCGACACTCCACGTTCACCAAGGCAGAAGTTTGGTACTTCACCACATAAAGTGCTACATCCTTCTTAAACCCTGGCCACCAAAACTACTTCTTCATGTCCCAATATATCTTCGTGCTCCTCGGGTGGATTGAGTACTTGGTATGATGAGCCTCATACATCAACTCCTCCCGAAGATTATCCGTACTTGGTATGCATAGGCGACTGTCCTTCTTTAGCAGTCCATCTTCAACCGCAAATTGGGAATTTGGCCCATCCAAAGATTCATCCAAAATCTGCTTCATACTGCTATCCTGAATCAAAGCCCGCCGAATCCTATCAGCTAGGTCATACTGCACCTCCTTCCAACACAATATTTCCTCGGCACCAGCCTGCTTGTCAATGCAGGAGATCTCCAATGCCTCCAAATCACGGACCAAATTCTTATCATGCACCACCAACAAGTTGGCTTGCGCAGGTGCCCTACGACTCAACGCATCCTCCACTGCATTTCCTTTCCCGGGCACATAATGAATTTCGAAAGTGTAGTCCCCCAGGAACTCCATCCACCTCCGCTGCCTCATGTTCATGCCCTTCTTATCTAGCAAAAACTTTAGGCTCTTATGATCGGTGTAGAATTGACCTTCACACCGTACAGATAGTGCCTCCACAGCTTTAGAGCAAATATCACGGCCGCTAACTCCAAGTCATGGACCGAATAAATTCTCTCATGAACCTTCAACTGTCATGATCCATAGGATATTATGCTCCCATGCTGTAGCAGAACACAGCCCGAAGCACTGCCCGAAGCATCACTATAAATTTCAAACCCTTCGGACCCACTCGATGAAAGCAAAATAGGCGTCGTGACCAGCCGCCTCTTCAATTCTTCGAAATCCTGTGCGCACTCCAGCATCCACACAAAATTTTGATCGTTCCTTGTCAGCATCGTGAGTCGTAGTGCTATCCATGATAAGTTCTCTATGAAGCGCCTATAGTAACTGGCAAGCCCTAGAAAGCTCCGTACTTCCGCAACCGTAGTCAACAGTGGCCACTCCTGAAACGCCGCTATCTTCGTCGGATCCACCGTTATACCTTCACCACTAACAATATGACCAAGGAATGTGATTGAGGATAACCAGAACTCACACTTGGAGAACTTAGCATACAGTTGATTCTTCCACAACGTCTCCAATACCATATGAAGATGTTTGTAGTGATCATCCTCACACCGCGAGTACACCAAGATGTCGTCGATAAATACTATCACGAAATGGTCCAGATACTCTCTGAATGTCCCGTTCATCAGATCCATAAACACGGATGGCGCATTGGTCAACCCAAACGGCCTGATCGTAAACTCGTAATGCCCAAACCACGTGCTGAACGCTTTCTTTGGGATGTCACTTTCCCTTATCCTTAGCTGGTAGTATCCGGATTTCAGATCTAGCTTCGAATATACCGTTGACCCAACCAACTGATCAAATAGATCATCAATCCTTGGGATCAGATACTTATTCTTTTTTGTAAGCTTGTTCAACTCCCGAAAGTCGATACAGAGTCGCAAGCTCCCATCTTTCTTCTTAACGAAGAGGACTGGTGCGCTTCAAGGTGACGAACTTGGACGCACATACCCTTGCTCTAACAATTCTTGGAGTTGCACCTTCAGCTCTGCCATCTCCTTAGGTGCTATCCGATACGGAGGGTGTGGCACAAGTTTGGCACCCGACACAAGCTCAATTGTAAAATCAATCTCCCACAAGGGAGGGGCTCCTAGGAGATCATCTGGGAAGACATCAGGATACTCGGACACAACTGCAATACTATCAAGACTAGGTTTAGGCGTTGAAGCCTGCACTAATGTGACACACAGTTCTACCCCAGACCGAACTGCCTTAATCACTTGAAGAGCCGACATAAAAATCTTGCTCGACCATTACATGCCCGCAAACGTAGTTTCCTGATCAGTATTCAGTACCAACTTAACCACCTTTCGGTTACAATCAATGCATGCTCGCTGCTCTGAGAGCCAGTCCATACCAAAGATTACATCGAACTCCAATAACGGCAATTACCGACGCTTGCAAAACGGACTCCTGATACCCGATCCGTATCTTTACCACACAAACCCTATCTGCGCGCATTGAGCACCCATTGGGCAGCAACACATCCAACTTTTCTTTTTCCATCGAGGAAGGAACTCCGATGCGCGATACGAATCTTTCGGACAAGAAGGAATGCGAAGCTCCCTTATCAAACAGGGCTCTCGCCAGACAGTCAAAAATTAACACAAATCCTAGCACCAACATTCATAAGCTAACACGCAAAAAGGTAACAACTTCAAAAAAACTAAACTATTAAAATTTACCTCATACCTTCCACCACGTTAGCTTGCTTAATGGCCTCTTGTAGGCCAAGATTATAAACTCTAGGCTTGGCTGGAGCATGGTGGGATGTGGTTGACTCCATCGCCTTCCCTTTTTCTTCAAATGTTGCTCCATGGCTCTTCTCGGACTTTACACGTCCTCTCCAAAACTCACGTGCAAAATGCCTTACCTTTCCACAGTTGTAGCACGCTCCTGGGACTCGACTTAAGTTTGACCCCATCATACCATACAAAGGGGCTGAACTCGAACTCTTCTGCTTCTTGTTCCATTTGCGGAAACCCAACTTTGAACTCGGCACTTTGAACTCTGACCTCTTGTCCCCTGGGTCCTTCTTCTCTTGAACTTTCTTCGTTATCCTTTCCAATGACCGAGCCACATTTACCAAGAATAGGAAGCCCTGCTCCTTAGGCCCAGCGAGGAGTAGTTGTAGGTCACCCCGTAGGCACTTATAAAATCGGTTGGTGAATGTGAGGATAGATACAACTCTAGAGGGGGGGTGAATAGAGTATTCAAATATTATGACACCCTACTAAACTCCCTTAGAGTTAATTTGCATCATGATTTTATAGATATTTGAAACCCTATAGCCTAACACAAAGTGAAGTGCACTGGAGAAAGCTAACTATAATTACAGTTGAGCTTGTGTCCTATCACAGCAACTAGCAATCCTAGTTATTTCAACTCACAACCACAGTGCAATAATTAAATGAAGCAACACAGACGACACAAGAAGTTTATAGTGGTCCCCTCTAAATAGGTACGTCCACTCTTCTACCACCCTGGTAGGAATCCATTACAGGTTTTTCGTTCAGGTGCCCTGCCACCAACAGATCTGCTTTAGGTAGATCAAGTAGACCCTTTGAGCTTTTGATCAGGAGCTCAAAATCAACCACAGGTTTTTGATCAGGTGCCCTGCCACCAAGGTTCACTTTTGAAGCGAGTAATAACCATTTATACAGGAGGTTGAGAGAGTTAAAGTTTCTTCTCTATTGTTAAAACAGATTAGAGAAGCTAGTGGATTGCACAGAGCTAGAAATATCTAAAGAATCAAGGCTCCCCCTGGCTTTTAGAATATCCAGGAAGAAGTCTTGCTTCAGGGTGCAGGAACTCTTCTGAATTCTTGACAGAGAACTATCGTGAAATTCTGAAGGAGAAGATTGAAGAAGACTCTTGATTTGTAATAGGTTGTTCTTCTTTAATCAGTTTTCTTTCTTCTTCTTCTTCTTCTTCTTCTAGGCACTGAGTAAATGTTCCTGTAAGCAGGATGGACTCAGGGTTGAAGAAGAATGTTGAAGAGAGTAAATCTTCTTAGATGAATGTGAATTTTTGAGAGCTGTAGATCTTTCTTGTTTTCAATCTCTATGCCAACTTGTTATCTCTCTGTATGTTACTGTGTATATGTTGTTATCTGCTGTCTTTTGAAAGCACTTTATATATTGGCCTTTGTAATGGCTCTAATCTTTGTTTGAATTTTGTCTTCTTCTGAAATCTGTAATCTGGGCTATAAATAGCACAAAACATATCTTGCAGGCAGACATGCTATAAAGGGATAACGCTTTCTAAGAAGCTGCAAATCCAATCTGATAAAAGGAGTACTAAAGAAAGTCACATAAGAACAAACTCTTTACGGCCAGAGAAGAATTTTGAGTGTAACGGCTATAAAGGACAGCATGGCAGATAAAGCAGAAAAGATATTTCAACTAATAAGACAAACAACTTTGTAAGAGAAAAGCTTGACTTATTCATAAAGAAAGAAGAAAGTACTGCTTAGAAATGATAGCATAAAATCACTGAAATAATCTTTTATAAAATATGCCAAGCAGATAGGAAATAAAACTCAGAAGAGAAAGAATACAAAATTACTAAAGGTAGACAAAAGATCGTCGAACGATCCTCGGAGATCGTCGATCGAAGCACAGAGATCGTCGACCTATCAAAACAGATAGTCGAACGATATAGATAGTCGAACTATCAAAGCAGATAGTCGAACTACCACAGCAGATAGTCGAACTATCAGAACAGATAGTAGAGCTATCAGATAGTTGAGCTTATCAAGGCAGATAGTCGAACTGTCAAGCAAAACAGATAGTCGACCTATCAAGACACATAGTCGAACTATCAAGCAAAACAAATAGTCGACCTATCAAACAGATAGTCGAGCTATCAGATAGTTGAACTAACCAAGCAGATAGTCGAACTATCAAACAGAACAGATAGTCGGCCTTTAAGGACAGATAGTCGAACAATCAAGTAAAACAGATAGTCGACCTATCAAATAGATAGTGGAGTTATCAGATAGTTGAACTATCCAAGCAGATAGTTGAACTATCAAGAAACTTGTCTGGTCAAAAGAAGTCGAGCGGGGTTCGACGATCGACGAGGCAGATATCACAGAACGTCGAGCTAACAAGAGTTGAACTAACTCAGAGATAGACGATCTGCTAACTTACGATAGTCGACCAACTGATAGATGATGGTCGAACAGTTGATAGACGATAGTCGAGCGGCGTTCGACCATAGTCGAACCAAAAACATCTTAACCAAATTTTCATCTGGATAAGTGACAACTCTACAACTAGAGCAATCTAACTAAACAACTAACCTTTGACCATAGATAAATCTTGGGTCAAGAAACTAAATGAGAAGACTAAACTAAAATCCAAACTAGGGTACCAACAATCTCCCCCTATTTGGGTTAAGTCTCTCAATAACAAAACAAACAAAACAAACTACTGGAAATAAATATAATTCAGGAAAAGAAATATCTAAGCAGCAAATAACATCAACCAAACAGATAAATAAACAACTGTCAAGCAATAAAAAAAAAATCAAACAACATCAGAGTCTGGTTTAGAAACAGAAGAACCTGGAAGGAATGAGATTTTCCTATATAGATCTGGAGCATCTTTCTTTGATGTTTTCAAATCTTGTTCTCCAATAATTTTTGTTTCTCCTGCTCTTGGAACAACTGCTTCTGGATGTTTTTCCATATATTTAGTAGCATCAAAAACTTCAGGTATTACCTGGAATCTATCTAGTTCTTTCTTTCTAAACTTGGACATAGTAGTTAAGCCTGTGACATCTTTACCTTCGGCTCTGGCTTGCCTGATTTTTGCTTAACCAACCAACTCAAGGAATCTGGCCATCCTGAAGTCAGGATTAAGCTCTAGGCTTTCATATTCATTTTCATCAGCTGGATTCAGTGGATTTACAGTTATGAATTTTTTAGATAGTTCTAACATACTTGCAGCTGGCACTTTCTTTTCCTGAATAACTAAAGAGGATGGAGGAGCAAATTCAGCATATTTCTTACTTGATTTCTCAGAATATATAACACTTTTGCCTTTTGCATCTGTTTTCCTTTTCTGAGCAGGTTCTCTGGAAGATATATTCTTGCTTTTTTTAACAGGTGATGCTTTTCTCTTGGGTGAAGGAGGAGGAGAAAAAGTTAGCTTTTGGTAAACTATCTCCTTCACTTGTTCTTGAGTATCAGCTTCCTGTCTTTGTTGTCCAGATTTAGACCTGCCTTGGTAGCTTTGATTTCCTCTTTTCTGATAGGATTGATAATATGTGAATCTAGAAGGAGGAGCAGAGGGACTGGCAGAAACATTTCTAGATGCCCTGCACTAGGAGGAGGAGGAGGAGGTCCTTTAGGATTCCACTTAGGTGCTGGACTATCATATCTTTTGGATTTCTTTCTTTTCTTTTGCTGATTCTTGGAAAATCCCATCCAGTGCTGATATTCATTGGACTTGGGATCTATTCCTTTCAAGATATAATATGGGACATCATGATCAGGATTAGGTGGAGGAGGAGCAGCAGCTTTCCGTTTCCTTTTAGCAGATTTCTTTTTCTTGGTTCCTTCTGAATCATCAGTGTCATCTTCATCATCAAATTGAGATGATTGAGGTAGATCATATGGGTCAGAAACATCATGCTCAGCTTGATCTTTGGCTTTCAGGGCATCCTTTTCTCTTTATTCTTCTAAGGCATCTTATGCTAGAAGAGTATCTAAATCATGTCCTGGGGTGTCATCCCACAGGGTTGATTTCTCAATTTGTTCTTCAATAACTGTCTTGGTGACCAGTTCATCTTGCACAGCTAGCTGACCTGGAGAAGTAGGTACAGGTTCTTGAACAGCAGGTTATTGAACTGATTCTTGAGCAACTGCAAGTTCTTGAACATCAGTAGGTTCTTGAACATCAGCAGGTTCTTGAACATCAGCTGGTTCTTGAACAACTTGATCTTCTTGTTCTTCTAGCACTTGATCTGTAGCCAAAGGCAGACAAAGATGTTCTAAATGGACTTTGAACATACCTTCAAGATACTCACATGTTAACATGTCAGTAAACAAGTTAGTAAATTGAGCAAGAGACATACCTTCAGAGCTTCCTACTTCCAATAAATCCTCTAGATAGGAGGTAATAACTCCTTCCAGATAGAGGGCTAT
This sequence comes from Platanthera zijinensis, assembly GCA_039513925.1. Taxonomy (NCBI): domain Eukaryota; kingdom Viridiplantae; phylum Streptophyta; class Magnoliopsida; order Asparagales; family Orchidaceae; genus Platanthera; species Platanthera zijinensis. The sequence continues at coordinate 117,738,672 of CM077086.1, read as the reverse complement.
TACAGGAGTGGAGACTTCTTTAAGACAGAGTTTGAAGGCAAATTCAGCTTCCATAATTATATCAGAAGGCCTTGGAGCTGGTACTGGAACTACTGGAACTACTGGAACATCAGCTGTGTTTGGGACAACAGCTAGAGCATCAGCTGGTTCTTGTTCTGGAGCTGTAGATAGAGAACTAGCCTTAGGTGGAGTCTTTTCTGTGGCTACTGCTTCTTCTGGAACTGTTAACTCTTCTTGAGTTTCTGTCTTTGCTGAAGTGATTTCTGCTGGAGGATCTGCTGAATGGATGAGAAGGGGATCTACTTGAGGAGAAGCCAGGGGCAGTTCTGAGGCATCTTCATGGAACATCTCCCCCTGCCTGATTTCAGTAGACACTGAAACTAGGCCCCTAGATGAAGAGGGCTCAGCAGATTTTGAGAGGGCTAAGATGGAAGCAGTCAGGGAAGAGATGGAAGATACAAGAGGAGCAATTGCTTCTTCAATCATGGTTTTGATTGAAGGAGTAATTAACTCAAGGATAGTTGCAATGAGTGTAGGAGAAAGAACAGAAGATGTGGATGGGGGAATTATAGTAGATGGAATATCATCAGGGATGGTGGTCTCCTGATGAGATATGTTGTGAATTGGGGATTGATGAGTGGATAAGGGAAGATCAATATGATCTGGAGGTGTGGGTGGTGACTGAGGTGGAGTAGGAATTCTCTCAGATTCCACTAAATCAAAATTGGGAAAAGAAATCTCAGCTCGATGTGAGGGAGGTGGAGATGCTGGAGGTGAAGAATGGAGAATAGAGGAAGGGTCAAGAGGAAGAGAGGCAGTAGATGGTACTTCAATTGAAGTAGATGGAACTTCAATTGAAGTAGATGGTAAAGCAGAGGTGGAAGGCAATGTGGAGGAAGATGTTAATACAGAGGAGGTGGATGGAATGGAGAGAATGGATGAGCCTGCTTCAAGTAGGTGGGGAGTGACTGAAACAGTCCTTATGCTCTCAGACACAACTGTAGCTACCCCTGCTGGAGAAGGCTTCTGAAAGCTCCTTTTCCACTTAACAAACAATGTTGGATCCATCTTCTTACTGGCATTGATGGATTTTGAGACTGTAACCAACAGTTGGGGATATTTCTCTTTTAGAAATATCCCAAGTACCCTACCCAGGGTTACTTCCTTCTTGCTATTCTTCATTCTGATCAAGTCAAACATAATTCCTGCCCAATTTATCTATTTCTTATTTACTATTGCACACATCAAGGCAAACTGTTGCCTGGTGATGTTATCATGAGCAGAGTGCTTGCCCAGAAGCACTTTTCCAACTAGTTCAGCCAAGAACTTTATCCTTAACGGAAATTTAACCTTTAGTAATTTAGAAGGAATGCCTTCTGCATGTCCTAATTCAATCAACATCCTCCCAAACTCTGGAGTATCTTGTTCATATTCCTCTTCACGATTCAGTAATCCCAAAATATCAGTTAATACGGCAGGAGTCAAGCTTACCTCTTCGCCGCCAATCGTCCCCGTCATAGATTCGTCAGTAGAAGATGAAGTGAAGGCCCACTCTTTAATCTCTAGGATGTTTATCTTGATCCTTGTGGACATTAGCCATTCCAGTCCTTGTCCCTTGAAGAGCTGGAGGATTTCTGCTATCTCAGAATCACTGGCCCTGAAGCAGTCAAAATCTACGCTGAGGCCGACGTCGAACTTCATCACTGACAGAAGAGCTGGAGAAATCCTCTTTGATTGGGTTGGAGAAGACGAGAGAGACGACGAAAGCAAAATGGCAGAGAGCGCGAGGCAGAGCTCAAACAGAAAGACGGAATATGAAAAGACGAGCTTCGACGACTAAAAATAGAACGATCTATTAACCTAGGTCGACCATCGGTTTTATATTAAAACAGCAATCGTCGATCTATTTTAACAGATACTAGAGACGATGGTCGAACGATCATTCGACGATCGTTTCCTGAAGCAGAGTAGTCGATCAGTCGTTCGACTATTTCTGTCTTCACAAATAAATAAGCTGTCGTCGCCCATAGGCCGACGATAGGCTCGACCTATTCGACTATCGTCGAACGTCGTTCGACGATCTTCAAACAGATTTCAAAAAGGCAGAAGTCACACTTAGCCTTTTCCATTAATCATGCCTAGTTGATGCAAAAAGAATAGATGCTTTTGTTCATCTAAGGGCTTGGTGAAAATATCACCTCTCTGAAGGTCAGTGGATATGAACTCAAGGATGATCTTGTTCTTTTCCACACAATCTCTCAGGAAATTGTGTCTAATCTCAAAGTGCTTGGTTCTAGAGTGGTGCACAGGATTTTGTGCAATGGTGATAACACTGGTACTGTCACACATGATTTTTGTGTTCTTGTGTGTGTACCCATGATAGTTTTACTTTCAAGACAACCTAAAACACCTAGAGGGGGGGTGAATAGGTTCTATTTGCTTGTTTATTCTTTTAGGCAGAATTCAATCACAGAATTAAAACATTCAGCACAGCAATCACAGAAATTCAAACATCACAGATTGCACTATGTTTTATAGTGGTTCCCCAAGGTTTGGGTACATCCACTTTCCCCCTTCACCTATCTAGCAGTATGCTAGATTCGGCCAAACTTCCACTATTCTCAGATCCTCAGATCCTACAGCTCAGAACCTGGATAGGTTCCTACAACTCAGGCACAACTGCCCTACCTCAGCCTTGCCACAAGGCCTTCAACTCAGAGAAGAACCTTCTCCTACACTCACGCAAACAGCCCTACCACTCAGAGATCAACTCTCATACACTCAGCCTTTATATCACAGGCTTACAACTCAGATCTGTATAAAACAGATCCTACAGAAATTTAGAAAAGAAGTTTTAATGTCTTGCCTTTGTTGAGAGAGAAGAGGACAAGACAATTCTTGATCAGCTGATGAAATCAACTGAATCTGAGCTTTCTTCAAAGCTTCTTGAATCTGAACTTAGCTGAGTTGATTTCCAAACAGCTTCTTGAGAAACCACTGATGGCTTCCTTCTTCTTCTTCAAAATGGGTGGATCCCTCTCTATCCAACACCTTTGATGATACTTCTGAATTCTTGTTAGAACTCTTCTTAGATCGATCCTTAGATCGTCTTCTTAGATCTTCTGATGAAGATCTTCTTTAGTGTATTACTCCTTCTTGATTTGATTTCTTAATTTGATTGCCAAAGTTCAATCTTCTTATCTTCCCTCTGAATCTGTCTATTTATAGACCTTCTTAATGGTAACCGGCTGATTCGGTTTATAACTGTCTTCTGACAAGTCTGACAACATCAGTTAACTGGCTGCAACTCACAGCTGTCAAGTCTTCAAACAGATCCAATGCCTTAGTCTTGGTCAGCAATGTGTTGAGACAGACTGTCAGGAAGTGTCGAGACCAACTGTCTATATATGTCGACACAAGTAACTTTGGTGTCGACACAACCTTTGATGATGTCGACAAGTTTGCCTTTAAGTCGACACAACTTCTTCAGAACTTTATTTTGAGAATGAGTCGACACAGAGAATTTATGTCGACTCCACACTTTATCTTTCTTCAGAAAATAACTTGGTCTTGACTTTGCAGTGTGTCGACACAAGTCCTGTGTGTCGACACAGTTGTTGTAGATTCAGAACTCAGTATGTGTCGACACTGCCTTCAGGTGTCGACACTGCCTTCAGGTGTCGACACATCAATTGTTGACTTTGCCAACATGTGTTGACTCTGTCTCATTGTGTCGACACAGCCTCCCAGTGTCGACATAAATGTGGTCGACTATCTTCCTGTGAGTCGACACTGCTTCCCAGTGTCGACACAAATGTGGTCGACTATCTTTCTCTGTGTCGACACAACTTCCTTCAAGTGTCGACACAAATAATAACAATCCATCACAGAATGAACATTATATGATTCCAAACAAAATAATAACAATCCATCACAGAATGAACATTATATGATTTCAAACAAAATTTTGTTTATAACTTGGTAATGTTTGATTACAGATTTTTATATTGAATGATCAAAACATTACAAAACATTTTTTGAAAGAACTTAGAACTAAGACTGATCAGGCTCTCTTATGACAATCCCTTTGCCAGATTGGATTTGAGCCTTCACAGGAGCTTCAGCAACTTCAGCTGGCTTCTTGCCTTTTAGCTCAGCTTTCTTTAGAGCTTCTTCCTTGAGCCTTTACCTGTCAAAGTAATGATAGGGCTTTGGAAAGTACTTGCTCGGCTCCTGAGCATCTGGTGGCAGCCTACCCAGCTTGGCTTTTCTTCTGAACTGTACTATAGCCTCTTGCCTAGCTTCATGCTTTTGCCAATCCATTTCATTATACCACTTCCCTCTTTCATGTACTTGGTCTTTTACAGCCTTCCATGCAGTGAGTATAATATTTCTTGAAGTAGGGCTCCACTGCTCAAAATCTGGCTTAAGTTCAGCCTGCTCTCTAAATTTCTTCTTGGATAGTAGAGCATCTTGCTGTTCTTTCAAATTGGCCTCAGGCTTATCCACTTTCTCAATAACAACCCTGTTAACCTCCTTTGGAGGGCTATACATATCTTGAACTTGTTGATCAATCATATCAAAATCTGGAGGAGGGTAAATGACTTGGGCAACCACAGGTTGATTGCCTTCAAGTAGACCTGTTTGGATTCCTGACTCAGCCACCATGGCATCATCACACAAAGGTGGATATCCCAATGTGGCTCGAATACTATTTGTCACACATTTGGTGTGCTCTGAGCCAGCATGAACTAACAACCTCTCCCCCTTTATGGCTTCTCTGGTAATATGATCTCTTAGATCTTCCTTCTGAAATCTGATCTGGCCATCCAGATAATTCACACCCTCTTTAAAAAATGCTTTTAACTTTTGAAGCTTGTCAGATATGTCCTTTTGAGAGGTAGTGATAGCAGTTTTAACTGATTCAATTGCATCTTGAAGTTTCTTATCAAATTCTTCCATCTCTTTTGCTCTTTCTCCAGTTTGCCCTTCAGTAGTAGTCCTTTTCAACTCATGAAGAATCTCATTGTGAGAGTCTTCAAGATTTGCATTCATGTTTATCTGATTGGTAAGAACATAGCCTTGCTTCAGTGCTATATCATCTGCCTTGGTAATAATGGACTGTTGTTGTTTTGCCAAATACACCACAACATTACCTCCCTTATGGAAGCAATCTGTCATCTCCTTCTTATGCATATTGACTTCAAATCGAATTGACTTTATATCCTGAGCTAAGTCAAATTGAAGGGTCTTATTGTTCTCATCAACATATTTTTCAACAGCCATTCTATGTTCATCTAGCTTAACTTGCAAATCAACCATAAACTTGTTATAATTAAATTCAGAATGAGATGGTGGAATTGTAGTCTGTAGAGCCTACTTATAACCTTTGCTCCTTCTCTTGAAGACTACAAGTTTTCTCTTCTTAGCCATTCTGGCTTCTTCAGTCTCAAATTCAGATGAACTATTAACTTGAACTCTTTCTTTAGGAGGAGGAGGAGGAATATCAGTCTCAGTGCTATGTTGTTCAGTCTCAACATGCACAGACTCCCCCTCAACCATTTGCTCCTTCTCAATTTCTATCTCCATGTCAAGGGCCTTCTCAATATCTTGCCCCTCCTCTACTCTATCAGTAGCAATGTCAACATTAGGAAATAACTCATCTAGAGTATATTCCTTCGGAGCTTGAACATAAGATGTATCAATTGGATCCTCTATATTCAGATCTTTGGAGATATCAATTTGTACTGCCTCTTGCAATGGGTCTGACATCTTCTCCCCCTGTACTTGTTCAGTATTGGTGATGTCCTGGGCAGGTGAGTACACTTGCTCCCCCTTCACCTGGTTAGGAGTAGATTCATTCTGGGCAGGAGAATGAGCTTGCTCCCCCTGCATCTGTGAAGGTATAGTGTCTTGCTGGGCTGGAGTAGACACAGGGTGATCTTCATCTTGCTTCCTCTCTTGTTCTTCTTGAAGCTGCTCAGTATCTTGAGCATGAGAAGAGGATTTCACTGGGGTGTCCTGCCTGCTCTCATCAGGCATATCCTTTGACAGCATCCTATCCCACCTAGAAAACAATCTCATATCCATCTTTCTCATGTGATTGATCTTTGTTCCTGGCAGGTGTTGTATTACCTCAGGGATCACTCCATTCAAATATAAACTCATAATTCTAGCCAGATTTGGCTTCTTTATTCCTTCCTTGATCTTTTCAAAGAGTACAGCTGACCAATCTGTTGGAATTGTAAACACAATTCTGGTCATGAGGCTGAACATAAAGGCTGAAATCCTATCATGTCCCCCTGGTTTGCACAGAATCACCTTGCCAACTACTTCAGACAGAAATTTCCCTTGCTGATTCATCCCTTTCCTGTTGAAAGCAGCTCCAATCTTCAGAGTGGGATCCAATCCGCACCATTGGATAGCCTCCCTTAACTTAGAAGCAGGGACTTCTTCTTCATTCTCAATTATTGGTAAATGTAGAATCTTCCTTAGACTTCTTGGGGTAATCTTCACTGTCGTCCCATGAACAGTGGACTTGATCTTGAGAATATCTGAACCTATTGATGCAGAGTTAAAGAATTCATGCACCTCCTTCTTCCATATCTTGGAAGGTTCAGAAACTATGAACTCTAATCCGGATTCGGAAATAAGAGAGATAACTCGTTGAACATCTGTTGGGGCTTCGGCAAAGGCATTCCTTACTAACTCATAACCTTCATTGACGTTGTCTTCAATCTTCGGCGCCATTGTTAAGGTGAGAAAGCTTGAGAGAAGAGAGAGAGAGAAAGTTGACACAGGGTTTCAGTCTCGAAAACCTTGTAAGCGTGTCGACTGAATAAGTTCTAGACCTATTTATACCTTCTATTGAAAGAAGATCAAAAGGCGGGCAAAAACAGTCTATATGTGTCGACACAGATGGAATGTGTCGAAACAAACTTCTATTGTCTCGACAACAAATCTGTCTACTATGTGTCGACACCAATTGTGGATATGTCGACACCTGAGAGATATAGTAGATTATCAGAAAATCTGTGTCGACTCTTAGGATAAGTGTCGACACAAAATTTGTAAGTGTCGACATCACTATTCTGGTGAAGTCGACACTACATTCCTGGATAAGTCGACAATTTAATTCTTAAGTGTCGACATATATTCTCTGTGTCGACACAATATTTCTGTCTTGTCGACATTACTTCCCTGAGTCGACACATTATCACTGAATGTGTCGACACTATTTTACTTAGCCAATTTCTGTTTCTGTCAACACCACTTGAGACCATTTGATAATCTAATATGTTATTTGTAAGTTTGTTGATAATCTAATCAATGGTCAGCATGCCTAATTCAATTTTAAATTTATTGAATTTTGTTTCATCCAGAGGCTTAGTGAATACATCTGCTATTTGATAATCTGTCTTAACAAATTCCAATGTGATGTCTTCTCTTTCTACATGATCTCTAAGAAAATGGTATTTAATTTCTATATGCTTAGTTCTACTATGAGAAACAGGATTATTAGCAATAGAAATTGCACTCTTAGAATCACACAAAAGAGGTGTTCTACTTACTTGAATACCATAATCTTTAAGTTGATGCTGTATCCACAATAGTTGTGCATAGCAGCTGCCAGCAGTAACATATTCTGACTCAGCTGTAGATATAGCCATACTGGTCTGCTTCTTACTACTCCAAGATATCAATCTTCCTCCCAAGAATGGACAAGTACCTGTTGTACTCTTCCTATCCTCTCTACAGCCTGGAAAGTCTGCATCTGAATAACCTGTTAGTAGAAAATCTCTATTCCTAGGGTACCAAAGGCCTAGATTAGGTGTGCCCTTAAGATATCTCAGAATCCTTTTGACTGCAGTATAATGAGACTCTTTAGGGCAGGCTTGGTACCTAGCACAGACACATGTAGCATACATAATATCTGGTCTACTAGCTGTGAGATATAGTAGAGAACCAACTATTCCTCTATATAAAGTCTCATCAACAGGTTTACCTGCATCATCTTTGCATATAGGCATACTTGTTCCCATAGGAGTTCTCATGATGGAGGATGACTCCATACCATACTTCTTAATTAATTCTTTGGTAAACTTTGACTGGGATATGGACAAGCCATCATCAGTCTGTCTTACTTAGGAGTCCCAAGAAGAACTTCAGTTCCTCCATACTGCTCATCTCAAACTTCCCTTGAATAAGTTTGGCAAACTTTTTACAAAGGTTGTTTTCAGTAGATCCAAAGATTATGTCATCAACATAGATTTGAACTAAGATGATCTTGCCTTTGGATTCCCTAAGGAATAGAGTTTTGTCTATTTTTCCTCTTGAGAATTTATTCTCAATAAGGAAAGTAGACAGGGTTTCATACCATGCCCTTGGGGCTTGCTTTAACCCATACAAAGCTTTTCTAAGCTTATAAACATAATCAGGTTTAAGAGGATCTACAAAACCTGATGGCTGCTCTACATATACTTCTTCTTTAAGATCACCATTCAGAAATGCTGACTTCACATCCATTTGGTATACCTTGAAGTCTTGATAGGCTGCATAGGCAAGGAACATTCTGATTGCCTCCAGCCTTGCTACTGGGGCAAAGGTTTGATCAAAGTCAATCCCTTCTTCCTGCCAGTATCCTTTAGCAACCAATCTTGCTTTATTTTTCACTATTACTCCATTCTCATCCAACTTGTTCCTGTAGATCCATTTTGTCCTAATTATATTGTGGCCTCTTGGTTTAGGAACAAGCTCCCAGACATTGCACCTTCTGAATTGATTCAGCTCCTCTTGCATAGAATCAGTCCAGTGCAGGTCTTGGATGGCTTCTTCAAACTTCTTAGGCTCCATTTGTGACAGGAAACTTGAATGCAGAACTGTGCTTTGACTTCTGCTTCTAGTCTGCACTCCCTGTCTTGGATCACCTATTATCTGATCAGTTGGATGGTCTCTTAAATGTCTTGTAGCTGGAGGAAGACTCCCTTCTGGTTGAACATCTCCAGCTCCTTCATTATGCTGAACCTCTTGGTTTTCTTCATCTTCTATTGAATCTTGTACTCCCCCTGGACAATAGCCTTCATTTTCCAATACTCCATCTTCCCTTGAAGCTTTAGCAATCGAGAGCTTGTCCATCCTTTTGCTTATACCTGTTGAGTCATTTGATCTACAAGACAACTCACAGCTTGATTAATATTGTTTCATCAAACACAACATGCACAGATTCTTCAACAACTTGAGTAGTCAAGTTGAAGATTCTATAGGCCTTACTATTTGTGCTGTACCCAACAAATATCCCATCCTGGGATTTGGCAGCAAACTTAGTCAAATATGACTTAACATTGTTAAGTATATAGCATTTGCAACCAAAGATTCTGAAGTAGGATAGATTTGGTTTTCTACCTTTCATAATCTCATAGGGAGTCTTTTTGTGGCTCTTGGTGATAGAAGCCCTATTGATCACATGACAAGCAGTGTTTACTGCCTCAGCCCAGAAATATTCTGGTAGAGAGGTATCACTCAATAGAGTTCTACCAGCTTCAATTAATGTTCTATTCTTTCTTTCAGCAATTCCATTTTGCTGAGGTGTTCTTGGTGAGGAGAACTCTTGGAAAATCCCAAAGTCTTCACATAACTTTGTCATGCTTTCAGATTGAAACTCAGTACCATGGTCACTTCTGATTTTGACCACTGTACTATTCAGTTCATTCTGAATTTGCTTTACAAAATTAAGTAAGACACTTGGGGTTTCAGATTTCTGTCTCAGAAAGAACACCCATGTAATCTAGAATAGTCATCTACAACCACAAAAGTGTAGACCTTCCTACCTAGACTATGAAATGGCATAGGACCAAAAAGATCCATATGCAAGAGGTATAAGCACCTCACAGAATCCTTGTTTTCAAGGCTTTGAAAGGAGGATTTTGTCTGCTTGCCCTTTTGACAAGCAGAGCATATTCCATCCTTTATACACGTAACTTGAGGGCCATTCCTCACTAACTCTTTGCTAAAGAGTTGGCCAATTGTCTTGTAGTTAAGATGAGCCAATCTCTTGTGCCACTTAACACAATGAGAAGCATTGTCATCAGCTATAAGACAGATGGGAGAAGCCTTGTTCTCATATACAAAATTAAGACAATATACATTTCTCTTCCTATACCCAGTCAAAATGATCTCTTGATCACATGACCTTTTGATATGACATCCATCCTTAACAAATGAAATGTCATATCCTAAATCACTCAGCTGGCTTATGCTTATTAGATTATGTTTCAAACCTTTTACATAAGCCACTTGGGTGATAGTAATTAGGTTAGAAGAAATGTTACCAAACCCTTTGATGACTCCTTTTCAGATCCACCAAAGATCACTTTAGGTCCATCTTTGACAGATGAATACTCCTTCAACAGCCCCTTTGTTCCAGTCATGTGCCTGGAACAACCACTATCCAAGTACCATATAGGGGCATGGCTACTTGGATTATCCTGCAACACAGATTTACTTATCCTTAGAACCCAAGTAAGTCTTGGGTCCTTGATTCAGGTTAGCATTAACAAAGCTTCCATTATCTCTTCTATCAGGTAGACTATTGTTCTTTCTAACACTTGTGTTATACCAGCAGTCTAGTGCAAAATGGCCTCTCTTGCCACAGCACCAACATTCAAACTTGTTGTATCTAGATCTAGATACTTCCTTGACAAAGGAATTTCTGTCCATTGCTGGTGCTGCAGCAACTTCACCCACTGATTTTTTATAACCATTGGGTTTATGAACATGGGTAAGCCTGTTGGCATTTACACCTTTGTTTTTCAGAACATTTGTCTTAATATGACCATGAATATTTTCATGATCATATTGATTAGAAGGCACTTGCACCTTTCTAAACATAATAGGGACTGAAAAGTTCAGTTGCTTGACAGGAGCTTTGCCTTTCTCTTGAAACGGCCAGCTCTGGAGTTACCTTTGAATCATAATCCTGCCTTACCCTTTTGATTCACAAATTCATCAATCAAGGGTAAGACAGACTTTGGCTTAGAGTAACTAGCCACTAAATCTTTTTCAATTCTTAGTCTGGCCTCCAGACTCTTCACTTGATCATTGGTATAATTAATTGTGCCCATCTGAATAATAGTTATATTCTTCAGCTTGGCAATTTCATTTAACTTTTGATCAATTACTTTCTCTAACTCAGTTGCAGCTACCCTTAGTTCAGCAATTTCATGAGCCTGAGATTTAACCAGGTTCTTGCTTTTCTTAAGGGCCTGCAACAAGTCCCCATACTTATCTATCAATTGATAGACATCTCCTTCAGATTCAGATGCATCTACATCACTTGATGCAGATGTAGCTGATTCTGTACTTGTACTACAAACAGATTTCATAGAAGGACATTGTACCTTATTAGGACCAGACTGATTCTGGCATATGTCCTCTTCTGATCCTGCCATCAGTCCCATGCACTGATGATCCTCTTGTTCATTGATGGAGTCTAGCAATTGCAGAAACTCCTCTTCTTCAGATACAGCATATAGTCCAATATATACTTCTGCTTCAGATTATGACTCTTAAGTTGACTGATCTGTTAGGCTCTTACCCTTCTTTGCAACAAAGGATTTCTCCTTCTTGCCCTTTTGATGAGTCTTCTTCTTGTCTGAAGACTCCTTTCTCTTATCAGGACAGTCAGCCACTACATGTCCAGGCCTATTGCAATAATAGCAGACAATCTTTGAAGTAGTGGCTTTGCTGGGCTTTGATCTGCTCTTTTCTTTCCTTGATGACTTTTTCTTCTGATAATAGTCATCAACTTGCTGTGAAGAGGAGGGCTTAGACTTCCACTGCTTCTTCTTCAAGAACCTTTGGAATTGCCTTGTGAATGCAGCAAAGTCTGCATCTGAATCACAGCTTTCTGAACTCTGATCATCTGAATTTTCAGAACTGACTTCTGCAATTTCCTTAGGAGAGGATGGTGTATCCTCCTATTCTTTCTGGTGGCTTCTGCATTGAATGCCACTATCTTTTCTCTATGCTCTCCTCTTGAATTCTTTTCCTCTTTCCTCGCCAAAAGTTGCATTTCATAGGATAGCAGCTTTCCAAACAAGGTGGGAGGAGAGATCTCTGCCAATTTAGCCACTTCTCTTATGGCACAGATCTTTGTGTCCCAATCCTTTGTTAAGGATCTCAAAAATTTGTCATTTAGTTCATAAGTACTGAAGACTCTTCCATAGGACATTAGCTCATTCACAATTCTATAGAATTTCTTATAGCACTAAGTTATGCTATCAGATTTTCCTTATCTAAAACTTTCATATTCCTGATTGAGCATTGATTTCCTGTCCTGCCTTACTTCTTCTGATCCCTCCATGTAGACAATCAATGTGTCCCACATTTCTTTGGAGGTCTTGCAGTGAATCAGATTCTGAAATGTAGAATCATCTATGGCACTCACAATAATATTCTGTGCTCTCTTGTCCATAGTTGCCAAAATGATTTCATCCTTGGTCATTTCAGAATAACTCTTTGGAGTTTGAATATTAGCATCAAGAACTGATACCTTCATTGGAATGAAAGGTCCTTCCTGAACTGTGATGTATATTCTTGGGTCAGATGCCTCCATAAACAACCTGACTCTTTCTTTCCAAATTCCAAAGATTTCCTTCTTGCATATGGGTAATTTCATAGACCCTAGCTCCTTATGATTCTCTCCAGAACCCATCTTCTTGAATCTTGATTCTACCTTTCAGATCTACCTCAGACTGTTAAGTCCTTTTTGAGGAACCTCCCTCTGATACCACTTGATAGTTTTACTTTCAAGACAACCTAAAACACCTAGAGGGGGGGTGAATAGGTTCTAATTGCTTGTTTATTCTTTTAGGCAGAATTCAATCACAGAATTAAAACATTCAACACAGCAATCACAGAAATTCAAACATCACAGATTGCACAATGTTTTATAGTGGTTCCCCAAGGTTTGGGTACATCCACTTTCCCCCTTCACCTATCTAGTAGTATGCTAGATTCGGCCAAACTTCCACTATTCTCAGATCCTCAGATCCTACAGCTCAGAACCTGGATAGGTTCCTACAACTCAGGCACAACTGCCCTACCTCAGCCTTGCCACAAGGCCTACAACTCAGAGAAGAACCTTCTCCTACACTCAGGCAAACAGCCCTACCACTCAGAGATCAACTCTCCTACACTCAGCCTTTATATCACAGGCTTACAACTCAGATCTGTGTAAAACAGATCCTACAGAAATTTAGAAAAGAAGTTTTAATGTCTTGCCTTTGTTTAGAGAGAAGAGGACAAGGCAATTCTTGATCAGCTGATGAAATCAACTGAATCTGAGCTTTCTTCAAAGCTTCTTGAATCTGAACTTAGCTGAGTTGATTTCCAAACAGCTTCTTGAGAAACGACTGATGGCTTCCTTCTTCTTCTTCAAAATGGGTGGATCCCTCTCTATCCAACACCTTTGATGATACTTCTGAATTCTTGTTAGAACTCTTCTTAGATCGATCCTGAGATCGTCTTCTTAGATCTTCTGATGAAGATCTTCTTTAGTGTATTACTCCTTCTTGATTTGATTTCTTAATTTGATTGCCAAAGTTCAATCTTCTTATCTTCCCTCTGAATCTGTCTATTTATAGACCTTCTTAATGGTAACCGGCTGATTCGGTTTATAACTGTCTTCTGACAAGTCTGACAACATCAGTTAACTGGCTGCAACCCACAGCTGTCAAGTCTTCAAACAGATCCTGTGCCTTAGTCTTGGTCAGCAATGTGTTGAGACAGACTGTCAGGAAGTGTCGAGACCAACTGTCTATATGTGTCGACACAAGTAACTTTGATGTCGACACAACCTTTGATGATGTCGACAAGTTTGCCTTTAAGTCGACACAACTTCTTCAGAACTATATTTTGAGAATGAGTCGACACAGAGAATTTATGTCGACTCAACACTTCATCTTTCTTCAGAAAATAACTTGGTCTTGACTTTGCAGTGTGTCGACACAAGTCCTATGTGTCGACACAGTTATTGTAGATTCAGAACTCCGTATGTGTCGACACTGCCTTCAGGTGTCGACACATCAATTGTTGACTTTGCCAAAATGTGTCGACTCTGTCTCATTGTGTCGACACAGCCTCCCAGTGTCGACATAAATGAGGTCGACTATCTTCCTGTGAGTCGACACTGCTTCCCAGTGTCGACACAAATGTGGTCGACTATCTTTCTCTGTGTCGACACAGCTTCCTTCAAGTGTTGACACAAATATTCTGAAGTGTCAGCATTGTTTCTTCAGGTGTCGACACATGGACTTAGAATATTTTTCTGCATTCTTTAACACTTTTTCACCTGCACATGTCAACTCAAAACAACATCAAATACACCTTGATGTATATCATTGAGCTAAATTGGACTTCTTCAAATCAGGTACACATTTTCCAATGTACCCAACAACCCATAATCCAAAAGATGGTTTTGAATCCACAAGATCTGTGAACAACAACTAGCAGCTGCTATATATTCAGCCCTTGCAGTTGAAGTTGAGACAGAAGCAATTTTCTTACAGAACCAAGAGACCAATCTCTCTCCCAGGAACTGACAAGTTCCTGAGATACTTTTCCTATCAACTGTACAACCAGCATAGTCAGAATTAGAGTATCCAATTAACTCAAATTCTTATTAAGCTGGGTACCATAGTCCTAAATTTGGACATCCCTTCAGGTATCTCAAAATTCTCTTGAGAAGAATCAAATGAGATTCCTTGGGGTTGACCTAGAATCTAGCACATAGGCATGTGGCAAACATTATATCTGGTCTACTTGCAGTTAAATATAACAGGGAACCAACAATGGCCCTAAAGTTTTTCTGATCAACTGGCTTACCCTGATCATCAGAATCTATAACCACATTAGTAGCAATAGGTGTATGCATTGCTGAAGCATCAGCTATCCCAAACTTCTTTAGCAATTCCTTGGCATATTTGGATTGGGAGATGAAGATGCCATCAGCATCTTGCTTTACTTGGAGACCAAGAAAGTAAGACAGCTCACCCATACTACTCATCCCAAACTTAGAGTGCATCAGGTCAGAGAACTTTTTGCACAGTTTGGGATCAGTGGAGCTAAAAATAATATCATCCACATACACTTGAACTAACAGGATGGTGTCCTTGTGGTGCTTAACGAAGAGGGTTCTATCAACTACTCCCCTAACAAAGTTGTGCTCTAACAGGAAACAAGCTAGAGTCTCATACCAGGCTCTGGGTGCTTGTTTAAGTCCATAAAGAGCTTTTTGCAACTTGTACATAAATGAGGGTTGAGTTGAAGAGACAAACCCAAGAGGTTGTTCAACAAACACCTCTTCCTTTAGCTCACCATTTAGGAAGGCACTCTTGACATCCATCTGAAAAACTTTAAACTTCATATAGGCTGCATAGGCTAGAAAGATCCTTATTGCCTCTAGCCTTGCAACAGGAGCAAATGTTTGGTCATAATCTATACCTTCCTCCTATCTGTAGCCCTGAGCTACAAGCCTAACTTTGTTCCTTACTATAATTCCATTTGCATCCAACTTGTTTCTGAACACCCACTTGGTGCCTATGATCAGTTGGCCTTTTGGTCTTGGAACCAAAGTCCATACTTTACATCTTTCAAATTGATTGAGTTCCTCTTGCATAGCAATGATCCAGTGGGGATCGAGCTCAGCATCTTTTATGGCGAGGGGCTCAACTTGTGAAAGGAAACAAGCATGCATCACATCCTGTCTTAATTGATGTCTTGTTTGCACACCAACTGATATATCACCAATCACTTGAGATGTAGGATGATCTCTAAGTGTGACAAGATCAGCAAGTGGGATGTGATCTTAAGAAACAGTTGGGATTAATTCCTCTTGAGGAATTGGATCAACTGTTGGTGGTACAGCAACAACTTCCACAGTGTCTCCATCATTGTCTGAATCAGTGATATGAAGAGTTTAATGATGGAGAATCTCTTGAGTGACATCTTTGCATGATTCTGGTACCTGCAATAAGCTTGAGGAAGGAGAAGTTTCTTTCTCCTTGTAAAACATCTTTGATTCATCAAAAAAAACATACACAGACTCCTCAATTTTAGAAGATGATTTATTAAATACCCTATAAGCTTTGCTTACTTGGGAATATCCAAGAAAAATTCCCATTGAAGCTTTTGCTTCAAACTTTCTAAGATATTCTTTGTTGTTATTGTGAATATACACTACACAACCAAAGACTCTAAAATAATTAAATTTAGGTTTCTTTCCCTTAAGCAACTCATAAGGAGTTTTACTCTTAAGCTTGTGTATAAGACATCTGTTCAAGACATAATTAGCTGTGCTAACATCTTCTGCCCAATAAGAGAGAGGTATGTTAGCATCTGCCAATAATGTTCCAGCAGCTTCAATCAGGGTTCTATTCTTCCTTTCCACTACCCCATTTTGTTGGGGAGTTCTAGGAGCAGAGAAGCTATGTTTGATACCTTCTTTCTCACAGAATTCTTGCATGAGAAGAGAATCAAACTCAATACCATGATGACTTCTGATCAAGGCAACATGAGTAGAATACTCAGTATGCACACATAGCAGAAAATCTGTAAGAACTTTGAAGTTATCAGCCTTAGTTCTCAAAAAGAACACCCAAGTGAACCTAGAGAAGTCATCTACAACTACAAAAGTGTAAAACTTCCCTCCTAGACTCTGTACATTTATTGGGCCAAAAAGGTCCAAATGTAATAAATACAGGATTCTAGGTGAATCACTTTTATTTATAGATTTAAAAGAATTTTTGGTTTGCTTGCCTAATTGACAAGCCTTGCATAGACTTTCCTTCTTGTAGGGGCAAGAAGGTAAACCTCTAACAAGGTTATATGTAGATAACCTAGATATGTTCTTGAGGTTAACATGGCTAAGCCTCATATGCCATAAGGTGTTGTTATTTGTTACTTTGTTAAATAAGTAGATATCAGAATGAGTTGAGTTAAAATCTACTAAATAAACATTACCTTGTCTAATACCTACTAACACAACATTACAATTTAAAGTAATATTACAGAGAGAGTTAGTGAAAGATACCTGATATCCTGCATCACATAACTGTCTTACTGAGATAAGGTTGTGCTTCAGTCCAGTTACATATGCAACTCTCTTGAAAGTTACTGCTCCAATGGTAATCCTACCATATCCTTCTGTTTGACCACAACTAGAATCCCCAAAGATCACCTTTGGACCAAGCTTGGCCTTGAATCTTGACAGATTTTCTTTGTTTCCTGTCATGTGTTTGGAACGACCACTATCCAAATACCATTTATCTTTAGTAATTGGATAGGTCTTCACTTGCAAATTAAAGAGTTAGACATTGTGGACCCAGACAACCTTGGGTCCATTATTCTTCACATAATGAAAACATGAAATAAAAGAATAAGCAGGTTGGGGTTTATATCCTAAAGGGTAAGATCTCCTAGGTGGGATACTCCAAGAAGTTAATGGGTCCACAAACCTAGTGTTTTTATTTATCTAAGGATTTCTATGGTTCTGGTTGTAATTTTGAAAATCAAATTGAAATCGTCGATCAGCGTTCGACGATTGATGCTCAGATCGTCGAGCATCGTTCGACCATTGAGCCTTCAATCGTCGAGCAGCGTTCGACGCTTTTTGTAGCTCTTTAAATATTTGTTTTCTCTTTTTTCTTTTAGCTTTATTTAAGGCTTGATTAACTTGTTTTACTTGCTCAGTGTTCTTTATTCCATCAGCTGAAATAAAGTTTACTGGAGTTGAAAGATGATTTTTAAGAACCAATGGGGGTTCATTTGATGAGGCCCCTAAGCCTAGCTTATTATTTCCTGACCTAGTGTTTGTCATGCTGGTGATTTCTAGTAGCTTAAGGCTTCTACCATTTAAAGATTCTTCTAATCTCTTGGACTTTGCTAGTTCATTTTTAAGAAACTTTATTTCTTCACTAGACTTAGTGAGTTCTGCTTCTAGCCTAGTGTTTTCATTAGAAATAGATTCTGATTCAGCTAACTTATTTCTAAGTTCCTTAATTTCTTTTTCTGAACTAATTAAATATAAACAAAGAGATTTAAATTCAGATTTAAATTCAGCAGAAGAAAAATCATAAGAAAATACCTGATCTTCTGTAGGCATTTCTTCATCATCATCAGAACTCTCTGCAGCTGAGTGGTTGCTGCAGGCATCAATTGCCATTAGGCAAATTTCCTTTGCCTTCTTCTCTTCCTCATCTTCACTGGAGCTTGAGGAGGAAGATTCCTCATCTGTGTCACTCTAGGTCTCAGCAACAAATCCTTTCTCCTTCTTCTTATTTTTGTAGGAGGAGGACTTGGAGTGTTTCTTGTGATGTTCTTTTTCCTTTCTCTTTTCTTTGTTCTTTTCCTCTGGACACTCAGGTAGAATGTGTGCAGGTTTCCTGCAGCCATAACAAATAATTTCTTTAGCAGGAGATCTATCATACCTTGGTTAATCTTTATATCTTGAAGATTTCTTTCTGAAGTATTTTCTGCCCATCTTGAGAAACCTTTTGGCAAAGAGTGCCATCAGTTCCTCATTGGATTGACTTCCTTCAAAAGCATCAGCAGCTTTGAGAGCAAGAGTTTTCTCTTTCCTTGTTGGAGTTGGAGTCTTGGCTTCAACATCAGCTTCCCTGGTCTTTAGAACTTGCTCAAAAGACTTGAGCTTGCCAAGGAGAGCTTCAGTTGAGATTTCAGTTGTACTTCTGGCCTCCTTGATAGGCCAGATCCTGAGATCCCATGTGCTGGGGAAGCACATCAGTATCTTATCATTGACCTATGTCAATGTAATCTCCTTATCAAGAGTTCTCAGCTCATTGATGATTGAGCTGAGCCTGGTGTACATGGCTTCAACTGATTCAGCTTCAGTCTTCTTGAAGTTTTCATACTGAGATATAAGGTTTGACCTTCTATCCTTCCATTCATCACCTGAACCAGCTACAATCTGGTTCAGTGAGTCCTTCATGGCTTTTGCAGAGGTGCAATCAGCCACTTTTTGGAAGATTTCATTAGACATAGTCTGAGCCAGAATGTTCATAGCTTTGGCTTCAGCTATCTTTGTCTTCTTGTAGGCATCATTGTAGTCTGGAGGAGGCAATGCACTGAGATTTGTAGATGTTGTAGCAGTGGCTGCAGCAGGAGGTGTTGGAGGTCCTGTCAAAATAGAAGAAAAAATGTCTTCATCAATAAAGTTCATATATAATTTGATTCTTGCATTCCAAATGCTAAACTTAGCTAAGTTGCAAGCTGGAGGTCTGGTGCTAGAGTAATCCTTGGACTGGGCCATGAATTGAATATCTATAAGCTTGGTATCTATCTAGATCTTGTGACTCAGGTATTAGCCTGTACAGTCAGTCAACCTCCCTCTTATACCAATTGAAAGTGAGGATTGATACAACTCTAGAGGGGGGGGGGGTGAATAGAGTATTAAAAAATTATGACACCCTACTCAACTCCCTTAGAGTTAATTTGCGGAATGAGTTTATAGATATTTGAAACCCTAGAGCCTAACACAAAGTGAAGTGCACTAGATAAAGCTAACTGTAATTACAGTTGAGCTTTGGTCCTATCACAGCAACTAGCAATCCTAGTTATTTCTACTCACAGCCACAGTGCAATAATTAAATGAAGCAACACAGACGACACAAGAAGTTTAATGTGGTTCCCTATAAATAGGCACGTCCACTCTTCTACCACCCTGGTAGGAATCCACTACAGGTTTTTGTTCAAGTGCCCTTCCACCAACTGATCTGCTTCATGTAGATCAAGTAGACCCTTTGAGCTTTTGATCAGGAGCTCAAAATTCAACACAGGTTTTTGATCAGGTGCCCTGCCACCAAGGTTAACTTTTAAAGGGAGTAATAATACTTTATAAATGAGGTTGAGAGAGTTAAAGTTTCTTCTCTATTATTAAAATAAATTAGAAAAGCTATTCGATTGCACAGAGCTAGAAAGCTCTAAAGAATCAAGGCTCCCCCTGGCTTAGAGAATATCCAGAAAGAAGTCTTGCTTCAGGGTGCAGGAACTCTTCTGAATTCTTGACAGAGAACTGTCATGAAATTCTGAAGGAGAAGCTTGAAGAAGACTCTTGATTTGTAATATGTTGTTCTTCTTTAATCAGCTTCCTTTCTTCTTCTTCTTCTTCTAGGCACTGTGTAAATGTTCCTGTAAGTAGGATGGACTCAGGGTTGACGAAGAATGTTGAAGATAGTAAATCTTCTCAGTTGAATGTGAATTTCTGAGAGCTGTAGATCTTTCTTGTTTTCAATCTCTATGCCAACTTGTTATCTCTCTGTATGTTGTTATGCATATGTTGTTATCTGCTGTCTTTTGAAAGCACTTTATATATTGGCCTTTGTAACGGCTCTAATCTTTGTTTGAATTTTGTCTTCTTTTGAAATCTACAATCTTGGCTGCAAATAGCACAAAACAAAACATATCCTGCAGGCAGACATGCTATAAAGGGATAATGCTTTCTAAGAAGCTGCAAATCCAATCTGATAAAAGGAGTACTAAAGAATGTCACATCAAAACAAACTCTTTACGGCCAGAAAAGACTTTTGAGTCTAACGGCTATAAATGACAGCATGGCGGATAAAGCAGAAAAGATATTTCAACTAATAAGACAAATAACTTTGTCAGAGAAAAGCTTGACTTATGCATAAAGAAAGAAGCAAGTATTGTTTAGAAATGATAGCATAAAATCACTGAAATAATCTTTTATAAAATATGCCAAGCAGATAGGAAATAAAACTCAGAAGAGAAAGAATACAAAATTACTAAAGGAAGACAAAAGATCGTCGAACGATCCTCGGAGATCATCGACCGAAGCACAGAGATCGTCGACCTATCAGAACAGATAGTCGAACGATACAGATAGTCGAACTATCAAAGCAGATAGTTGAACTACCACATCAGATAGTCAAACTATCAGAACAGGTAGTCGAGCTATCAAATAGTTTAGCTTATCAAGGCAGATAGTCGAACTATCAAGCAAAACATATAGTCGACCTATCATGACACATAGTCGAACTATCAAGCAAAACAGATAGTCGACCTATCAAACAGATAGTCGAGCTATCAGATAGTTGAACTATCCAAGCAGATAGTCGAACTATCAAACAGAACAGATAGTCGACCTATCAAGACAGATAGTCGAATTATCAAGCAAAACAGATAGTCGACCTATCAAACAGATAGTCAAGCTATCAGAAGTTGAACTATCCAAGCAGATAGTTGAACTATCAAGAAATTTGTCTGGTTAAAAGAAGTCGAGCGGGGTTCGACGATCGACAAGGCAGATACCACAGAACGTCGAGCTAACAAGAGTTTAACTAACTCAGAGATAGACGATCTGCTGACTGACGATAGTCGACCAACTGATAGACGATCGTCGAACAGTTGATAGACGATAGTCGAGCGGCGTTCGACCATAGTCGAACAAAAACAACTTAACCAAATTTTCATCTGGATAAGTGACAACTCTAAAACTAGAGCAATCTAACTAAACAATTAACCTTTGACCATAGATAAATCTTGGGTCAAGAAACTAAATGAGAAGACTATACTCAAATCAAAACTAGGGTACCAATAATTGGTATTCCGCTCCTCTTCAGTAAACATGGCACCAATATAATGACCAAACCGAGTAAATTCATGGAGATACTCATCCATGCTTCTCTCTCCTTGAGTTAAACCGAGGTACTTATTCTCCATATCAAGCTTCTGGACAGAAGGTAGGTATCTGGCTAAGAACAACCTTGAGAATTCCTCCATCGGTACTTCGGCAAGTTGTCTTCCAACCAAGAGATGAGCCTCCAACACGTCCCACCACATCCTTGCCTCACCAGCCAATAGGAAGGTCGCTATTGTGGCCTTCTGCCACTCCATAGTTTTTGTGGCGGTCATGACCCTCTTCATCGTAGAGATCCAATCCTCAACTTGATTTGGCGTTCCCATCCCGTCAAACACCAGAGGATTAAAGCTCATCACATGCTTGAGCTGTTTCTCCGTGGCTCTCCTTGGTGCTACTGGATCAACTGCCCCATGATCTACCACTCCTGGCTCTGCCCCTCTAATCGGTTCTTGCTCTTTAGCAGGTGGTGTGTGATGAACTTGTTGGGTATTTATCATTGCAAAGACTGCTTCAGCCACCAATCTGATGGTTTATGCTAAAGGAGGTATTGTAGGCATGTCACATGGTGCACTAATTTTTACTGATTGCGGACGTTCAGATTTCCCAACACTGCTACTAATTACTTATAATAGCATAAACCCTTGATTAAGCGACACATAAATTGCTAAAAGCAATCATTTGACACTCAGGTTACTCAAAATAAGTGTATTTTTTTCATTCCTAAGTGGTCATTCATGGGTTCTTTTATGTTATAACGATGACGCACATACATGTCCTCACCACCCCTTAAAATAATTCGCCCACGAATTCAAATACAGACGACCGACACCCTAGTCTGATACCAAATTGTAACACCCCCATCCGTCGTATGACATATAACAGAAGGTCCAGCTAGAACCCGACGCCATATACCACAGACAGTCGGAAAGGTTACATAAGAATATCAAAAACTCAACTACTCGCCCTAACACAGAGCATTCTAGCGGAAGCTTTTAAATAGTTTAAGAGAACCAAAAATTTTCACAACAACGACATGAATGTCCACTATACACCAAAGGAATGAAATACAATAAATACGCAAAAGAGTGCTTGCCCTTATGGCCTTACAAATGTTCACTTGACAATATAATGTTTTACATACATCATCCCACAGGCCAGCCATACATCACAAAAGTAAAACAACAGTTCGCTTTGGCCTTCGAGGGCCAGCTCATCAACTGGGGCTTCAGCCCGCTATTTGGCGCTTGGTTCCACAGCACCTACAAGCAACATTCCACAGCACGGTAGAAAACAAAGCAACAGTTAGCTAAGGATGACCAAATTATAACAACCCTGCCCATTACATGGGATGGTGGTGCTTCTTCCCTACATTTTATTAGCCCAGCTAAAAGATTAAGTGCATAAGTATAATTCGCCACAGGTGTAGGTTCGCTCGGCCAAACACCCCGTGCACTCAGGGCACTTTCTCAGTAAATCCGGTCAATTTCATCGCTTCACCACCATACTCGGGATGGCAAATATTGTGAGCATTTTGAGTTTTTCTGACCTCAGTCTAAGACTACCGACTATGCCAATGGCCAGTTCCACTTTAGGGCCTCTAGCACCGAACCGCAATGCCCATGTCCGTTTTAACCCGCCCGTTGCTCACTCCGCCCAGTTATATTAAGACGTACGTGCGAGCCAAGCTTCACCCGAATCCTAATACATTCCCAATCAACACATAACCCTCTTTTGTTCAAGGATGGATCCCCGGCCGCCAAGTTAGTAGAATTACATTTTCGCCCAGTTTTCCGGGTGCGCCTTGGAGTTAATCCCCAAGGATCCCTGCTGCAATCTACCACGTAGAATCCCGAAAACAATCAAAGGCACAGAGTCTTCGCCGACTACTAATGTAATGCAACATCACCGATCCAGATAAACACGTCCGGGTAGGCTTCACACACAATGCCTATGTCCGTACTGCGATTCCGGACTCTAAATAAGCGGGAGTTTACTTATCTACCCCAAAGAACACTGCAAACTCACCGCACACTCGCATGAGAGGGTTTTCCTATGCAAAGTAAGAAGAGCTTCACATGCTAAAGTTGAGAATCGTTACCTTTGAAGTCTACTTTGGCGCCATGAAAAACTAGCCAGGTGAAAGGCTTCGCAAGGGAATTCTCTCCACGGATCTGGTCTCGGTTCTTAATTTCGTGCTCCTACGCTCCTCCGATGGCCGGATTCCTCTCCTTCCTTATTCCTTGCTCTCTTTTCTCTCTAACTCCTTAGAAAGAGAAAACTTAAGAGGAAATGAGGAATTAATCCTCTATTCCCTGACTTAAGAAGGCAGGAACTCATCTAGGCCGTCAGATCTTGTTTAAAAAAAATGAACGACTCAGATTTGCATAAAATATCTTAATCCTTGGCCAAACAAGGCTTTGCACAGGGCCGTGTCCCATGCCATGTGCCTCGATCCAGACACGATTGTCGAGTAAAAAAAAGCACATGGGTTAGGACACGGCCATGTCCCAACCTGACACGCTCGTGTCGGGTAATCGACACGCTCGTAACCAGTTATGTGTCACGAATAACTGCCACGCAAACCGTCACGACCCTTGGAGGACATGGGTGGCCACATGCCTATGCCTAATCTGACACGCCCGTGTCATACAGTACACACTCTTGTTCTGGGTCGTGTCCCAAGTCGACATAGGACCAAACTTACAGAGGAGTACACGGCCATGTGACACGCCTGTGTCACATGTCGTGTGCTTGACCCGCCCTGGGACACACCCGTGTCACAGGCCGTGTTCGAGCACTGAACGCTCGTCAACCTCAACTCGAAGACCTGAGCACGACACGGCCATGTGACATGCCCGTGTCACAGGCCATGTTCTCCCTACCAAGACCCGAACTTTATTCAAACACCGCCCGTTTCACATTCAAGTTTCGCGGCGTTATATCTACTATGACAACAATGGTGCAATTGCACTTGCTTTGGAACCTAGATCTCATCAGACATCCAAGTACATACTTTGGCAGTTCCATTTATTCGTGAGATTGTCGATTGAGGAGATATGAATATTTATAGAGTGTCGTCTGAAGAAAATAACGCGGATCGACTGGCAAAGCCTCTCGCACAGAGAAATCATGATGGTCATGTTAGATAAATATGTTGGAACCCTATTACTGATTTGGGCTAGAATCACTATCATGTGTTTAGGATGCTTAGCTTGACCCATTATGTATAGTCTGGGTCATAAGTTATTCTTTCCAGGGTTGCTACCTCAAGAGAACTCTAGAGAAATAGAAGTTCAACAGATATAGAAATTCGCTCGACAAAAGTTGAGCATAGTTCGACGATCGCCAACCTCAGCTCGATGAACTCAGAGTTTTACCTCTGAGCTTTGCTCGACGAAATCTGAGCTCCATTCGACGAACTCTGACCTCTACTCTCAAGCTCAGCTTGACGATAACCAACATAAGCTCGACGAAAGTAAAGCTCAGCTCGACGGACAATATGTCTTAGTTCGACGAATTAGTTATCCAGTTTGACGAACTCCTTTCTATGGTCGACGAAATCTTTAGTCAGTTTGACTAATTTTCTGCAGTAATTCAGACGATTTATACTCAGAAGTAAATTATTTTTAAACAGCTAATTCCAGCCAGTAATTCTCTGGTATTTAATGCTAAATATTCTTAATGAATATGACCATTTCTGGCAGCATAAAATAGGGATTGATCACAGAGAATTCATTCTAATTATTCACCATGGCAGTTAAGGAATAAATTTATATCCAATTTTCAAATACAGCCATTTCAAATTCTCAGAGACTCCTCAGGCTATTCAAGGAATGTTTTCAAAATTCAAATACTTGGATTTCTTCTCAGGAATATATACTCAGAATTTTTTCTCTACTGAACATAGACAAACATATAGACAAGAGAGACATCAGACATAAATCAACACACAGAGTTCTTGAATATCTTATACTCTCTAAGACAATCAATCTTTCATCTGTCTAAAAGCTTTACTGGAGAGAAATTCAATTGTTGAAGGACTACACCCTAAAGAGAAGTCTCCCTCACCTGATTACAATCTATACACAAATCAGGGTGAGCTTTTAGCTTCATCATCCACCCAGTCTTCTTAGAGAAATTTAAAAGAGAAGACAACATCACTTTTATTTTTATTTTTTCTAACTGTTTACAGGGTTATAACTCCCTTCAAAAGTTGACCCCCTTGGTTCTTAAGTCACCTGATCAAAATACATAGGTTTGGTTTTTGGCCACCTGATTAAAAGCTCAAAGGGTTTCTAGATCTCCGTTAAAAAAATTGATCTTGTGGTGGCAGTAAAGCAAAAACCTGTGGTGGTAGGGTACCTGAGCAAAAACCTGTAGTGGATTCCTACCAGGGTGGTAGAAGAGTGGATGTACCTATGTTTATTGGGGAACCACTATAAATTCCTTGTGTCATCTGGATATCCTTTAGTTATTTTATTTGTGTGCTGTGATTTTTATTTTTCATATACATATATATCACCTACTTTAACCGCTATAAAAACAAGTTAATAATTTTTAAAATACTCTATTCACCCCCCTCTAGATTTAAGTTAGATCTATTCCTCACTTTCAATTGATATTAAAGGTTGGTTATTTGGTTTCACAGGCTAACACCTGAACCAAAAGATCTTTGATAGATCTTATTTACTCTAGTTTATTCTTTTTCTCATGGCACTAAATAAAGAGTATTCAAGCACCAGACCTCTAGTGTGCAATCTGAATAAGTTTGCACTTTGGAAGGAAAGGATAAGACTTTACATGAATTATATTGATGAGGACATCTATAATTCTATTTTGACTTGACCTCCACTACCAGTAGTGGCAACTACACGCATTAGTGAAGTTCCACCACCTAAGTGGACTAATGCTCAGAAGAAGTACAAGGTTGTTGATGCTAAAGCAATGAACATTCTGGCCTAGACTATATTAGATGACATATTCCAGAAAGTTGCTGAATGCACTTCAGCAAAGGCAATCCGGGATTCTCTTAATGCTATGGTAGCAGGATCTGCAGATGAAAGAAAAGATAAGAGATCACATATGATCTCTCAGTAAGAGAACTTCAAGAAGGAAGAAGCTGAATCAGTTACTTATACGTACAATAGACTCAGCCTCATAATCAAAGAGCTGAAATCATTGGACAAGAATATCATATTGATAGAGATAAATGACAAGATCCTTATGTGCTTCCCTAGCAAATGGGATTCCAGGATCTGGCCAATCAAAGAAGCTAGAAGCCTCAATGAAATCTCTACAGAGACCTTGTTGTGTAAGCTCAAATCTTATGAGCAGCTCATCAAGACCAGTGAAACTGAACAAAGAACCACTTCTTCAGTAAGGAAAGAAAAAATCATTACTTTTAAAGCAATTGAAGAAGCAGAAGCCATTCCAAACAATGAATAGCTAATGAGTCTCTTGGCTAAGAGATTTTAAATGATGACAAGGAAGGACTTAAGGAGATGATCTGCAAGAAATAATGATAAGACAAGATTTGACAAGACTCCTACTAAAGTGATTGTCTGTTATGGGTACAGGAAACCTGGACAAATACTTCAAGAACGTTCAGAGAACCAGAAGAAATAGAAGAAGAAGGAGAAGCACTCTAAGAAGTATACTCACAAGCCCTCCTCCAGCAAATACTTGAAGAATGAGGGGGGCTTTGTTGTTAAAACATACAGTGAATCTGAGGAAGAATCTACATCCAGCTCTAGTGAGGATGAAGAATAAGCTAAGGCAAGAGAGGTCTGCTTGATGGCAATCAATGCATCATGCAACCACTCTGAAGCTGAAATTTCTGAAGCTGAATTAGAAGAAGATCAGGTAATTTCTTCTTCTGATTTTACTTCAGAACAATTAAAACTGAATTTAAACTATTATGCAATGATTTAATTAAATCGGAGAAGGAAATAAAACTTCTCAGAGAAAAATTAATTGAATATGTTAATTTATTTTCTAAAAATATTAAACTTAAAGATTATTTAGACAATGCTTCAGAACAAATAATATCCTTCAAAAATAAATTATCTGAGGCTAAGGAGTTTGAAGAATCCCTTAATGGGAGAAGTATCAAACTGATGAATATCACAAGTACAGTTAATGTAAGGATAAATGGCAAACTGGGCTTGGGAGCATCATCTAGTAAGCCTCCTTTGTTACAGAAAAACAAATTATCTACTCCTTTAAGTTTGTTTCTGAAAAAGGAAAAGAAAAATTATAAGATGTAAATAAAGAAACTGAAGTTTTTCACAAGACTAAACAAAAAAAGAAAAATTTTCATAAAATTATATTCAACATAATTTGTCGTACCGAGCTCGACGAAATAACTATTATTCATCGAACACAGATCAACAAACTCTGAACCAAAAATTTCAGTAAAATAATTCTACTAACTACGCTCGATGATCTCAATATGGTTCGTCGAACCGCGATCGACAAACGTGGGGCACAGAGAATGAATATTTTCATTCTTTGAACAGAGTTCGACGAACTCATCCCCATTCGTGGAACGCAGATCGACGAACTTACTTTAATTCGTCAAACCCATAATTTTTTAATAGAAATTTAATTCTTTTAAAACTTTTAATCAAGCTAAAACTTTTATTAATCCTTTTACCTAGTGGATCATTCCTCCTAGGAGATTTCATCCACTAGGTTATAAGGATCAGCCTGAATTTTCCTATATTTTTAGTTATTAGCTTGAAAGAAATCAAGGACCCAAGGTTACCTGGGTCAAGAACACCTAACCTATTTTTATGCAGGTGAAGAAATATCCTACCACAGAGGAATACTGGTATCTGGATAGTGGGTGCTCTAAACATATGACTGGAAGTAAAGCAAATCTAATAGACTTTAAATCAAAGCTTGGACCAAAAGTAATATTTGGAGACTCCAACTGTGGACAAATAAAAGGCTATGGAAATGTCAAAGTTGGAGTAGTTACCTTCAGGAAGGTAGCTTATGTAAGTGGTCTCAAGCATAACCTAATATCCATAAGTCAATTATGTGATGAAGGTTATCATGTACCATTCAATAAATCTTCTTGAATTATTACTTCTAGGGAAAACAAATCTTTTCTAACTGGAATTAGAAAATTCAACATATATGTAGTAAATTTTAAATCTGCTAATTAAGAAATTTGTTTATTTAATCAAATTAGTTCAACCAATGAATTATGGCATAAAAGATTATGTCATGTAAACCTTAGGAATATTGCCAAATTATCTAGGGACAACCTTGTAGAGGACTGCCTTCTAGTTCTTATAAAAAGGAAGGACTCTGCAAGGCTTGTCAATTAAGTTAGTAGACTAAAAATAGTTTTAAATCCATTATTAAAAGTGATTCACTCAGGATTTTGTAGTTGCTACATATGGACCTTTTTGGCCCTATTATTGTACAATGTTTGGGAGGAATGCCATACACTCTAATTGTTCTTGATGACTTCTCTTGATTCACTTGGGTGTTCTTTCTTAGAAATAAGTCAGATAACTTTAAAGTTCTTACAGACTTTCTTAGGAACATGAAGATTGAGTACTCTACTCAGGTTGCATTGATCAGAAGTTATCATGGCACCGAGTTTTAATATGTTCTGATGAAAGAATTCTGTGAGAAGAAAGGTATCAGACATTATTTTTTTGCTCCTAGAACTCCTGAACAAAATGGGATAGTTTAAAGGAAAAATAGAACCCTAATTGAATCTACTGGGACATTTCTTGCAGATGCATACTTTCCCCTATCTTTTTTGGCAGAGTAAGCATAACAAATTATGTTCTTAATAGAAGTTTGATTCATAAACTTAAGGGTAAGACTCCTAATGGAGACGATGACCCGCAATGTTTTAAAGATGGCGACGACGTGCTTACGGATGACCATGTGGAGCATCGCCATAATATCCATCCTGAATGCAAACCAATATATTAATAAGTTTAATTTTAAATAGGGCCAGGTTCTTTTCTCATTGCATGTGCACGAAATCCGGGTGAGTTTTCTCTCTGGTTCTCACTAAAATGGCATATGACATATATGTTGCCTGGTTAGACTATTCATATGCTAAGGATATGGCTAAACACACCCCTAGGGCACACCATATTTATCCTACTTATGACGGGTTAGGATGGCCCAAAATTTTTAGAGATTGGCTTGAGGGACTAGAAAATTATTTTAATTGTAACTTATGGGAGGACCACCAAAAGGTTAACATCGCCCGAGATCAAGTAGTAGGTCAAGCCACATATTTTGGCAAAACGAAGAGCGTCGTGTTGGTAGTTATAAACATACTTGGCGGGCAATGCGTAGCCTACTCTCGGATAAATTTGATCCCGTCTATCTAGGCACTACTTACACCAAGCCTGCGAGTGAGTATCATTATGGCACTAGTTCCATACCTGCCTTTAAGAATTACTATAAACGAAACAACCAGACCAAGCGGAAGATAACTGATGATTTGGCTATCCTTAAACAAGGAAATAAGTCGGTCTAAAATTATATACAACTCTTTAAGGATATGATGGTTAGGAGCGGTGTGAATTAATTGCCTAAAGTCACCCTTTTTAGGTTTCGTAGGGGGTTAAACCCCTACATCCAGGGTAAGTTACTGCGTCATGGTCGACCTGAACACCACCTTTGATGCTGCATTGGAAATTGAGAAGAACCACATTCCTAGAAGTAAAGTTCCCTTGTGTCAGACGATTACTACATGTCAGTCTAGTGGCGTATCTGATCGTGGATCTATTGAGCATTCTACCCCGATTACGCCCATAGACCCTTGTGAGTCTCCCCCAAAGTTACCTACATTAGTCGTTAACTCTCCTAGTGCATCTGAGGCCGTGTCTAGGAATATGCCCGTCACTGATGACGAGGCTAATTATGTTGACGATTTGAGTGACGATGAGTTGATTGGTTACACTAGTTACCTGGATGAGGATTTCTCCCCTAAGGAATCATCTCCACTCCCTTTCGACGATACTTCTGAGGCGTCTACTGTGATTACCATGGATTCTTCTGTGTACCCAGTGTTTGTAGATGTTTCGTCGGTGTTGGAAGAGTCACCTTGGGATGGATGTTTATCTTGGGATGAACTTTGTGATGCACATCCGGGAGATAGTTCATTGATATTATCATCGTTGCTTGAGGTTAAAGATAATTTAGATTCTCCCCAAGATTCGATTTGCCCAATCCTCTATCCTGATTTTGACGATGTACCTAAATCATGGGAAGATTTTGCTAGCGAAGGAAGTGTTTTATTGGGAGATTTTCCTTGTGTGGGAAAGTTATTTTTGGATGACGTTAGCGTTGAGGACCCGAAAGGCATTTCCTTGATGTTATCTCCGTTGCTTGAAGCCCAATCTGGATTAGAAATTATGTCGGGTTCAATTTTGCCAACTTTTGAGACCATTATTGATTATGATTTGGAGGAAGTATCTAGTGGGTTGGACGACATTTTGGCTAAATTAGTAGAGTCATCCTGTGATGAATGTTTATCTGAGAGTGAGTTAGGTGATGCCGATCCGGTTGAGTTTTCTGTAAGGACAAATCTACTGTTTGATCTTCCTTTTGATTTGGATGACTGGCACCGGAGGGATTTTCTTGAATGTTAAATCCTAGTTTTGACAGTGAGTATGACATAGCTCATCCTCCGGAATCGACCATGCTGACTATCCCTCCGGTTCACTTGACTCGATTAGATGACTTGCTAGGACTCGAGATGGTTCTTTTTAGTCTGAGATATATTGATGTGCCCATTTTGGAGACCGTTACAGCTTCTGACTTGGATGACGTTAATTATAAAATTAGAACTACGACTTTGATGCCTATGAAAGTCATCTTTGATTTTAACGCTCCCGTACCCCTGGATTTAACCCAATTACCCTGTGTTTTCGGGTTGAGTCAAATAGTGCATGGGTTCACTCCATACGGTAGCAAGATATTTAGGCGCACTTGTAATAAATAACTCTATATAGTTGCGTCTTATGAGTATTTATATACTTGTTGCTCGCCGAATGAGATCGTGCATGGATTTAAAGCACAAATGCCTTTTGACTTGACTTCGTTTCCACTGTCTGATAAACAAAGTCAACTTGCACTAGTTTATGCCTCTCATGTTCAAAAATTATATAAGCACAGTAGTGAAGCGCTAGCCATACAAATTATATTTTATCAATTTCATGCTAGTTTACATTAAAGAGCATCTCACTATATGATTTGCGATTTAGTTTTGGTGCGTCTCGTCCTTGAACGGTTTCCTTCAAACGCTATAGAAAGTTGGCGAATTTGCGAGCTGGACCTTTTGCGGACATTAATGAAATTAGGACAACACACATTTCTTTTGAGGTTTTCCACTGATTAGGTTAATACTCCTATTTTTAATGTTTCTAATTTAATGTTATATGTTTCTCCACCACTTGAATTATCTGCCTGCCCGTGTGGTTCCACTTTGTTTTCTTATAGGTTTGGTAGTGAGCTTGTGCCTGCATCGCTCTCTTCATCGGTCTTCAATGGAGGTACGTTGGTATTTGATGTAGAAACTTATCTTCCTATATTGCCTGATGTTTTTCCAAGGGTCCCCAGGACTAACTTTTTGCAAGACATGATAATCCAGGTTGAAGTGCTCTTTTCTCCAAATGGTGATGTTCGATGCTACGTGTTACTTGTGGATAATGCTCTCCTGCACCGGTACTCTCAGACCAACTCATCGGTGATGAGTACTTTTGAGCGGGGGAGGATTGATGGAGATGATGACCCGTAATGTTTTAAAGATGGCGACGACGTGCTTACGGATGACCATGTGGAGCGTCGCCATAATATCTGTCCTGAACGCAAATCAATATATTAATAATTAATAATAATTAATTAATTATTATTATTAATTGTTAAGTCATTTTCATGTTTTATTTTATTTTAGCATTTTTATTTTTATTTCATTTAACTAATTCAAGTAATGATGGGTGCTTATAACCATCATAGGTTGTTTTAATTATTTTTCATTTCTTGTATTATGATTGGTGCATATAAGCATCATAAATTTCATTTTAAATTTTGAATTTTGAATTTTGAATGGAGGGAGATTGAGTGGTGTAGGCTATATATAGCCATGTTATGAAGGAATAATTAGAGAATGAAAAATTGAAAACAGAGAATTCAAAATTTTAATTTACCCTCCTCTCTCTTCCCCTCTTGGAAAATTCATTTCCTCCTCCTCTCCCCTCTTGAAATTTCGGCCAAGGCCTTCTCTTCCTCCTTCTTAGCCACCAACCACACCACCACCACCACTTGCAAAAAATGTGCACCACCCTCCATTTAAGATAATTCGGTCAAGGCAATAAAGGTTGCTTCCTTGTGGATTCCTACTCTGGCGTGAAGCGACGAAGGCGGACAAGTTTACTCTCCTTCTGATGTGACTCCGGAGGAGACGTTGAAGAGTGATCCACGTAGAGATAATCGGAATCATCCATTCCGATTGGGTAACGAAAAATTCCTACCTTCGTGTGATTTCTTTTTTCTAGATATTCTTGTTGTGGAAATCCTTGGCGTTGAATTTTGATAGCATTAATTCATCGTGGTTTTCTTCGCTCGGTTTGTGTTTTTCTTGATTGATTTAATTTCAAAAGGGTTTAACGAACCTTCGTATTCTTTTGTTGCGAGAGATCTACCCTTTCCGAATCGTATTTTATTCAGTAGTTCTCTTTTGGTACAACACCGCTCATTCGGACCTTGTAGGTCCCTTTAGCCAGATAGAACATAGGCCTATAGCCCTTGTTCGATCCTAATCGGTTTGGCTACCCGTACGCTAGTATAAAATTGATAACATTAATTACGTGGTGTTGCGTAGATCGAGTGTGCGAGTGTAGAATTTTGCTTGTAGAGAGATATTCGTGTGCGTCCATAGATATATTTCGGTGTGAACGTGCAAGCCTGCATAACCTCCCTATGATTTACTTAAAGGGAAGAAACCTATAGTAAATAGTTTTAAAGTCTTTTGATGCAAGTGTTATATTCATAATAATAACAAGAAACACCTTAGGAAATTTGAAGCCAAAGCTGCAGAGGGAATTTTCCTTGGATATTCCCAAGTCAGCAAGGCTTATAGGGTTTTTAATAAATCAACACTAAAAATGGAAGAGTCAATTCATGTATCTTTTGATGAGGCTAACATGTTTAATAAGGATAAGGATTATTCTACCATATACTCATTGTAGGTACCCTATCTGTGTGAGAAGTTGGATTATTTAAACTTTAAACAATAGGTTACTCTTCATCCCTCTCTACAGATTGATGCAGAAAGTGATGAAGATTATGTTGAAATTGCTGAACCAACAACAGCAAATGTAATTCCACAAGAGGATTTAACTCCACTAGCTGTTGATGTACTAACTCCACCTACTGATCTTTTCACACTTAGAGATCACCCTATATCTCAAGTGTTTGGAGACATATCAGTTGGTGTGCAAACAAGGCATCAACTCAACCAAGATCAGATGCATGCTTACTTCATATCTCAAATTAAGCCTCAATCCATTAAAGATGGAGAGCAAGATCCCCACAGGATTATTGTAATGTAAGAGGAGCTCAATCAATTTGAGAGGTGTAGAGTTTGGGATTTAGTTCCAACACCCAAACACAACTCAGTCATTGGAACTAAATGGGTCTTTAGGAACATGATTCATGCACAAGGAGTTATATTAAGACACAAAGCAAGGCTGGTAGCCCAAGGATATTCATAGGAAGATGGCATTGATTATGATCAAACCTTTGCTCCTGTTGTAATACTTTAAGCTATCATGATCTTTCTTGCTTATGTTGCATTCCAGAACTTCAAAGTATATCAGATGGATGTAAAAAGTGCCTTTCTAAATGGAGAACTTAAATAGGAAGTATATGTTGAACAAACTCTAGGTTTTATTTCTTCAACTCATCCCTCTTATGTTTTTGAGCTGCATAAAGCCCTTTATGTTCTAAAGCAAGCTCCAAGAGCTTGGTATGAGACCTTAGCTAGTTTTCTTTTAGAGCATAAGTTCATTAGAGGCATTGTAGATAGGACTTTATTTATTGGACATAATAAATCTAAATTTTTTCCTAGTACAAATATATGTAGATGATATAATCTTTGGTTCTACTGATTCCAAACTATGCAAAAGGTTTTCTGGCCTGATGCATTCAAAGTTTGAAATAAGTTGAATGGGTGAACTATCCTACTTCCTTAGTCTTCAAGTGAAGCAAACCACTGATGGTATCTTTATTTTCGAGTCTAAATGTGTTAAAGAACTACTTAAAATATTTGAGATGTCAGATTCCTCAGCCAAAAAAAACCCCATTCCCTCGAATGTTGTAGTTGACTCTGATTAATAGGACAAACCAGTTGATCAGAAAACATATAGGGCTATTGTTGGGTCCTTATAGTATCTTACATCTAGTAGGTCTGATATTATGTTTGCTACTTGTTTTTGTGCTAGATTTCAAGTAAACCCTAAAGAATCTCACCTTATTTTATTAAAAAGGATTTTTAGATATATAAAGGGTTCTCCAAATTTAGGACTATGGTATCCTACTGAGTCAGAATTTGAATTAACTAGATTCTCAGATGCTGACTTTGCTGGACGTTCAGTTGACTGGAAAAGCACATCAAGAACTTATCAATTCCTTGTGATAGGCTTGTGTCCTAGTTTTTCAAGAAGCTAACATCTATGTCAACTTCAACTACTGAAGCTGAATACATAGCAGCAGGTTGTTGTTGTTCACATATTTTGTGTTTTCAAAACAAACTTCTTGATTATGGTTTCAACTTAAATAATTCAACCATATTTTGTGATAATACCAGTGCAATTTCAATTACACAAAATCCAGTGCATCATAGTAGGACCAAGCATATAGAGATAAGGCATCATTTCATTAGAGACAATGTGGAAAAAAATAAAATAAATCTTGTCTTTATCTCGACTGATTTATAAAGGGCAGATATTTTCACCAAACCCCTAGATGAAAAGAAACATCTGTTCTTCCTAAATCAGCTAGGTATGATTAATGGAGTAGCTATAATTTGATTTTTGTTTGTGGGCGACAAATTTTCCATTTTTCTTCGAACGGAGATCGACGAACTGTGAACTCTTCATGGAGTGGTCGTCGAATGGAGATCGACGAACCTTCCTTTGTAAAACTTTTCGTCAAACGGAGATTGCCGAAGTTTGTTTCAGAAAATTTTTCGTCAAACGGAGAACGACGAAAGGTTTTCTTCTCTTCAAACTTAGATCGACGCTTTTATTTCTTTGAGAGATTTTTCATCGAACTGAGTTCGAAGTTTTTTATTTTTCGCTGGACGGAGTTCTCTTGCACTTGATCTTCTCTATTTATAAGACAATAATGGTGATTTCTGCAGCGACTCTCTCCGGGATGAAGTTTGACGCCATTTTGTACATATATATTGATTCCTTCAATCACTCTGACCAGATATTCAAAGACATTCTCCAGTTGTTTGAGGCTCAACAACTACGGAAGTTCATGACTACCAGGACAAAGCTTCCTGTATCTGAGATAAACGAATGGGTCTCTACTGCAAGGAATCCTAACACCTCCACAATCCTTGGATCAAGATCTGGACAACAGGTTCCTCTTACACCTATTATTCTTACAGA
Organism: Platanthera zijinensis; assembly: GCA_039513925.1. Classification (NCBI taxonomy): domain Eukaryota; kingdom Viridiplantae; phylum Streptophyta; class Magnoliopsida; order Asparagales; family Orchidaceae; genus Platanthera; species Platanthera zijinensis. The sequence continues at coordinate 117,702,333 of CM077086.1, read as the reverse complement.
AATTTTTGGAATTATTAATTGGGAAGATGAAATAGAACTATCTAGTGCTGAGTTTGATGATATGTTAGAAAGGATGGGTCACTCCTACGGAAACCCTAATCATTTGCGAAAGAAAAATCTTTCTGTTGAATATAAGTTTTTGGGTGATGTTATGGGCAAGGTAATCTTGGGTAAGCATACTGCTCATGATTACATAACCAGACACCAGTTTTTGTTGATGAGTGCCTTGGTGAATCAAAAGTAAGTTAACTGGGGAGGAATTCTGTTTGATTCTATTAAGAAAAAGGTGAATAATAAGGATGTAGGATATGGCAGGATTTTAGGCATCTTCCTGTTAGACAAGTGCCCTGAACTCCAGGTCTCCCAGACCATCCATATAAATGCATCCAAAAGGCTGAAATCTACCTTATTTGGAAGATGGGAGAAGGTCATCCCTAAGACTTCCAGGGCTAGTTCTTCCAGAATAGTTTTTTAAGGCACAAGGCCTGCTCCAGCCACTCACCCAACCCTAGCAGAAGCCTATGCTCCTCACATTTCTTCTCCCCCTCCATCTCCATACCATTCCCCCAGACAACTATCACTCACTCTATCTGCACAACTTCCATCATCAACTCCACCTGTTGATGTTTCTCTTCCCCAGTCCCCTTCTACTCTTTAGACCACCTTATCAGAAGAGATTACTACAACATCCTTTCATCCATATTCTCCAGTTATTCAATCACCTCTACCATCTCATCTTATTGAGGACATTCCTTCTACCTCTTTTCCAATATTCAATATACTCTCTCCTCCATCTCCTCCTTATTCACCAGTTCAGGAATTTATTCTAGATGAACTCCCATCTATCATCCCGCCATCTTCAATTCCACAAGCATTCACAATCTGTCCAAACTGTCATCAACCTTCCATTACATCTACTTCCACTAAAAATCCACCATCTGCATCTACTCAGAACTCTTCTGAGTTTATGTATTTGGATTTTCCTTCTATTGTTAAAAATCTTATTGAATTTATTACTCCTACCCTCAAAAAATTAATAGAAGAAGCAGTAGCACCTATTGTTGCTTCTCTTACTTCCCTATCTTCTCAACTTGCCGCCTCCTCTATTGTACCTTCATCCAGGGGCCTGGATTGAAGTTTCCCTAGATCTAGGTAGGGGGAGATGCCTAGTTAAGAAGCTCTATTAGCTCTTGCTCCAGTCCCAGCAGCAGAATTAGTTATTTTTCAAGATACAGATATGCTCAGTACAGTTGAAGAAGCAGTTGCAGAAACTCCTTAAGTTGCTATTGTTGGTGATGTGTTCATTCAACCCACATTCAACTTGAATTCTTTATTATCAGAATTTGATACTCTGCATAGGCATTTTCCAGTTTTTGAGAATTCTAATAAGACTATTGTATGTTTTACAACTCCTATTAGTTCCTCGGTTCTAGAACAACTTAGAAACAGTCTTTCAGTTATTTCTCCTAGTAATAATCCAGTCCCTAAGACTATAGCAGCTATTGAGAAAGAAGATCATATATAGAAAGTCTTTTTCCCTTCAACTTATGCATTGGATGAATCCCCAATGCCAAATTTTGATGACTTTTTTTTGGAGAAATAGAACAAGATGATAATGTAAATATACAAGATGATACAGATATTGTCCATACACAGTCATAAGTACGAGTTCATGATATGACTGATTTGCTTAAACAGATTGATGAGTTATATGATTTGCATGAAGATGAATCTGATGATGAAGAATCTGATGAGTCAGATGACTCTAGTTCCAAGAAGAGAAAGAAGAAGAAAAAGAAGGCTCATGTAAAGGTTGCTCCTCAACCTTCCTCCACAGATGACATTCCCTACTACATCCTACATGGGATTACTCTCACTCTAATACTCCACACTGGATGAGATATTCTTAGAATAAGTAGAAATACAGAAAGAAGAGTAGGAGATACTCTCCACCTCCACATCTAGGAGAGGTCCACCTCCACCTCCTCCACCAGTAGTAGGAGCAACAAGAAACATTTCTCAAAAGCCTACACCTTATCAACTTTCTAAGGCCAGTCAGAGCAGACCCTCTAGGTCAGGATCACAAGGCAGAAGGCAGCATTCATGCCAAAGTAAACAGCAGTAGTAGTCAAGCATAGAAAGGCTCCTTCTCATACCTATGATCCAGAGTTGGATCCAAATTTTAGAATGACTAGATTCAAAGAATTATTACTTTGTCAAAGATAAAGAAAGCAAGAGAAGAAGGTAAAGACATATCTCAGTTCACCACTATGTCCTCCTTCAGGCAAAAAGAATTTGAAAGGTATTCTAAGAAGAGCTTATTTAATATTGATGAATATATGAGCTTACATCCAGAAGCTGTAGTACCAAGGAAAACATCTCTAAAGATAATTAGCTCTCAAGACTTGAAGTTGACTCAAAGTGAAGCTGTAGATCATAACAGAAAGATGGTCTTCACAAATCCTTCATCTGATAACTCTAAGAAAGACTCTTAATTTCTAATTTACTTTAACTGTGTTTATATTGATAAACTCTTAAAGCACTTATACTTTATATCTGTCGAAAGTTAATTTTTCTGCGAGATATTTATTGTTTTTTATTTTTCTATATGTAGATAGTATCCTCACCCAAATAAGGGGAGATTGTTGGAACCCTATGTTGGGTATTGTCTCCACAATACCCATATTTGCATGAAGTCACCCTTTGAACTAAGATTAATTAAGTTGTATTTGACATCTGTGTTCTAGTGTATGTTTGCAGATCTTCAGTTCTAAGTATAGACCAATGTAAGTCTACAGTGGGTCAGGAACACAGGACCACTCAGTGTAATCCCTCACTGGGTGATCCAAAGTATTGACTCATGTGTAGCCTCTCAATTGGGATACACTTCATATTCAAACTTTGGAGCAAAAGATGGAGATAAGTCCAGAAGGAAATCTTACATGAATTTCTTGAAAAATAATCTCTAAGTCCATATCTCGAGAAGTTGTCTCAGAGTTCTCGAGAAGTATGACATAGTTCTCGAGAGGCTCAGACTCTACTTCTCGAGAAGTCAGGACAGTTCAAGAATTTCCCTAAGTTGAAGTTCTCGAGAAGTACTCCTTAGCTCTCAAAAAGTTCTGCTTTCTCTTTAGGAATTGGACTCAAATCAAGTTCTCGAGAACTATTCCATAAGTTCTCGAGAAGTATTCAGTTCAGGTATTTCTTTATAAGTTGACTCAAAGTAAAGTTCTCTAGAAGTGTTATATAAGTTTTCGAGAAGTTTTTGTTCTCGAAAAGTTTTCTGTCAAGTTCTTAAAAAGTCGATTTAGGTCTCGAGAACTATAATCCCGTGTTCTCGAGAAGTCCAAGGCTATTTCAAGGAGATCAGTGATCGAGATGCAGCCATAGTTTTCAAAAGCTTAGTACATAGTTCTCGAGAACTATCTCAACTTCTCGAGAACTAAGTTCATCTTTTTCCAGAAATTTTCTCCAAGTCCAGATCGGCCGGAATTTAATTCAACCCAACAAGATTGGTCCACATGTCAGCATTTATGATAATTCAAACCGTTAGAGACATCCTATATAATGTCTTCTCATTAACACATAACCCTAAGAAGGATTAAGAGATTGATCGAGCAATTCCTTACTTTCCAAAATCGTTGGTTCGGCCGCATTTCTCTCAAGCCCGACGACCTCAAGCCGCTGCCCACGCTCTCGTTCTGATCGATCTTCATCTCTTCGACTATTAGAAGTGATTTGCATCATTGATCTAAGAAGATCTACTGGTTCAAGAAAGGTTATATTCTTCATCATCCAGTAGATTCAAGAATTTCTCAGGTCAATCTACAAGGTTTCTTCCACAAATCTGAAAAGGGCCGCAACTTCAAGAAGAAGACCTAAAGATATATTTCTTGCAGATCTGAGATATTTTGTGCTTATATTTTTCATATCTTTTGTAAAACTTGTAGGAGATTAATCTCTGAGTGTAGGAGCGTGGTTATCCGAGTTGTAGGAAAAGTTCATCTTTCGAGTGTAGATCCATTTGGATCGAGTTTGTAGGAACGTGGTTTCGAGGCGTAGGATTGGTTTTCAATCCGAGATAGTGGAGTAGCCAGATCTAGTGATTTGCTAGAACGGTTTGGTAAAGTGGACGTACCCAAGGACGGGGAACCACTATAAATTTTTTGTGTACTTCTATGATTGCTTGATTGCATGTGCTAGATCTTTAAATTTTTATTCTGCAAACAAACGCACAACTCACCTATTCACCCCCCTCTAGGTGATTTAGGTTGACAACTTATCTTTTTCACCCTATTAATGATTTGGGCTAGAATCACTATCATTTGTTTAAGATGATTAGCTTGACCAATTATGTATAGTCTAGGTCATAGGTTATTCTTTCCAGGGTTGCAACTTCAAGAGAAATCAAGAGAAAAATAAGTTCAATAGATATAGAAATTCACTTGATGAAAGCAGAGCGCAGTTCGACGATCGCTGATCTCAGCTCGACGAACTCAGTGTTTTACATCTGAGCTTTGCTCGATGAAATCTGAGCTCCATTCGATGAACACTGACCTCTACTCTAAAGCTCACCTCAACGATAGCCAGCATCAGCTCGATAAAAGCCAAGCTCAGCTCGATGAACAACCAAGCTCAGTTCGGCGAATTACTTATCCAGTTCAACGAACTCCTTTCTCAGGTCGCAAAATCTTTAGTCAGTTCGACTAATTTTCTGTAGTGACTCAGACGGTTTATACTCAAAAGTAAATTATTTTTAAATAGCTAATTCCAACCTGTAATTCTCTGCTATTTAAAACAGAATATTCTGAATAAATATGGCCATTTCTGGAAGCATTAAATACGGATTGATCACAGAGAATTCATTCTAAATATTCATCATGGCAGTTAAGGAATAAATTTATATCCAATATTCAAATACAGCCGTTACAAATTCTCAGAGACTCCTCGGGCTATTAAAGGATTGTTTTCAAAATTAAAATACTTGGATTTCTTCTCAAGAATATATACTCAAAAAATTTTATCTGCTGAACATTGATAGACATATGGACAAGTGAGACATCAGACAGAAATCAACACACAGAGTTCTAGAATATCTTCTCCTCTCCAAGAGATAATCAATCTTTCATCTGTCTAAAAGCTCTACTGGAGAGAAATACAATTGTTGAAGGCCTACACATAGAGTTCTTGAATATCTTCTACTCTCCAAGAGACAATCAATCTTTCATATATCTAAAAGATTAACTGGAGAGAATTACAATTATTGATGGCCTACACCCTGAAGAGAAGTCTCCCTCACCTGATTACAATCTCTACACAAATCAGGTGGATGTTTTAGCTTCATCATCCACTCAGTCTTCTCAGAGAAATTTGAAAGAGAAGACAATATCACTTTTAGTTTTATTTTTTCTAACTGTGTACAGAGTTATAACTCCCTTCAAAAGTTTACCCCCTTGGTTTTTAAGTCACCTGATAAAAAGACTTTGGTTTGGTTTTTGGGCACCTGATCAAAAGTTCAAAGGGCTGATAGATCTCCCTTAGAAAAATTGATCTTGTGGTGGCAGGGCACCTGAGCAAAAACCTGTGGTGGTCGGGCACCTGAGCAAAAACCTGTAGTGGATTCCTACCAGGGTGGTAGAAGAGTGGATGTACCCAGGTTTATTGGGGAACCACTATAAATTACTTGTATGGATTGCCTTTAAAAGTTTTATTTGTGTGCTGTGATTTTTATTTTTCATATACATATATATCACCTACTTTAATCTGCTATGAAAACAAGTTAATAATTTTTAAAATACTCTATTCACCCCACCCCCCCCCCCCTTAGAGTTAAGTTAGATTTATCCCTCACTTTCAATTGGTATCAGGGGTTGGTTATTTTTTTTCACTGGCTAACACCTGAAGCAAAAGATCTTTGATAGATATTATTTACTCTAGTTTGTTCTTTTTCTCATGGCAGAAAATAAAGAGTATTAAAGCACCAGACCTCTAGTGTGCAATCTGAATAATTTTTCACTTGGAAGGCAAGGATAAGACTTTATATGAATTATATTGATGAGGACATCTATAATTTTATTTTGATAGGACCACCACTATTAGTAGTGGCAACTACAAGCACTAGTGAAGTTCCACCACCTAAGTGGACTGATGCTCAGAAGAAGGCCAAGATTATTGATTCCGCTGCAATGAACTTTCTAGCCCAGACTATGTCAGATGACATATTCCAGAAAGTTGCTGAATGCATTTCAGCAAAGGCAATCTGGGATTCTCTCAATGTTATGGTTGCAGGATGTGTAGATGAAAGAAAAGAAAGGAGATAACATCTGATCTCTCAGTATGAGAACTTCAAGAAGGAAGAAGCATATCAGTTGTTGATATGTACAATAGACTTAGGTTTATAATTAAATAGTTGAAATCATTGGACAAGAATATCACATCGATAGAGATAAATGACAAGATCCTTATGCGCTTCCATAGAACATGGGATTCAAGGATCTTTCCATTCATAGAAGCCAGATTCCTCAATGAAATCTCTATAGAGACCTTGTTGGGCAAGCTCAAATCTTATGAACAGCTCATCAAGACCAGAGAAGTAAAATAAAGAACCACTTCTTTAGTAAAGAAAGAGAAAATCTTTGCTTTTAAAGAAATTGAAGAAGCAGAAGTCATTCCAGACAATGAAGAACTAATGAGTCTTTTGGCTAAGAGATTTTACAAGATTGTAAGGAAGGACTTCATGAGAAGATCAGCCAGAAATGATGGTAAGCCAAGGTATGACAAGACTCCTACAAAAGAGATTGTTTGTTATAGGTGGAGGAAACCTGGACATATACTTCCAGAATGTCCAGAGAACTAGAAGAAAGAGAAGAAGAAGAAGGAGAAGCACTCTAAGAAGTATACTCATAAGCCCTCCTCCAGCAAACACAATAAGAAGGAGAGGGGCTTTGTTACTGAAACATGGAAAGAATCTGAGGATGAATCTTCATCCAGCTCCAGTGAGGATGAAGAAGCGAAGGCCAGGGAGGTCTTCTTGAGGGCAATCAATGGATCATGCAGCCACTCTAAAGCTGAAATTTTTGAAGTTGAGTCTAAATCAGAAGAAGATCATGTAATTTTTTCTTTTGATTTTACTTCAGAAAAATTCAAAACTGAATTTAAACTATTATGCAATGATTTAATTAAATCTGAGAAGGAAATCAAACTTCTCAGAGAAAAATAAATTAAATATGATAATTAATTTTGTTAAAATATTAAACTTAAAGATGATTTAGACAAAGCTTAGGAACAAATAATATCCTTAAAAACTAAATTATCCGAGGCTAAGGAGTTTGAAGAATACCTTAATGGGTGAAGTACCAAACTGATGAATATCACAAGTATAGTAAATGCTAGGCTAAATGACAAACTGGGCTTAGGAGCTTCATCTAGTCAGCCTCCTTTATTATAGAAAAACAAATTATCTTCTCCTGTAAATTTTGTTTCTGAAAAAGGAAAAGAAAAATTATAAGATGTAAATAAAGAAACTGAAGTTTTTAACAAGACTAAACAAAATAAAAAGAAAAAGTTTCATAAAAATTATATTCAACATAATTCGTCGAACCGAGCTCGATGAAATAACTATTATTCGTCAAACTCAGATCGAAGAACAATGAACCAAGAATTTCAGTATAATTATTCTACTAACTGCGCTCGACAATCTTAATATGGTTCGTCGAACCCTGATAGACGAACATGGGGCACAAAGAATGAATATTTTAATTTTGTGAACGGAGTTCGACGAACTCATCCCCATTCGTTGAACGCAGATCGACAAAATTTCTTTAAATCGTCGAACCCAGAATTTTTTAACAGAAACTTTAATTCTTTTAAAAAATTTAATCAAGCTAAAACTTTTATTAATCCTTTTACCAAGTGGATCATTCCTTCTAGGAGATTTCATCCACTAGGTTATAAGGATCTGCCTGAATTTTCTTATATTTCTAGTTATAAGTTTGAAAGAAATCAAGGACCCAAGGTTACTTGGGTCAAGAACACCTAACCTATTTTTTATGCAGGTGAAGAACTATCCTACCACAGAGGAACAGTTGTATCTTGATAGTGGGCGCTCTTAACATATGATTTGATGTAAATCAAATCTAACAGACTTCAAGTCAAAGCTTGGACCAAAAGTAATATTTAGAGACTCAACCTATGGACAAACATAAGGCTATGGAAATGTAAAAGTTGGAGTAATTTGTTGGTACCCTGGATGTGATTTGGCTTATATAATCCCTTTCCGGCCCCTCTTGATCCATATAACTATATATGATCATGTAACACCCCTATCCGTCGGATAGCATATAGCAGAAGGTCCGGCCGGGGCCCGACGCCATATACTACGGACAGACCGGTTGGTTACGCATTGAAACCATACAACTAATCAGAGCGTCCTACACAACACCTAGCGGAAGCAAATTTAATTAAGTTGCAAAAAGATAAGAACCCTGCCACAAATCATGAATGTCCACTACAACCCAGGAATGAGTACATACACAAAAGAGAACTGGCCTTAAGGCCTTACAATGTTCACTTAACAAAATAGTGTCTTCCAAACCTCGGCACGCAGGCCGGCCACACATGAGTACAAGAGGTAAAACACTCAAAGCAAGGCCTTCGGGGGCCAGCACAGCAACTTGGGCTTTAGCCCGCTATTTACCTCTCGGCTCCGCAGCACCTGCAAGCAACAACCCACCGCACAGTGGTAAACAAAGGCAACGGTCAGCAATGCTGACCAAATTATAACGATTCCGCCCCCAAACCAGGGCGGCAAAGCTTCTTCCCTGCACTTGTTAGCAAAACACGCAACACATCCAAACAAGCATCTCAACATAGGTGCACGCTCTCACGGCCGTACACCCCGTGCTCTCAGGGCACTTACTCGGCGAAGCCAGTCCGAACCCCATCCGGTCCTCGACTCCACCACCACCCCCAGGATGGCAATCTTTGTGAGCATTTAGTCTTCTCAGCCGCAGCCTAGACTCGATCTCCAAATCTCAGTAAGTCCCACGTAAACTTTAGGTTGCTTTAACCGAGCAGGTGGAGCGGGTAGAGGGCTACTAGTCCGTTGCTCACTCCACCACTGCCATTTGGCCCTTTGGCGCGGACTAAGCTTTCCCCAGTCCCAAATAACGATCAAACACGGTACTTAGCCCTGCTAAGTACCCGGTTGGCTCCCAGGCCACCGATATGACAGAACTACATTTCCGTCCAAGATTTTCGGGTGCACCTCGGGTTTCACCCCCAAGGCTCCCTGCCGCAATCAAACATGATACATAGCCCCACTATGTTCCCGGCTGGCACCCAGGCCACCGAGATGGCAGAACTTCGTTTCTGCCCAGATTTCCGGGTGCACCTCGGGGTTAATCCCCAAGATTCCCTGATGCATTCTACCGCATAGCAACCCGAAAACAACCACAACGCTCGGAGTCTTCTCCGGCTAAAATATGCATAACAAAACATCACCGATCCGGAACACACGTCCGGGTAGGCTTCACACAACATGCCTATGTCCGTACTACGATTCCGGACTCTAACAAGGGGGACTTTACTTATCTACCCCAAGGAATACCACGATCTCGCCCCACACTCGCGGGAGAGGGGTTTTCCCATGCAAAGGAAGAAGAGCTTCACATGCTCAAGAAGAGAATCGTTACCCTTTCACTTTTCCTCGGCGCCATGACGATCCACTCGGATGGAAAGCACCGTATCGGCCTCGCCTTCGCGGATCCGGACTCGGATCGAGAATCGGAGCTCCGAAGCTTCTCCGGTGGCCGGATCTTGAACTCCTCCTTCCACCTTGCTCTCCCTTCTCTCTAAAATCTTAGAGAGAGAATGGCCAAAGGAAAATGGGTTTCTAAACCCTATTTCCCGACTATAACCACCCAGGAGCAGCCCCCCACCGTCGGATCCAAAGCCAAGGAAACGAACGATCGAGATTAGATCTGAAATCCCAAAAACTGGGCCGAACACGGATTGACACACGGGCGTGTGTCTGGCCGTGTAGCTCATTCGCCGATCGACACGGGTCAAATTGGTATCAGACTACTGGTTTCGGTCAAGCTTAAATGAATTCGTGACGAATTCACTTTAAGGGTGGTGAGCACATGTATGTGCGTCATCGTTATAACATGAAAAGAACCCATGAATGTCCACTTAGGAATGAAAATACACATGTTTGGGGAACCTGCGTGTTCCTATAATTGCTTTTTGCAATTTTGTTCGGTCCCTTATTGGTGTTCTGTACGATTGTAGGTGTACGAGTGTGGCGCGTGGCAGTCTGAATGCACACTTTCTGGAAAAGTACTGCACCCAGCGACGTGTCGGAGACCCCTACGTCTTTGGAAACCATAAGAAGGGTGGTTGAAGCGGTGTTCGCTGTGACCAACGCAAATCATGGGAGTAATGTGCAACCATTTGTCCCTGAGGTGGCCCCAACATCGGGTGGTATGTTGGAGCAAAGGGCATTTGGGGGTCAAGTAGAGCAGCAGGGGAGCCTAACTGTGGCGCAGGGAGCGCATTCGGTGGACGCATATTTGCGGACGTTCCTTATGGTAAGGCGCTACCCAGGCTTTGAATGGGAAAGCGAGCAATCTATAGTGGATAGATTTTATAACGGTCTGCGCAGCGAGTTGCGTATCCTACTGCTAGGACCAAAGTTATTGGATTCCGAGCTTTGGTGGAATCGGACAGAGCTTTGGAAGTGGAGTTGGGGGAAACCCACCGAGTACCGGTGAATATGGTACCAAACCTTACAGATCCTATAAGGACTGCGTATCGAAAGATGACGAGAGAAGAGGCTGGGTCATCTACTACCCAAACTACCGTCAAATGTTATTCTTGTGGCAAGAAAGGGCACCTCGCCAGAGAGTGTTGGGAGAGTGCTCAGAAGACAAGGAAAGTTTTGGCAGGAACAGTCGGAGATCCTGTGGCAAAAGATTCGGTGGTCAAGCGGACAACTTCAAAATCTGGGTACCGTAGGTGGTACAAGAAGGCTAGGAGGTCGGGTCTAGTCCCTTCCTCTAGCACATCCGGAGCGACTACAGTCCAAACCCTGGATGAATGCTTTGTTTGTGGAAAGCCGGGGCACTATGCCCGGGATTGTTGGTTTGGACGCCCAATGTCCAAAAAGAAGTCAGGGGCAATATCTGAGGAGAAGGGAAAGGCGGTGGCATTCGTCACACCGCTGTTTACTCCGGTCCAACTGGAATGGACAGCCTTGGCCAGCAGGAGGCCGTGTGGCCGACCGTCGGGAAGACAGGTATGGTTTAATTGATAGCAATTTAGCTTCTTATACCTGCCACCCTTTTGCGTGTTAGCTTAGGACTGGAGGTTCTAGGTTTTGTTTGGATTATTGGCAATCCGGCGAGAGCATTGTTCGATACGGGAGATTCGCGCACCTTTTGTCCAAGGGATTTATATCATGTATTGAAGTACCTTCTTCGATGGCAAAGGACAAATTGGATGCGTTGTGGCGTTACGGATGTTCAATGCGCGCGAAAAGAGATTCTGTGTTGCAAGGTTACGGTTTAGGGGTCAGGGATTCGACGTGCAAGCGTCGTTACTGCCATCATGGGAGGCTTTGAAGCCTGAGCCTACATTGGGTAGTATCTCGGGTATATTCCTGATGTGTTTCCCTGGAGTCCCTCCGTAGCGAGCAATCGTTGTCGTGAGTGAGCTGGCGCCAGGTGCCAAATCTGGGTCATGCTCTCCTCATAGGCTAACGCCTAATGAGTTGGCAGAACTGAAAGTTCAATTTGAAGAGCGTATGGATGAAGGTTTTGTGCGTCCAAGTTTGTCGTCTTGGAGCACACCGGCCCTCTTCGTGTAGAAGAAGGACGGGAGTTTGCGGCTCTGAATCGTTTATGAAGAACTGAGCAAGTCGTTAAAAGAGATCAAGTACCTGATCCCAAGTGTTGGCGATCTGTTTGATCAGTTGGGTGGGTCATCGGTGTACTTAAAGCGGGATCTTAAGTCTGGTTACTATCAGCTGAGAATCAGGGAAGTGTTATCCCAAAGACAACGTTCAAAACAAGATATGGTCATTTCGAGTTTACGGTCATGCCGTTCGGGCTGACTAATGCGCCATCGGTGTTCATGGTTTTGATGAACAAAACGTTCAGGGAGTACGCTAAGGAGTGTTGGGATCGTCTTTATTGACGACCTATTGGTGTGCTCGCAGTACGAAGTAGATCGCCTCAAGCACCTGTGTTTGGTTTTGGAGACGCTAAGGAGGAACGAGCTATACGTAAAGTTCTCCAAAGGCGAGTTTTGGTTATCCTCAGTGGCATTCCTTGGTCACGTAGTTAGTGGGGAAGGTGTTGCGGTGGATCCGGCGTAGATTGTTGCGATACGAGAGTGGCCTGTGTTGTCTTTGGTAGAGGAAGTCCGGAGTTGCTGGGGCTTGCCGTCTATTACAGGCGCTTCGTAGAGAACTTCTCGCGGGTAGCGTTACCTCTCACGAAGTTGACAAGGAAGGATCAGAAATTCTTGTGGACGCAAGAGTGCGTGCAAGCTTTTGAGGAGCTGAAGAGGCGGTTGACCACGGCGCCAGTGCTAAGTTCGTCGAGTGGGACCGAGGGCTTTGAGTTGTATAGCGACGCTTCGGGTAGCGGTTTGGGCTGCGTGTTGTTGCAGCATGGTAGCGTGATAGCGTATGGATCGCGTCAGCTAAAGGTGCATGAAAGAAATTATCCGGTGCACGACTTGGAGTTGGCGGCCGTGATATTTGCACTCAAGTTGTGGAGGCACTACCTATACGGAGTAAGGGTCGACATATACACCGATCACAAGAGCCTAAAATACTTGTTGGATCAAAAGGATCTCAATATGAGGCAGAGGAGGTGGATGGAGTTCCTGGGGGACTACACCTTCAAAATACATTATGTACCCGGGAAGGGCAACGCAGTTGCGGATGCGCTGAGCCGCAGGGCTCCCGCCCGAGCCAACTGGTTGTCGGTGCATGATGAGCGGCTAGTGCGGGAGTTGGAGGAGCTTGAGATCTGTTGCGTGGACAAGCAGACGAGCGCCAAAGCAATGTTAAACTAGACAGAGGTGCAGTATGACCTGGCTGACCGGGTTCGGCAGGCATTGGAGTTAGATGACTCCATGAAAGAGCTTTTGGAGGCCGCTTTGGATGGGTCAAATTCCCAGTTCTCGGTAGAAGATGGGTTATTAAGGAAGGATCATCGTTTGTGCGTCCCAAGTGGGGTAACCTCCGGGCGGAGTTGATGTACGAGGCTCATCATACCAAGTACTCAATCCACCCAGGGAGCATGAAGATGTATCGTGATCTCAAAAAGTTGTTTTGGTGGCCGGGGCTTAAGAAAGATGTGGCGTTGTACGTGGCTAAATGCCAAACGTGCGCCTTGGTGAAGGCGGAGTGCCAAAAGCCGGGAGGATTTCTGAAGTCCTTGCCTATACCGGAGTGGAAATTCGACGATATATCCATGGACTTTGTGCACGGGTTGCCAAGGTCGCAGAAGTGGAACGACGCCATCTGGGTGATCGTAGATCGGCTAACTAAGGTGTCGCATTTCATTCCGCATAGGAAGGATGATCCAGTGGAGAAATTGGCAAAGTTGTACGTTGACAATATTGTCAGGCTGCATGGAGTGCCTCGTAGCATTGTGAGTGATCGCGATGGGCGGTTCACGTCAAATGATTGGAGGTTGGTGCAGCAGATGCTGGGGACAAAGTTAAAGTTCAGTACAGCTTTCCATCCGCAGACGGATGGGCAGACCGAGAGGGTCAATAGAACGTTGGAGGACATGCTACGCATGTGTGTTCTGGATTTCGGTAAGCATTGGGAAGACCACCTTTATTTGGTGGAGTTCGCGTACAACAACAGCTACCAAGCGAGTATACAAATGGCGCCCTTCGAGGCCCTGTATGGTAGGAAGTGTCGCACGCCGTTATCATGACTTGAAACGGGTGAGGCAAGGTTGTACAAGAAGCAGGAGGTGGAGAATGCTACCTCATTAGTGCGGATCATTCGGGAGCGCTTGTTGATCGCTCAGGACCGGCAAGTGAAGTATTACAATGCCAAGCACCGGAACGTGGAGTTCGCGGTAGGCGATTGGGTATATCTGAAAGTGAAGCCGTTCAAGGGGGTTTCGCGGGTGAGATGCTTGAAGAAGCTGAGCCCAAGATACCTTGGACCTTTTGAGGTTCTGGAGCGAGTCGGCGAAGCGGCTTACCGTTTGAGGCTATCGGAGGAATTGGGTGGTTTGAATGATGTGTTCCACATTTCTGTGTTGCGGAAGGCGGTGCAAGAGCCTTCGCAAGTGATCGCGGTTGATCAGGTGCCGGTTGAGGAATGGTTGACAACGAAAGTCAAGCCCATATCTATTGAGGATTTAGAAGTCAAGCGGCTTCGGAACAAGGAAATCAGAATGGTGAAGGTCCGTTGGGATAACTGCGGACGCGAGGAGCTCTCTTGGGAGCGATAGAAGGCAATGCGCGAGGAGTACCCCGATTTGTTCCCCTCAGGTACTCGTTATGTTTATTTTGTGTAGTCTCTGTTCTTAATTTCGGGACGAAATTCTCTTAAGGGGGAGGGAGTTGTAAGACCCCAACCTCGGAGATGATCGCGTTCGGGCACCGTTTTGAGGGTCAAAACGGTGTCGGGTGGAAAATGGTCAACATGAATTTTGTTCGTCTCGACGAGATCTACAACTTTCATGTTGACCACTTTTCGATTTGAGGTCATCTCAGGGGCACACGGCCAGGCACACGGCCGTGTGCCTACCCGTGTTCAGTGGTCGAATGCGTTTTTTGTGCAGTCTCGAGTCAGAGAAGGACACGGCCTGAGACACACGGCCGTGTCTCAAGCCGTGTGTGGGGCACACGGCCTCGAACATGGCGTGTCAAGACCCGTGTCGATCGGCGAATGAGCTACACGGCCAGACACACGGCCGTGTGTCAAGCTATGTTCGGCCCAGTTTTTGGGATTTCAGATCTAATCTCGATCGTTCGTTTCCTTGGCTTTGGATCCGACGGTGGGGGGCTGCTCCTGGGTGGTTATAGTCGGGAAATAGGGTTTAGAAACCCATTTTCCTTTGGCCATTCTCTCTCTAAGATTTTAGAGAGAAGGGAGAGCAAGGTGGAAGGATGAGTTCAAGATCCGGCCGCCGGAGAAGCTTCGGAGCTCCGATTCTCGATCCGAGTCCGGATCCGCGAAGGCGAGGCCGATATGGTGCTTTCCATCCGAGTGGATCGTCATGGCGCCGAGGAAAAGCGAAAGGGTAACGATTCTCTTCTTGAGCATGTGAAGCTCTTCTTCCTTTGCATGGGAAAACCCCTCTCCCGCGAGTGTGCGGCGAGATCGTGGTATTCCTTGGGGTAGATAAGTAAAGTCCCCCTTGTTAGAGTCCGGAATCGTAGTACGGACATAGGCATGTTGTGTGAAGCCTACCCGGACGTGTGTTCCGGATCGGTGATGTTTTGTTATGCATATTTTAGCCGGAGAAGACTCCGAGCGTTGTGGTTGTTTTCGGGTTGCTATGCGGTAGAATGCATCAGGGAATCTTGCGGATTAACCCCGAGGTGCACCCGGAAATCTGGGCAGAAACGAAGTTCTGCCATCTCGGTGGCCTGGGTGCTAGCCGGGAACATAGCGGGGCTATGTATCATGTTTGATTGCGGCAGGGAGCCTTGGGGGTGAAACCCGAGGTGCACCCGAAAATCTTGGACGGAAATGTAGTTCTGTCATATCGGTGGCCTGGGAGCCAACCGGGTACTTAGCAGGGCTAAGTACCTTGTTTGATCGTTATTTGGGACTGGGGAAAGCTTAGTCCGCGCCAAAGGGCCAAATGGCAGTGGCGGAGTGAGCAACGGACTAGTAGCCCTCTACCCGCTCCACCTGCTCGGTTAAAGCGACCTAAAGTTTACGTGGGACTTACTGAGATTTGGAGATCGAGTCTAGGCTGCGGCTGAGAAGACTAAATGCTCACAAAGATTGCCATCCTGGGGGTGGTGGTGGAGTCGAGGACCGGACGGGGTTCGGACTGGCTTCGCCGAGTAAGTGCCCTGAGAGCACGGGGTGTACGGCCGTGAGAGCGTGCACCTATGTTGAGATGCTTGTTTGGCTGTGTTGCGTGTTTTGCTAACAAGTGCAGGAAGAAGCTTTGCCGCCCCGGTTTGGGGGCGGAATCGTTATAATTTGGTCAGCATTGCTGACCGTTGCCTTTGTTTACCACCGTGCGGTGGGTTGTTGCTTGCAGGTGCTGCGGAGCCGAGAGGTAAATAGCGGGCTAAAGCCCAAGTTGCTGTGCTGGCCCCCGAAGGCCTTGTTTTGAGTGTTTTACCTCTTGTACTCATGTGTGGCCGCCTGCGTGCCGAGGTTTGGAAGACACTATTTTGTTAAGTGAACATTGTAAGGCCTTAAGGCCAGTTCTCTTTTGTGTATGTACTCATTCCTGGGTTGTAGTGGACATTCATGCTTTGTGGCAGGGTTCTTATCTTTTTGCAACTTAATTAAATTTGCTTCCGCTAGGTGTTGTGTAGGACGCTCTGATTAGTTGTATGGTTTCAATGCGTAACCAACCGGTCTGTCCGTAGTATATGGCGTCGGGCCCCGGCCGGACCTTCTGCTATATGCTATCCGACGGATAGGGGTGTTACAGATCATGTTTAGGCCTTGTTCAGTTTCCCTAGGACAGTTTATAACTGACCTAGAGCTTAGGCTAGTAGTTCTAGATGTATTTTTGGTTAAGGCTTTTTCCGTTCGACCATCGTCGAACGAGGCCTCGCGATCGTCGATCATTGGTCGACGATAGCAGGGCTATTGAATCGTTGAAATCAAGACAATTATCGTCGACCGATGGTCGACGATCTCAGAGCAAGTTTATTATGCTCTGAAGGTTGGTCGACAATCTGCCAACAGCAGTTCTACGATCGTGTTCTCGCTTCACGATTTCTGTCTCGACAGATTTTTTGCCTTAGTCGTCGACATCATGAGATGTTCGACGTTTTCTGCTTCGACAGATTCTTTGTTGGTCGACGATATCTTGAGCTGGTTGACGATTTCTGGTCGACGATTTCTGTTGCGACAGATTTCTGCTTTTAGTCGACGATCTGTTAGCTAGGTCGACGATCATCGAACCCCTGTTCGACGATTACTGTCTGCCCTTAACAAATTGCACTTATTTTATTCCTTGGTTTATTTCCAAGTGTTTTAGCGTGTGGTTAGAAAGATTTTCTGAAGATTGTTTTTGCTAATTTATGGCTTAAATTCAAATGAATTAATTACCAAATATGTTAAGCATAAATTACGGGATTTCGTATTTTGATAAAGCATTTTTGTCTTATTATACAAAATATATTGCCAGGCTGTATTCTAGCCGTTGGCGGTGTATGCTATTTCCGAGAATGATAAGTCTTTATGCTGAGATATTTTCCTATTCATTTATTTCCTTATTGGGACTGACAGTAAGCTAATAGGTCATTCTATTCCTATTGCTATATTCTATTTTGAGATAATCTGTTGCAGGGCTCGAGAATTCAAATCAATAGAGCCGTTCCAAAAGGAAAAATGAGAAGACATATTTAAGAGAGATTCTTTTTGAAAAATAAGAAGTTACAGATACAGAGAGATTTTTTCTTAGTGCTGCATTCTCTCAAGCATCTCCAGAGCAACTCTTCACCATCTCACAAAAAGAAGAAGAAAAGCTTTCCTGAAGCAAAAGCCCAGAGCAATTTCTTTCTTTCTCAAGTTTCCTAAGCATCTGCTTAGAGTTTTCAAGACTTCAGAAAGAGCTCCAGATCTGCTTCACGTGCTCCAGAATCTGAAGACCTGATAAAAATCAGTCTACAGATCTCTGAGGATTTAGTTTCAGTATATCTGAAACTCCTTCATCCTGAAGCAAAGGCTTTCCCTGGACTTCCACTGAGGCAGGGGGAGACTTTGATTCTTTAGAGAATCCACAAGTCTTCTCTAATCTGTATTAACAATAGAGAAGACAATCTAACCCTCTCAACCCCTTTGTAAAAGAGTTTTCATACCTCTTCAAAAGTGAACATTGGTGACAGGGCACCTTATCAACAACCTGTGGTTGAGCATCCTTATCAAAAGCTCAAAGGGTCTGTTTGATCTACCTGAATCAGATCATTGGTGGCAGGGCACCTTAGCAAAAACCTGTAGTGGATTCCTACCAGGGTGGTAGAAGAGTGGAGTACCTATTAAGAGGGAACCACTATATGTCCTGTGTCTTTCTGGCTGTTTTTGTTTAATTGTCTTTTCTGTGGCTGTGATAGAACTACCTAGGATTGCTAGTTGCTGTGATAGGTTTATAGTTAAACTGAAATTTCAGTTAACTCTCTCACTGTGCACGTCACTGTGTTAGGCTCTTAGGGTTCAAGTATCAGATTATTTTATTCCGCAAATAAACTCCAAGGGAGCTGACTAGTTGTTCATAAAATTTGAATACTCTATTCACCCCCCCTCTAGAGTAGTTTACAACTTATCCCCTCACTTTCAATTGGTATCAGAGGGAGGTTAGCTGTTCATACAGGCTAACACCTGAGTTAAAAGATCCTGTGATAAGTTGTTTCCTGATACCATTCACAAACACTTTCACACATGGCCCAGTCTAAGGATTATTCAAGCACCAGACCTCCTGTATGCAACTTGTCCAAGTTTGGCATATGGAAGGCCAGGATAAGACTATACATGAATTCTATTGATGAAGATATCTTTTCTTCTATTTTGACAGGACCACCTGCTAGGCCTGCTGCTGCTTCCACTTCTGCTGATCTCAGTGCTGTGCCACCACCTGACTACAATGAAACTTACAAGAAGGCAAAAGCAGCTGATGCAAAAGCAATGAATATCCTAGCTCAGACAATGTCTGATGAAATATTCCAGAAGCTTGCTGAATGTACCTCAGCCAAAGCTATGTGGGATTCCCTCAACCACATAGTTGCTGGCTCAGCTGACCAGAGGAAGGACAGGAGATCCAACCTCACTTCTCAGTATGAAAATTTCAAGAAGGATGATGCTGAAGACATTGACACAATGTACACAAGACTCAGTTCAATAATAAGTGAACTGAGGTCTTTGGACAAGGAGATAACTTTGTCAGAAGTCAATGACAAGATCCTGATGTGCCTTCCCATCTCTTGGGACTCAAGGATATGGCCCATCAAGGATGGAAGAAACACTGTGGAACTCTCCACAGAAGCTCTGTTGGGAAAACTCAAGTCATATGAGCAAACTTTAAAGAGCAGAGCTGCTGCAATTGAAGTAAAAACTCCTACACCTACAAAGAAAGAGCACTCTCTAGCTCTTAAGGCTGCTGAGACTTCTGAAGGAAGTCAATCAAATGAGGAGTTACTGGCACTCATTGCCAAGAGGTTCTTCAACATGGGAAGAAGAGACCTCAGAAAGAAGTTCTCCAAGTATGAGGACAAACCAAGGTATGACAAAACTCCATCTAAAGAAATAATCTGTTATGTTTGCAGCAAGCCTGGACACATTGCTCTAGATTGTCCAGAGAAGAAACACAAGGAGAAGAAACATGAGAAAGAGTACAGGAAGCACCACTCCAAGTCCTCCTCACACAAATACAAGAAGAAGGACAAGGGATTTGTGGCTGCTACCTGGAGTGAAACAGAAGAGGATACCTGCTCCTCTAGCTCCAGTGATTCAGAAGAAGAAGAAGAGAAGAAAGCCAAAGAGGTCTGCCTCATGGCTATTGATGCCTGCAGCTCTCTGTCAGCTGCAGAGAATTCTGAAGAAGAAGGAGACAATGAAGAAGATTCCTCTATGGAAGACCAGGTAATCGACTCATTTGATTTCTCATCTCCTGAGTTCAAATTAAAATTTAAAACTCTATGTTTAGATTTACTATTGTCTGAAAAAGAAATTAAGTCACTTAGATTAAAGATAATGGAACTAGACATGGAAAGTATTGAAATAATTAGATTAGAAAAGGAATTAGAAAGCTCAAAAGAAGAAGTAACATTCCTAAAATTAGAACTAGCTAAATCTAAGAGATTAGAAGAACAATTAAATGGCAGAAGCCTTAAATTATCTGAAATAACCAGTATAGCAAACACTAGGGTTGGTAATGATAAACTAGGCTTCGGTGCTACATCTAGTGAACCCATCCTCCTCACAAAGGAGAGATTTAGCACTCCAGTAAAATTTATTTCTGAATCAGGAATAAAGAATACTGAGGAAATTGAAAAATGCAAGAAAATTCAGAATAAGATTAAGAAAGAGAACAGGAAGAAAAAATTTCTAGCTTTACAGAAATCGTCGAACATTAATCGACGATCGTCAAACCAATCGTCGAACGTCTATCGACGATCGCTGAACACCTTCACCAAGTATGATATCTTCGGTGCAGGAGATCGACGATCTCATCTTGAGTCGTCGACCAGTGATCGACGATCGTGGAATCCAGAACAAAGCACTACTACAAATGATCGACGATATGACTTACGATCGTCGACCGTGGATCGACGATCTGGACTTAAGCTGGAAAATAAATTTCAAACTTCCAGAATTGCAAATCCCAATCACTACCTTAGGTCGTTTAATCCTTTAACTGAATGGATTATCCCACCTAGGAGATCACACCCTTTAGGATATAAATCTAAGCCTGCAAAATCTTTTATATCTAGTTTTTCTTTTGTGAAGAATACTGGACCCAAGGTAACCTGGGTCCACAATGTATAATTGATATCTTTGTAGGTGAAGACCTATCCAGTCATACATGACAAATGGTATCTGGATAGTGGATGCTCAAAGCATATGACAGGAAAGAAGAAGAATCTGTCAGGGTTCAAAGCCAAGCTGGGACCAAAAGTTGTATTTGGGGATTCCAGCTGTGGACAGACTGAAGGGTATGGCAGCTTCACCATAGGAGCTGTAACATTCAAGAAGGTTGCTTATGTCTCCGGACTAAAGCACAACCTAATCTCTGTAAGCCAAATGTGTGATGCTGGGTACAAGGTATGGTTTACTGACACTGCTTGTAATATTGCTTTAAATAATACTGTTGTGTTAGTAGGTATTAGAATTGGTAATGTTTATGTTGTAGATTTTAACTCATCCAAATCTGAAATATGCTTATTTAATGAAGTAACCAGTAATAATACCCTTTGGCATAAGAGACTTAGTCATGTAAATTTGAAAAACATTTCTAGGCTGGCTAAATACAACCTTGTAAGAGGCTTACCTTCTTGCCCCTACAAGAAGGAAGGCCTTTGCAAAGCTTGTCAATTAGGTAAGCAAACAAGAAATAGCTTTAAATCAGTTAATAAAAGTGATTCTCCCAGGATTCTGTACTTGCTACATTTGGATCTATTTGGTCCTATTGCTGTACAGAGTCTTGGAGGAAAGTCTTACACTCTAGTAATTGTAGATGACTTCTCTAGGTTCACTTGGGTATTCTTCTTGAGAACTAAGGCTGATAACTTCAAGGTTCTTACAGATTTTCTAAAGTGTATACAGAGTGAGTACTCTACTCAGATTGCCTTGATCAGAAGTGATCATGGTACTGAGTTTGAGTCTCTTCTTATGCAAGAATTCTGTGAGAAGGAAGGTATCAAACATAGCTTCTCTGCTCCTAGAACTCCTCAACAAAATGGGGTAGTTGAAAGGAAAAACAGAACCCTAATTGAAGCTGCAAGTACATTGTTGGCAGATGCTAACATGCCTCTGGCCTTTTGGGCTGAAGCAGTTAGCACAGCTAACTATGTATTGAACAGAAGTCTGATACATAAACTTAAGGGTAAGACTCCCTATGAGTTACTTAAGCAAGTGAAACCTAAAATAGACTATTTTAGAGTATTTGGCTGTGTTGCTTTTGTTCATAACAATAACAAAGAATACCTTAGAAAATTTGAGGCAAAAGCTTCAATGGGAGTCTTTCTGGGATACTCTCAAGTAAGCAAAGCCTATAGGGTCCTCAATAAATCCTCTCTTAAGATAGAAGAGTCTGCACATGTCTCTTTTGATGAGACAGTCATGTATTATAAGGAGAAGGACTCTTCCTCTAATAGTACAGTGCAAGTCCTAGGAGTAAGTAAGGATTTGGAAGGTTTGAGACTCACACAGGAGAATCATCCCCAACAAACTCCTCAGGTTGCTTCTTCAGATTCTGAATCTGATGTAGAATTTTTAGAAGTTAAAGCACCTGCTCCAACAGTTGATCAAATTCCACATGAGGAATTAAATCTTGAACAAGTTGAAGATCAGATCATTGTTGATCCTACTAATCTTGTCACACTTAGAGATCACCCTGTATCTCAAGTGATTGGAGACATTTCAGTAGGAGTCCAGACAAGACATCAACTCAACAAAGATGTGATGTTTGCTTGTTTCCTTTCTCAGGTTGAGCCCCTAACCATTAAAGATGCTGAGCTTGATCCACACTGGATTATAGCCATGCAAGAGGAACTTAACCAGTTTGAAAGATGTAAAGTTTGGACTTTGGTTCCAAGACCAAGAGGCCAACTGATCATAGGCACCAAGTGGGTGTTTAGAAACAAGCTTGATGCCCAAGGCATAGTAGTTAGGAATAAGGCTAGGCTAGTAGCTCAAGGCTATAGACAGGAGGAAGGCATAGATTATGATCAAACTTTTGCCCCTGTAGCTAGACTAGAAGCCATTAGGATTTTCCTAGCCTATGCTGCCTATAAGAAATTTAAGGTCTTCCAAATGGATGTGAAGTGTGCCTTCCTCAATGGAGATTTAAAGGAAGAAGTGTTTGTTGAACAACCACCAGGGTTTGTTTCATCAACCTTACCCACTCATGTGTTCAAACTCCAAAAGGCTCTATATGGACTTAAGCAAGCTCCTAGAGCTTGGTATGAGACCTTAGCAAATTTCCTTCTAGAACACAAGTTTGTGAGAGGTGTAGTAGATAGAACTCTATTTATTAGACATCATAAGGACTCACAACTGTTAGTTCAAATCTATGTAGATGACATTATATTTGGCTCCACTGATCCCAAACTATGCAAGAGGTTCTCTGAACTAATGCACTCCAAGTTTGAGATGAGCAGCATGGGTGAGTTATCCTATTTCCTTGGTCTCCAAGTGAAACAGTGTGTTGATGGTATCTTCATTTCTCAGTCAAAATATGCCAGAGAGCTGGTTAAAAGATTTGGAATGTCTGATGCTTCATCAATGAGCACACCTATGGCCTCAAATGCAGTTATTGATTCTGATGTCAATGGCAAGTCTGTTGATCAAAAGAACTATAGAGCCATTGTTGGTTCCCTGCTGTATTTGACTGCAAGTAGGCCTGACATAATGTTTGCTACATGCCTATGTGCTAGGTTTCAGGTCAACCCAAAGGAATCTCACTTAACTCTTCTCAAGAGGATCTTGAGATACCTTAAGGGATGCCCTAACTTAGGACTGTGGTACCCAGCTGAGTCAGGATTTGAATTAATTGGATATTCAGATGCTGATTATGCTGGTTGTAGAGTTGACAGGAAAAGCACCTCAGGGACCTGTCAGTTCCTGGGAGAGAGACTTGTCTCTTGGTTTTGTAAGAAACAGGCATCTGTGTCTACTTCAACTGCTGAGGCTGAATATATAGCAGCAGCTAGTTGTTGTTCACAGATCCTGTGGATTCAAAATCAGCTAGTGGATTATGGGTACACACACTCAAAAACAAAAATTCTGTGTGACAGTACCAGTGCAATATCAATTGCTCAAAATCCTGTGCACCATTCCAGGACCAAGCACATTGAGATTAGACATCATTTTCTAAGAGATAATGTGGAAAAGAACAAGATAGCAATGGAATTTATATCCACAGACCTGCAGAGAGGAGATATTTTCACTAAGCCCCTTGATGAACAAAGGCATTTGTTCTTCCTGAACCAGCTTGGAATGATTAATGGTTCAGAGTAGTGAAAATTTGGATAGATTTGTTTTCTATCTAAAATCGTCGAACGACTGCTCGACGATCTTCGACCAGGTCAGAACTATCGTCGACCAACGTTCGACGACAGCTCGTTCCGTAGTAAGGCAGAAATTGTCGATCAACTGGTCAACGATCTCTCCTTAGGTATCTATCGTCGACCAAATGGTCGACGACAGACTTTCTGTGCTGAGTGGAGAATCGTCGACCAACATATATTGATCGACGATCGTGGTGATTGCTTGTAGTCGGTTGATGTTTTTCGTTTAGTCAAATATTGACTATCGTCGGTCATTGTTCGACGACCGATTTTGTTCCGGGTTCGACGATCGCAGATTTATATCTGATAGTCGATTTAGGTCTGGAGATCGTCGTCCTTCCGCTCCGTCTTTTCATATTCCATCTTCTGGCTTAGAATTCGCTCTCGAACTCTAATCCCGCGCGATTCTCTTCTCCCCTGCCTTGCATCTCGATTCGTCATTCACTCTTCAATCTAATGGCGATTCCTTCTGCAGTTCTCTTCGGAATGAAGTTCGACACTGGTTTCTGTGTCGACTTCGATTCTTTCAGTCGATGTGATCAACCCATTCAAGACATTCTGAAGCTGTGTGAAGATCAAGGGCTAAAGAAATTTATGTCATTCTCACCAAAGATTCATATACCAGAGATTCGAGAATGGGTATATACCTCGTCCTCCAGCGACGAAGCGATGACTGGAAAGATAAATGGAGAGGAGGTCATTCTGACTCCTGAAGTTCTGACTGAGTTGTTTGGTCTACCAACCGGTACTGAGGACTATGAGCAAAATTCAGAGGAATATGGCCGCATGCTAACTGTGATGGGCCATGCTGAGGGTATTCCAGCTAAGCTGCTGAAGATAAACCTGTCTCCAGAGTACAAGTTTCTGGCAGACCTGGTGGGCAAGGTCGTTTTGGGAAAGCACTCTGCTCACGACAACATCAACAGGCAACAATTTGCCTTAATGTCAGTTTTGGTGAATAAGACGCAGATAGCCTGTGGAAAAGTTCTGTTTGAACTAATAAGGAGAAAGAACAATCAGAAAGAAGTAAACCTTGTCAGGGTGTTGGGTGTGTTTCTATATGTGAAAGCACCCCTGCTGCTTGTTTCTGCACCCTCCGCAGTCAACGCCAGCAAGAGGTTGGACCCCTCTCTGTTCAAGAAATCTCAGAGAGTCATCAAGAAGTCAGCCAGGGTTGATCCTAACCCTCCATCAGACACAAGGGCTGATTCAGCCACTCTCCAGCTTGCTGGGGAAGGCTCAGCAATCCCTTCATCCTCCCTCTTTACCCCTGCACCCTCATCTCCTGCATTACCCTCCACACAATCTGCAGTGCCACCACAACATGCATCTTCCATCCTACATGCATCTGCACCCCAGTCACCAATACCACAACATCTGGCGGCCGCAGCCAGTGTTGACATGGTAACTGCTACCATCCTCACACACTTATCTCAACATGAATCCCACACTCATGTTGATGTTCACCCATCTCCACATGATTCATTTGATCATGTGGTAGATCATACTGCTTCCATTCCATCCACCTCCACATCCTCAGCATTTCAGATAACTCCTGAATTGCTTGCACAAATTGTAGAGCTCATCACTCCATCCATACAAAAAATGATTGAGGCTGCCAATGCCCCTCTCATTGCATCCATCAAAGCCCTTACTGAAGCCATCAAATCATTTCCACCCTCTGCTGAGCCCTCTTCAGTAAGATGCATGACTCCAGTCCCCACTGAAGTCATGCAGGGGGAGATGTCTGTTGAAGTGGTCTCAGGTGATGCCTTGGCCCTTCAGGACAACTCTTCTCTTCCCCTTACAGCAATTGTAGAAGATCATCAAGAGTTTCCAGAGAAAGAGTCTCTAATGAAAGATCCAGAGCAATCAGAAGGTAAAACACTTCCTCTAAAGGTTATAATCAGGACTTTAAATTGATATCTTTATCTAACAAAGACATTCACTCCCTAGTGAATCTAGCTTCTGATGAAGAACTCCCAGAGAAAAATAATGAGGAAGTCCTTATGGTCTTGTGTGAAAAAGTTTCAATAAACACTACTGACTCAGAAGTAGTGGTTCAACAACTTGAGAATGCTACTGCTCAACCAGATGGTATAGTTTTATTTATGTTTTTAATTAATTCAAACTCCAACTTTGAGTTAATCTCTTATCCCTTCCTTCCCATCTCAGCTGCTGATGATCTTGCATCAGTGTTGCAAGTTGATGCTGCTATCTCCATTGACTCTGATAATGCTTTGGAATCCTTTCTCAATTCAGACTGTGAGTTCACACTCACATCTCCTTCTGTTCCTCCTTCTCAAGAGAAAACAGTCCCTTATAGACCTGAGTACCTTGATGACCCCTTGGTCAAGGACTCTCTCTTCTTTTCCTGTATGGCACTCCTCTTGTGCCTTGCAGAGGTGTCTATCCCTGATTTCACTGAACATCTAGAAGGAATTATAACCTCCTTCCTAGATGCAAAGTGGTATCCTGTGTAGATCTCAGGTAACTCTATCAATTACCTGCTATTGTTCACCTTGGGGGAATACTCTATTCCCACTTGGTTGTTAACTTATCTTTCTTTGTATGCAGGCACAATCAACATCCCTGCTGTTGCTGCTGCTGAAGAAGCTGAGGCTGTACAAGACTTACAAGAGAATGCCTCCAAAATGACTGAAAAGGAATCAAGCTCAGGTACTCTCAACCTTGAACAATTTATAGCCTTTGTGGCTGAGAATATTGCCTCTGAGTACATTGAAGGGTTGGCTAATTCTCTTATGGATTCCCTAGTCATCTCTCTAGAGAAAGCATCTGCCCCTGCAGATACAATCATCTTTTCTCCACCTATCCTTACCTATCCTCTACCCATTCCTTCTATTGCAGAACTGGTCCCCAGGATAGTTCCTGACTTGTATCCTGAATAACTCTGGAAGAGATCTCCCAATGTCGATCTTGATGCCCTCCTTGTGCAAGATGCCATTGAGGAAGCAAGAGAAAAAGAAGATAGAGAGAAGCAGGAGAAAGAAAAGGCTGAACATGCTATAGCTGCCAAAGATATCTCAGAACAAGATTTTGATGATTATGCTGGCAGAACCTCATCCCACTCCTCTGATGATGATGACTGAGGATTCTGATAGTACCCAGAAGAAGAAAAAGTCTGTATCCAAGAAAAGAAAGGCATCTGCTCGTCCTACTGCTAATCCAGACAAGGATGTTCCCTATTTCATTCTGAAGGGAATTGATCCCAAGAGCAAGGAATTTCAGCCATGGATGAGACTTTCAAAGAATCAAACAAGAGAGAAGAAGAGAACAAAAAGATATGACACTCCAATTCAGAAATTCCCCCCCAGAGGTCCTCCTCCACCTCCTGGTGCTGGAGCCTCTGGAAGTCTCTCTTCTGCCCCATCTGCAAAATCAGCAAGTTCCAACACCTTTAAGTCTTACCAGAGAAGAAGTAACCAAAGCCAGGGAGGCCAAGATGTATCAGGACATGGAAGGAAAAGAAATGAAAATGTTCCCATGGAACAAATAAAGGAGATGACATTTCAGCAATCTACTTTCTCTCCTCCTCCTGCTCCTAAAAAGAATGCTCCAGAATGGAAACCTTCTCCTCCCAGGAAAGGTCCATCCTCCACATCAAGGAAACCTGCTGCTTCTGAGACAGTTGAAACAAAAGGAAAAAGAGTGGTGTATTCAGAGAAATCCCACAAGAAGTTCATTGAACTTGCACCTCCCAGATCTCTATATGCTGAAACTGATCCTAAGAAGGCTGCACAGATTCCTCTTGACTCAAGCAAATTAGCCGCAGCTCTTCAAAGGAACATGGAGATTGCAGCTCAAGCTGATACTGACAGACCATCCTCTCCATCAGATATGACTGAAACTGAAAGAATTGCCTCTATGGCAAGATTTAAGGAATCTATTGCACTAAGCATGATGGAGAAAGCCAAAGCTCAAGGACTAGACCCTACAGCATATACAACTATGTCTGAATTCAGAGAAAAGGAACTCAGCAAAATTCAAGTCAACTCTGAAATTTTTAATTCTGAAGAATACATGAAGTTGCACCCTGCTGCAGTTTTGCCAAGCTATGCTGAAAAGAAAATTATTGGTGAACATGATCTAATGCTATCCAAAAGGCAAGCAGCAAATCCAAACAGAGAAATTATTTTCAAACCAGCTGTAATCCCTAAGAACTCATCTGATGCCAAAACCTTTGATAAATCTGCTTGATACTTTACAGTTCCGCTGATTTATGCTTTTATGTTTTTCTGTGGATTACCTGTGATTTAAACTTTTGGTTAATCTCTGCTTTTGATATTGTGTGCTTTAGTTTTAGATTGGATTGGATAACATAACCCAAATAGGGGGAGATTGTTGGTACCCTGGATGTGATTTGGCTTATGTAATCCCTTTCCGGCCCCTCTTGATCCATATAACTATATATGATCATGTTTAGGTCTTGTTCAGTTTCCCTATGACAGTTTATAACTGACCTTGAGCTTAGGCTAGTAGTTCTAGATGTATTTTTGGTTAAGGCTTTTTCCGTTCGACCATCGTCGAACGAGGCCTCGCGATCGTCGATCATTGGTCGACGATAGCAGGGCTATTGAATCGTTGAAGTCAAGACAATTATCGTCGACCGATGGTCGACGATTTCAGAGCAAGTTTATTATGCTCTGAAGGTTGGTCGACGATCTGCCAACAGCAGTTCTACGATCGTGTTCTCGCTTCACGATTTCTATCTCGACAGATTTTTTGCCTTAGTCGTCGACATCATGAGATGTTCGACGTTTTCTGCTTCGACAGATTCTTTGTTGGTCGACGATATCTTGAGCTGGTCGACGATTTCTGGTCGACGATTTCTGTTGCGACAGATTTCTGCTTTTAGTCGACGATCTGTTAGCTAGGTCGACGATCATCGAACCCCTGTTCGACGATTACTGTCTGCCCTTAACAAATTGCACTTATTTTATTCCTTGGTTTATTTCCAAGTGTTTTAGCGTGTGGTTAGAAAGATTTTCTGAAGATTGTTTTTGCTAATTTATGGCTTAAATTCAAATGAATTAATTACCAAATATGTTAAGCATAAATTACGGGATTTCGTATTTTGATAAAGCATTTTTGTCTTATTATACAAAATATATTGCCAGGCTGTATTCTAGCCGTTGGCGGTGTATGCTTTTTCCGAGAATGATAAGTCTTTATGCTGAGATATTTTCCTATTCATTTATTTCCTTATTGGGACTGACAGTAAGCTAATAGGTCATTCTATTCCTATTGCTATATTCTATTTTGAGATAATCTGTTGCAGGGCTCGAGAATTCAAATCAATAGAGCCGTTCCAAAAGGAAAAATGAGAAGACATATTTAAGAGAGATTCTTTTTGAAAAATAAGAAGTTACAGATACAGAGAGATTTTTTCTTAGTGCTGCATTCTCTCAAGCATCTCCAGAGCAACTCTTCACCATCTCACAAAAAGAAGAAGAAAAGCTTTCCTGAAGCAAAAGCCCAGAGCAATTTCTTTCTTTCTCAAGTTTCCTGAGCATCTGCTTAGAGTTTTCAAGAGTTCAGAAAGAGCTCCAGATCTGCTTCACGTGCTCCAGAATCTGAAGACCTGATAAAAATCAGTCTACAGATCTCTGAGGATTTAGTTTCAGTATATCTGAAACTCCTTCATCCTGAAGCAAAGGCTTTCCCTGGACTTCCACTGAGCCAGGGGGAGACTTTGATTCTTTAGAGAATCCACAAGTCTTCTCTAATCTGTATTAACAACAGAGAAGACAATCTAACCCTCTCAACCCCTTTGTAAAAGAGTTTTCATACCTCTTCAAAAGTGAACATTGGTGACAGGGCACCTTATCAACAACCTGTGGTTGAGCATCCTAATCAAAAGCTCAAAGGGTCTGTTTGATCTACCTGAATCAGATCATTGGTGGCAGGGCACCTTAGCAAAAACCTATAGTGGATTCCTACCAGGGTGGTAGAAGAGTGGAGTACCTATTAAGAGGGAACCACTATATGTCCTGTGTCTTTCTGGCTGTTTTTGTTTAATTGTCTTTTCTGTGGCTGTGATAGAACTACCTAGGATTGCTAGTTGCTGTGATAGGTTTATAGTTAAACTGAAATTTCAGTTAACTCTCTCACTGTGCACGTCACTGTGTTAGGCTCTTAGGGTTCAAGTATCAGATTATTTTATTCCGCAAATAAACTCCAAGGGAGCTGACTAGTTGTTCATAAAATTTGAATACTCTATTCACCCCCCCTCTAGAGTAGTTTACAACTTATCCCCTCACTTTCATAATTACCTTTAGGAAGGTAGCTTATGTAACTGGTCTCTAGCATAAACTAATATCCATAATTCAATTATGTGATGAAGGTTATCTAGTATCTTTCAATCAATCTTCTTTCATTATTACTTCTAGTGGCAACAAATCTGTTCTAACTGGAATTAGACAAGGCAACATATATGTAGTAAATTTTAAATCTGCTAATTCAGAAATTTTTTTATTTAATCAAATTAGTTCAACCAATGAATTTTGGCATAAGAGATTAGGTCATGTAAACTTTAGGAATATTGCCAAATTATCTAGGAACAACCTTGTTAGAGGATTGCCTTATGGTTCTTATAAGAAGGTAGGACCTTGCAGGGCTTGTCAATTAAGCAAGCAGACTAAAAATAGTTTTAAATCCATTAATAAATGTGATTAACCCAGGATTTTGAACTTGCTACATATGGACCTTTTTGGCCATATTGATGTACAAAGTTTGGGAGGAATGTCATACACTCTAGTTATTGTTGATGACTTCTCTAGATTCACTTGGGTGTTCTTTCTTAGAAACAAGTCAGATAACTTTAAAGTTCTTACAGAATTTCTTAGGAACATCAAGATTCAGTACTCTACTCAAGTTGCAATGATCAGAAGTGATCATAGCACTGAGTTTAAATCTCTTATGATTAAAGAATTCTGTCAGAAGGAAGGTATCAAGCATTGTTTTTCTACTCCTATAACTCCTTAAAAAATGGGGTAGCTGAAAGGAAAAAATAGAACCCTAATTGAATCTGCTGGGACATTTCTTACAG
Organism: Platanthera zijinensis; assembly: GCA_039513925.1. Classification (NCBI taxonomy): domain Eukaryota; kingdom Viridiplantae; phylum Streptophyta; class Magnoliopsida; order Asparagales; family Orchidaceae; genus Platanthera; species Platanthera zijinensis. The sequence goes on along the minus strand of CM077086.1, from coordinate 117,671,303 downwards.
ATGCTTAATTTCCCGTATACTTTTGGGCAGAGGTTGTAAGCACAACAAGTTATGTTCTTAAAAGAAGTTTGATTCATAAACTTAAGGGTAAGACTCCCTATGAATTACTTAAAGGGAAGAAACCTAAAGTAGATTATTTTAAAGACTTTGGATGCAAGTGTTAAATTATAATAATAACAAGAAACATCTTAGGAGATTTGAAGCCAAAGTTTCAGAGAGAATTTTCCTTGGATATTCTTAAGTCAGCAAGGCTTATGGGGTTTTAATTTATCATTAATAAAAATGGAAGAGTCTCTTCATGTTTATTTTGATGAGGCTAACATGTTTTACATGGAGAAGGATTCTTCTACCATAGACTCATTGCAGGTACCCTATCTGTGTGAGAAGTTGGATGATTTAAACCTTAAGAAAAAGGTTAATTTGCATCCCTCTCCACAGATTAATGAAGAAAGTGATGAAGATTATGTTGAAATTATTGAACGAACCACAACAAATGTAATTCCATAAGAGGAATTAACTCTACTAGCTGTGTATGTACCAACTCCACCTACTGATCTTATCACACATAGAGATAACCCTATATCTCAAGTGTTTGAAGACATATCAGTTGGTGTGCAAATAATGCATCAACTCAACCAAGATCAGATGCATGATTGCTTTAATTCTCAAATTGAGCCTCAATCCATTAATGAAGTAGAGCAAGATCCCCACTGGATTATTGCAAAACAAGAGGAGCTCAATCAATTTGAGAGGTGTGGAGTTTGGGATTTAGATCCAAGACCCAAAGACTACCCAGTCATTGGAACTAAATGGGTCTTGAGGAACAAGTTGGATGCACAAGGAGTAATAGTAAGAAACAAAGCTAGGACGGTAGCCCAAGGATATTCATAGGAAGAAGGCATTGATTATGATCAAACCTTTGCTCCTATTACAAGACTTGAAGCTATCAGGATCTTTCTTGCTTATGCTGCATTCTAGAACTTCAAACTATATCAGATAGATGTAAAAAGTGCCATTCTATATGGAGAACTTAAAGAGGATGTATATGTTGAACAACTGATAATACGTTTTGTAGCCTAAACAATTATCGTATTTTCTAGTTTTTAAGCAGCTAATCGTGTCTTATTAGCTTAATTTTTATCTTTCTTATGTAAATATTATTGCAACTAATATTTTCTTGTCTTTTTGCATGTTTCCAGAATTTTGGCCAAAAAAGACCTAATATGCCACCCTGTCACACGCTCTATGGGCGTGTCACAGGGTGTGTCACCCGATCCCGATGAAGCTTGCTGACAGAGAACAAGTAATAGGAAAAATGGCTGTCACGCCCCCCTAACACGCCCTCCCCGGGCATGCCCGATGGTATGATATGGGGCGTGTTGCCCTCTGCCCAAAGTCTTCCACCGCATTAAATGCATTTTCGCCTCCGTACGCCAATCGTACTTGTCACGCCCCCATCATGGGCGTGACCCAGGGCGTGTTTGCCCCCTTTTCCAAGACTAACGGATTTCTGACCAATGATTGAGACTTGACGTACGTATCACGCCCCCCCCCCCAACACGGGTGTGACCCAGGGCGTGTAAACCATCGTACAGAAGCAATCATCGTTCCCTCTAGAATCCAGAACGCGAGGTCAACCTCGTACGTGTCACGCCCCTTAACACGCCCTCCCCGGGCGTGACCTAGGGCGTGACCAACCCGTGAAAAAAATCTAAAAATTCAGATGTCCCCCCTTCCATTACAGACAAGTTTGGGTTTAGAGGGGAGGTGTTGCCCTTTTGTTTACTAGTGTATTTTAGTGTTCTTCCCCCTCTCTCTCTTTCGCATTTTGTGTTTTTTTAACCCTAGGGTAGTGCTTTTGTTGTATTAGCTTTTATTGTAATTTTTGCACTTGCTCTAGTTGATAATTGTGGGGCTAGAATAGGATTTTCATTCCATGCAATTGTAATTTCCATTTCAAGTTGTTGTAGCTCTCTTTAATATTAATAAAAAGGCTCTTTTCTTATACTTGTGTTCTATGCTTTACTACTCATTCTCCCCCCTCCACTTCGCTATGATTAACTAATCCTCCTTGTACTCAATCTTGATGATCTGAGGTTCGAGAGATTAAGTTATGATGCTTTTAATTTACCTTTTCTTTTTAGGGTTTGAGACCTTGGATTACTCTTGATTTTTCTCATTTGGAATTATATTGTCGATATATAATTTCCATTATAGCTTTCATTCTTGGCTAGCCGAGAGGCCGATAGTTTTAAGTGAGCATTCAAGAGTAAAGTGAGTTGTACGCACCCCTCGAGTGAGGCAGACGTCCAAATCTCCCGGATTGGAGTAAAATCCAATAGTGGGGTTCACCTCATAAAGCGAGCTTTAGGCCTCCGATTTAAACGAGAGTCGGTCGCACCTTCCTAAACTCAGTTGGGCACGACTTCAAGAGAAGCGTGTTCAAGCTTTTGGAACCTCCACGATCAAGGACCTTTCACCCTATTAAGTTTAGGATTATTTATCGTGTTTTTAATTGACTTTAGCCGAGGTGATTCTCGATCGAGTGCATTTCCATTTCATTATTCTAATCCTTTATCATAATCGCTTCTTTTATGGTTTATAATTAACTGCAATTCGTTCTCTTTTTAGCGTAATATTTCCTTTCTTTAGTGCGTTTAGATTTCTCTTCAACCCTAAAGATTTCCGTCGATGAAATAATAGTCTTCGTGTGAGTGAGTGTACTCAACAGTTCCCGGATTTCAATTTGACACTTGTGTCCCCTAGCTACAGTTCAATAAGTCTACTTGCCTAATTGGATTGCTTGTTCGGCTCTCTTTTCTTAAACGGAAAGCGATCACCAAGTTAATAGAAACCCACATCACAATTTTTCTACGGCCCATAATTCTCTCGAAAAAGGAAAAGGGCTTTAAGTGCCACTATCTTGTCTAGTACCTGGTGAACCCTTCATGTGGTAGCCCTTGGGAAGTTCAGGAATTAAAATATCTTTAAAAAAAATCTATTTAAAAAAAAATCTAGCTTTTTTCTAGTTTATTTATTTCTCTTTCATCTCTTCTCTTCTTTTAGTGCATGACCCATGGGAGTCCATCGGTTATTTTGGACTTGTATCACGAAATTGAGCATACTCTTGAGATAAAATCGCGATTTCAAGGCCCTACTGTCTAAGTACCGGTTGAGGACTCCGAGTCACTTTCTACTTTAAGAATGGAAGAACCCTACGTGGAGGAGGTCGTGCAATGGCCTATGTCTTATTATGCATGACCGAATCTAGAGGGAACAGAATCTAGTATAGTGCGCCCTGCTATAGCTAATAATAACTTTGAACTGAAACCTAACATAATTCAAATGGTGTAGAAGTATGTGTAGTATGATGGACTTCAAGATGAAGATCCGAACGCACATATAGCAATCTTTCTTGAGATTTGTGACACCTTCAAGATAAATGATGTTACAAATGATGCTATTAGGCTAATATTATTTCCTTTCTCTCTAAGAACTAAGGCTAAGCAATGGTTGAACACTCTACCTAAAAACAACATCACAACCTGGGATCAATTAATTGAAAAATTTTGGGCGAAGTATTTTCCGCCAGCTAAAACTGCAAAACTTAGGAATGATATTTCTGCATTTGGACAAATAGACTCTGAAAACTTATATGAAACTTGGGAAAGATTTAAAGAATTATTAAGACGATGCCCACATCACGCGCTGCCTGTATGGTTACAAGTGCAGACATTTTTAACGGGCTAAATCAAAATACAAAGCAAATGATAGACGCAGCTTTTGGCAGTACTTTAAACCATAAGACCCCGGAAGCAGCTCTTGATCTTTTCGAGGACATGGCCATGAACACTTTTTAGTGGAATGTGCCTAGGTCTCTCCCAATCAAACCTGCAGGTATCTTTGAAGAGGATAACGTCTCCCAGCTCGCTCTGCAAGTTGAAATATTAAGCAAACAAATTACAGAGACGACTGCTGCCTCCGCCCCTCAGGTATGGGAATCCACAACTCCTGCTCCCTAACAATTAGATTATGTTTAAAATATGAATAGAAATGCTTTCAACAATTTTTCTGCTGCGAATTTTCCTGCGCCCGGTTTTCCTTTTCTGAATAGTTATAATCCTGTTTTAAGAAATCACCCGAATTATTCTTGGAGTAATACTTCAAACGCGATGCGCCCACCACCTCAAACAATTTTTCTGCACCACCATCACCTCTTCAAAACTATCCAAAACCTCCAAGCTTGGAGGAGTTACTTTCTAAATATATAACCACAAATGATACTACTATAATAACCTTAACTAGAAGCGTTAAAAGTCTTGAAAATCAAGTAGGAAAGCTCGTAAAAATAATTTCTCAGCGACCTGCAGGGTCTCTTCCTTCCAATACTGAGCCCAACCCGAGAGAGCAAGCGAAAGCTATAACTCTTCGGAGTAGGAAGTAAGTTTTCGGTAGGGTTAGCAAAGAGCCTGAGGCAAGCTCTGCCCTTGTTTTTAAAAATCAAAGCTCCGCCCCCGTTTTAAAAATTTCACCCTCTGTTGAAGAAGTTATCACCCCCATTTTAGAAAATGATCTCACTCCACCACCCATTTTCAAAAATAATCCAACTCCACCATACTCTTCCAAATTTAATAAGCAACGTAAAGATGATCAGTACTCCCGCTTCTTAGAAATGTTCAAGCAAATCCACATAAATCTGCCCTTCCACAAAGAAATCTCCCAGATGCCAAAGTACGATAAGTACCTTAAGGACCTCCTGACTAATAAAAAGAAGTTAGAGAACCTTTTGCATGTAATGTAAAATGTTGAGTGCTCTGTGGTCTTGACAAAGAGTTTACCAATGAAAATCAGTGACCCAGGTAGTTTTTATATTCTGTGTGTCTTTGGTGATCTTTTTGTCAAGAACGCATTGGCCGACTTAGGTATGAGTATAAACTTGATGCCCCTCTCATTGTTTAAGAAGTTAGGCATTAGTAGCCTCAACCCCACGCACATGAGTATCCAGCTCGCCGACAGATCAGTCAAATACCCGTTAGGAATCGTGGAGGATATCTTAGTTAAAGTCGACAAGTTCATCTTCTCGGTGGACTTCGTCATATTGGACATCGAAGAAGACGTCGAGGTTCCCATGATCCTTAGCCGACCCTTCCTTGCCACCTCCCGAACTATCATTGACATAAGCAATGGTAAGCTCTTCTTTCGAGTAGGCGACGATGAAGTGACTTTCTCTATCACCCCCTCGATGAAGAACACCCTAGAAAATGACGACTCTTATTTCTTCGTAGATGCCTTAAGTGAAGAATCCTCCTATTGTCTCTCTAAATTTTAAAAAGAATTTTCTTATTTTTGTTCATCCTCTACTCTTCCATTTAAATAGATGCACCTAAGTGAAGAATCCTCTTATCGTCTCACTGAATTTGAAAAAGAATTTTCTTATTTTTGTTCCTCCTCTACTCTTCCAACTGAATCACTGCAAGAAGCTTCCATTGCCACTAGCCCCACCCTTTTAATATTCCGTTAAAAAAGGTATACAAAGGCATAGCATTTGAAAAAGAAAGAATTTCTAAAACCTCATATGAAGAACCCCCTACCTTAGAATTAAAAGAACTTCCTGAACATCTTAGGTATGCCTTCTTAAAAAAAGATTCCAAGTTACCAGTAATAGTTTCGACCTACCTCACAGATGCACAAAATGATAAACTTCTTTTAGTTTTATATAAACATCGTCGAGCTATTTCCGGTAAAATTTATGATATCAAGGGAATAAGCCTATCTTTCTGCACTCACAAAATCTTAATGGAAGATAATTCGCGTAACTTCATACAACCTCAGCGCCGTATAAACCCAAACATGAAAGAAGTAGTTAAGGGCGAGTTTATGAAACTCTTAGACACAAGAATTATCTATCCTATATCTGATAGTAAGTGGGTTAGCCCAGTCAAGGTAGTGTCGAAGAAGAGACGGATAACGGTAGTTAGTAATGAGAATAATGAGTTAATCCCGACAGGGACTGTGACAGGGTGGCGAATGTGTATAGATTATCATAAGTTAAATGAGGCCACCCTCAAGGATCACTTTCCCTTGCCGTTCATCGATCAAATTATAGAACGATTATCCGGCCATAGATTTTATTGTTTTCTCGATGGCCTCTCGGGGTATTTTCAAATCCCCATCTCCACTGAGGACCAGGAGAAAACTACGTTTACTTGTCCCTTCGGCACCTTCGCCTACCGAAGAATGCCATTTGGATTGTGCAATGCGCCTGCTACATTCCAATGATACATGCTCGATATCTTTGGCAAGTACGTAGAAAGCATTATGGAGGTATCCATGGATGATTTCTCTGTGTTCAGTGATGCTTCAGATAGTTGTTTAGAAAACCTCGAAAAAGTCTTAGAATGATGCGAAGAAACAAACATTGCCCTAAATTGGGAAAATTGTCATTTTATGGTGAGGGAAGGGTTAGTTTTGGGTCATAAAATTTCTGCGAGAGGAATTGAGGTAGATAATGCTAAGATAAAAGTTATCAAGAAGCTGTCGCCGCCTACCAACGTCAAAGCTATAAGAAGTTTCCTAGGTCACGCTGGTTTCTACCGCTGCTTCATAAAGGACTTCTCCAAGATCACCAATCCCCTTACCCATCTCTTAGAAAAAGATGCCCCATTTATTTTTGATGACCTTTGCCTTGCTACTTTTAATTTAATAGAAGAAAATTAATTAATGCCCCGATTAAGATAGCTCCGGTGTGGGACCTTCCATTTGAAATCATGTGCAATGCGAGTAGTTTTGCGGTGGGAGTTGTATTTGGTCAACGTATATCTAACAACTTCCACCCAATCTATTATGCAAGTAAAACACTTACATCGGCATAAGAAAATTACACCACAGCCAAGAAGGAGCTCCTAGCTGTAGTATTCTCTTTTGATAAATTTTGTCCTTATATTACACTTTCAAAAATTATTGTTTTTACAGACCAATCGGTCCTCAAATGTCTTTTTTCTAAATCGGATGCCAAGCCGCGCTTTATTCGTCGGGTCTTACTCCTCCAGAAGTTTGGCTTAGAGATCCTTGATAAGCGAGGAGCCGAGAATTTGGTCGCCGACCATCTCTCCCGATTAGACAATCGCTTTATAGAAAAATTAGATGAAAAATATTTTAATGATTATTTTCCCGATGAAAAGCTTCTCTCAATTAACACATCTACTTCACCATGGTTTGCACACATCGCCAACTATTTAGTGGCTCGTGTGCTCCCAAAAGAGTTCTCCTCTCAACAAAAGAAGAAATTCTTTTCTGAGTTGAAGAACAACTTTTGGGAGGACCCGCATCTTTTTCGAGTCTGTGTGGACCTGGTGATAAGGAGATGTGTTTCTTATGAAGAAGATTTAGATATTATTAAGCATTTGCATGAAGGACCGATTAGTGGGCACTATAAAGCTGCTCGCACTGCTTACAATGTGCTAAGCGCGTGTTTTTACTGGCCTTGCATGTTTAAAGATGCGCAAGACTTTGTGAGTAGTTGTGATAGTTGCCAATGGTCAGGCAATATTTCCAATCAAAATGAAATGCCACAAAATTATTTCCTCAAGTGCGAAGTTTTCGACCTCTGGGGAATTAATTTTGTTGGCCCTCTTCCTTCTATCTCCGGGAATAAGTATATTTTCGTCGCTATCGATTATGTTTCACATTGGGCTAAAGCCCAAATTCTTCCTACGAACGACGCCCGAGTTGTAGTTACGTTCTTAAAAAAATTATTTTCTCGATTCGGTATGTCGCGCGCCATCGTTAGTGACAGGGGTTCCCATTTCTGTAATGCACAATTTTTTTAAAATACTTACTATATATGGCATTACGCATAAACTTTCAACTGCCTACCACCCCCAAACTAACGGACAAGTCAAAGTAGTGAACAGAGAAATTAAAAGAATTTTAGAAAAGACTATTTCAATATCTAGAAAAGACTGGTCAGCCAAATTAGAAGATGCTCTATGGGCTTACCGAACAGCGTACAAAACCGCCCTCGGATGTACGACATATCGGTTGGTTTATGGAAAATCGTTCCATTTACCTGTAGAACTCAAACACCGCACTTTTTGGGCCTTAAGGTTTTTAAATTTAGATCACCACTATGTCGGTGACCTTAGAAAATTTCAACTCAACAAACTCGATGAGTGGCGCTCTTACGCATACGAGAACAACAAATTTTATAAAGAGCGGACGAAACGTTTTCACGATAAACACTTAAGGCACCCAAAAACCTTTAAGCCGGGCGACCAAGTTCTTTTGTATGATTCTCGAATACATCTAATTTCGGGGAAATTAAAGTCGCGATGGTCTGGGACGTTTTCTGTTCGGCAAGTTTTTTCTTATGGTATTGTTTTAATTTCACACCCTGATAAGGGTAATTTCAAAGTAAATGGTCAGCGTCTTAAACTATATTTCTTTGGTGTTGATTATGTCAGTCCAAGCATTTTTAAATTTCTGCTGCACGAACTCTAACTTCGAACTTTTATTTTTTGTTAAAAACTTTAATTATTATTATTTTGGACAAAATATTTTTGGACATTATTATTTTGTTGAGTCAAGCTCAAATGACGTTTTAAACAAAGGGCGCTCTTGCGAGGCAACCCAAGTTATCTTTTTATGTTTTCTTTATTTTACAATTTTTGACCTAGATGCCTCCGATAAGCTGGAGCTTCTGCGATCGCCTGCTGCAACGTTGTTGAATCCATCACGAAGTCCAAAAAAGATATTTCATGAAGATCCAAAGCGCAAGCATGGGGGAGCGACATCAATCAGCATTCACAGCAAATAAATTTGGGGAAGTACCAATTTTTCAATTCTGTAATTTCAATTCTGTAATTTCATTTCATCTCCATCTCTAACCTCCTTTCTCCATTGAGGATAATGTCCATTTTAAGCTTGGGGGAGGACTTCCTCCTTCTTTTTGTTATATGTGAATATTTTGCTTTTTGTGAATATTTTTCAAAAAAAAAATGAATATCTTAAAAATCCAAAAAAATAGAAAATATTTCAAAATTAAAAAAAAAATATATATATATATATGCTTTTTGTCATTACTTTAATAGTTTAGACATTTTTGTATTTAAATAGTACCCCTTGTTTTTGTTTCGTTTTTCTCAAAATCTCATATAAATAACTTAATTAATTATAAAATTTCTAATCTCCATTTTTAATTATGTTTCACAAGTAAAATGTGGGTCATGCTGTGTTTCTAAATCGCAGTAGCATGTTAACGTAAAATATTTTTTCTGAAACTCGCATTTTCATTATGGTTTTCATTTTTTATTTTCTTTACTTTCTCAAAAATTCATCATCCACTATCTTCCTTTTCGTTTTTGGAAAATTTTTGTAATGTCAACTTTTGAAAAGCGTCGTAAATGTGAATGATCCAAGTCACCTATTATTTCTATTTTCAATATAATTTCATCAATCTTCTTTTATTATATAAGACTTACTTTTTGAAAATTTTCAAATCTATGTTTTAAATAAATTTAAAAGCATGAAAATGATTTAGGCCGTTTTTGTTTTCGTTTGAGCTTTCCTGCCAACCAAAAAACTAGTTATTTGCTTTTGAGCCTTTTTCCAATTTCATTTGATAGCTCCTCTTTTCATATCATTTTCACCAAAGCCAAAATTTCCAACCTATCTAATCACACTAGCCTTTTTGAGTTTCAAAAAAAAATAAAAAAAATTATGATTATGTTTGGTTATTTTGTGATATTTTTCGAGAAGTTTTGAAAAAAGTATGCTCAAAATAAATGTTTTCTTTTGTTTGGCCAATTCAAAATAAAAATAAAAATATTTATGCCCTTTGTTTTGAAAAAGAAAAAGAAAGAAAAAAATGAAAAAAAAAACAAAAGAAAAATATTTTGTTTAAAATGAAATTTTTTGAAAAGCTTCAGTCCTATTAAGTCCTTTTGATTCATGCTTTTGAATTTTACTTAATAACTAAGAAAAGAAGAAAAGTAAATCAGTATTAGTTTTGGATTTAAACTTAGATAATATTTAATTAATATAATTATAATGTGTTGTTTGGATCTAGTTACAACTCTATGCATTTTTTTCATTTTCGCTGCTTTGCTTAAATCTATTTAAAGATTTTCGTCAAAATTTTGGATGATTTATTTTCATTGAGTAAAGTTTATAAAAGTTAAACCATAGCTAAATAATTGATTTAGATTTACTTTTCACCTTTTCCCTACTTATAATTTCACATAGTACTTGTATAGGCATAATTAGAACTTTTTGATTAGGCACTTTTCATGTTTGCTAGTTTTTATATTTTTGCTTGGGGACAAGCAAAGCTTACGCTTGGGGGAATTTAATAATACATTTTGTAGCCTAAACTATTATCGTATTTTTCTAGTTTTGAAGGCGCTAATCGTGTCTTATTAGCTTAATTTTTATCTTTCTTATGTAAATATTATTGCCACTAATATTTTCTTGTCTTTTTTCAGGTTTCTAGAATTTTGGCCAAAAATGACCTGACACACCCCCCTGTCACACCCTCCCTGGGCGTGTCACAGGGTGTATCACCCGATCCCAATGAAGCTTGCTAATAGAGAATAAATAAGAGGAAAAATGACTATCACGCCCCCCGGACACGCCCTCCCCGGGCGTGTCCCATGGCGTGACACAGGGCGTGTCGCCCTCTGCCCAAAGTCTGTCGCCATATTAAATGCATTTTCTCCTTCGCACGCCAATCGTACTTGTCACTCCCCCCATCATGGGCGTGACCCAGGGCGTGTTCACCCCTTTTCCAAGACTGACGGATTTCCGACCAATGATTGAGACTTGATGTACGTGTCACGCCACCCCTACACGGGCATGACCTAAGGTTTGTCAGCCATCATATAGAAGCAATCATCCTTCCTATAAGAATCTAGAACCCAAGGTCAACCCTGTACGTGTCACGCCCCATAACACGCCCTCCCTGGGCGTGACCTAGGCGTGACCAACCCGTGAAAAAAATCTATAAATTCAGATGTCCCCCCTTCCATTTCAGACAAGTTTGGGTTGAGAGGGGAGGTGTTGCCCTTTTTTTACTAGTGTTTTTTAGTGTTCTTCCCACTCTCTCTCTTTCTCATTTTGTGTTTTTTAACCCTAGCTAAGTGCTTTTGTTGTATTAGCTTTTATTGTAATTTTTGCACTTGCGTTGATAATTGTAGGGCTAGAATAGGATTTTCATTCCATTCAATTATTATTTCCATTTCAAGTTATTGCAACTCTCTTTAATATTAATAAAAAGGCTCTTTTCTTATACTTGTGTTCTATGCTTTACTACTCATCCTCCCGCTCCACTTCGCTATGATTAACCAATCATCCTTGTACTCGATCTTGATGATCCGAGGTTCGACTGATTAGGTTATGATGCTTTGAATTTAACTTTTCTTTTTAGGGTTTTAGACCTTGGATTACTCTTGATTTTTCTCTTTTGGAATTATATTGTCGATATATAATTTCCATTATAGCTTTCATTCTTGGTTAGCCGAGAGGCCGATAGTTTGAAGTGAGCATTCAAGAGTAAAGAGAGTTGTACGCACCCATCGAGAGAGGCAGACGTCCAAATCTCCCGGATTGGAGTAAAATCCAATAGTGGGGTTCACCGCGTAAAACGAGCTTTAAACCTCTGATTTCGACGAGAGTCAGTCGGACCTTCCTAAACTCAATTGGGCACGACTTTGAGAGAAGCGTTATAAGATCCAACTCCCCATTCCGAGGAGTTGACCCGAATCTTATGCCCAGAACCGCCGCCTTATAGTGACACTAAGACACGGGTTCGTCGACACCGCAAGTCGCCGATTCTGCCGGCTAGTACGATCATAAACCTGTTCGGCCAATATGAGAAACAGAAGTAAACAAAAGAGTAAAACATCATAGTCCACAGCCACAGTACTATTCATATATATATCAAATGAAAAGTACAACAATATGTAGTCCAACAATGAGTAGAATAATAAAAGAGAGTAATGAGGGCTTATGCCACCTACATCAAATCAAATCTCTCACTCTCTCAAAACATAAGCGGAAGCTATCTATATCATCATCTGGTCTCGTCCTACCTGAGGACGCACAGTAGTAGTAGCCGGTGGTAACAGTATCTACTCCTCAAGTCCTGCCATCTCGTCATGCTGGTGCTCGCTCTCCTAAAATGATATGGTCACCGACCATTAGTCAAAAATACTAAGTCGTTTCTTCCGCACCTCACCCTGCAACTCCTAGGCACCAAGCGGGAGGACGAAGTGGAGGACAACAAGGGGTAGAAAAAAGGGAAGCAGGTGACAGAAGCTAACTAGCAAGTGTATAATATAATTCTACATCCCTCCGTTTTAAGCACAAGGTATAAAAAAGTAAAGTGCAGTACAGTAAGTAAAGGAACTGAAAGAAAAGCAGAAGGTAAGGCTACACTACCACTATACTATCATCACAGAGCATTCCTTAACTTATAAAAATGCCCATACAAATTTATAAGTTAAGGTTTCCCGGAATTGTAACTTTTCATATAAAAGAGCCCATATAAGTTAAGGATCTATGAAGCGTATGACCTAATGAGTATGAATGATTGTGCTATGGTTATGCAACATGCAAGTGAAACACATGCACGCTAGTATGAGATCCCAGACCTTTAGTTCCCACATTTCGAGAGCTAGCATCACTCTCAGGTACCACCGTTGTGGCTACGGCAACAGCGGATCTGGCTTCTCCGCTTTCTAGGCGGGTATACACACTACCAGGCCTAGACCTCTATTGTACGCCTCTGTACACGTAACAAGTGCACTCTAAAGTCTCTGCGTACTAAATGCTAGCTGTCTGCTAGACTTTTAGGATGGGTATACGTCTTCGGGGATTGTCTGCCTGACCGCATTATTAAACAACATACTAGCCCTTCCACCCGTACACCTCACCCGAGTCACCGTACTGCCATCGGTGTGACGATTGGCCCAGTACCGCATGACCCACCACCATTGTCTATATGCACATGCAATTATTTCAATTCGAGCCTCTAGCTCGCAGGACCAACCTGTCCTGATTCCTCCAACACTGCCCGGGTGAGCAAGTAAACCAACTACTTCCTTCCAACTCTGCACGGGTAAGCATGTAGTCAACAGACTCCAAGTCCCTCCAACCCAACACGAGTGAGAACACACATAAAGTTCAGCTCCATCCAACCCATCAAGGGTGAGCATGTGTACCATTTCCCTTAGCCTAGTATACTACTCTTGTCTACCGATTATTAAACTTTGTTGTTTATGGTTAATCCCAGGACTGCCCAAGGTATGCCCAATGAAGGGGTTTCGAAGGCACTAGGAACCAAGATGGAATGAAAATCCAAAGTTCCCTTTTGCAAGGATAATTACTTTTAGTTAATGTCTACCCATGATCCACACTCAACTCTCCTTATTACTTTTGGGCGATCCTAATGACTTAAGTGGTTATCGGGGAGGGCGACGGTCTTCCGCCGACCTCCACTCCAATTGTTACCCAATGACTTGCACTTACTCTCGTCACTAAGACAACACTACCCACAAGGGTTATACATCCAATTGTAATCTCCAGCTCAATTGTCGATCTATTCTCCCGGTGGGCCTTATGGTATAACCTTACTTTTACTATGTGCAGCCATAACCTAATACCACCCCGAAGTCGAACTTCCAATTCCTTGGGCCACAAATCCCTAATTATTTATCCTAGGGTAGTATAAACTAATGAAATGAGCAAGTTAATTTTCATAATTTTCCTAGGTCATTAAGGCTTCTAATTAAATCATTTAAATTAATTACCGTGGTCACTTTACACATGAAGTAGTACAATTTATAATCCACTGATCTAAGGAATTTTTCCTAGGTTGTATATTTATAAAATATTGCTGTCTACAGAGTTTCATAATTTTCCTTTGATTATTTATATTTATTCCTTAATTAATACAAAATCCACATAATTACCATTTTCCAAATGAGGTATATGGAATACATAAGCCAAAATTCCAAGAAAATTATAGAGCATATATATCACAAATTTAAGATTAATGGCAGAGTTTCATTAACCTCTATAGTGTAATGGCCTATCAAATTCCATTTTTCAGTATTTACCAAAATGCTATTATGCTAGTTTCATAAGTATAAGTACATCAAAAAATTTTGAGATAAATACACAAGGCTAATCCTACAAACATGCATTGCTAGAAATCATTCCAAAATTTTCTGATATGTATTTCCATCAATTCATGAATAATTGCAATAAGGGTAAAATGGTAATCTCAATGCATTTTACTCCGAAAGTTCTCAAACAGAAAGGTAAAAGTTTCCTAAGTCAAATATACCCTCTTTTATGACTTGACAGACTTTGGGGATTTTTCCTTGATCAAAACCTATTTTTCCAAATTATTTTCCAAAGAGGCCTATATTCTTAAAATTCCAAATAATGCGATTTTTGATCTAAAAAATCCCATAATTAATTTGAGGGGTGAACTTTACCCTAATGAACCTCTGGAATCAATTCCATGATTTTTTCAAGCCTCAAATAGGCTGAATGTGCATCATTTCATTTATTTCTATTTACACCCCAAGGCCATATTTAGCCAACACATGCAAGTAGATTAACCCAACATGAAGTGATCCAAATGTGCTGAAATTTTTATCAGGCCCCAATGATGTCTCCAAGGACCTGCCACCAATATTTGAGGCCATTTGGATGCTTATAACTCCAAATATTTCCTTTATTTAATTTTTGATATTATGACAAATACTATAGAAAAAGTTTTCCCAAAAATTCCCAATTTTTGGCATGGGCTAGATATGCCCTATTCTTGCACATGCCCAAATTTTGGGGTCTTGCGGACTTCTAATTTGGCATGGGCATAGGTTTTAGTTTCTGCCCTTGCCTAGGACCAGTCCTAGGAAAACAGCCCTACAGCCCATTCTACTGTACCAAATGTGATGAATAAGGTGCTAAATTAAAGCTAATATCATAAGCTACAATTTGCATTCAGGGGTCATGTTCTGGTGATGTCCATAAGTGCAGTTAATTTCACATGCAAAGTAACTGTATAAATGTAACAAATATTTAATATTCATAACATTAATATTATATCATATAAATTGATTTGCACGAATCATAAAGCACAAATAAATGGCATCTGGTCATCGTCCCCAACCAGTGGACGACTGAGATTGAGTTTTCCTTGACGATGTTTGCTGGCGATTTCCGGCCAGCTGAGCCACCACCACCGCCGGCGGATGTCGCCACCACCTTCACTGATGTGGGGGCTTGCGTTTCCCGGCGGTGAGGCCGCCGTAGTTGGCTCCTCCGGCGAACCCGAGCAATAAGTAAAACTCAGAATTTTCACACTTTGCTCTCATGGAATCGGGCTCAATTAAGCCTGATATCTCGCCAAATCGATCTAGACGGCTAGTACAGAGAGAGGGGCGGCGAAACGAACCTGCTCCAGGCCTTGGCGGTGGTTGCGACGGCGGTTTGCCATGGCCGAGCTGCTCCGACGAACTACTTCCGAAAAGCTTATTTCTCCACAAATTCCTTTGCTCCAGCTATCGAACTCCAGTCGTTTCTTCCTTCTGAAGCTAGTGGTGGGGTTATTTTGAGCTGGGGTGGGCTGTATAAGGAGTTAACTCGAAGGTGAGCTCGGGCTCAACCTTGGATGCTTCACCCATTGTGCAAAGTGGCCAGCCCAGCTCCAAATTCTTCTGAAATCCTCTAGGAAGTCAACCATCAGGCTTTTGGAAGAAGGAGCCAAGGACAAGTGGTATCACTTCTTCTCTCTTCTCCTTCTGTCTCCTCTTTTGGGTAAAATCTCCGAAATGCCCCCCTTGCATGCATTCTCCTTCCACAACCAGGGGGTAGGGTTGGTCATTCATGCCTTGGGCTGTTAATGGACCTTGACTTATGGGCCTAGCCCATTATGAATGGGCTTGACTCCTTCTTTCTTCCTTTAGGCATTTTAGTTGACTTGTTGACTTTTTAGGTTGACTTGGTCAACATGGTGAGTGGGCTGACCCCACTTGTTGGTCATGAGCCGAATGGCACCACCCAACTTGGGTTGGGTCAAGGGGGTACTTTGTTTAGGCTAATTGGGCCTATGTGTCACAACCCGCATTTTCCTCCGAATTAAAAATTATCAGAGTCTGAGAAAAACACGCGTCGTGATGCCACGTCAAGCAGGGGATAACTGCTGACGCTCAGGCAAATCACTAACTACTCTATTTTATAAAATCCAAAAATTTAATTCTTAGAAATCTGGTTAAAATTTTAAGGCCGTATCCCTCGGCTCTGTGGATTATCTAGTTCATACTTCAAAATTTTACGTGTACATAGCGAAAAATACTTTGTTTACATTTATGCATCCTAAGAGAGAGTGCAACAGTGTCCCCAGGGGGGCACCTGATACTGCGCAAGACCCTAGATTTAATTTATATATATATTTAAGAAAACGATCTTTTTACGTCGCCTTGAAAGTAGTGTTTAAGTTTGTAAAACATGCAGATCATGAGTTATACATATACTTAATAGTGTTTTTAGGTTTTAAAAGTAACTAGCACCCTAACATAAATCATCCCAAGAGCAAGTTTAATAAAAGCAAAACAGTAAATCTAACAGAGTAAGCAAGTACAACGTGTCTAAAAGAGAAACCACCAGTGGGCGCCAACAACTGACACGAACCCACCGGTGCGTAGGTACATCTGTACTACAAGTCTAAAGAAACTACCTCCCGAGTGAAGGACTCACAACAGCAGCAAAACACTGAGAATCTCTGGAGCACCCTAGCCGCGCTGTCGGCTAAAAACCTGTACCTGAGGTATTCAGAAAGAGAAGAATACCTCAGCAAACTATAATCAACAGGAAAGGAAGGTACAGTAGTAAAAACAGGAATTAAAAACGGGAATTTAAAAGTACTCTTCAAACAGTGAAAGAGGTAAAAAGGGTGTGCACCAAGTGCACGGATGAAGCCAAGCTTCAAGGGTCTCTACAACATGATTAGTATAATAATCATAACATGTAATAGGCTAAAACAGAAAGAGTCACCTAGTACTGGAGATGGATAAAATTTTTGTAACAAGTGGCCTAGACTGGTGGCCGCATGTCCAACCAAATCTATTCGGCCTATTTATCCTCATGGATTGTGGTGGTGGTATCCGTCCAACTCAACTCAAACAGCCCATATTGCCATAATAAGGCAAGAAATCAAACCAGGGTGGCGACATCGGTCTGACCTACCCTAAAACCACATCCTACTCCAGTCCTAAGTAACCCGAGGAAGACTCGTACTGGTGGTCCCATGTACCCCCAAGCAAATCCAATAGCCCTAAACTCACTAGAGCGACCCACCTAAGAGCCCTATATAAACACAATAGAATTCATGAATCGCTACTAGATGGGTATAATCAGCTAAATACTGAACCCCTGGAAACGATAGGACCTTGAACATACGCCCCAAAACATGATCCCCAAATTACACGTATAACATTATTACTTTAGTAACAAACCCACCCGGTTAATTTGCTATCATCGTGCCTACTAATGAAATTTTTTTTTCTTTTATGACTAACTATGCCCGAGCAAAAGGGCACTACACCTGCAGAACAAATTCGACTCATGCCCAACCGTAACTACACGACCTCATATTAAAATGAATTATGCTAAACGCGGACTACCCCCGAGGGGAAACCACAAGCCATACATGCGATCGTTTACATTAAGCGGGTTGTTCTAACATGGGCGAAATTAGGGTTAACTCGTCTTAGGCAAAAAGGGGAATCCCTAAAACGAAAAGTTAAATTTACAATTTATATGCACAACTACATCCAAATCTTAACATGACCTAGCCATGACATGAACGACTACAACAAAGGGACGTGATAAAATCGCTATCAATAGGAATACGGATAGGGTTGCGGGTAGGATTTTGGTTAGGATAAATTTCGGATGAGCGAACATCAAGGATCAAAACAACAAGATTAGTATAATAGGATAAAAACGGCAAGAGCAAAGGGTGCACTTGCCTCGATTCTCCACCAAAAATTTCGCCAGCACAACCTTGCAATCCGCCCTTCCACAAGCACGCAAAACCCCTCGAAAAAAACTGAGAAGAACAACCCATTAAAGTAAGGAAACAAAAGGGACGAAATCACCCCCCGAATCACGGAAAATCCACGGTGAAATCTCAAATAAATTACCTCGGAAGGAAGATCTCGCCTAGGGGAGTTCGAATCCGGCCTCCGAGGAAGATTCCGGGTGTGAAATCGCCGGAGGTAGGTGGCCGGAGCACCTCCGTCGCTCGGCTCGGTTTCGCACGGAAGGGACGCTCGTCACTTTTTTTTTCTTCCTGCTGCTAGTCAATGGGGGGGGAGAAGACCTAACAATTTATATATATATATATAAGGCGTATTCTACCTAATATCCTACCCCTAACTTCACTACTACCTAATTACTACTAAAGGCAGCCCCCTAACAAATCTAAAAGAAAATTTAAGTCAGCTTATAACTCAAAATAAGTCACTACTCGCTTCTACCACCTACCATGCACATAAATTGACGCATAACCTCGACACGCACACGAACCCTATAAAGCGGTGAACACGCACGAGCATGTGCGGAAAAACACATTGACACGCTCCAATCACCAATCCGACCAAATGCGAAGCGCAAACATACGTTTATATAAAAAAAATGACCCGCTAACTAGCGCCCGCCGAAACGACGCGACACGCGACGTTCACGAATTTCGACCACATCCGCACCGTAGCTAAACACTCGGGCTACGAACACAATAGCGAAGTCGGAAACAACTCCTAACGATCACACACTCGAGCTAATCTCGCCCGAAGCCAAAGCACAAGAATTCCCTAAGAGGCTCAGCCGGGCCTCCAAAACAGACGCCGACTAGCTGGGGAACCCATACAACAGGCTATAACCTCTAAGAACACATAACGAGGTACTCTAACAACGACACGAGCCGGAAAAATGCGTCCACATAACGCCCAAGGAGAATTAAATAAATACAGAAAAACAGGGGGCGTTACAGTCACCCCTCCTAAAAGAAAGTTTCGCCCCGAAACTTTACGCACAAGCTCCCAACAGGGAAAAAAACAGAAATAGTCTAATAAGGGCTAAAGAGGAGAAGACAAACGTACCCGGCACAACTCAAGGGAAGAGATGAGGGTGAGCCTCCCTCATTGCTGACTCCAACTCCCAAGTGGCGCTTTCCACCTCCTGGTTCCTCCACAATACTTTAACCATGGGTATGGTCTTTCGCCGCAACACTCTATCCTGCGCATCCAAAATGCGGACCGGCTCTTCCACGAAGGTCAGATTCGGCTCCAACTGAGGCACCGCATCCAACACTTGCCTACTACTCCGCACACACTTCCGCAGCTGACTAATATGGAACACATTGTGAACGCCTGGGAAGGTCGCTGGCAAATCCAGCCTGTACACGGCCACACCAATACGCTCCAAAATTCTGAATGGGCCCACATACCTCGGATCCAGCTTATGGTTCTTGCTGAACCTCTTCACTCCAATCATCGGGGAGACCTTCAGGAACACCAAATCCTCCACTGAAAACTCCAAATCGGACCTACGCTGGTTAGCGTTCTTCTCATACCTCTCCTGAGCCACCCGAAGCTTATCCCGAATAAGCTTCACGGAAACCTCCATTTCTTCGAGTGCATCAGGACCCAACAGGGGCTTCTCACCAGCCTCAGCCCAAAACAACGGCGTCCTGCAAGCCTCCCGTATAAGGCTTCAAAAGGAGCCATCTGTATGCTCTCATGATAGATGTTATTGTAAGCGAACTCCATCAGCCTCAAGCGCTCGTCCCACGCTCCCCCGTGGTCCAGAATATAACAGCGGATCATGTCCTCCACAATCTGGTTGACGCGCTCCGTCTGACCGTTGGTCTGCGGGTGATAGGCGGTGGAATACCTCAAGTCCGTGCCCAATCCTTCCTGCAAGCTCTTCCAGAACCGAGAAGTAAACCTGGAATCTCGATCAGATATGATGCTAACTGGAACCCCATGCAAACGGATGACTTTGCTTAAGTATAGCTCTGCTATCTTACTCATCGGATAATCAATCTTGTACGGAACGAAGTGGGAACACTTCGTCAGTCTGTCCACTATCACCCAAACGGAGTCAAAGCCTCGCGGAGATCTCGGTAAGCCCGTAATAAAGTCCATTGAGATACTTTCCCACTTCCTAGTCAGGATCTCCAAGGGTGTCAACTTGCCACCCGGCCTTCCATGGTCGGCCTTCACCCGCTTGCAAGTGTAACATTCTGAAACATACCGGGCTATATCCCCCTTCATACCACACCACCAGGCGATCTGCTTCAAATCATGGTACATCTTGGTAGCTCCGGGGTGGTAGGCAACACTGGACCCATGCGCCTCTTTGCATACCATACTCTTGATGCCTCCAACCGCGGGGATGCAAAACCTGCCGCGGTACTTCAAAGTACCCGAATCGTCAATAGAGAAATCCGGCAACTCCCCTTTCTCAGTCCTGAGGTACAGGTGCAAAAGATCTGGGTCCTCTTTCTGGTGCAGTCTAGTAAGAGAAATCCAAGAAGGCTCATCCGTAACCAAACTGCTCTGTAAGTTACCGCACCCCACCGAGATGTCCATCAAGAGGAACTCCTCCACCAAACGCTCCACCGAGAGGTTAAAGATCTTCCCCATCCTACGGCTCAGGGCGTCAGCCACCACGTTGGCCTTGCCCGAATGGTACTGGATCTCCACTTCGTAATCAACAACATACTCCAACTAGCGCCGCTGCCGCAAATTCAGCTCCTTCTGGGTGAAAACATACTTCAGGCTTTTATGATCGGTGAAGATCTTGCACTGTGCCCCATAAAGTAAATGCCTCCACAATTTCAGGGCAAAGATCACCGCTGCGAACTCCAGGTCATGCGTAGGGTAATTCCTCTCATGAGTCTTCAATTGTCGCGACCCATATGCGATCACCTTCCCCTCTTGCATCAACACACCTCCGAGCCCAACATGCGAGGCGTCCACATACACATCATAATCTTTGCCCTCCGTAGGCAAGGTTAACACCGGGGCAGAGCACAACCTGCTCTTCAGCTCCAGAACAGCCTCCTCGCACTTCTCGTCCCATATGAAGGCCACGTTCTTCTGCGTCAGCTTAGTTAACGGCGCTGCCAACGTAGAAAACCCCTCAACAAACCTCCTATAATAGACGGCCAAACCTAAGAAGCTCTTAATCTCCTTAGGTGTGCTCGGCCTATGCCAGTCCATCACTGCAGAAATCTTCTCTGGGTCAACCGAAATGCCATCCTTGTTCACCACATGGCCCAAGAAAGACACCTGGGGAAACCAAAACTCACATTTGTTCAGCTTGGCATATAACTGATGGTCTCTCAAGACAGATAACACCAATCGTAAGTGCTGATCATGCTCCGCAGCATTCCGAGAATAAATCAGAACATCGTCTATGAATACGACCACATACTTGTCCAGAAAATCTTTGAACACCCGGTTCATCATGTCCATGAATGCTGACGGCGCGTTGGTCAACCCAAACGACATAACCAGGAACTCAAAGTGCCCATGCCTTGATCTGAAAGCAGTCCGCGGAATGTCCGACTCACGGATCATAAGCTGATGATAGCCTGAACGAAGGTCAATCTTGGAGAAAACAGCGCTCCCACGCAACTGATCGAAGAGGTCATCGATCCTGGGCAGGGGATATCTGTTCTTGATGGTGACCTTGTTCAACTCTCTATAATCGATGCAAAGCCGCATCGAACCATCCTTCTTCTTTACAAAGAGCACGGGAGCAACCCAAGGCGACGAACTCGGCCTTATGAAACCCTTCTCCAATAACTCATCCAACTGAGTACGCAGCTCCTCCAGCTCTCGCGGGGCCATCCGATACGGCGCCTTAGCAATGGGACGTGTATCGGGCTCCAAGTCAATCACGAACTCAACGTCTCTGTCTGGAGGCAGACCAGGAAGATCGCTAGGAAAAACATCCGGAAACTCCCGCGCAATAGGAATCTCATCTAACTGCGGCCCACTGCTAACAGTCCCCAGCATCGAAACCACGCAAGCAAAACAGCCTGAACTAAAAAGCCTCTGAGCACATACTGCAGAGATCGCTTGAGAAACCTGACGCGGATCACCATAAATACTCCCAGGCTGACCGTTTTCCTTCCTGAAATCCAAACGCATACCCCTGCACTGAATCACAGCATCGTAACGGGACAACCAATCCATGCCTAGGATGACATCGAAATCCTCCAAATCAATAACCTTCAGATCTGCCTTGGCCAGAAAATCTCCCAAAAGAATTGGGCAATCCAGAATGCCCTGATCCGATACCACGGAGTCACCCGAGGGAAACTTGACGCAAAAGGCCTCACCGATGCGGTCAAGAACCAACTGGAACCGCTCTACAAAGGCTCTAGCCATAAATGAGTGGGTAGCACCTGAGTCAAAGAGAACGCGCGCCCAGCGGTTCTTTACCTTAAAACCTCCTATATAAATAAAAGATTTGCACACGCATCTAAGAGAGGAAATTACAATGCTAAAACTGTGCTGAAGTAAAAAGACAAGAGAGAGAGTCTACCTGAAATGACTTGCGTCGAAGTCTGAGCCTCCGTTGAAGAGATCACGTTCAGCCTTCCCTTGCCCTTCTCCGTAGACGGAGGCGGTGGCAAGGACTGAAGAGGAACATGCCTGAGCACCGGCTGAAGCTGTGGGCACCTGGCCTTGGTATGGCCCTTCTGTCCGCACTGATAGCAGACCTTGTCCTTCAACCAGCAACGGGCAACGTCATGCCCCTCTTTCTTGCACAAGGAACACACCGTCCTCTGACTGGGGGCACCCTGAATGGCATGCACCTGCTCCTTCTGCGCTACTATCCTCTTGAAACATCTCTCCGCCGGATGGCCCGGGCGGCCATAGAAACCACAAATCTCCTTGCTCTTCTTACTGGAAGGGGCACCGGTCACCTGAGAGCCCTTTGCTTCGACAGCCTTCCGCTTATCATTTCTCTCCTGCTGCCCTCTCTACTTTGCATTCTCGATGGCCTCCAATTTCAAAGCATCCTCAACTACACCGGCATAAGTCACCGCTCCATGGGCAACCGCTAGCTGCTAGACATCACTCCTCAGCCCACCAAGGAAGCGCTTCACTCTATCCTCCTCCGAGCTCACCAAACTGGGGGCAAACCGACTGAGCTTGCTAAACTCAATCTCATAACCGCTGACAGTGAGCTGCCTCTGCTTCAGATTCAAGAAATCGTTCATCAATCTGTCCCGCTCTACCCCAGGTAGAAACTTTCTCATCAAAATTTCCTTGAATGAAGCCCAAGTGCACCCTCCTACCATTCCCTCCTTCTCCCTCATCCACCAGCTCTTCGCTAACCCCTTCAGTTGATAGGCAGCCAGCATCACCTTCTGATCCTCGGTCACACCGAAATACTGAAACATCTCCTCAATAGAGATTACCCAGTCGTCGAGCACCATGAAATCTGCTCTGCCATCGTAAGTCGGGGGCTGCAACCGCTGAAACTGAGAGATGAAGGTCATCTCCGGGGGCACCGCAACAGGAGGCACCACAGGGGCAGGAGGTACAAGAGGGGCTGGGTCAACTGCACCCCCAGCCGGATCCTGCGCTCTCGGAACTAGCCCCGTCACTACTGCAACCAAGGACTGAATCTGAGACTGAACCTCTAATAGCTGCCTTGATAGGGCCTCATTGCTCTGCCTCAGACTAGCCACTACTGCATCGCTTTGAGCACCAGAAGACTCGCCCTCAAATTGGGGAGTCGACCTCGTCACTCTACGCTTAGGCGCCATGCTAAAAAGGAATAAATAAGCAATCATCAAAACCTGGTTCAACCACTAGGACAAAACCAAACATGTACAAACAAACCTACATAAGTACTTGCTTTCACTGCCAACTTGCTCTGGGATTTTATTATATATATATATATTTTGATAAAGTGAAGATAATGTTCTACTTATCCTGAGATGGTTTACCATCATCGCCCTAACTCTTGTGCCTAAATCGGGAATGCATGAATTTATATTCTTTTTGACCCAAAAATTATGTGTGTACACATGTCATCATGCAAGTCTTTAGCTTGGCACGTTGTGCTTATGCAATGTTATGTCATGCATGTTTGTGTTATGCATTCTAGAAAAGGCCCTAATGCATGTTATGAGAGGCGTACGCATGAAAATGTTATGCATCCCATAATAAATAACATTTTCATGCAACGAAAAAAATAAAGCGTGCTAGTCGCATCCATGTGGTGAGGTTATGCACCCTATAATACATAACCCTCACATGTTGCCTCCTATGGTGGATCTATATACGAACACATATTATGCATCCCATACTACATAATATGCCATGTATACTTTATGTTATGCTATGAGTGTAGTGTTCGTGCTTCGGCCAAGGCGTGCTGATGACATGTCGGTGTGTGTATGATATGACTTTAAACATCTAATACTTACAAGGAAAGGTTGCCCAACAATTTGTCTGACAACCTCCCTCTGATACCAACTGTCACAACCCGCATTTTCCTCCGAATTAAAAATTATCAGAGTCTGAGAAAAACACGCGTCATGATGCCACGTCAAGCATGGGATAACTGCTGACGCTCAGGCAAATCACTAACTACTCTATTTTATTAAATCCAAAAATTTAATTATTAGAAATCTGGTTAAAATTTTAAGGCCGTATCCCTCGGCTCTGTGGATTATCTAGTTCATACTTCAAAATTTTACGTGTACGTAGCGGAAAATACTTTGTTTACATTTATGCATCCTAAGAGAGAGCGCAACAGTGTCCCCAGGGGGCACCTAATACTGCGCACGACCCTAGATTTAATTTATATATATATTTAAGAAAACGATATTTTTACGTCGCCTTGAAAGTAGTGTTTAAGTTTGTAAAACATGCAGATCATGAGTTATACATATACTTAATAGTGTTTTTAGGTTTTAAAAGTAACTAGCACCCTAACATAAATCATCCCAAGAGCAAGTTTAATAAAAGCAAAACAGTAAATCTAACAGAGTAAGCAAGTACAACGTGTCTAAAAGAGAAACCACCAGTGGGCGCCAACAACTGACACGAACCCACCGGTGCGTAGGTACATATGTACTACAAGTCTAAAGAAACTACCTCCCGAGTGAAGGACTCACAACAGCAGCAAAACACTGAGAATCTCTGGAGCACCCTAGCCGCGCTCTCGGCTAAAAACCTGTACCTGAGGTATTTAGAAAGAGAAGAATACCTCAGCAAACTATAATCAACAGGAAAGGAAGGTACAGTAGTAAAAACAGGAATTAAAAACGGGAATTTAAAAGTATTCTTCAAACGGTGAAAGAGGTAAAAAGGGTGTGCACCAAGTGCACGGATGAAGCCAAGCTTCAAGGGTCTCTGCAACATGATTAGTATAATAATCATAACATGTAATAGGCTAAAACAGAAAGAGTCACCTAGTACTGGAGATGGATAAAATTTTTATAACAAGTGGCCTAGACTGGTGGCCGCATGTCCAACCAAATCTATTCGGCCTAATTATCCTCATGGACTGTGGTGGTGGTATCCGTCCAACTCAACTCAAACAACCCATATTGCCATAATAAGGCAAGAAATCAAACCAGGGTGGCGGCATCGGTGCAACACACCCTAAAACCACATCCTACTCCAGTCCTAAGTAACCCGAGGAAGACTCGTACTGGTGGTCCCATGTACCCCCAAGCAAATCCAATAGCCCTAAACTCACTAGAGCGACCCACCTAAGAGCCCTATATAAACACAATAGAATTCATGACTCGATACTAGATGGGTATAATCAGCTAAATACTGAACCCCTGCAAACGATAGGACCTTGAACATACGCCCCAAAACTTGATCCCCAAATTACACTTATAACATTATTACTTTAGTAATGAACCCACCCGGTTAATTTGCTATCATCGCGCCTACTAATGAATTTTATTTTTTATTTTTTTTATGACAAACTATGCCCGAGCAAAAGGGCACTACACCTGCAGAACAAATTCGACTCATGCCCAACCGTGACTACACGACCTCATATTAAAATGAATTATGCTAAACGCGGACTACCCCCGAGGGAAAACCACAAGACATACATGCGATCGTTTCCATTAAGCGGGTAGTTCTAACATGGGCGAAATTAGGGTTAACTCGTCTTAGGCAAAAAGGGGAATCCCTAAAACGAAAAGTAAAATTTACAATTTATATGCACAACTACATCCAAATCTTAACATGACCTAGCCATGACATGAACGACTACAACAAAGGGACGTGATAAAATCGCTATCAATAGGAATACGGATAGGGTTGCGGGTAGGATTTTGGTTAGGATAAATTTCGGATGAGCGAACATCAAGGATCAAAACAACAAGATTAGTATAATAGGATAAAAACGGCAAGAGCAAAGGGTGCACTTTCCTCGATTCTCCGCCAAAAATTTCGCCAGCACAACCTTGCAATCCGCCCTTCCACAAGCACGCAAAACCCCTCGAAAAAAACTGAGAAGAACAACCCATTAAAGTAAGGAAACAAAAGGGACGAAATCACCCCCCGAATCACGGAAAATCCACGGTGAAATCTCAAATAAATTATCTCGGAAGGAAGATCTCGCCTAGGGGAGTTCGAATCCGGCCACCGAGGAAGATTCCGGGTGTGAAATCGCCGGAGGTAGGTGGTCGGAGCACCTCCGTTGCTCGGCTCGGTTTCGCACGGAAGGGACGCTCGGCCCTTTTTTTTTTCTTCCTGCTGCTAGTCAATGGGGGGGGGGGAGAAGACCTAACAATTTATATATATATATATATATATATATATATATATATATATAGGCATATTCTACCTAATATCCTACCCCTAACTTCACTTCTACCTAATTACTACTAAAGGCAGCCCCCTAACAAATCTAAAAGAAAATTTAAGTCAACTTATAACTCAAACTAAGTCACTACTCGCTTCTACCACCTACCATGCGCATAAATTGACGCATAACCTCGACACGCACACGAACCCTATAAAGCGGTGAACACGCACGAGCATGTGCGCAAAAATGCATCGACACGCTCCAATCACCAATCCGACCAAATGCGAAGCGCAAACATACGTTTATATAAAAAAAACGACCCGCTAACTAGCGCCCGCCGAAACGACGCGACACGCGACGTTCACGAATTTCGACCACATCCGCACCGTAGCTAAACACTCGGGCTACGAACACAATAGCGAAGTCGAAAACAACTCCTAAAGATCACACACTCGAGCTAATCTCGCCCGAAGCCAAAGCACAAGAATTCCCTAAGAGGCTCAGTCCGGGCCTCCAAAACAGACGCCGACTAGCTGGGGAACCCATACAACAGGCTATAACCTCTAAGAACACATAACGAGGTACTCTAACAACGACACGAGCCGGAAAAATGCGTCCACGTAACGCCCAAGGAGAATTAAATAAATACAGAAAAACAGGGGGCGTTACACTATGAGTATGGGTTTGACCATTTTAGGCCCAAAGTTGACTTGGGTCAACTAGGGTCAAAGTGTTGAGCTACTGACATGCCCTAGGGTCGACTTAGATTGTTTTTAGGGTTAGGGCAATGTGGTGGGGTCATGGTGTGTCTAGGGTCCCTATTTAGGCTAGTTTGACCTAGTTTGACTTTAGTCCTATAGTGGGCCCCACATGGCTACAATCCACACCTAGGGTCAAACTCAGCTAATTTCACTAACACCCTCCCTATTCCTAACCCAATCTAAGTTAAGGGGCCTATAAGTAACATGGGATGTTACAAATCCTATATAAAAAAAATAATTTCGTCCCCGAAATTTAAGTTCGGGTCTACGGGGTTCTGCTTGCTAGAATTATAAGAGACTTTAAAGCAAAAATTAAAATGTACCTGAAGTAAATAACTCCGGAAGTTGCTCCAACATCAGATCCCTTTGCTCCCAGGTGTGCTCCTCCCGTCCATTGTTAGACCACAACACCTTCACGAGAGGAACCTTCTTCTTCCGCAACACTCGGACGACCGTATCGTCAATCGAGATCGGCTCTAGTCTAACTGATCTGTCTGGCGCTACTGGTCCGGCTGTGGTAGTAATGTGCTGTTCCGGCCGAAGGAGAGCTCTTCGCAAGAAAGAGACATGGAAGACGTCATGTAAGTTACTCAACTCCGGTGGCAGCTGCAGTGTATAAGCCAAGGGGCCAATCCGCTCCAGGATCAAGTATAGCCCCATGTATCGCGGACTGAACTTCTTGTGCCTCCCTACCCGAGAGACACCGTGTACTTGTCGAATCTTCAAGAAAACTCTATCTCCAACCTGGAACTCCACCATCTGGTGCCGAGCATCATAATACTTTGCCTGCCTGCTATGTGCCTCTAGTAGCTGATCCCTGATCAAACGAATCTGAGCCTCCGTGTCTTCCACAAAATCTGAACCAAGAGCTCGAGTGTCCACGTTCTGAACCCAAGATAGCAGTGTCCGACAATTCCTCTAATAAAGTGCCTCATATGGAGCCATCCCGAAGCCCTCCTGGTGGCTTTTATTGTACGAGAACTCAATCAGTGGTAGCAGCCTCTCCCATGGCTTCCCCGTATCCAATATTCATAGTATGAGCAGGTCCTCCATTGTTCTGTTTGTCCACTCTGTCTGGCCGTCGGTCTGAGGATGGAAAGCAGTGCTAAAAGTGAGTCTGGAACCCAAGTAAGCATGCATTGCCCTCCACTCCCTTGAAGTTAAGCGATCATCTCAGTATGAGACAATAGACCTGGGGATGCCATGATATTCTATGAACTGCTCCATGAACACTCGCACCAAAACTACAACTGGAGAATCCTTTCTGGACGGAATGAACCGCGCTACCTTGGTCAGTCTGTCTA
Source organism: Platanthera zijinensis (assembly GCA_039513925.1). NCBI lineage: Eukaryota > Viridiplantae > Streptophyta > Magnoliopsida > Asparagales > Orchidaceae > Platanthera > Platanthera zijinensis. The sequence goes on along the minus strand of CM077086.1, from coordinate 117,642,358 downwards.
CACTGAACCATATGGAATCGTGCCCAGAGTGGGAGCGAGGCAGTCCGTGTACAAAATCCATAGTAATGTCCTCGAACTTTTACTCTCGGACTGGCAATGGCTGTAATAAACCTCATGGGCTCTTGCACTCTGCTTTCACGCGCTGGCAGGTCTCGCAGTGTGCCACAAAATAGGTGATCTCCCTCTTCATCCCAGGCCAGTACATGGTTCTCCGTAAGTCTGCCCACATCTTTGTGATGCCGGGATGCACTGAGTATCTGGAGCAATGTGCCTCTCTGAGTATGTCATCCCGGATATCATCTCCTGCTGGTATATATACTCGACAACGGAATCGAAGGAGACCATCCTGCAGCGTGTAATCCTCATACTTGCCCCCTTACAGGGCGCTATAAATAGGCTCTAGTGCAGCATCTAGTCTCTGATGTGTAACAATGCGCTCTCGAATATCATCATCACTGATCAAGGAGCTCAGGTACTCTAGAAACACCACTGGCTCTGCCTCCAAAACCATGGTAATATTCATATCTTCCATCATGCGTAGCCACTCTATAGAAATCACCCGAGGCTCCGGTCAAGACGTGCCGGCTCACCTGCTCAAAGCATCCAATATAGTATTTGCCTTCCCCGGGTGATAATGAATCTCATAATCAAAATCGTAGAGGAACTCTATCCATCTCCTCTAGCCTAGGTTCAGATCCTTCTACGTGTCAATGTAATTAAGATTCTTTTGATCCGAGTAGATATCACAATGAATCCCGTATAAGTAGTGTCTCCACGTCTTGAGGGTGAATACCACAGCCTCGAGCTCGAGATCATGTGTTGGATAGTTATGCTCATGCTTCTTCAACTGCCGCGAAGTATAAGCAATAACATGTCCATGCTGCATCAGGACAAAACCCATCCCCTGATAAGAGGCATTTGTATAAATCTGGAATCCTTCACTCCCAGATGGGAGTGGAAGGATAGGGGATGAGGTGATTCGGTCCTTCATTTCTTGAAAAGCTGCCTCGCACTGCTCTGTCCAATCAAAAACCACATCCTTCTTCATCAAGGACGTGAGGGGGAGGGCTATCCTCGAGAATCCCTCCACGAAATTGCGATAATAGCCTGTTAAACCCAAGAAGCTGCGGATGTCTGACGCTAACTTTGGTCGTGGCAAATCCCGCATTGCCTCTATCTTAGCTGGATTAACAGCCAATCCAGCCCCACTGATAGTATGCCCCAGAAAAGCGACCTCCTACATCCAGAACTGGCATTTTGAAAACTTTGCAAACAATTGAAACTCCCTCAGCCTCTATAAAACCTGTGTCAGCTACTCTGCATGCTACTCCTGAGTCCGGGAGTAGATCAGGATATCATCGATTAATACTATAATGAAGTGATCTAAATAAGCTCGAATACACGGTTCATGAGCGTCATGAATGCCGAGGGGGCATTCGTGAGCCCAAAAGACATCACCGTGAAATCGTATAGTCCATAGCGTGAACTGAATGTCTTCTTCGGTATATCTTCTTCCCGGATGCAGAGCTGATAGTATTCGGACTGCAGGTCTAGCTTAGAGAACCAGAAAACTCCCTGAAGCTGATCAAACAACTCGTTTATCTGAGGCAGTTGATAGGTATTCTGAACCGTCAACCGGTTCAGATCTCTGTAATCTATACAAAACTGCAGCGATCCGTCTTTCTTCTTCACGAATAGAACGGGTGCCTCCCACGGCGATGAGCTCGGCATCACAAATCCCGAATCCACTAGCTCCTGAAGCTGAGTCCAAAACTCTGCCAGCTCCCTGGGAGCCATCCTGTAAGGTGCCTGGGACACTAGTCTCGCCCCCCGGCACCAACTGAATCCTGAAGTCCAAATCCCGGGCTGGTGGTAGTCCGGGAAATTTCTCCGGGAATACATCAGAGAAATCCCGAGCCACCGGGATTTCAGCTATGGAACTCCTTACTGCTGCCATCTCGAAGCAAATGAGGTACACCTACTCCCCCTACTCATAGGCCTTGATAGCCTGTACAGAATATAAATAAAGTTGGGGGATTGGACGGATAACTTCAATGGTGATGTAGGAATCTCCATGTCTGAGTGTGATCCTCTTCGAGGGGCAGTCGATCTGAGCATGGTTCCAATTGAGCCAGGTCATGCCCAAAATCAGATCAAAGTCCGGCAGTCTCAGGACCGCGGACGGAGCCTTGAATGCCTTGCCTCCGATCTCGGCCTCCATGTTGCAGCTATCCGTGGTCCATAGCTCCTAACCATCAGGAAGACGCACCATCATTTCCAGGCTAGGGAACCTTTCCACACCCTCTACTCCTTCAATAAACATGTCCGACACGAATGAGTGGGAGGCACCCGTGTTGAAGAGAGTATGGGCGGGCTTGTTGCTGATCATAACTATCCATGGGTTTCTTTTGAGTTCAAAGATAAAGATTATTTCTAAGGTTCTCAAGGTACTCATTAAAGTTGAAAAATCTAAATTTTACTATAATTAAAGTACCTGTAATCACTTCTTCGGGGTTCCTCTGCTCCGTGAGGTCCACTGCATACATTTGTTCCTGGCCATGTCCTCGGCCATAATGTCCACGACCTCGGCCTCAACCTCATCCTCGGCCTCGACCCTGGTGTACTGGAGGGGCCACTGGAGGTGGAGGAGGAGGGAGTGGGTGGATCTGATGCGGGCACTGCGACCTGATGTGCCAAGGCTGGCCGCATCCAAAGCACGTGATCTTCCTCTGACCCCGATTATCTTGCCTTATTAGACCTTGCATCTGCAGAGGTGAGGGAGCCAATGGTGGAGGAGGCCCCTGCTCCTTCCTATAGTTGGGACGATGTCGTCCCCCACCCCTCCTGTATCCAATAAATTTGCCTCTCTGAGATGCCCTGCTACTTTCTCCGGATGATGACCCCTCTAGCGGACTCTTTCCTCTTCCTTGCACCATTAGCTTGTCATCCTCCAGCTTCTTCTCCATCTCAATAATCTGTATAGTGGTTCCATGCGATGTGAATCATATGGGTTGCCTTAAGGAATCTCGGAGCCCATGGTGGAATCTTTTTGCATACATCTGGTCATCCCAGTCATGGAATCCCTCAAATCTAGCCAAGTGGGAGAACTCTCTTTTGTATTCGATCACGGATCTGCTCCCTGCTGGAGGTTCAGAAATCTCGCTTCAAAGGCATCTCTGTCTATGGAGGATACGTAGTTCTCTAAGAATGCATCATTGAATTCCTCCCAAGAAATATCCATCATCTCTTTATCAACATATGTAGAGTCTCTCACAGACTTCCACCACTTCTTCGCATGAGCCTCCAATACCGAGGTGGAAAGAGGGACTGCCTGTCTGATTAGGCAGCTGATGCCAGCTAACAGCTCCTCAATATTCTCTATCCACTCCTCCGTCTTCACAACATCTTCTGTCCCGCGGTACACTAGCGGAGACAGAATCTTAAAGGCATTCAACAAGTTCGACCCTGGGTTTGGCAGCTGTGCTGGGGCTCTGAAGGCATCTAGGATAGCCGTCAGAGTTTGTACCATCTCTGGCTGCATGAAAGGAGTGGCAGCCGGAGGGGGAGGAACAACATTCTGCGGAGGCTGCATAAAGGTAAGGTAAATGTCAAAAATTTGCCTAACTCATTGCTTAATGGAATGTTTTATGTAACTTTTGCACATGGGCACACCATTGCTTCGGCTACATAGTTTGTCCGCAAACTAATTCTCGAGCGGGGTGTTCCAGTGTTGTAGACTTCTTTCTCATATTATCGTTTGTTCAAGTGATACCAGTTTGTAAGATCCAACTCCCCCTTCCGAGGAGTTAACCCGGATCTTATGCCCAGAACCGCCGCCTTATGGTGACAGTAACACATGGGTTAGTCGACACCGCAAGTCGCTGATTCTGCCAGCTAGTACGATCATAAACCTGTTCGTCCAATATGAGAAACATAAGTAAACAAAATAGTAAAACATCATAGTCCACAGCCACAGTACTAATCATATATATATCGAATGAAAAGTATAACAATATGTAGTCCAAGAATTAGTAGAATAATAAAAGAGAGTAATGAGGGCTTATGCCCAGTACATCAAATAAAATCTCTCACTCTCTCAAAACATAAGCGGAAGCTATCCATATCATCATATAGTCTCGTCCTACCTGAGGGCGCGCAGTAGTAGTAGTAGCCGGTGGCAACAGTATCTGCTCCTCAAGTCCTGCCATCTTGTTGTGCTGGTGCTCCAACTCCTCGAGCTCCTAAAATGATATGGTCACCAACCATTAGTCAAAAAGACTGAGTCGTTTCCTCCGCACCTCGCCCCGCAACTCCAAGACACCGAGCGGGAGGACGAAGTGGAGGACAACAAGGGGTAGCAAAAAGGGAAGCAGGTGACAGAAGCTAACTAGTAAGTGTATAATATAATTCTACATCTATCAGTTTAAAGCACAAGGTATAAAGAATTAAAGTGTTGTAAAGTAAGTAAAGGAACTTAAAGTAAAGCAGAAGGTAAGGCTACACTACCACTATACTATCATCACAGAGTGTACCTTAACTTATAAAAATGCCCATACAAATTTATAAGTTAGGGTTTCCAGGAATTGTAACTTATCATATAAAAGAGCCCATACTAATTTATATCATAAGGATCTATGAAGCGTATGACCTAATGAGTATGAATGATTATGCTATGGTTATGCAACATGCAAGTGCAACACATGCACGCGACTCTGAGATCCCAGACCTTTAGTTCCCATATTTTGAGAGCTAGCATCACTCTCAGGTACCACCGTTGAGGCTACGGTAGCAGCGGATCGGGCTTCTCCGCTTTCTAGGCGGGTATACACACTACCAGGCCTAGACCACTATTGTACACCTCTGTACACGTTACAAGTGCACTATAAAGTCTCTGTGTACTAAATGCTAGCTGCCTGCTAGACTTTTAGATTGGGTATACGTCTTTGGAGATTGTCTGCCTGACCGCAGTATTAAACAACATACTGGCCCTTCCACCCGTACACCTTACCTGAGTCGCCGTACTACCATCGGTGTGACGATTGGCCCAGTAACACATTGCCCTCCACCATTTTCTTTATTCACATGCAATTATTTCAATTCGATCCTCCAGCTCGCAGGACCAACCTGCCCTGATTCCTCCAACCCTGCCCGGGTGAGCAAGTAAACCAACCACTTCCTTCCAAATCTGCACGGGTGAGCAAGTAGTCAACAGACTCCAAGTCCCTCCAACCCAGCATGAGTGAGAACACACATCAAGTTCAGCTTCCTCCAACCCATCACAGGTGAGCATGTGTACCATTTCCCTTAGCCTAGTATATTACTCTCGTCTGCCGATTATTACACGTAGTAGTTTAGGGTTAATCCCAGGACTGCCCAAGGTATGCCCAATTAACGGGTCTCGAAGGCACTAGGAACCAAGATGGAATTAAAATCCAAAGTTCCCTTTCGCAAGGATAATTTCTTTTAGTTGATGTCTACTCATGATCCACTCTCAACTCTCCTTATTACTCTTGGGCGATCATAATGACTTAAGTTGTTATCAGGGAGGGCGACGGTCTTCCGCCGACCTCCACTCCAATTGTTACCCAATGACTTGCACTTACTCTCGTCACTAAGACAACACCACCCACAGGGGTTATACTTCCAATTTTAATCTCCAGCTCAATTGTCGATCTATTCTCCTGGTGGGCCTTATGGTATAACCTTACTTTTACTTTGGGCAACCCATAACCTAATACCACCCCGAAGTCGAACTTCCAATAACTTGGGCCACCAATCCCTAATTATTTATCCTAGGATGATATATACTAATGAAATGAGAATGTTGATTTTCATAATTTTCCTAGGTAATTAAGGCTTCTAATAAAATCATTTAAATTAATTCCTGGGGTCACTTTACACTTGAAGTAGTACAATTTATAATCCACTGACCTAAGGAATTTTTTCTGGGTTGTATATTGATAAAATATTGCTGTCTACAGAGTTTCATAATTTTCCTTTGATTATTTATATTTATTCCTTAATTAATACAAAATCGACATAATTACCATTTTCCAAATGAGGTATATGGAATACATAAGCCAAAATTCCAAGAAAATTACAGAGCATATATATCAGTAATTTAAGACTAATGGCAGAGTTTCATTAACCTCTATAGTGTAATGGCCTATCAAATTCCATTCTTTAGTATTTACCAAAATGCCATTATGCTAGTTTAAACATTATCAGTACATCCAAAAATTTTGAGATAAATACACAAGGCTAATCCTACAAACATGCAATGCTAGAAATAATTCCAAAATTTTCTGATATGTATTTCCATCAATTCATGAATAATTGTAATATGGGTAAAATGGTAATTTCAATGCATTTACTCCAAAAGTTCTCAAATAGAAATGTAAAATTTTCCTAAGTCAAATATAACCTCTTTTTTGACTTGACAGACTTTGGGGATTTTTCCTTGATCAAAACCTATTTTTCCAAATTATTTTCCAAAGAGGCCTATATTTTTAAAATTACAAATAATGGGATTTTTGATCTAAAAAATACCATAATTAATTTGAGGGGTGAACTTTACCCTTATGAATATTTGGAATCAATTCCATGATTTTTGCATGCCTCAAATAGGCTGAATGTGCATCATTTCATTTATTGTTATTTGCACCCCAAGGCCATATTTAGCTAACACATGCAAGTGGATTAACCGAACATGCAGTGATCCAAATGTGCTGAAATTTTATCAGGGACTAATGATGTCCACAAGGACCTGCCACCAAAATTTGGGGCCATTTGGATGCTTATAACTCCAAATATTTCATTTATTTAATTTTTGATATTATGACAAATACTATAGAAAAAGTTGTCCCAAAAATTCCCAATTTTTGGCAATGGCTAGTTATGGACTCATGCACATGCCCAAAATTTTGGGTCATGTGGACTTCTGGTTTGGATGGGCTTAGGTTTTAGTTTCTGCCTTAGCCTAGGACAAGTCCTAGTAAAACAGCCCTACAGCCCATTCTACTGTACCAAATGTGATGATTAAGGTGCCAAATTAAAGTTAACAGCATAAGCAATAATTTTTTTTCAGGGGTCATGTTCTAGTGATGTCTCTAAATGACCTAAATTTCACATGCAAAGTGACTGTATAAATGTGACAAATATTTAATATTCATAACATTAATATTATATCATATAAATTGATTTGCACGAATCCTAAAGCATAAATTGACGACATCTGGTCATCGTCCCCAACTAGTGGATGGCTGAGATTGAGTTTTCCTGGACGATGTTTACTAGCAGTTTCCGGCCAGCTGAGCCACCACCACCGTCGGCGGAAGTCGCCACCACCTTCACTAAGGTGGGGGCTTGCGTTTCCCGACGGTGAGGCCGCCGGAGTTGGCTTCCAAGGCAGACCCGAGCAAGAAGTAAAATTCAGAATTTTCACACTTTGCTCTCATGTCATCAGGCTCAATTGAGCCCGATATCTCCCCTAATCGATCTAGACGGCTAGTACAGAGAGAGGGGCGGCGAAACGAACCAGCTTCAGGCCTTGGCGGCGGTTGTAGTGGCAGTTTGCCATGGCCGAGCTACTCGGGCGATCTACTTCCCAAAAGCTTGTTTCTCCACCAATTCCTTTGCTCCAGCTATCGAACTCCAGTCGTTTCCTCCTTCTGAAGCTACTGGTGGTGTTATTTTGAGCTGGGGTGGGCTATATAAAGAGTTAACTCCAAGGTGAGCTCAGGCTCAACCTTGGATGCTTCACCCATCGTGCCAAGTGGCTAGCCCAGCTACAAATTCTTCTTAAATCCTCTGGGAAGTCAGCCTGCAGGCTTTGGGAAGAAGAAGACAAGGCCAAGTGGTCTCACTTCTTCTCTTTTCTCCTTCTCTCTCCTCTTTTGGGTAAAATCTCCAAAATGCCCCCTTGCGTGCATTCTCTCTCCACAACCAGTGGGTAGGGTTGGTCATTCATACCTTGGGCTGTTAATGGACCTTGACTTATGGACCTAGCCCATTAGGAATGGGCTTGACTCCTTCTTTCTTCCTTTAGGCATTTTAGTTGACTTATTTTTTTAGGTTTACTTGGTCAACATGGTGAGTGGGCTTACCCAACTTGTTGGTCATGAGCCTAATGGCACCACCCAACTTGGGTTGGGTCAAGGGGGTGCCCCATTTAGGCTAATTGGGCCTATGAGTATGGGTTTGACCATTTTAGGCCAAGGTTGACTTGGGTCAACTAGGGTCAAAGTGTTGACCTAGTGACATGCCCTAGGGTCCACTTAGATTGTTTTTAGGGTTAGGGCAATGTGGTGGGGTCATGGTGTGGCTAGGGTCCCTATTTAGGCTAGTTTGACCTAGTTTGACTTTGGTCCTATAGTGGGCCTCACATGGCTACAATCCACACCTAGAGTCAAACTCAGCTAATTTCACTAACACCCACCCTATGCCAAACCCAATCTAAGTTTAGGGGCCTCGAAGTAACATGGGATGTTACAAGCGTGTTCAAGCTCTAGGAACCTCCACTATCAAGGACCTTTCACCCAATTAAGTTTAGGATTATTTATCGTGTTTTTAATCGACTTTTGCCGAGGTAATTTTGGATTGAGTGCATTTCCATTTCATCATTCTAATCCTTTATCGTAATCTCTTCTTTTATGCTTTTTAATTAACTGCAATTAGTTCTCTTTTTAGCGTAATATTTCCTTTCTTTAGTGCGTTTAGATTTCTCTTCAACCCTAAAGATTTCCGTCGATAAAATAATATTCTTCGTGTGAGTGAGTGTACTTAACAATTCCCGGATTTCAATATGACACTTGTGTCCCCTAGCTAGAGTTCGATAGGTATACTTGCCTAATTAGATTGCTAGTTTGGCTCTCTTTTCTTAAGCGGAAAGAGATCACCGACAACCTCCAGATTTAATTTCTTCAACTCATCTCTCTTATGTTTTAAGCTTCATAATGCTCTTTATGGTCTAAAGCAAGCTCCAAGAGCTTGGTATGAGATCTTTGCTAGTTTTTTTAGAGCATAAGTTCTTTAGAGGCATTTTAGATAGGACTTTATTTATTTGACATCATAAATCTAAAATATTGCTAGTACAAATATATGTAGATGATCTAATTTTTGGTTCTACTGATTCCAAACTGTGCAAAAGGTTTTATGACCTGATGCATTCAAAGTCTGAAAGGAGTGGCATGGGTGAACAATCCTACTTCCTTGGTCTTCAAGTGAAGCAAACCACTGATGGTATCTTTATATCCCAGTCTAAATTTACTAAAGAGCTACTTAGAAGATTTTTGATGTCAGATGGCTTAGAAAAAAACACCCATGCCCTCCAATGTTGTAGTTGATTCTGATGAATAGGGCAAACTAGTTGATCATAAAACTTATAGGGCTATTATTGGGTCCTTATTGTATCTCATAGCTAGTAGGCCTGATATTATGTTTACTACTTGTAATTATGCTAGATTTCAAGGCAACCCTAAAAAATCTCACCTTATTTTATTAAAAAAGATTTTAAGATATATAAAGGGTTGTCCTAATCTAAGACTCTGGTATCCTACTAAGTCAGAATTTGAATTAACTGGATTCTAAGATGCTAACTTTGCTGGATGTAGAGTCGACAGGAAAAGAACATCAGGAACTTGTCTGTTCCTTGGTGATAGGCTTGTGTCCTTGTTTTGCAAGAAGTAAATATTTGTGTCAACTTCAACTGCTGAAGCTGAATACATAGCAGCAGATAGTTGCTGTTCACAAATTTTGTGTACTCAAAACAAACTTCTGGATTATGGTTTTAACTTAAATAATTCAAACATATTTTGTGATAATACCAATGCAATTTCAATTGCACAAAATCCAGTGCATCATTGTAGGACAAAGAATATAGAGATTAGGCATCATTTCATTAGAGACAATATGGACAAAAAATAAATAAATCTTGTCTTTATCTCTACTGATTTACAAAAGACAGATATTTTCACCAATCCCTTAGATGAAAAGTCACATCTATTTTTCATAAATCAGCTAGGTATGATTCATGGAGAAGCTTTAATTTGATTTTTGTCTGTGGTCGATGAATTGTCCATTTTTCGTCGAAAGGAGATCGACGAACTGTGAACTCTTCGTGGAGCCATCATTGAATGGAGATCGACGAACCTTCCTTTGTAAAACTTTTCGTCGAACGGAGATCGACGAAGTTTGTTTCAGAAAAATTTTCGTCGAACGGAGAACGACAAAATGTTTTCTTCTCTTCAAAATTAGATCGATGCTTTTATTTCTTTGACAGATGTTTCGTCGAACTGAGTTCAAAGTTTTTTATTTTTCGTTGGACGGAGTTCGTCTTTTCATCTTTTGAATACTTATAACTAGGTTTTCATCGAACTCCATCCTACGCTTTCATGTTATCTTGCACTTGACCTTTTCTCTTTGCAAGACAACAATAGCGATTTCTACGGCGACCCTCTCCGGGATGAAGTTTGATGCCGGTTTTGACATTGCTATTGATTCCTTCAAACACTCTGACTAGATATTCAAAGACATCCTCCAGTTGTTTGAGGCTCAACAACTAAGGAAGTTCATGTCTACCAGGATAAAGCTTCCTGTATCTGAGATAAAGGAATGGGTCTCTACTATAGGGACTCCTTACTCCTCTATAATCCTTGGATCAATATCTGGACAAGAGGTTCTTCTTACACCTATTATTCTTATAGAAATTTTTGGCATTTTTAATGGGGAAGATGAAATAGAACTATCTAGTGCTGATTTTTATGATATGTTAGAAAGGATTGATCACTCCCACGAAAACCCTAATAATTTTCGAAAGAAAAATCTTTCTGTTAAATATAAGTTTTTGGCTGATGTTGTGGGAAAGGTAATCTTGGGCAAGCATACTCCTCATGATTACATAACCTGGCACTAGTTTTTTGTTGATGAGTGCCTTGGTGAATAAAAAATAGTTAACTGGGGAGTAATTCTATTTGATTCTTTTATAAAAAAGGTGAATAAGAAGGATGTAGGATATGGAAGGATTTTGGGCATCTTCCTGCAGGCCAACTGCCCTAAACACCTGGTCTCCCAGACCATCCACAAAAATGAATCCAAGAGGCTGAAATCAGCCTTATTTGGAAGATGGGACAGGGTCATCCCTAAGACTTCGAGGGCTTCTTCTTCCAGAATAGTTTTTGAAGGCACAAGGGCTGCTCAAGCCACTCACCCAACCCTAGTAGAAGCTACTGCTCCTCAAATTTATTCTCCTCCTTTATCTCCACACCATTCCCCCAGACAACTATGACTCACTCAGTCTGCAAAACTTCCATCATCAACTCCACCAGTTGATGTTTCTCTTCCTCAGACCCCTTCTACTCTTCAAACCCCCTTATCAGAAGAGATTCCTACAACATCCTTTCATCCACATTCACCAGTTCCTCAATCACCTCTACCATCTCATCTTATTGAGGACATTCCTTCTACCTTTTTTCCTACATTCAATCTACTCTCTCCTCTGTCTCCACCTCCTTCACCAGTTCAGGAATTTATTCCAGATGAACTCCTATCTGTCATCCCTCTATCTTAAATTCAGCATGCATTCATAATATGTCCAAACTGTCATCAACCTTCCATTACATCTACTTCCACTCAAAATCCACCATCTACATCTACTCTGAACTCTTCTGAGTTTATGTATTTGGATTTTTCTTATATTGTTAATAATCATAGAGAATTTATTACACCTACCCTCAAAAAATTAATAGAAGAAACAATAGATCCTATTTTTTCTTCTCTTACTTCCCTATCTTCTCAACTTGCCACCTCCTTTATTTTCCCATCTTTTGGGGGCCTAGATTCAGGTTTCCCTAGATCTAGGCAAGGGGAGATGCCCAATGAAGGAGCTCTATCAGCTCTTGCTCTAGTCCCAGTAGCAGAAGCAATTATTTTTCAAGATATAGAGATGCTTAGGATAGTTGAAGAAGTAGTTGCAGAAACTCCTGAAGTTGCTATTGTTGGTGATGTGTCCATTCATCCCATAGTCAAATTGAATTCTTTATTATCAAAATTTGATACTATGCATAGGCATTTTCCATTTTTTGAGAATTTCAATAAGGCTATAGTAGGTTATACAACTCCTATTTGTTCCTCAGTTCTAGAACAACTTAGAAACAATCTTTCAGTTAATTCTCCTAGTAATAATCCAGTCCCTGAGACTATAGCAGCTATTGAGAAAATAGATCTTATAGAGAAAGTCTTTACCCCTCCAACTTATGCATGGGATGAATCCCCAATGCCAAATATTGATGACTTTATTTTTGGAGATATGGAACAAGATGATAATGTAAATATACAAGCTGATACAGATATTGTGCATTCACAGTGAAGAGTACAAGTTCATGATAAGACTAATTTACTTATACAGATTGATGAGTTATATGATCTGCCTGAGGATGAATCTGATGATGAAGAATCTGATGAGTCAGATGACTCTAGTTCCAAGAAGAGAAAGTATAAGAAAAAGAAGGCTCCTGTAAAGGTTGCTCCTCAACCTTCCTCCATAGCTGACATTCCCTACTACATCCTGCATGGGATTACTCTCACTCTAGAAACTCCACACTGAATGAGATATTCTATGAATCAGCAGAAAGCTAAAAAGAAGAGTAGGAGATACTCTCCACCTCCACAATCTAGGAGAGGTCCTCCTCCTCCTCCTCCTCCACCAGCAGCAGGAGAAACAGGAAATATTTATCAAAAGCTTACACCTTATTAACATTCTCATGTCAGTCAGAGCAGACCCTCTAGGTTATGATCACTAGGCAGCAAGCAACATTCAGGACAAAGTAAACTACAGCAGCAGTCAAGCACAGAAAGGCATCCTTCCCCATCCTATGATCCAGAGTTGGATTCAAATTTTATAATGGATAGATTCAAAGAATTATTTGCTTTTTCATAGATAAAGAAAGCCAGAGAAGAAGGTAAAGACATATCTCAATTCACCATTATATCCTCCTTCAGGCAAAAAGAGTTTGAATGGTATTCTAAGAAGAGCTTATTTAATGTTGATGAATATATGAGCTTACATCTAGAAGCTGTAGTACCAAGGAAAACATCTCTAAAGATAATTAGCTCTCAAGGCTTGAAGATGACTCAAAGTGAAGCTACAGATCCCAACAGAAAGCTGGTCTTCACAAATCCTTCATCTGATAACTCTAAGAAAGACTCTTAATTTTTGATTTACTTTAACTGTGTTTATATTGATAAACTCTTAAAGGACCTATACTCTATATCTGTTGAAAGTTAATTATTCTTCCAGATATTTATTGTTTTTTATTTTTCTATTTGTAGATTGTATCCTCAGCCAACTAGGGGGAGATTGTTGGAACCCTATTATTGATTTAGGCTAGGATCACTATCATATATCTTGGATGATTAGCTTGACCCATTATGTATAGTCTGGGTCATAGGTTATTCTTTCCAGGGATGCTACCTCAAGAGAACTCCAGAGAAAAAGAAGTTCAATAGATTCAGAAATTCGCTCGACGAAAGTAGAGCGCAGTTCGATGATCGACGAGCTCAGCTCGACGAACTCAGAGTTTAACCTCTGAGCTTTGCTCAACGAAATCTGAGCTCCAGTCGACGAACTCTGACCTCTACTCTCAAGCTCAGCTCGATAATAACCAGCATCAGCTCGACGAAAGCTCAGCTCAGCTCTACGAATATCCAAGCTCAGTTTGACGAATTACTTATCCAGTTTGACGAACTCCTTTCTCAAGTGGACGAAATCTTTAGTCAGTTCGACCAATTCTCTACAGTGATTCAAACAGTTTATACTAAGAAGTAAATTATTTTTAAACATCTAATTCCATCCAGTAATTCTCTGGTATTTAATGCTGAGTATTCTTAATGAATATGGTCATTTCTGACAGCATTAAATACAGATTGATCATAGAGAATTCATTCTAATTATTCACCATGGCAGTTAAGGAATAAATTTATATCCAATATTCAAATACAGCCGTTACAAATTCTCAGAGACTCCTCAGGCTATTCAAGGAATGTTTTCAAAATTCAAATACTTGGATTTCTTCTCATGAATATATACTCAGAAATTTTTCTCTATAGAACATAGACAGACATATAGACAAGAGAGACATCAGACAAAAATCAACACATAGAGTTCTTGAATATCTTTTACTCTCCAAGAGACAATCAATCATTCATATATCTAAAAGATTAACTGGAGAGAATTACAATTATTGATGGCCTACACCCTGAAGAGAAGTCTCCCTCACCTGATTACAATCTCTACACAAATCAGGGGGAGCTTTTTGCTTCATCATCCACTCAGTCTTCTCATAGAAATTTGAAAGAGAAGACAACATCACTTTTAGTTATAATTTTTCTAACTGTGTACAGGGTTATAACTCCCTTCAAAAGTTGACCCCTTGGTTCTTAAGTCACCTGATCAAAAAAATTAGGTTTGGTTTTTGGGCTCCTGATAAAAAGCTCAAAGGGCTGCTAGATCTCCCATAGAAAAATTAATCTTGTGGTGGCAGGGAACCCGATCAAAAACCTGTGGTGGTAGGGAACCTGAGCAAAAACCTATAGTGGTTTCCTACCAGGGTGGTAGAAGAGTGGATGTAACTAGCTTTATTGCAGAAACACTATAAATTCCTTGTGTCGTCTGGATTGCCTTTTCTTGTTTTATTTGTGTGCTGTGATTTTAATTTTTCATGTACATATATATCACCTACTTTAATCCGCTATAAAAACAAGTTTATAATTTTTAAAATACTTTATTCACCCCCCTAGAGTTAAGTTTGATCTATCCATCACTTTCACAATGTGTATTAGATACATGAATGATCAACTCTAGTAGGAGTCTTTTTAGTTGTATGTTTGTCAGTTGTAATAATTCATTTGATGAATAGAGTACTAAACCTTTCAATTTTATGTTTATGGCAAGTTCCTTTATTGTGTAAATTTATTTCTATTGCAATGTTTTATTTAACGTAATAAATGCCCTTAGAATGTTTGCTTCCATAGGAGTAAAGTGGTGAATTGAATGTGAGAGCCTATGTTCTTAGAAGATTTATTCTTAAATGGTCCCTAGATGGTGTGTCATCTTTGAAGCTAAGGACGATGATGATATATTAAGATGAACATGTGTGTTGACTGATGACCAGTTCTAACAGGTCATGTTATTGTGATATCAAGTTATCATATGGATACTTGTTAGTGAGCAAGTTGTACTGGACAGACCCACCATGAGAAAACATTGTGGATTATTACATGAACGTGTCACAAGTATGGTTCAAGTGGCAATGGTGTTTATTGTTCTTTGACCTGAAGTGACAACATTCATCAAGTGAGGAAAAGCGTGCCATTATGCAAAAAGTCTAGTCTTGAGAATGTTTGATAATAAAGGTGGTTATTGGGTACGTTATGATTAATTTGGGAGTTTGCATGTGGACAAAATGGGATTTGTCCTCCTATATAACAGGAGTTGCATCCATTAGCCACTTGATGGAATGGGACTGAGAAATGCAAGGCCATGCTTGGTTTAGTCAATATATGATATTGGACTCACCAATATTTGGAAGTCCATTCTAGATCAAGAAAACTTGGATTGAACAATTATGAGGGTTACACGGTCTAGACCACTAGTTCTATCCAGATGTAAGAGACAAAGGGACATGACTACACTGATACATTGTTCACAATGGCTTATGAGTTTAAACTCTTATTTCTTGGGGAGCAATGATGCATTGTTAGATGTTGTTCAGTATTTGTGATGCTTTTGTTTGAAACATTCAAGATCAAGTGGGAGACTGTTGGTGTTACCATTGTGATTTGTAAGTGATCAAACATGTAGTCTCACTGTCAACGCAATATGAGCCTATAGGGCCATACATAAGATCATTTGGAGAAGTTGGAGGATTGGATTGATTTGGTCTTACTCATATGAGATGAGTGAAGGACTAAGCACAACTATGAGTTGAGTGTGTTTAGACCACACTGTTGGAACACCCTATTACTAATTTGGGTAAGGATCACTATGCTTGTCTTAGGAATCCCAGTTGACCTAGTTGTATAGTTGAAAAGGTCAACATTAGAATGAGTCTAGGGCTTAGAACTTAGGTTTGAAGCTGCCCCCAGGATCATTCCAAGATCAAGGTTGAAGAGCTTAGTCTAAGGCAATTTACGTCGAGCTAAGGTCGACGAATCGTCGAACTCCGTTCGACGCTCTCTGAGCTCATCTTCAATAAAATGTCGAACTCCGGTCGACGATCTTCGAGCTCAGATCGACTATCTGCTTTTGTCTAGCTTCTGCTGAGTCGTCGAACTCCCCTCGACTATCTTCTAGCTCAGTTCGACGATCCCTTCCTAAAGTTATTTCTCAGGTCTCTGAGCTCGGTTCGACGATCTTCGAGCTCAGATCGACGTTTTCTGTCTGCTTGTCCATTTAATCTCTGAGCTCAGTTCGACGATCGTAGAGCTCAGATCGACGTTTTCTGTCTGCTTGTCCATTTAATCTCTGAGCTCAGTTCGACGATCGTAGAGCTCAGATCGACGTTTTCTTTGGAGAGATCGACGCTTTCAGGAATTCAAATGCTGCTGTTCTTTGGATTGTTTTTGAATATTATCAGCATTTATGTCAGAAGATCTCCCAGCCGTTTGTCTTTATTTCTGGAGCAAGTTTCAAGGAATTATTCAGAGAATGTTTGCTGGACTTTCCTCTAGAAGACAAGACTATTTTTGGAAGACATTTATGACTCCCAACGGCTAATTTTGGACAAGGAAACGTCAGAGAACTATTATTCCTTTCTTCTGTGTTATTAAGATTTAGAGAATACACAAGAAGAAGATATACAGAGATTGAAAAGTCTTCACAAGAAAAATCTTCTTGCTGACTGAAAAGTGTTCACAATCTCATCACTCCAGACACCTTACCTTCAGCCTTCTTGCTGAAACCATCCTGTGCTGGAGATCAAAGTTCTGAAGAACTATCACCCTAGAGCAAAGCTTCTTTTCCTGAACCTTTCTACATCTTAGGGGGATCTTTGACATCATCAATCCACTTGTGCTTCTCTCATTTGATTGAGAATAGAGAAGACACCCTTCACTCTTATTTTTCTTTTCCTGCTGTAAAAGGGTTCTTGAACTCCCTTCAAAAGTTCTGTCTGGTTCTGAGAGCCTTGTCAAAACTCAGTGGTGGCAAGACACCTTATCAAAAAATCTAGTTTTGGTTTTTGGGCACCTTATCAAAAGCTCATTGGTGTCAGGACACCTGATCAACTCATTCTGAGTGGATTCCTACCAAGGGTGGTAGAAGAGTGGATGTACCCAGGTTTTTGGGGAACCACTATAATTCCTTGTGTCTTCTGGTTTGTTTGTGTGATTTGTTTGCTGTGTGCTGTGCTTTTTACTTCTTAGTTTTTAACTTCTTACTAGCACTCTACACTATATCATAAATTGAATTTTATATGTGCTGTTTATTTCAACTGTGAAAAATTATTTTAAAATACTCTATTCACCCCCCCCTCTAGAGTTGAGATAGATCTTAGCCTCACTTTCAATTGGTATCAGAGGGAGGTTGGTTGCTCATATAGGCTAACACCTGAACCAAAAGATCCTTGATAAGATCAATCTCTTAAGGGGATTATTTTCTCTACATCTTCCTTTTTATTTAAAGACATGGCACAGAACAAAGATTATGCAAGCACCAGACCACCAGTGTGCAACCTTTCTAAGTTTGCACTCTAGGAAGGCAAGGATTAGATTATACATGAATTCTATTGATGAAGACATTTTCAATTCTGTCTTGACAGTTTGTCCAACTCCACCAGCAAGCTCAAGTACAAATGCTGTCCCACCTCCTTCTGGAACAGATGCAGATATAAAGAAGTGGAACACTGCAGATGCTAAGGCTATGAACATCTTAGCCCAAACAATGTCTGATGAAATCTTTCAGAAGGTAGCTGAATGCCACTCAGCCAAAGAAATCTGGGACAAACTCTCTGAAATTGTCTCAGGATCTGCTGATGAAAGGAAAGATAGAAGATCTCATCTGATAAGCCAATATGAGAACTTCAAAAAGGGAGAAGCTGAATCAGTGGCTGACATGTACAATAGACTAAGTCCAATTGTCAATGAGCTAAAAACCCTAGACAAAGAAATCGCACTGACTGAGCTGAATGACAAAATCCTGATGTGCTTCCCCAGCACTTGGGATTCAAGAATCTGGCCAATTAAGGATGCCAGAAGTTTAAATGAGATTACTACTGAAAGCTCTCCTGGGCAAGCTCAAATCCTATGAGCTGCTCATTAAAAATAGAGAAGAAGAACAAAAGGCTATCTCTCCAGCTACAAGGAAAGAAAAGACCATAGCCTTCAAAGCTGTTGAAGAGGAGCCTGAAGATAAAGCCACAGGAAATGATGAGCTCATAAGTCTACTGGCCAAAAGATTCTACAAGATGGCCAGAAAAGACTTCAGAAAGAAACCATACAAGGGTCATGATAAACCAAGGTATGATAAATCAAATAACAATAAAGAAATCATATGCTTTGGTTGCAGGAAACCAGGCCACATTGTGCCTGACTGTCTAGAAAACAAAAATAAGGACAAAAGGGAAAGAAGAGAAAGAAGAAAAGAAAAGGATTACAAGAAGAATAGCTCAGACAAAGCCTCCTCCAGCAAGAACAAACATACAAGGAAGGGCTTTGTTGCTGAGACATGGAGTGAGACTGAAGAGGAATCTGAAGCCTCATCCAGCTCCAGTGATGATGAGGATGATGCAGATGAAAAAGAATTTTGCATGATGGCTATCAATGCATCACAGCAAAACTCTGATGAAGAATCAGATTCAGATTCAGAAAGTCAACCAGATGAGGATCAGGTAATCAACTCTTTTGATTTTAATTCTGAAGACTTCAAAGATGAATTTAAGACACTGTGTCTAGATCTATTAAAATCTGAGAAGGAGATAATCTCTCTCAGGAATCAACTATCTGAGCATAGTGTCCTAAACTCAAAGAACCTCAAACTCTCTGAGGAGTTAGAATGCTGTAGGGAGGAGATAGCCTCACTGAAGAATGAGCTATCAAAGGCCAAAAAGTTTGAAGAATCCATAAATGGGAGAAGTATCAGACTGATGGACATCACAAGCACAGTGAACTCTAGATTTAATAGCACACTGGGCTTGGGTGCTTCATCCAGCCAACCTATAATTTTGACAACTCCAATCAAGTTTGTCTCTGACAAAGGAAAGGGAGTAATAGAGGTACCCAGGAAGAATGCAGATCTGTCAGAGAAGAACTCAGTTCAACAGATGGCGTCGAGCAGAGCTCGACGATCGTCGAACAGAGCTCGACGATCTAACTACAGATCGTCGACCTCAGCTCGACGATATCCAAATTATGAAATTCAGCATAATCGATCTTCGAACGGAGATCGACGATCTGACCCAAGATCGTCGACCTCAGTTCGACGATCGTCGAACAGAGTTCAGGCTTGTGAACACACCTTCAATGGCACATTCAGATTCAATCCTAGAAGCTCCACATCCCAAGGCTTTAATCCCTATACTGAATGGATAGTACCTCCTAGGAGATACCATCCTGAAGGTTATAAGGATCAACCTGGGATGTCCTTTATTTCAGAATTCAAGGGATATCAACCTTGGCCCAAGGTTAACTGGGTCAAAAACAAATAAGCTGTTTTTGTGTAGGTGAAGACCTATCCAGCATCAAACCATCAATGGTATCTGGATAGTGGGTGCTCAAAGCACATGACAGGGGACAAGGACAACTTCACTTCCTTCAAAGCCAAGCTTGGACCCAAAGTAATTTTTGGAGACTCAAGCTTTGGAACTACAAAAGGATATGGTGCAGTCAAAATTGGCCCAGTCACATTCAAGAAGGTGGCATATGTTGAAGGACTCAAGCACAACTTGATAAGTATCAGTCAACTGTGTGATGAAGGATATCAAATGACCTTCAACAAAGCCATATGCAAAGTCAAGTCAGTGGACAACACAACTGTGTTGACAGGTAACAGAAGAGGTAACATTTACTTAGTGGATTTTCATTCACCAGTGGTAGATATTTGCCTGTTTAATTCCATTTCAAAATCTAATGTCTTATGGCATAAGAGACTAGGGCATATTAACCTTAGAACCATTGCTAAGCTATCTAAAGACAACCTTGTTAAAGGACTACCTTCTGGTCCCTACAAGAAGGAAGGACTTTGCAAGGCTTGTCAATTAGGCAAGCAAACTAAAAGTAGTTTTAAATCAATTAATAAGAGTGATTCACCTAGGATTTTGTACCTGTTGCACATGGATCTTTTTGGACCCATATCTGTGCAAAGCCTAGGAGGGAAGTCCTATACTTTAGTGGTTGTAGATGACTTCTCAAGATTCACTTGGGTATTCTTTCTAAGGAAGAAGTCTGATAACTTCAAGTGTTTGACAGATTTTCTCAAATGCATTCAGATTGAGTTCAACACTCACATTGCCCTGATCAGAAGTGATCATGGGACAGAGTTTGATTCTCTTCTCATGCAAGAGTTCTGTCAGAGTGAAGGGATC
The DNA here is from genome assembly GCA_039513925.1 of Platanthera zijinensis. NCBI lineage: Eukaryota > Viridiplantae > Streptophyta > Magnoliopsida > Asparagales > Orchidaceae > Platanthera > Platanthera zijinensis. The sequence continues at coordinate 117,621,785 of CM077086.1, read as the reverse complement.
AGGCACACCTTCTCAGCTCCTAGAACTCCTCAACAAAATGGGGTAGCTGAAAGGAAAAATAGAACACTCATTGAATCTGCAACTACATTATTGGCAGATGCTCACTTACCTCTGTCCTTTTGGGCTGAGGCAGTGAACACCTCCAACTATGTGTTGAACAGAAGCCTGATACACAAGCTGAAGGGCAAGACTCCTTATGAATTGCTCAAAGAGAAGAAACCTAAAATAGGCTATTTCAAAGTTTTTGGTTGCACTTGTTTTATTCATAATAATGACAAGAAATATCTAGCAAAATTCCAAGCTAAAGCTGATGAAGGAGTGTTTCTGGGATACTCCATGATCAGCAAGGCCTATAGGGTTTATAATAAATCTTCCTGTAAAATTGAAGAATCTGTTCATATTATTTTTGATGAAGCTAACATGTCTTTCAAGGAGAAGAATGCTTCTACCATAGAAACCTCTGCAGGTACATTCTCTAGCTGAAGACTTGAACAAACTGCAAGTTGCTGAAAAGAATGAGAGCAGTGATGATGAAGAAGAAGTTCAACATCTTGAAGAAAATCATCCTGAAGAGCCAGTTGCTGCTCCACTAGAGGAGACAACAACACAGGCTGGTGAACAATCAACACTCCCTGTTGACTTAGTAACAACAAGAGATCATCCAATCACCCAAGTAATTGGAGAGATCTCAGCTGGTGTGCAAACTAGAAGTCAGGTCAACCAAAACCTGATGCACACTTGCTTCCTATCTCAAATTGAGCCTCGATCCATTCAAGATGCAGAGCAAGATCCACACTAGATCATTGCAATGCAAGAGGAGTTACATCAATTTGAAAGGAACAAGGTTTGGGAACTAGTGCCTAAGCCAAAGGATCATCCCATTGTTGGAACAAAGTGGGTATTCAGGAACAAGCTGGATGATCAAGGAGTTATAGTCAGAAACAAGGCAAGGCTAGTTGCTCAAGGGTACTCTCAACAAGAAGGAATAGACTATGATCAGACATTTGCACCAGTTGCAAGGCTGGAAGCCATCAGGATATTCCTAGCCTATGCTGCTCACAAAGGTTTCAAAGTGTATCAAATGGATATAAAGAGTGCATTTCTCAATGGGGACATCAAAGAGGACGTCTATGTTAGACAACCTCCAGGTTTTATCTCTCTAACTCACCCTGATTATGTTTTCAAATTGCATAAAGCATTATATGGACTCAAGCAAGCTCCTAGAGCATGGTATGAGACCCTAGCATGCTTTCTTCTGGAAAATGATTTTGTTAGGGGGAGAGTAGACCAAACTCTTTTTATTAGAACCCATAAGTCCCATACCCTACTAGTGCAAATTTATGTAGATGACATTATTTTTGGTTCTACTGATTCAAAATTGTGCAAAAAGTTTTCCAAGCTTATGCACTCTAAATTTGAAATGAGTAGCATGGGTGAGCTGTCCTTCTTCTTAGGACTGCAAGTCAAGCAACATGCTGAAGGCATATTTATTTCTCAAACCAAGTATGCAAAAGAGCTGGTTAAGAAATTTAGTATGTCTGATGCATCATGTATGAAAACACCCATACCCTCAAATGCTGTAATAGATGCTGATGAACATGGGAAACCTGTTGATCAGACAACATATAGAGCAATAATTGGCTCTTTATTGTACCTTACAGCTAGTAGGCCTGATATAATGTTTGCCACATGTATTTGTGCTATATTCCAAGTTAGCCCTAGAGAGTCACATTTAATCTTAGTTAAGAGAATTCTTAGGTATGTAAAAAGTTGTCCAAATCTAGGCCTCTGGTATCCAAAAGATTCAGCATTTGATTTAACTGGATTCTCAGATGCTGATTATGCTGGATGCAGAATAGACAGGAAAAGCACCAGTGGAACTTGTCAGTTCCTTGGTGATAGACATGTCTCTTGGTTCTGTAAGAAACAAACATCTGTGTCAACTTCAACTGCTGAAGCTGAGTATATGGCTGCAGGCAGTTGCTGTTCACAAATATTGTGGATACAGAATCTGCTCTTAGACTATGGCTACAACTTAGAGAAGTCTAAAATTTTCTGTGACAATACTAGTGCTATCTCTATAGCACAAAATCCAGTCCTCCATAGTAGGACAAAACACATAGAAATTAGGCATCATTTTCTAAGAGATAATGTAGAGAAAAATAAAATTGAACTTCAATATATTCCTACTGATTTGCAAAGGGGAGATATTTTCACCAAACCTTTGGATGAAAAGAAACACAGTTTCTTCCTAAATCAGTTAGGCATGTTAGATGGAGGAAGCCTTAATTAAATTACAAGATTTTGAAAAGCTAAAACAGACCAAGACTAGGTCAAAAATTTCCTCTCTTTTTGTGTCTGTAGAATAAGTTCTGGCTCTGAACTGAGCTCGACGTTTTCCCAGAAAACGTCGAACGGAGATCGACGGTTCTTGAGGCGTCGATCTGAGTTCAGCGCCGCCGTTGAATCTGGCTTTCCTTCTGTCTGATCCTTGGTCGTTGAGCGGAGCTCGACGCTCTCAATAACGTCGAACGGAGTTCGACGCTATTGGCGTCTTTTCATTTCCCTCTGTTGCCCAAATCGTCGAGCTGACTTCGACGCTTCTTCGAACTGAGCTCCACGATTTTCCTTTTTTGCGTCGAACCCTAATATAAAATCTTTCTTTCAGCCGTCGTTCTCCCTTTGCGCTTTCATACTCTGCAACTTTCTTTCTTTTCCCTCCAAATTCTCTACGCTTGGTCGTTTTTGGTTTTCTATTGCAGGTGAATATGGCTGAATCAAGTGCTGCTATTGCTAAGATGAAGTTCGACACAGGCTTTAACATCGACATAAACTCCTTCGACGGAAGCGACCAGCGCTTCAAGGACATCCTAAACTTATTCCGAGAATAACAGCTGACTCCAATAATGACTACAAGGATGAAGATCGCCTCAGAAGAAATTAAAGAGTGGTGTTTTACCGCAACAGACGCGACTGAGAATTCTGTTGTCGGCACCATTAAGGGGACTCAGGTATTTCTATCCCCGGCTCTTTTAACAGAAGTCTTTCAACTCAGTATTGGAGAAGACTCCATTGAACTGTCTGGAGAGGAGTTTGACTCCATGCTGGATAGGATGGGTCACAATGCAGTAAACCCTAATAAGCTACTGAAGAAAAATCTGGCTATCGAATTTCAATTCCTGGCTGATGTAGTTGGGAAGGTGCTGTTGGACAAGCATTCAGCCCATGACACCATTTCCAGATATCAGTTCTGCCTGATGGGAGACTTATTAGATAAGAAACACCTGGACTGGGGCTCCATCTTCTTTACTCTGATTAAGAAGAAGATCAACAAGAATGCAGTTAGTTATGGGAGAATCTTAGGGCTCTTTCTGCACAACAGGTGCCCTGACCTATTAACCTCCTCTGGCATGTTTATCAATGCATCCAAGAGGCTTTCCTGTGCCCTCTTCAGTAAATGGGACAGGCAGATCATAAACCCCTCCAAGGCTGTTGCAACACTTCATTCAGGCACAAGGACTATTTCAGTCACTCCTTCAGCAGAAGAGCTGCCTGCTTCCTCCCCTCCTCCAGCCATATCCACCCTAAGTCATCACCTCCTCACCACCAGTCACCACCATAATCATCTCATCCCCAATTACCATTTCCTCACCCATGCCATCCCCTCCTCTATCCACCTCAGAGGAATTCAATCCTCTCTTCTCCTATTCAACCTTCTCCCTACCATCCTTCTCACTTACAGATGATTCCTTCATGGATGATTCACCCTCTACTCTTCCTGAGCCACCCTCAACTTCCTCCTTTCAACAACTGCTCCATGACATTCTCTCTCAACCCTCCTTCACACCATCTCTTACTTCCCCTATCTCCACCTCAACCTCCTCTATCTCCATTATTCCATCTTCTGAACCAACCATTCCCTCTCCACCTTTCTCCATATTTTCAGTTTCAGCCACCATCCCTCCATCCACCTTTGCCTCTACCTCTGCTCAAGCCCCACTTGAGCATGTGGATCTTCCTGGCTTGGCAGACAGGCTGTATAAGTTGCTAGCTCCCAAGCTGACATCTCTACTGGAGTCTTCCCTGGCTCCACTCCTGAAGCAAGTACAGGAGCTGTCTACCAAGCTTGCCTCCCTCTCCTCCTCCCTGGCTATCACATCTTCTGTGTGCCTTGATTCACCTCTCTCTGAACCAAGGCAGGGGGAGATGCCTTATGAAGAAGTGGATGTGCCAGCTGCTGATGTTATGTCTGCTCCAGCTCCAGCTCTTGGATGTGCTTTTGCACTGAATCTGCAGAGGCTGCTATCTATATTTGATACAGTCCATTTCAGCTATCTGCCTGCAACTCCTGCTGAAGATTTGTCTAAGGCCATTGTGCCTTGTATCTACCTGTGATCCCAGCCATATTGATTCCTACATCAAGTCCTGGAAGGCTGTGGATATCTGTGATGCTGCTACTAAGGCCACTGTGCCTCCTTCTGTTGAAACTGCTGCTACTGCTGACATAGAAATGATTCCAGCAATTGATGCTGATGCAATTGCTGCTCCTGCTCCAGTGTCTGCTCCTGTTTCTGCCTGCTCTGCTGTTGCTCTCTCTCCTCCTGCTCCTGCTGTTTCTGCAAAACTTAAAGCTCAAGAAGAGCTTATCAGAAGAATTGATGATCTGTATGATCAACATCAAAGTTCTGAGAGTGACCAATACAGGACTGATTCTGATGATTCTGCTAGAACTATTGCCAAGAAGAGAAAAGCCAGAAGTAAAGCAATGATGTCAGTCCCTCCTGCCAAAGCCAAAGACTCCAATGATATTCCATACTACATCCTGCATGACTGTCCCATCTCTGAGCCTTGGATGCAATATTCCAAAAATCAACTGAAAGCTATGAAGAAGAAGAGGAAGCTTGACAAATATGAAAAAGGATCTTCTCAATATCAGCCTCCTCCTCCTCCTCCTCTAGATTCTGGCTCAGGTTCAGCTCCTCAAGCTCCAGTCTCCAGACACAGTTCTTCCCAGTATTATCAAAGATCATATCAAAGGGGACAGCATCAAAGAGGATATCAACCCAGAAGGGGTAATTACAGAGGAAATCAAAGAGAACAAAGATCCTATCAAAGGGAAGGACAAGGTCACCCTGACCCTTCTTCAGGTCCTTTTCCTTACAAGCTGAAAGACACTATTGTTTCCAGGACTCCTTCTACTGTTTCTGAAATCATCAACAGATATGAATCTCCTATTCCTTTTGAAGATCCTGAGAACAACCCTGTATCCTGGACAGCCAGAATGAAAGAATTGGCTGCCCTTGATCAAATAAAAAAGGCCAGAGAACAAGGCAAGGATACTTCAAACATAACTACCTTATCAGAGCAGAGAAAGAAAGAACTGGAAAGATATGCATCAAGGAAATTTTTCAATCCAGAAGACTATATGAAGCTGCACCCTGAGGCTGTTGTTCCAAGGCCCAAATCTCAAACTTCTCTAGGTGCAGAGGATGACAGAAGGTCAAAGAAAGAAAGTCAGAATCCAAATAGAGAAATTTTATTTAAAAAGGGATCTGAAAGGAAGTGAACTGTGTAAGCTAAACATTTCATCCACCTTTGGATATCTGCTGATATTTATCTGTGATCTGCTTTACTGCTATATATCTTCTCTGCATTTTGTATTAGCTTATGTATTGTTGTATGCTTTTCATTTCCTATGATTGTCTGTAAATAGTAATCCTAACCCAAATAGGGGGAGATTGTTGGAACACCCTATTACTAATTTGGGTAAGGATCACTATGCTTGTCTTAGGAATCCCAGTTGACCTAGTTGTATAGTTGAAAAGGTCAACATTAGAATGAGTCTAGGGCTTAGAACTTAGGTTTGAAGCTGCCCCCAGGATCATTCCAAGATCAAGGTTGAAGAGCTTAGTCTAAGGCAATTTACGTCGAGCTAAGGTCGACGAATCGTCGAACTCCGTTCGACGCTCTCTGAGCTCATCTTCAATAAAACGTCGAACTCCGGTCGACGATCTTCGAGCTCAGATCGACTATCTGCTTTTGTCTAGCTTCTGCTGAGTCGTCGAACTCCCCTCGACTATCTTCTAGCTCAGTTCGACGATCCCTTCCTAAAGTTATTTCTCAGGTCTCTAAGCTCGGTTCGACGATCTTCGAGCTCAGATCGACGTTTTCTGTCTGCTTGTCCATTTAATCTCTGAGCTCAGTTCGACGATCGTAGAGCTCAGATCGACGTTTTCTGTCTGCTTGTCCATTTAATCTCTGAGCTCAGTTCGACGATCGTAGAGCTCAGATCGACGTTTTCTTTGGAGAGATCGACGCTTTCAGGAATTCAAATGCTGCTGTTCTTTGGAATTTTTTGAATATTATCAGCATTAATGTCAGAAGATCTCCCAGCCGTTTGTCTTTATTTCTGGAGCAAGTTTCAAGGAATTATTCAGAGAATGTTTGCTGGACTTTCCTCTAGAAGACAAGACTATTTTTGGAAGACATTTATGACTCCCAACGGCTAATTTTGGACAAGGAAACGTCAGAGAACTATTATTCCTTTCTTCTGTGTTATTAAGATTTAGAGAATACACAAGAAGAAGATATACAGAGATTGAAAAGTCTTCACAAGAAAAATCTTCTTGCTGACTGAAAAGTGTTCACAATCTCATCACTCCAGACACCTTACCTTCAGCCTTCTTGCTGAAACCATCCTGTGCTGGAGATCAAAGTTCTGAAGACCTATCACCCTAGAGCAAAGCTTCTTTTCCTGAACCTTTCTACATCTCAGGGGGAGCTTTGACATCATCAATCCACTTGTGCTTCTCTCATTTGATTGAGAACAGAGAAGACACCCTTCACTCTTATTTTTCTTTTCCTGCTGTAAAAGGGTTCTTGAACTCCCTTCAAAAGTTCTGTCTGGTTCTGAGAGCCTTGTCAAAACTCAGTGGTGGCAAGACACCTTATCAAAAAATCTAGTTTTGGTTTTTGGGCACCTTATCAAAAGCTCATTGGTGTCAGGACACCTGATCAACTCATCCTGAGTGGATTCCTACCAAGGGTGGTAGAAGAGTGGATGTACCCAGGTTTTTGGGGAACCACTATAATTCCTTGTGTCTTCTGGTTTGTTTGTGTGATTTGTTTGCTGTGTGCTGTGCTTTTTACTTCTTAGTTTTTAACTTCTTACTAGCACTCTACACTATATCATAAATTGAATTTTATATGTGCTGTTTATTTCAACTGTGAAAAATTATTTTAAAATACTCTATTCACCCCCCCTCTAGAGTTGAGATAGATCTTAGCCTCACTTTCACACACTATAAGGCATTGAGTACGTTGAGACCACTTAGCCAGTGGTTGAGTGCGTTGAGACAACTCGATGCTTTGTCGAGTCAAGTGTTGATTCATCGAGTACTAGCGTTGAGTGCATTAAGACTACTCGATGCTTCGTCGAGTCAATTGTTTATTCATCGAGTGATGGCCTTGAGTGGGTAGAGACCACTCGACGCTTCGTCGAGTCAAGTGTTGATTCTTTGAGTGCTGGCGTTGAGTGCATCAGAACACACGATGCTTCTTCGAGTCAAGTGTTGATTCATTGAGATAAATTCAATGTGTTACGGGTCTGCAGATAACGATGAATTTCTACATTTATTCCTTTGGGTATAAATAGAAGATGTCTTATGGTTTTACTGGTGAGCCGAGTGCGACAGTAACCTGAGAGGAAAATGTCCTATGGAAATTGTTTCCAAAAGTCCCGATACCATCCTCGTCACTCAGCCCGTTTCCAGCACCTGTCACCTTCTCCTCTTCTAGAGCAGATCTAGCAGTCTGTGAAGAAATAGAGTGCTTTCATTCAACCTAGATCTTGTGTGACAGGAGTTTAAGAGTTCTATCATTTGTGTTGATCACCTGTAGAGGCGTGGACACAATTCTGCGCTCGGAACACCCGCCTCTAGTGTCCGCCGGATTTCTTTGAGCATCTCGGTTGAGTAGTGACTCAATCCCGCAAAGGTAAATTTTATTTACAGCAACTAAACTTCTAGATTAATGTTCTTCGCAAAATCTATTTCTTTTGGTGTTTTCTTGTTTCCTTATTTCGCTACGTACAAGTGTTGTTACATATAGAAAGACCCAATAGGGGTTACCTCAGTATCAATCTAGACACTGGAATTATTGTCAGACTCATCCTAACTCTTCCCCATGAGGCACAGATTTTCCCCATCTTTACTTCCTTATCTAGAAGTGCTTAACTTGTTAGATCCATCTTTGTCCCATATTAACGCCTTCTACACTTTCTTCCTTCCCTTGTCCCGTCTCTATTTCTTCTTTTCTTCCTTCTAGAGCCTTGGACACTCCCTCTTTCTATGCACAGGCTAATGGCAGTTGTAGCAGTCAGGTAAAGATTTCTCATCATCACTCACTATCTCCTTTGATGGTTTGTTCCACCTCTTCTTCTCTTCAGCACTTCTCTTCAGAAGATTCTTGAACTATCCTTGCCTCTTGGGATTCCTAATTAATCTTTTGAATTATCAAACATAGATGCTTTCTTCTTTTTCATCCTCAGACTCTTCAGCAACCTTCCTCTCTTTTGCTACCTTCAAAGCCATCCCTTATTTTTACTTTCCTTAGGATACTCCTCAGCTTGTATCTTTGGTTTGAGCTCATAGGTATTCAGGTTTCTAATGAGGCTCTCTATCTCCAAGGTGCTGATATCATGTGATTCAGAAAGCATCGTTACTTTTGAGTTGAATCATGGTGGCAAAGATCGTAGGATCTTCCTCACCAGGTCTCTATTTGAGTATGTCTTCCTGAGAGATCTAGAGGCATTGACAATCTTGGTGAAACAAGTGTACATGTTATCCACCTCCTCGTCGATCTCCATCCAGAATTGTTCGTATTCAGATTTCAGTTGAAATAGTAAAAACTCCTTCACCTGTGAGGTAGCTTCATTAGTAAGTTCAAGTTAACACCAAATATCATAAGCAAACTCACAATTACAAATTCTATTGAATTCAGTTTTATCCAATGCACCGAATTAAGAGTTTATGGGTTTTGCATTGTTAGTGAATTTAAGTTTATCAGCGTCATCCAATTTATCTTACGGTTTGATTAAAACAATATCGCCCACAGAGATTGTGGGTGCGGTGTACTTTGTTTCTACCATGGCCATACGCCCATGTTTTGTGTCATTAAGAAAATGTTCATGTACGTTCTACAGTGGTTGTAGTCACTCCCCATGAACTGTTAAGGTCCACTCACACCTTGTACATCAAGGAAAGCATGGTTTGCGTTGTCCATCAGGGAAAGCATGGTTTGCGTTGGCCATCTTACTTCAGGATTTTAATCCTTTTTGAAGTAACCTCGCTTTGATTCCAAATATTAGATCAGGTGGACAACCTTAGAGGGGGATGAATAAGGTTTGGAGACTAATTTGAAAAATAAAATTATTTTGATGCACATAAACTGGTTCTGGATGCTACCATCGGGTGCTAGCTTGCTAGCGCATGGCGGTAGGTCACAGAACTTGTTTTCTTAGATAAACTTCGCCTTAAAGATGCACACACCTTTCAGAGATCTACTAGTACATAGTCACGAAATTATAATAAGAATGAAGAATGAATAATAACATTATTAAACGGAAATCAAAGTGGTTTACAGTTACAAATAACTAAATCTCCATGCCGCCGGAGATCGGAGGCGGTGAAAGACAAACTCCTTTTTGTTTTCTATTCTGATCCAAATCCCGGACCGATTGGCTCTTTCGCTTTCCCTCCCCAAAAATTTCTTCGAGCCGGCTCTTCACCTTCCTTCCCGGAAGTGTCTTAGAATCCCACTAGTTCCTTTGATCTAGACGTCCCTTCCTCGAGACGATTTCTTACGGAATCCTTCGCGGATTTCTGTGACCCTCACTGGTGAATTTTCCTCACCCACAAAATAGTCAGAAAAGAGAAAATAAAATGAGATTAAAGAAGATTTAAAAGTGATTCTCTCTCAATACACTTCCTCTATTGAGCGGTGCATGATCGTTGCTAGAGATCTTTGTTCTATTACACCTGATCAACTCCTCTTGGTCATTGTGGTCCTTTGCTTATTGAATATCTTCGTGCCCAAATGGGAGGGAGGCCTCTTTCTCTTTCTTCAATAGAGACGGTGGTTCGTTGCTCTTAGACAACACACAAACCCTAGAATATGAATATGTCTCTCCTCTTATCTCTATGAAAGGAGGCACGCTTTTATATGTCTCAAGAAAATAAGCTTTCACTGACGGTAGAGTTAGTGATCGGTGGTTGGTCAATGCGTATTGATGTGGCAGATGTCCATCCAATTTGGAAAAATATTCGAATAAAATATTTTTCTATTTTTTCGTGCTATTGCAGCGCGGTAGGGAGCTATCACATGGAGGTAGCATGATATCTCGATGCTCATTGAGAGAGGTAGCATGCCGCTGTAAGAAATTATCGCCCGATGGTAGGTCATAGAGGGTTTGTCTGAATTAAATCCAGAAGCTAGCGCCAGCAGTAGCGCTAGCGTTCTGCAGTAGGTTCTAGAGCTTGATTTTTTGGTTTTTTTGTACCTATAGACTTGCGCACTATACCCAAACCTTGTATCATCAAATACAACAGGAGAATTTATAATGTCAAACTAAAGTGATGTGAACCATAGGTTTCAATAATATATATATATGTATGTATGTATGTATATGTATATGTATATATATGTATATGTATATGTATATATATCTATATATATGTATATGTATATGTATATGTCTAGATATATATATATATGTATATGTATATATATATCTATATATATGTACATGTATATGTATATGTGTGTGTGTGTGTGTGTGTATATATATAATATATCTGGCGGAGAATAATTCCTTTTAACACCGTCTTCAAAAGTCTCCAAGAAACAGTTATTCAATTTAAATCTTTTTGAGTGAGATCAGAATTAATCCAAAAACAATTCCCATTCATAACTCTAATCGATTTCATATAGTAGTTGCATCGAACTATGGCTTCATTCTAATTAACTGTTGACTTAACATTGTAATCGATGTTACGTCGAAAACATATCAAAGTATGTGTCGATATAAACCTTGAAGTAATGTTGACTAATATTATTCTATTACTCGGACAGCTAATCTAAGTAACATCAACATTAAGTCGAAGTTGCGTCAACTTTTAGTCAACGTATGTTGGCTTTTCTTGACTTTTCTCTAAAATTATGTTAGCCTTTCTCATGTCCTTTACTCCACTGATATCCTAAGACATTTAAGACCATATTACCCTCTCTATACATCATTGGTAATATACCTAGGATGTTAAATTACTTAAAATATAATTTATTATGTTTAATCAAAAGGGTTTTTCCCAACAATCTCCCCTAATTAGCTTGATAATTTTTACAAAGTTCCAAAGGTGGTTTTAAAAATATAAAATAATAACAATATAAAATTTGATTGGCACAAACATGTGAAATGAACACAGATAAAATTAAAGTGCATAAACATGAGAGGAAATTTAATATTTGAGGCTCTAGAATGAATTTCATAATGCTAGAATAATTCTCAATAGATATCTCAGTAATATACTTGTATGATGTATTACATTTTAAGCTTCTGACTGGCCATCAACAAGTTTTGTTAGTAAATTAAGAATTAAAAACCTCAATTAGAAAGCTCTATAGTTTCTCTAGTAACTTGTCTATTATTAAATCTTGAATACTATAATTGATTTTTGTGTCACTAATAGTTTGGTTTATCTTTAAGAAATTTCTTGATAGAGATTAACCTTTCCTATTCTCTATGAGCATTTTGATATACTTTATTTAGATTTATTTTCCTTTTCACCAATTCCTCAACATTCCTCCTGATTTCTTCCATTTCACTTGCATAATTTACCACACCTTTGCCTTTGATAAACTTTAGTACAACATCAAGCTTTTGCTTCTTTGTTCTTCTTTCAGTTGAATGTTTTGTTGGTGGTATTGGAGGAAAATTATATATTCCCTTTCCCATATAAAGCACAGTTAAATCTTCTAAAGAAATTTGGATGACATATAGCAGAAAGAATGATGTGGAACTACAACTTCTTATATAAGTTTTAAGACTTCTTCAGTTAGTTGAGTACTGGCTGCAGCAAGTTTCTTCATTTTCTTTGATGACTGTAGTTTCTTTCCCTTTAAGGTTTATTTAACATTTACTGCACTTTTCGGAAACACTAGAGTCTCTTCTTCTAGTTCAATTTCTGTCCTTCCCTGACTAAACAACTACCTCCCCCTAACTTTTTGCAACCTTCTATTTGATAGAAACAATACTTAATTATTTAACCTCCCCCTGGTTTAATGTAGACTTAGTTCAAACTCTTCAAATACATTTTTATTTCCAACAATATTGAATGAATCTTGTTTATACAAAGATTATGTAACTTCAACTAATTCTTTTTCCTCTTTCGGATTCTCCCCCTTATTGAACTGAAAAGAAAGAAAGGTTAAGATTGATCTGGTAACAGTGGAAGAAGAGATCTTTGCCTGCAGAAACTGGAGAGAAACAGTAATCAAGTGTAATTGAGAATGTATATCATCCATTGTGATTTGTATTTGAGAGGCATGTTCATTGAGCATTGAAATTATGGTGCAAGTGACTAATTCTACAGCTTGGTTCATGATAGAAGAGGGAATGATTGAAGGTGTGTCTGCTATATTAAATTGACTGATATCAGTAGGTGTTGAATGTAATTTTATGATATTATGAGTTAGTGAGCAATTGAATCTGGTAGTAATATGGATTCCTTTGGTATGGGTAGAGTTAGCACGTGAATATTGGGTGAAGGAAAAATATCTTGTGGGATAATGGAGGAGTAGATTTCTTCTGAGATCCAAGTTTAATGATTTGCCTAGTCCACTTTGATAAAAGGTCTATTGACAGCTTCTTTCCTAGAGGAATTGGTATACCCTTAAATGCGCATAGATGGTGAGAGTTATAGAACAAAAGTTGACTCATTATAGTCATGTAAACATTCTTCTTCTGTTTATATTTATCTGCAATAAGTTTTTTCCAGCATTCCCCCCACTTGATCTTTTTCCCTAGTACTAGAATCCCCATTAAATGTACTTGCACTTTAGGGATTGCATCTTGTATTTAACACAATTCCTACTATATCTACTATAAACTAGTATTCCTCTGATAGATCAATCTTCTAAAGCTCAATGACCTTGTCCTTTGAAAAGTTCATGATTCTTAGTACCTTTTTTATTTCGTCTTTAGATAATTCTGTAGTATTAGATCATTACAAGATATCGAAAGTCTTTTGTATAATTTTTACAGTTATAAGAACCTTTTTTATAGCGATAATCCCATTCAATGATCCATCATCCTCTCACTGAACATTTTCCAAGAATTTAGTATGCTCAGTCTTATATAATCTACATTGCATCGAGATGAGTTTATTGAGAGCAAAATCAATGAATAATTTGATGATTTCTTGAAACATTTCCATTGCAGCACCAAAAGATTCCAGATATACGCTAAATCCTGAATTTGTTTTGGGCATCATTACTATACCTGTAAGAATTTTTGACAAACAAAAGAGAAGGTGGAATCAAAAAATAATGAGCGAGGAAGAAAAAAAGTTTTGAATGGTTTATTTGATTGAGTCTGATATTTAAGTATGTAAACGTCGACAGATTAGAGCAAATATTTCATCACGTGTTTCGTAACGTTGACCTTTATTTGATGTATCTTAGAATAATTATCTTTACTACATGCTTGTTAACCTTAAGTTGACTAGGACTCAACATTGCCACAGACTTTCTATATCAGACATTTTATCGATACAACCATTGATTTATATCAACAATGCATCGAGTACATTAAAAACTCTTCATGATCACCGATCCTGAATATTATATAAAGAATAAATTGAGACATTGTTGACTTATATTAAACGTGACTTTGAGTATACTATTGAAATATTTTTTGTGTTCTTATGTTGGTTTTTCCTAACAATTGTATTTTGGTAACAATTGGTATGCTGTAGAGCCTTTCATTAGGCATGATGCCTAAGATTATCTATCCTACACAAGAAATAAAACATTAATTGGTATCCAGGTTACCTTGGACCCATTACTTCTTTTTCCATTATAAGGGGTGATGAAGTATAATATGGTCTTTCATAATACCCCTTAGAGTAAAAGGGTGTTGTTCTATTAAACCAACCACTTCAAGTATCATGTATTTTGTAAAACACTTTGTACAAGTAAGATTCAAAAAATAATAAGAATATGTGATGAAAAATTATTATCTAGGGATATACATCGAGTAGCTTTCAAAGTAACTTTCCGGATACGTCGATTTGAAGTCGATGTTTCACCGGAGTTGCATTCATATGAAGTTGAAGCATGTTCCTATCTTGCTAAAACTACTAATCTTTGCATATTATTTAACGTGGGTTGCTTACCTATAATGCCTTTTCCTTTGGATTCATTTTCTTTTTTAAATTTTGGTTCTCTTTCAGGATTATTGTTTAGATTAAAGATAGGTTGAATATCATTAGGTTTAGTAAAAGGCACAAAATTTTCCATGGTGTATTATTAATTGTTGCTATCATGTCAGCATTTGCACCTAATTCAAGATGATTGAACATTTTCTTATTGTTTTCTGTAATTTTTATAAGTTGTTGACTTCTTCCATTTAAGGAGTCTTCAAAGGCTTTGTCTTTTATAGCTCTCCTCTAATAAAGTATTCTCTTCTATCAAGTCAACTACTTGATTCTTCAGATTTTCTACCTCAATTTACAACAGTTTATCATATTCAGTTTGTTCTTTTCCAAATGGATAACTCTTAATTAACTCCATTTCTTTTCTCAATTGTTTAATTTTCTTTTCTGCTTTCAATTGATCTTTATAAAACTCTTTAAAACATATTTTAAATTCATCTGAAGAAAAATAAATATCATCAAAGAAACATAATTGATTTTCTTCATTATTTGAATGAGTTTCAAAAGCCATCAAATAGGCTTCATCAACAATAGTTTCTTCTTCACAACTTGTTAAAGAACTTGATTCTGAACTAGTATCACTCAAGGTTTTAGCAATGAATCCTTTTCCTTTTTTCTTATCCTTTTTTTAGGTATTTTTTCTTCTAACCCTTTTTGTTTGATTTGTCCTTCTGTTGTTCTGGACATTAAGTTGCTATATGTCTAGGTTTTCTACAAGCAAAACATATTATCTCCTTATTTGGAGTCTTTTCAAACTTTGTCTTATTCAGATTCCTATCTCTTCTTCTGAAAGTTTTGGCCTTAACTAATTTTTGAGTCTCCTGGCTAAGAGTTTGAACATTTCATATTCTATAATAAAGGTTTCATCATCAGTAGCTTTGAAAGCAAAAGAGTTGTCTTTAGGTGTAGTGATATTTTCATTTGCTTCTAATTTGGCTCTGCTTTTAAGTAGCTCATAAGATTTAAATTTTCCAAAAAGGGCATATATAGAAATTTCCTTGTGGTATCTACACTCTTTAATAGCCCATATTTTAGAATCATAAGTACTTTGGAAGCACATGAGTAACTTATCACTTATCTCAGTGAATGATATATCCTTATCTTATCCTTTAAGTTCATTAATTATTATACTGAATCTATCATACAATTTAGCAACAGATTCATTATCTTTCTTTTGAAAATTTTTGTACTGAGAAATTAGATGTGTTATTCTATCTTTTCTCTCAGCAGAACTCCCCTAAACAATCCTTTATAATGATTCCCAAATTTCTTTGACTGACTGACATTCTGCCACTTTTTGGAATACATCATCAAACATTATTGAAACTACTATATTCATAGTTTTAGCATCCTAGTCTTTTAATCTCTTTTCCTTATCTGACCACTCACATATAGGTACTGGTTCTAAGGTGATATTGCTATATGCATCCTTTCTATAAGGCATAGGTGGTCCTGTAAAAATTGAACAAAAAATACCTTCATCAATAGATTTCATATATAACTTAATTCTTGTTTTTCATAGTGCAAACTTCTCAAGATTACAAACTGGAGTCCTTGTGAATGCAAATCCTTTGAAAGTATTAGAAGACATTTTTAAAATAAATTAATATATATTAGTGAAACTGTTATGATCTTAATAATTAAGGTGTTAACTAATAAGTAAATTTTGATTTAAAGAGGATATATTTGGTGTTATATAATCTTTTACGTATATAAGTCTATCTCTTTTTTTACTTACTTATATCCTATGGATTAAGGCAAGAGTACCTATCGCATAGGAGTATAATATTTTACAGAAAATATCAAGGTCGTATTTTTCCTAGGATCGGTGTTACTTATTCTACTTTTTAGAATGAACTATTATCTTATCGAAAGAACGGAGTGGAGTTTATAAAAGATAGAAAATATAAATACGTGGTTTTATTTATATAAGGACTTAGAAGGTAGTCCTTGATTTCACAATTACTATGAGTAAATATTAATTAACCTATTAATGAACAATTTTATTTCTTTATTATCTAACTTAACGAGAGGGTCCCTTTGGTAGCATCAGTGACTCGAAAGTATGACCGAGGAGGCTTGCGTTTAAAACGTGTTAACGTAAAACGTAGTGTCTCTTCACCCGGTATATGATCAATTAACAGAAAACCCTAGTTAGAATAACTAGAAAGTAGAGTTTAAATAGTTGAAAATAATATCCAGCCCAGAGCTCATCTTGACCAAGTGCTAAGTGTTCTAAGCCTCTTATAAGGATGGGGGCGGTATAAAGTGCAAAAAATAATATCTACCTATCTATCTTAATTCAGGACTTAAGTTTTCGCTTCGCCCTTCATTCGGGATAGGGTAGTAAAATCTAAACTATTGAAAAGCTTTCACACTATCTTAATCCAGGTCATAGGCTTTCCCCTCGCCTTTCATTCGGGATAGTATGAAATAATAAGGTTTTGAAAAAATAGTTTTGAAAGAAGTTTCATGCTACCTTAATCCAGGACATAAGCAGAGGTTCGCCTTTCATCCGGGATAATATGAGAAAATAAAGTAAACTAAAACAGAAAATAAAATTATAAAGTACTCAGAATAGAAATTAAAACATTCTATTTTATAAATTCAAAAAGTTATTACAACTTCCTACAAAGCTGAAAAGAAAGCTGAAAAAATTACAACTAACAAAACTTGGAATACTTGAAAGCTCTTACCAGTTCTTTGTCAGAGAGCTGGGGAGTCCTAACAGTTCTTAAGGAAGCTATTGGTGTTCCAATAATTTTACAAAGCCCTGCTCCTCTATTTATAGAAAAAAATTGAAACGACACGCCCTGGTCACGAGCGTGCCGGGTGGGCGTGACAAGGTCACGGGCATGTCGGGCAGCGTGTCTGTACATGTGTTGAGCTGGGCTAAACTTTGGATAGAATTATATCAGGTCACGGGCATGTCGAATTGTGTCACGGGCATGTCTAGAAGACAGGTCATCAGGCGGTACGAGGCATGGCGAGAGCACAAAGTCTTGCTAGAAACAAGCTAACATCGGTCCGGGCACGGGCGTGTTGGATTTGGTCACGGGCGTGTCTTGTAGTCGGTTCATCTAGCGGAATGGGGCGTGGCGACAGCGCGATATCTTGCTGGAAACATTGGTCACGGGCGTGTCTCATTGGGTCTTGGGCGTGTCGTGGACGTGTCCATCAGTTTTCCCGATTTTCCTAAATAACAAAAAATAGAAAATAAAAGGAATTAAACAGGGCTGTCACGCCCTAGGTCACGGGCGTTACCTAGGGGCGTGACCTATGTAAAAAATACAAAAAAACAAAAAAACATAGAAAATAAATATAAAACCAAAAAAAATAAAATATAACAAAAATAATTAGTTATATATATATATATAAACTAAGGTTTTATTTATAGATATTCAAAATTAGTACT
Source organism: Platanthera zijinensis (assembly GCA_039513925.1). Taxonomy (NCBI): domain Eukaryota; kingdom Viridiplantae; phylum Streptophyta; class Magnoliopsida; order Asparagales; family Orchidaceae; genus Platanthera; species Platanthera zijinensis. The sequence goes on along the minus strand of CM077086.1, from coordinate 117,603,881 downwards.
ATACAAAATTGTATATTTTTATACTCGTCAAATACCACCATACTTAGATTTTGTTATTCCATAGCAAATATAGAGTTGAGTATATTTAGAAGTTTTGCAAATTTTTATTCACTATCAATTTAATTCTTCAAGAGAAAGCAGGTATAAAAAATCCCAAGAATAAAGAGTTAATTGCTATCGTATATATATATCATTGATACCAGAGTTAGAATTTATAGCCATAAAAAGTTTTTTTGAAAACAAATAGTAAGCATATATTAAAATCAGATATAACAAGGATATATTGGCTTAATGATTATTTTATCTTATACGAGATATATTGGAAAATATTCATCCTATTATTTATGCTCTCTCAAAATTTTAAACAAAAATAGAATATCAACTTTGGAAGGGTGGAAATTACCTATACAATAGGCTTTTGTAGAAGTGATAGATTTTTGTATTCTATCATCTTTTTATCTAAGTTACGCGCTGTTATAAATACTAAGGAATATAATTCCAAAGTGGCGAAAAATTACAATGCATACTTGAGTTTTTAATTGAATCCATTGCATACTTAGAGGAGCTTATACTCCTTTCCATATAATCTTTTAATATTTATTAGATGCCTATGTGTACGAAATGATATCTTAGTCCAATTGACATAAGATCTTTTCTTTTACTAGGAGCACATACTCCTAGATACTTGCATGCGTAAGAAAACATACCAAGTAGAAATAAATAAATATTCAAGGGTTGGATAAAAAATTTTGAGAGCAACTATATTAGTTTGTATTTCTTATATTTCGTTAAGAATGGAGTAAGGATAATTACTGTCTAAAATTGTTTGGTGAACATAATATGTTTTGCTTCTATTGTATATATATATATGTATTTTTGTTATATTAAAGAAGGCTTGCTAAAATAATAACTCCGATTGTAATGAAATTTACAAGGTAGGGTTTACAACTTTATTCCGGATATTTATATCTATCTATTTATGAGGAGTAGTAAATTTGAAAATTGAATAATTTGCATTTTTTTCAACGCAGACTTTTGGAATATATATAAATAGTATGGTTTTGAAAGTTTTGACTTGTTTTGGATGAGTAATAAAATAAACAATGTTTTTATTTAAAAGGAAAAATATAACATAAAATTGATAAAAAAATTGCAATTAAAAGTACCCCCATACAAGTTAGGCATAGGTATGAAGTTACAAAATAAAGACAGAAAAAAACATATGTACAGAATATAAGCATAAAAGATGGAAATATACAAGTGAATTTATATTTCGATGTTTTGGAGTAGTGTTAGGGTTTAAAGTTCTTTTTGAAAAGGGTCCCCAGTAAAATATAGTTTTAAATGGTGCTCGTTTACTTTGAAAGTTCCTAGTTCGGGTTTAGAAATAAGAACGGTCCCATATGGCCAGGTTTGTTTAACAGTAAAGGGTCTGGTCTAGCGGGATTTTAATTTTCCTGGAAATAATTTAAGGCGTGAGTTATATAGTAGGACTAGATCACCTGGTGAAAAATATTTTTGAAATTTAATTTTCCTATCATGATAAAACTTAGATCGCTCTTTATAAATTTATTATTTTCATAGGCATTTGCACGCCATTCCTCAAGTTCATTGAGTTGAAATTTACGTTGTTCGGCGGCTAAGTTTGTATCTAAGTTAAGAAATTTTAGCGCCCAGTATGCGCGGTGTTCTAATTCTACAGGTAGGTGACATGTCTTTCCATATACTAAATGATATGGTGTACAACCAATCGCTGTTTTGAATGTTGTACGGTAGGCCCAAAGTGTATCATCTAATTTGAGGGACCAATCTTTTCGATTGGTATCTACAGTCTTTTCTAATATCCGCTTTAGTTCTCTATTGACTAACCTCCAGTTGGCCGCTTGTTTTGGGGTGATAAGCGGTAACGAGTTTATGAGTAACTCCATATTTGGCTAACACTTTAGCCATCCGGGTGTTACAAAAAAAAGTACCTCGATCGTTAATTATAGCCCTAGGCGTGCCAAAACGTGAAAATAAGGATTTAAGAAATTTAACGACGACTCTCGCATCAGCGGTGGGAAAAGCTTGTGCTTCATCCCATCATGAAACGTAATCGACCGCTACTAAGATATAATGATTTTTAAAAGAAGGAGGTAAAGGGCCTACAAAATCTATGCCCTACAGATCAAAAATTTCACATTCTAAGTAAAAATTTTGGGACATTTTGCCCCGACGGGAATTGTTACCTGACCGTTGGCAGCGGTTGCAAACGCTTACCAATTATTGAGCGTCCTTGAATAAAGTAGGACAAAAGAATCCTGCTTCAAGGGCTTTACGTGCAGTCCGGTTGGCTTGATAATGTCCGCCGGTCGGTCCTTCGTGGTAATGTCATAGTACTTTTTGTCCTTCCTCGTTCGAAATACATCATCTAATTACTTGGTTGGCACAGACTCGGAATAAATACTGGTCTTCCCAAAAGTAGTTTTTCATGTCAGAAAAGAATTTCCTCTTTTCTTGAATTGAAAAAGCTTTGGAAGGACTCGGGCTACTAAATAGTTAGCCAAGTCTGCAAACCAAGGAGTAGAAGAGTTTGTTACCTTTTCGTGGGCAAGGAGACTTTCTTCAGGGAATTTATCTTCGATGTTGGCTTCCACGAGTGTATATTTTGCAACATTCTCTAGTCAAGAAAGATGATCAGCTGCTAAATTCTCTGCGCCTTTCTTGTCTCGGATCTCTAAATCAAATTCTTGTAATAAGAGAATCCAATGTAATAAACGGGGTTTTCCATCTTCCTTAGTCAATATTTTAAAGCAGAATAATCCGTAAAAACTACAACTTTTGATAGTGTTATATAAGATCTAAACTTATCAAATGCGAATACAATCGCTAGTAGATCCTTTTCCGTGGTCGTGTAATTGGTTTGTGTGGATGTGAGAGTTTTACTTGCATAATAGCTAGGATGAAAAAAATTGTCTACTCGCTGTCCTAAGACAACTCCTACCCCATAATCACTCGCATCATACATGATCTCAAAGGTAAGGACCAGTCTGGGGTTACTAAAATAGGAGAGTTGATAAGTTTGTCCTTAATAATGTTGAATGCTACTAAGTATTCGCTATCGAATATAAATGGGGCTTTTTTTCTAATAAATGAGTTAACAGTTTTGTTATTTTAGAGAAATTTTGAATGAACCGTCTATAGAAACCTACATGGCCTAAGAAACTTCGAATAGATTTTACATTTGTTGGAGGAGTATGTTTTCCAATTATTTCTATTTTGGCCTTATTGACCTCAATTCCCTGGGAAGAAACTTTATGACCGAGAACTAAACCTTCACGGACCATAAAGTGGCATTTCTCCCAGTTCAACACTAAATTCGTGTCTTCACATCGTTGAAGAACACGGGCGAGGTTATCTAAACATGTATGGAATTAGTCTCCAAATACGGAGAAATCATCCATAAAAACTTCCATAATGTCCTCTACTAACTTGCCAAAAATAGCTAGCATACATCTTTTAAATGTAGCTGGCGCATTACAAAGTCCAAACGGCATTCGCCTATAGGCAAAAGTACCAAAGGGGCAAGTGAACGTAGTTTTCTCTTGTCTTCAGGGGATATAGGGATTTGTAAATACCCTTAATAACCATCGAGAAAACAATAATATTAGCGACCAGAGAGTCGCTCTAATATTTTATCTATAAACGGTAGTAGAAAGTATTCTTTATGGGTGGCATCATTTAATTTTCGATAGTCGATACACATCCTCCAACCCGTAACAGTACGTGTTGGAATTAATTCAATATTAGTGTTTGACACTACCATTATACCGCCCTTCTTAGTGACAAATTGTACGGGACTAACCCTTGTGCTATCTGAGATTGGATAGATAATTCCACGCATCTAATAATTTCAGTACTTCAGCTTTTATGACATCCTTCATATTAGGATTTAAACGACGTTGGGGCTGGATAGATTTACGAGGGTTATCTTCAAGAAATATTTTATCCATACAAAAAGATGGGTTGAGTCCTTGTATATTAGAAATTTTCCATGCTAATGCATGGCGATGTTGTTTTAACACTTCTATTAATTCAGACGTTTTCTTATCATTTAATTCGGTAGAAATGATAACAGGGAGTTTAGATTCCGCTTCAATGAAAACGTATTTTAAATGTGCAGGAAGTGTTTTCAGCTGGAGGGGTTGTTGTTTTTCATACAAAGTTAGGGGTTTTAGAGTTGTAGAAGTTAAGGATATAAAAGGTTCTAAAGGGTCATCGGTAGGCATTTCTTGTGAAAGGGGTAACTCTGCCAAGTCCCATTCTTCTACAGTTTTTGAAAGTAAATCAGAATAGGGAAAACCATTTTCCTCAAAAGAGGCTTCCAAAAGATAGCAGGAATCACCGTTTATTAAAAAAAAATTCATAAAGGGATCTATATCGATAGTAACCTCATCATCTCGCGAGAGGTTATGAGAAATGGACGACCAAGAATTATGTGAACATCGACGTCTTCCTCTATATTAAGTATAACAAAGTATACTGGGAAAATTTGCATTGCTACCAATCGATCTCTCACAACGCAGGTACACAGTGCCACTAGATCGACCTACCACCATAGTGTAACCAGCCGGGAAGGCACGCAACCCCCATTTGTAGTGCTACAAATCGATCTCTCACAACACAGGTACACAGTGCCGCTTTTCGGTTCAACACACAGCTCACGCAGAGCATACAATCCCAATACCACAAAGGCTCCATAACCACAAGGAATGGCTCTCACGGCCACATCGCATACAACTCATGCAGAGTATACAACACAAGAAGCTCATTCAAAGCTTCTTGGATATTTTCCTGTGCAAAAACCCCCAGTACTTCCTGCTACTCACAATTCACAGGTGTACAACCTCAGACTTGCAGGCGAGCGAGAGGGCCCAGGCATCGAGAGCCGAGCGAGAGGGATCAGGCGAGAGGCACTATGCGAGAGGTGCCTGGAGGCAGGGCACTGAGTGAGGTTCACTGCATTAAGTGGGATGGCCTAAGCAGAGCGTGGCCTAGAATAGGTGAATGCCGAGACGGGAAGCTTTCCTGGCGAGTGACCAGCTCACCGCGCGAGAGGACTCCAGGAGTGGAGCTCTCGCCCGGGGTAGCCCTCTCGCCATGCGAGAGGACCCTATGGGGGAGTTCTCGCCAGGTGACACTTTGGTTCAAGGACGGTTCAGTTAGGGCCGGGCCCACCTTTTGGGCCCCAGGGGTGTTTTACCCTTTTACCTCGGGTGGTCTGCATTTAGCCCTTATGGACAGCGGAGTTTGGCTGTTGGCAGACCTAGCCAGGGATGTTCTGGTAATTTCAGTGAGGTGTAAATTGGTTATTTGCAGTCCCAGTTCAGAGGCCTATAAACAGACCGGTAAGGTGCCTTAGAAGGGCAAGCTTTCTTGACTCCTTCAACTTCTTATAAGGCACCTAGCTAGGCATTAGCTAGGGAGGGGAAGAGCTTTAGTCTCTTCCAGGTGTGAGGTGGGACCTCCTCGCTGGAGCCTCCGGTCTAGTTCTTTGCCTCGAGTGTGATCCTAAGGGAGTAAGCGTGAGCTGCCCCAGTAGTTCCGAGCTTTAGGAGGAATCGACCTTGTTGGTTCCAACATTTTTGGTGCGGTGAGCGTGGAACAGCAGCTTGTGCGGAAGAACGAAGGGTTACCTCATAGCGAGAGATGCAGGAGGAGAAGACGAGGGGTCCCCGAGCCAGGGGGGTACGTCCGGAGGGCGGAGTTCATGTCGTCCATCGGAGGGATCATGGACATGCTGAAGTAGCTCACATAGAGAGGGGAGTGCGAGACCCCCCCCCCCCTCCGCCCCAAGTGCCGAACCACGCACTCCGCGAGGGGGTTGAGCCGGCATGGATAGGTGAGGACACACCCGGGAGGTGACCGGGGAAAGGAAGTGGCGGCGGAAGGAAGCCGGCGAGAGGTGGAAGGAAGGGAGCTCTTCCCAGTCCGGCGAGTGTGTCGTCGCGCGCGGGGCTAGTCGCGCGAGTAGACCTGGCGAGACCACGGTAGAGGATCTCCTTTTGCGAGTTGGTCCTCTCGGTACCATTCCAGAAGGGTTCCGCGAGCGGAGATGACCTACTACGTGGGGAAGGATGATCCCCTCCAACACCTGCAATGGTATGAAGATGCTGTCTCCATCAAACCTATGATAGACGCCTTCAAGTGCCGCCTCTTCGCCATCACTTTGAAGGATAAGGCTGGGGATGGTTCCATCAACTCCGGCGGGTTTTATTTATTGCTTCGAAGACCTGAGCAGTAGCTTCCAGCTGCGCTTCTCGACCTCGAAGAAGAGGAAGAAGAACCCGGAGTCCATCTTCCTGATCAAGCAGAAGGCGTACGAGTCTTTGGCTCAATACGTGGATCGTTTCAAGGAGGAGATCCTAGACATCCAGGAGGTGTATCGTTTCTCCCTAATGGCCTTCATCGTGGGGTTGAGGGAAGTTTTCAAGATGAGAAACCGGAAGGCACATTGTCCTGAGGGGTTGATTGAGAAGGCAGCAAAGGAGATAGCCATGGAGGCGGCAAACCCGGCATTTGCGAGGAAGTTAGCAAGGTTGACGGAGGGGGAGCAGAGAGAGTTAGTAGGAACAAGACAATAAGAGGGAAGGAGAAGGTAGGAGCCAAGGGGGCCCGTGCACCCAGAGTTGGGCTGGAGGTAACCGGGAGGCCCAGTTCAAGGACCAGGAAGGGGTCCTCCATAGGGGGGAAGGAACATTTATCCGAGACCAGGGAGATTTCATCTGCTAGGGTGTGGGAATGGCCCAAGGCCGCTCCCACCTCCGCCTCAACAAGCTATGGCCATTGGCCGAGGGAGAGGAAGAGGAAGAGAGCGTGGGAGAGCGATTGTGGGGAGGAGGAGGAACCCCCAAGAAGGGAGATGTGGGGGAGGAGTTCTGCCATATTGCGACTTCCATGAGGAGGAGGGCCATGCGATGTCCATGTACCCGGAGTTCTTGGAGTTGAAGAGGGGTAGAGGAGGAGAAGACCAACGACCACCAGTGCATATAGTGGAGATGTCAGGAGCCGCGGAGGAGGATCGATGTGTGGATCGGTCGGACAAAGGAGATCGAGGAGGGATTTGGGTGATTCATGGGGGGGTGGGGATCGAGGCCACCCGTAAGGCCAGTCTTCACACTATGTATCGTCGGAGTGTTGCCTCAACGTCGCAAGCCCCACCCCCGGATGAGAAAATCACCTTTTCCATAAGGGACCTACCAGATCACGAGGACGCTTTCTGCGACGCACTGGTAATCCGGACCGCCATTGAGAACTTCACCGTGTCCTGAATTTTGGTGGACAACGAGAGTTCCGTCAATGTGATCTTCAAGAAGGCATTCAATGAGATGAGGGTGGAGGCACGAAGGGTGTTGGCGGCGGATGGGCCATTGTTTGGATTCTCTGGGGAGAGGAAGGAGGTCGAGGGAGGAGTAGGACTTCAGGTGACGCTTGGGGGGCTGTCCAGGAACTGTCGTTTCGTGATAGTGGATGCCCCCATCAGCTATAATGCGATCTTTGGGCGCCCTTTAATCAGCGCCTTTAGGTGTGTACCATCCTCATTCCATCAGTGCTTGAAGCTTAATTCGGGAGGAACCCAGATCAGGGTAAGGTGGGATCCAAAGGCGGCTCGGGAGTGCTACGTGACGGCGGTCAACACCATCTCATGGAAGGGGGATGTAGAGGAGCTGGAGAAAAAGATGGCTGGAGGAGAGGAGTTGGAGAGTGAAGGAGGAGGTGAAAGAGGCATTGTGAGGGAGCCAACAATGGAAGGAGAGCAGGTGGCTGGAGGAGAGGAGTTGGTGAGAGATGAAGCAAGGGTGGAGGGAAGTCTTGTAGCAGAGGTGGAGATGGCTCGAGGAGAGGAGTTGGAGAGTGAAGGAGGAGGTGAAAGAGGCATTGAGGGGGAGCCAGCAATGGCAGGAGAGCAAGTGGCTGGGGAGCGGGAGCATAGGGGGAATGAAGGAAGTATTGGGGAAAAGAAGAGAAAGAGGGCATCACCAGAGGGGGACCTTGGAAGAGAGAAAGGGAGGGCCCGGGAGATAGTAGCTACCGTGGAAGGCTTTGGAGTAGAGTACGGGGTAAAGGATCTGGAGGAGGATATGAGGGAGCCAAAGGAAGAAGAACCTTCAAGGTTGAGGGCGGCTGTGGAAGTTCAGGAGGTGGAGATCCTCAGTAAGGACGGAAGGAAGGAAAAGATAAAGATTAGCAGAGAGCTCACTCCCAAAGACCCGGGGGAGATCCGGAGGTGCGTGCAAGAGAACATCGACGTCTTCGCCTGGAGCGCAGCGGACATGCCAGGGATCGACGCGGATGTGGCATGCCACCATCTCAACCTTGACCCTAAGGTCCGTCCCATCCAACAGAAAAAGAGAGCCATCGCCTTCAAGATGGCCAGACCTATCGGAGAAGAGGGGGAGAAGCTGCTCCATGCGGGATTCATATCTGCCAAAAGGTATCCGGGGTGGGTGAGCAATTTTGTAATGGTAAAAAAGGGGGAGGGGAAATGGAGGATCTGTATTGATTTCTCTCTTTTAAATAAAGTTTGCCCAAAGGATTGTTACCCCCTGCCTCAAATCGACGCGCTGGTTGACTTAGCCGTCGGCTTCTCACTAATGAGTTTTTTAGATGCTTTTTCAGGGTACCATCAAATTCGCATGCACCCTCCGGACATCAAGGACGTCACCTTCGTCACGGAGAATGGGTGCTTAAGTTATAACATGATGCCCTTCGAGCTAAAAAATGCGGGAGCAGCGTATCAAAGGATGATGGAACGGATTTTTCGAGAGCAGAAGGGGCGGAACCTCGAGGTCTATATGGATGAATTGATGGTTAAGAGTCGGGACCTCGGGTCCCGTGTCTTGGACTTGCAGGAGACGTTTACAACCGTAAAAGATATAAGATGAGGCTTAACCCTTTGAAATGTGTATTTGGGGCTGGCAGGGGGAAGTTTTTTGGACACCTCCTTACTCTTGCGGGGTGGAACCCAATCCTAACAAGATAAAAGCGATAATAGAGTTGGGATCTCCTAAGAATGTCAAGGAGGTCCTCGTCATACTGGCAAGCTAGCAGGGTTGAGTAGTTCCTCTCTAGGCAGGAGAGAGGCTCCTCCTTCTTTTGAACTCTAAGGGGAGGAAGGGAGTTCGAGTGGACCTTAGAATGCGAAAAGGCCTTTGTGGCTCTAAAATAGCAGCTTACCCAGACGCCGCTACTTCAAGGGTTGAGGGAAGGGGAGAGTTTGTTCCTCTATTTGGGGGTAGGGACGGGGGCGATTACCTCGGTCATCCTCCGAGAGGAAGGAAAGAAGCAATTCCCCATTTATTATGTAAGTAGGGTCCTCAAAAAGGCAGAGCTGAAATATCCCATCCTAGAAAAGCTGGCCTTCGATCTCATGGTGTCAGCCCGGAAGCTCAGAACATACTTCCAAGCTCATGCCATTCAGGTTTTGACGGATCACCCTCTTCGCCGCATCCTTGAGGGGGTCGAGCACTCGGGAAGATTGGCCAAGTGGTCGATCGAACTAAGCGAATTCAACCTCTCCTATGTCCCTCGAGAGGCTATTAAAGCACAGGTAGTGGCAGATTTCTTGGCAGATTATGCGGTAGAGTCCGAGGAGGTGGAAGTATCTCCCGGGGTAGCTTGGGAAATGTTGGTGGATGGAGCTTCTGGTAAGAATTCTTTTGGTGGAGGGGTCATCTTGACGAGTCCTGAGGGGACTAGGATCGAGCAAGCCTTGAAGATACACTTCACCCTCACGAACAATCAAGCTGAGTACAAAGCAATCATCGCCGGGCTTCGGCTGGCTAGGGAGTTGGGCATACAGGATATCAGGGTCTTCACGGACTCCTTGGTGGTGGAAAGACACATCAATGGAGAGTTCGAGGTGAGGGAACCGACCATCCAGTTGTACCTGGTAAAGATAAAGGGTATCGTCGGGCAGTTTCATAGCTTCTCCATCCAGCGCGTTCCTCGGGAAGAGAGTGCTAAGGCAGACTTGCTCGCAAAGCATGGTCCTCAGGCCGGAGGGACTATGACCGAACTCTTCAGGCCTTCCATAGAAGAAGGGGAGATAATGGAGGTCGACCAAGAGGTGTCTTGGATAGATCCTTTTGTGACCTTCTTGGCGTCGGGACATCTACCCGAGGGGGATCTCGAGAGGAAGCAGATTTTGTACAAGTCAGCTTATTATCTGTTGAAGGAAGGAGTACTTTACCGAAAAACATTGTCCGGATCGCTAGCCGGTGTGTATCCGAGAAGGAAGCATCAAAGGTATTGGAGGAGGTCCATTCGGGGGAATGCGGAAGCCACTCAGGGAGTCGGACTTTGGAAGGGAGGGTACTAAGGCAAGGCTATTTCTGGCCTACCCTCCGGAAAGATGCGGAGGAGCTTGCTAAGTGGTGTATAAAGTGTTAGGAGTTTGCTCCCTTGCAGCTCCTCCCAGCACAGAGGCTGCGAACGATCACCTCTCCATGGCCCTTCGCCATATGGGGACATGACCTAGTGGGGCCGTTTCCTCAAGCTAGCGGTCTGAGGAGGTTCCTACTGGTCATGGTGGATTACTTTTCGAAATGGCTGGAGGTGAAGGCTTTGGCGAAGGTGACATCGCAAGTGGTCAAGAACTTTGTGTGGGGAGAGATTATTTGCTGGCACGGGCTCCCTTTGGACATAGTCACCGACAATGGGCCACAATTCGCCAGCAGGGAGTTTGTGGACATTTGTGTGCAGCTTGGCATAGACCTTCGGTTTGCCTCGGTTCATCACCCTCGAAGCAACGGACAGGTGGAAGCAGCAAAGAAGATCATTGTGAATCTCTTAAATAAGAAAGTAGAGAACTTGAGGGGGATCTGGGTGGAACAACTCCCCTCCGTCCTGTGGGCTCTGCGAACTACTCCGAATACGGCCACAGGAGAGACGCCTTTCAAGCTCTACCATGGCTCGGAGGCCGTCATACCTGTGGAGTTTGAGGTTGAAAATCTCCCAGGTAATAGCAGCAAGGGAGGGAGATGAAAGGTGGCAGGTCGATAATAGAGAGGAGCAGAGGCTTTCACTCGAACTTGTGGAGGAGCTCCGGGAGCTAGCATCAATCCGACAGGAGGAGGTCAAGCGCCGGATGTCCAGGTACTTTGATAAGCACATCCGGATCAAGCAATTTCAAAAGGGGGACTTGGTCCTCAAGAAGGTATATGCCGCGGGCTGGGGGGCCTCGGTAGGAAAGCTCAACCCCAATTTTGAAGGTCCCTTCATTATAAAAGAAGTTTTGAAGTCAGGGGGGTATCACCCCAAGGATGTGGACGGGGTACCCCTGGATCGCACCCACAGCGGTGATGATCTGAAGCGTTTCTATCCAAAATGATAATTTTCCTCTGAATATGATTGAGTATGACTTTAATGATCTTACTTTTTTGATGTGTGATAATTTCCTAGCACAATGCACCTCAGGGCGTCCTTCTTTGAAGATGGAAGTTGGAGGAGAAAGAGGAGAGGCGACCCTGAGAAGACCCGCTGACCAAGCTCTCATAAAGCTAGCGGGGCTGGAGGATCACTCGGCGGTTGGAGGAGAAAGAGGAGAGGAGACCCCGAGCAGACCCGCTGACAAGGCTCTCATGAAGATGGCAGGGTTGTAGGCTAGCTCGGCGGTTGGAGGAGAAAGAGGAGAGGAGACCCCGAGCAGACCCGCTGACCAGGCTCTCATTAAGCTGGCAGGGTTGTAGGCTCACTCGGTGAGAGGAGAGAGGAGAGGAGACCCCGAGCAGACCCGCTGACCAGTCTCTCATCGATCTTGCAGGGCTATAGGCTCACTCGGCGGTTGGAGGAGAAAGAGGAGAGGAGACCCCGAGCAGACCCACTGACCAGGCTCTCATCATGCTGGAAGGGCTGTAGACTCACTCGGCGGTTGGAGGAGAGAGGAGAGTAGACCCCGAGCAAAACCGCTGATAAGGCTCTCACCAAGCTGGCAGGGCTGTAGGCTCACTCGGTGATTGGAGGAGAATGGGGAGAGGAGACCCCGAGTCGACCCGCTGACCAGGCTCTCATCAAGCTGGCAGGGCTGTAGGCTCACTCGGCGGATGGAGGAGAAAGAGGAGAGGAGACCCTGAGCACACCCACTGACCAGGCTCTCATCAAGTTGGCAGGGTTGTAGGCTCACTCGGCGGTTGGAGGAGAAAGAGGAGAGGAGACCCCGAGCAGACCCGCTGACCAGGCTCTCATCAAGCTGGCAGGGCTGTAGGCTCACTCGATGGTCTGAGGAGAAAGAGGAGAGGAGACCCCGAGCAGACCCACTATCCAGGCTCTCATCAAGCAGGCAGGGCTGTAGGCTCACTCGGCGGTTGGAGGAGAGAGGAGAGGAGACCCTGAGTAGACCCGCTGACAAGGCTCTCATCAAGCTAGCAGAGTTGTAGGCTCACTCGGCGGTTAGAGGAGAAAGAGGAGAGGAGACCCCGAGCAGACCCGCTGACCAGGCTCTCATCAAGCTGGCAGGGTTGTAGGCTCACTCGGCGGTTGGAGGAGGAAGAGGAGAGGAGACCTCGAGCAGACCAGCTGACAAGGCTCTCATCAAGCTGGCAGGGCTGTAGGCTCACTCGACGGTTGAGGAGAAATAGGAGAGGAGACCCCGAGCAGATTCACTGACCAGGCTCTCATCAAGCTAGCAAGGCTATAGGCTCACTCGGTGGTTGGAGGAGAAAGAGGAGAGGAGACCCCGAGCAGACCCGCTGACCAAGCTCTCATCAAGCTAGCAAGGCTGTAGGCTCACTCGATGGTTGGAAATAATAACAAAAGGTTGATCAGGCCCCTTCTGCGGAGTGGTTACCTCCTCCCCATCTCCACTTACCTTCTTACTCTACCGTGCTACAGTTTTCGTGAGCAAGGACTTGTTTCCATTTCAATAGTGGTTAGGGGCATAGAAGCTGCAATCGGATAGCATAAATGTCTTACGGCTGTAATTTGGGTTGGGTGTTTTCTGTAGGCTGGTAACTGAGGTCATGACATATAAGCTGATTAATCATAGAAACACTTACCCTGGCTACTAACAAAAGGGGGGGATACTTCAAGATGACTTCCTACATAAAGAAGAATAAGAGAGGGGGGGCAATAATTGACCCTCTAGGTCCACTCGCGCCGAGAGGAGTCGGTAGGCAGCGCGAGAGGAAGGAGAAGGTGTCCCCATGCTCGCGAGAGTGGCAGAGGCTCGCCAGCTCGCCCCCTAGGCCAGGTCTGCTGGTAAAAGCCGGTGAGGGGAAAGACAACCCTCTCTCTCCGCCAAAGATCTCGAGGATCTCGCGAGCTGTCCAAGCGAGAGAAAAAGAAAAAAAGAGAGGAGGAAGAAAAGAAAAAGTCTAGCTTCAGGCGCGAGCAAAATATATATATATACACATGAATCATATTCGTGTTTTAATTGAGTACATTCTCAAATAAGGAGAGGCATTGTAATCATAGTAAAAAGGAAAGAAAAAGGTTGTTGTGCTCAAGTAGCCCTAGTCCTTCTCGCTTGCCGAAGATTCCTCGTCCTCGCCATAAATCTCGGCACGAGGTCCCGGGCGATGATGTCCTCGTAATCATCTTTAACTACACCCATCTCTCGCATCATCTTCAGGATGAGCTCGGCGGTCCGTGTGTTGGAATCCAGGCAAAAGTCTTCAACCTCGTCGTGCGTATAATGCGCGGGAGGAGGTGGAGGGACCTGCGAGCGAGAGGTGGAGGCCTCTTTGAGCTGGGCATTCTCTGTTTTCAGCTCCTTCACCTCCATCTCCAACTCCTCCACTCGCGAGCGTAGCCTTTCAACCGTCTCAGCATCCTGCAAAAAGAACAAATCGTTAAATCTAGTGGGAGAGTGCTTGAGAAGGCCGGCTAAGTATCAACTCACCACTCTGCCACTAGCCTTGGCGAGAAGTCTCTCGGCCACCTCCAGTCGCTTGGTGAGATCCCCAGACTTCTCGCGCTCGGCAGCGAGTTTGGTGTCTATCTCCTTCCATCTTCGAGTGTTGTAAATTAGGCAGCGCGAGAGTCGATGAGAGAGCTCGAGGGTACGCAGCTGCGAGTAGGCCGTCCTGAAGATGAGATCTCGCGTGGTGGCCACGTCGAGCGCGTCAGGGGCGAGACCCCCATAGAGGACGAAGCCCAAGGAGAAGGCGTAGGCAGAAGACTCGGCTTGCTCTCTCCATGAGGGTAGAAGGGTAGAGATGGAGATCCGATTTCCCTCCTTATCCCAAATGAGCGAAGGCTCATTGGCACCGTCAGGGACAGACGGGCCCATGTTGAAGTTCAGGTGGGCGGATGGAGCAGGGTACTGGAGAGGAGCCTCCCCGCGAGAAGGGGAACGGGGAGGTTGGTGAGAAGAGCTCGCGGGCGGTACGACAAGGGGCCGCATCTTTAGGAAGCGAGACAGCCCTATGTAGAGAGGTCAAGGGAGGCGAGTGGGGAGATTCAGATCCCAGGGATATGGGGCTCAAGAATCCCGGTGTCGCCGCTGAGTTTGCAGGGACCTTGTGATGAGTCCTCTTTATATACCTATTTTTGGACTCATCTAGGCTTATTTTCTTGTCTTTGCACACCGTTTAGCGTCATTTGCACTTCTTTTGGTTCGCTACGGTTATTCCACGTCTTGTGCACTTTATTAGCCTATTTCTGTGCGTGTGTGTATTTCCCTTTTTGCTTTGCTTAATATTTATGTCTGTGACTGCCATGTCGACTTCCCGTCCAGTTTTCCTGCAGGTTCTGGGATCGTGTGGGCGTCCGGGATAGGACATTCACCATTTTTGGCAAAGGAGTCAATGGTCGTGCGTTTTTACCCACGCACGATCATCGACCTCTTTGGCGCACGATCACTGGTCGTGCGCAGTCATGACCTCTTCTGTGAAAGTTCTGTCCCGGCATATCGCACGATCATCAGCCATACCGCGCACGATCACTGCTCGTGCGTTGCCGGTCGTGCGCAGTCATGACATCTTTTTCCACTTTTCTGCCTCCATATCGCACGATCACTGACCATATCGCGCACGACCATTGGTCGTGCGCCAGTGATCGTGCGCGCTGTTTAATTCTGTCTTCTATAAATAGCGCAGGTCCGCCCTAATTTCGGGAGCGATCCAAATCCGCGATTTTTCCGCCGTTCTTCGTCTCGGACGAGGTTTCCCTCCGTCCCCCTTCATCCTCCACCTTAGGGAGAGTCTCCGGGCAAGCTTTCAACGCCAAATCAACGCCGGAGCATCCTCTCGGCCTCCTCCTTCATCCTCAAGCTTCAAGCGGAGTTTTGACCGAGCTTTCTCCATCAAGCAAGGAAGGCCGAGCCGCAATCTACGGATCATTTCAACGAAGAAGACGGGTCCATTGGGAGTGAGTGACAGCCTCCTCTACCCCGGACGCAGTTGAGGACCGAGCTTGGACTCGGATTGACAACCCGGGATTCCAACCGTGAACCCCCAACAAGGCTTCGGATTCGGTCGATTCGCACACCTCTTCCTCTTGTTGTTGTTAGCTTAGTTATTTTCCATGTATTGATGAAGAATATTTATTTGTAGTTAACATTTACTCTTATTCATGTCTATGTGAGTTAGTGTTTGTGTTATATTTACTTGAGGTGCGCCATATTCCAACCACCCTTGCCGCACTAGCAATTGCTAGTGGCGTGCGTTGCGAAGAGGTGCTCACGACCCTCATTCCGCCATTCTCACCACCTCATCCGCTAGCCTACTCGCCCATCCGCCAAGCGATTCGGTGCATAGCGGCCCGACTAGCCTTCCATCTCGCCTGGCGAAGCATCGCATAGCGGCGTTGCATAGGAGTAGCTTGTAGCTTTTATTTTCTGTTGTTTCCGCAACCACCAAAACACCCATCGTTACCTCCGACCCGAGACTTCAATCTCAAGTCCTCCTCGATATTAACTCATCCCTTACTGTGTTCCTCAAGAGACCGACACTCGGGGATTTATTCCCAAACTTTATTACTTGTGCGACCGGTGCGCTTGCCGTTTTCCACGCATCAAGTTTTTGGCGCCGTTGCCGGGGAACACAGTCGTTTGAGTTTTTGAAGAGGTAGATTTGAGATAGAAGCCCTTTTTCCATCTGTTCATTCCATGTTTTATTTTTCTTTACTTTAGTTTTTATAATTTGTTGCTTATTTTTCTTTATTCCTCTTCTAATTTTTTATATTCCAGTAGCAGGTATTCCTTTTATTTATCTGCTTGTGTGTAGTTAATTTTTGCTTAGAAAATTCTTGTGGTGAATTCTTTCTTGCTGCACCATGTATTCTTATGCGAATATTCGTTGCCGTTGGTGCGGGGATTATAGGCATAACAGTGATGAGTGCCCCACTGAAGAATGGGAGCATAATTCTCGTGGTTCAGTGTATGGAGCACCGGTTCTTATGGTACTTCATACACCGTACCTCAGTCTTATGGTCACTACTCTTCTCCGCCTTCACCTTTTTCATATTCCTCTCCGTCCTACCTGGACCCGAGGAGTAATGGAAAACGGTGTTTGTGTTGTCATCATAGCACCGACCATGTGTTGAAAGATTGCGCAGAATTTCAGCGCCAGTTGGAGGCGGATGATGAACCGGATATCCGGATTGTCTCATCCACTTCTCAAATGGCCGCTCCTTCTGATTCTGATGATGTATCCGCAGTACCACCTTGTCTATGGGGGACTGCTGTGGATACACCCATCAGACTTTCTACTGGTCAGTGCGACGACATTGCGGCGCCTTCTCTCCTTGTGCTTCTTCCCCTATTTTTGATTCACCCCCGGAGGAACCTGCGCATATTATCTCTGATGATGTTGCTCCTTCGCTTTCTTTGCATGAATTACCTACTCCCCTTCCTAGTGAGTTGGTTGATGATGTTGTGCCCTATGGGAATTGGGAATATGAGGATGCGCCGTGGTGTGACGAGGACATTATTCTCATCAATGGTGAGTACTATGTCTTGGAACACCGTGACGTACCGAGGTGTGATGAGGAAATCCTTGCCGGCGAGGAGGTTTCTACTTCCTTGTTGGATGAGGGGGTCCAAACCACCACCGAGGACCTCATGGTCTCAGCTTCCCCTCGCCATGACTCACATGACACCGACAGTGATCTATGTTTGGATCCTGCTGGGAGTGAGACCGGGACCACTCCCCCGATTAGTTCCTTATGTTCTTCGTCTCCTTTATTCCTTGACCCCCCTTCTCCTTCTGCGCCTGTGCGGGTTGACTCCCTGCAGGTGAGTTGGGTTGACATTGAGCCTTGTGCTCAGGTTGTCGGCGAGTGCCTCAGCTTGCATGAGGAATTTCCTACTCCTTTTGCAGTTGAATCCTCTGCCTTCACCTTCGCCCCCAACGAGCTTGTGGTGGACGATACCTTGCTAGGCAAGGATTTGTTTTGTGGTGAGATGAGTGAGGACCAGGCCTCCTCATCTTACTTCCTATTTCCTCTACCTGTGCGTCGCAGGTATTATTATCTAGGTAGAGGGGTAACTGTGCTATCACCGTATCGGTACCCGTTACCGACACGGATATTAGGACAGTTGCCTGTGCACTTTTCTTTTCATAGGCCCATTAGCTAGAACTTTTCTTTTGCTGAATAAGTCGTGCTGGGATGACAATAACCCCAGTGCTTATCTTTCATTTTCTGCATTTTTCTTTTTTTATGTCTAGCTTAGTTTAGTATTTCTTTTTGTATATTTTTCTTTTGTTTTTGCGGAGCTCACCCCTGCAGGTATTCATGGATACTACGCATTGGCGGGGTTGTGATTCTTCGTATGGCGGGCCTGCTCCTAGTTTTCACGCGTCTTCTGGTATGCTCACTAGCTGAGCATTGGGTAACCTCTTCCCTTAGCTCTTTTTGATTTAAATTTCTCTATCATTTGATGTGTTGTTTAGTTTAAGTCTGGGGGAGAGTCAGTTTACCTTTTGCACGTGCACATTTCTTTTGCATACTAGAAGCTTTTACATTATTATTTTGTTTAAGTTCATTGCATCGCACACCACTGCACCCACTTGAGCGCGAGCTTAGCGGTTTGCGTGTCACGAGTTGAACTTGTATCTTTGTTCGATTTGGAAAATTTCTGTGCTAGTTCAGGATTGCGTGACGGAGTAAAATGTTGGCCTTGCTGTGTTTCTAGTCAACTGCTCTCGTCTCGTGTAGAAATTTGAGTAGATTTAATTTTTCTGTATGCTTATAGCTTTATATTTTTCTATCTGCGTAAATTCTTTTTTATTCTACTCAAAAGTTGGTGAATCCGGTGTGAATCAAACGGTAGCGTAGGAATGTGTGTAGCCGCCACTAGACTCGTATTGCTTGAGTCGGGAGGAAGGATTATCTTTCTCGGTTGCTAAGAACTTGCCCCAAGCTATTCTTGAAGCATTGGTACATGGTTTGTCTAGCGTGAGAGTGACGTAGGCCACCTTTTGGCCCGGTTGAGCTTTGTACCCATTCCTAACATCGTCCTTGCTAGCCCCTTTGTGCCTGCCCTTTCTTTTGATTCAGCTCCACCATTATTTCACCAAAGCCTCATAGCCGATCCTAGTCGCACACCCAAGTCGAGCTTAGTGTTTTATATTTTCATGTTGGGTTGTGATGTGGTATTTTTTTTATTCGTGAAAATGTGGAAGCGCGCCCAAGTTTTATTTGCTGAAATTGTATATTATGAAAAGAAAAAGTTTACAAAGAAAAATATTTGAAAAAGAGAAAAGAGAAAAGAAAAAGAAAAAGAAAAAGTTTAATTGAAATCTTTATTTGAGATGATTTTGATTTGGAGTAGGCGGTGCACACACTCATTTAGTAAATATTAAGTCTGGGGTTGTGGTGCACCCGTGTTTATTTTGTGGGCAGCGGGTACTAGTTTTGTACGTTAGCTCATTTGGGTTAGGTGCATACCCTTCATTTTTACCCTTGTTTTCCTCACCGTAACCCAAGCCCCGTTATTATCCTAAAGTCCTACGGACTTGCGCTTGAGTTGACTAGTGCCGTGGAGAGAGTGCGAACGGGCAAGCTTATGGTTTCCGACATTGGTGGATTCCTTTGGGGGTAATCTTGAGCCCCGGTCTTCGGCAATGCTCACCTTAGTGGCCTGCCTACTTTCTCCCTGCGTAGGACCGGATGATTCACCGTGATTCTACTTTTGAGTAGTAATAACTTTTTGATACGCATTGTGAAAAATACAAAATATTTTGTATACTTAAGAATTTCCTCTACTTTATTTTTATGCACGCGAGCATGCGACTTCGCATGGTACTCCGTTTTGCAATTTCTTTGTTAGCTAGTTCATTTTCCCTGTCTGCTTAGGTTTTGTTTGCTCGGGACGCGCAAATGGTTAAGTCTGGGGGTGTGATGAGTCCTCTTTATATACCTATTTTTGGACTCATCTAGGCTTATTTTCTTGTCTTTGCACACCGTTTAGCGTCATTTGCACTTCTTTTGGTTCGCTACGGTTATTCCACGTCTTGTGCACTTTATTAGCCTATTTCTGTGCGTGTGTGTATTTCCCTTTTTGCTTTGCTTAATATTTATGTCTGTGACTGCCATGTCGACTTCCCGTCCAGTTTTCCTGCAGGTTCTGGGATCGTGTGGGCGTCCGGGATAGGACATTCACCATTTTTGGCAAAGGAGTCAATGGTCGTGCGTTTTTACCCACGCACGATCATCGACCTCTTTGGCGCACGATCACTGGTCGTGCGCAGTCATGACCTCTTCTGTGAAAGTTCTGTCCCGGCATATCGCACGATCATCAGCCATACCGCGCACGATCACTGCTCGTGCGTTGCCGGTCGTGCGCAGTCATGACATCTTTTTCCACTTTTCTGCCTCCATATCGCACGATCACTGACCATATCGCGCACGACCATTGGTCGTGCGCCAGTGATCGTGCGCGCTGTTTAATTCTGTCTTCTATAAATAGCGCAGGTCCGCCCTAATTTCGGGAGACGATCCAAATCCGCGATTTTTCCGCCGTTCTTCGTCTCGGACGAGGGTTTCCTCCGTCCCCCTTCATCCTCCACCTTAGGGAGAGTCTCCGGGCAAGCTTTCAACGCCAAATCAACGCCGGAGCATCCTCTCGGCCTCCTCCTTCATCCTCAAGCTTCAAGCGGAGTTTTGACCGAGCTTTCTCCATCAAGCAAGGAAGGGCCGGAGCCGCAATCTACGGATCATTTCAACGAAGAAGACGGGTCCATTGGGAGTGAGTGACAGCCTCCTCTACCCCGGACGCAGTTGAGGACCGAGCTTGGACTCGGATTGACAACCCGGGATTCCAACCGTGAACCCCCAACAAGGCTTCGGATTCGGTCGATTCGCACACCTCTTCCTCTTGTTGTTGTTAGCTTAGTTATTTTCCATGTATTGATGAAGAATATTTATTTGTAGTTAACATTTACTCTTATTCATGTCTATGTGAGTTAGTGTTTGTGTTATATTTACTTGAGGTGCGCCATATTCCATCCACCCTTGCCGCACTAGCAATTGCTAGTGGCGTGCGTTGCGAAGAGGTGCTCACGACCCTCATTCCGCCATTCTCACCACCTCATCCGCTAGCCTACTCGCCCATCCGCCAAGCGATTCGGTGCATAGCGGCCCGACTAGCCTTCCATCCCGCCTGGCGAAGCATCGCATAGCGGCGTTGCATAGGAGTAGCTTGTAGCTTTTATTTTCTGTTTCCGCAACCACCAAAACCCCCATCGTTACCTCCGACCCGAGGACTTCAATCTCAAGTCCTCCTCGATATTAACTCATCCCTTACTGTGTTCCTCAAGAGACCGACACTCGGGGATTTATTCCCAAACTTTATTACTTGTGCGACCGGTGCGCTTGCCGTTTTCCACGCATCACCTTGCCCTTCTCAGAATGGAAGGAGACTACTTTCTTCAACTTCATCTTCAGTTTCTTTGAGGGGCTGAGGCGAGAGGGGGCCGAGTCCTCAGCCGCCCTCTTTCGGGGAGGAGGGGCCAACGAATCTTTGGCTGCCCTCGGCCGCCATATTGGCGAGAGACACATATTTAGATGGCTTGATATTACTTCTATAGGGAGGGTGCACCGGCACGTTCCTCTCTCCTGGGAGAAGCGAGACAGAGTCAGGGAAAAGGCTCAGCGAGAGGAAAATACTGAAGGCAATAAAAAGACTAGGGGGTCGAGCATACCTTCTCCAGGGAGCATGAGGAGCAGTGAGGCGAGCCCCGGTCTCAAAAACATGACCTCGAAGTTCTTCCCAGCGAGGTACTCGCAAAGAAGATTGTCCATACCACCAACCTGTGGAGTAACATAGAAGATTTCCGCGGGCGAGACGGGCGCGAGAGGGACGCCGCCCAGGTTCCCGCGGATGAAGACGAAGCGGGTTAGCCAATGATGATTCTTGTTTGGTGTCTCGCAGACTTTCATATTCAGCCCGGTGAAGAAGGAGACCCCGTCTTGATTGGCGTGGTAGACGAACATCTTCCGGAAGACGGTGAGACTGAATTCTATTCTGTCTCTCCACATGTAGCACGCAAACGCGACGATAACCGTAATCGCGTTAGGGTTCAACTGGGCAGGCTCGTCGCTGAAGTACTTGAGAACTTGCTTCACCTCAGGCCAGAGGGGAAGTCGGAGCCCCTCCTTGAAGTGCGAGACGGGGAAGGAGAGCTTGCCCGGGTAGAATGTATTCACGCTCTCGCCAACCTTGGGATGGCGTGACTCGTAGCACTCTGGCCAGAATTCGCTCCAGAAGGCCTCATATTCATCGGCAAAGAGGCAACCGGGAGGGAAATCGTGGTCGGAGAATCTCTTCCCACAGCAGCTGCGGCCCTCACCATCCTCTGGCCTCCTTTTTCCCATGAGAGCGCGAGACAAAGGGGAAGTTGGTGAGTGGAGAACCAGCGAGAAGACACGAAGAACAGTAAAGAGGAAGGGTAAGGGGCCGGAGTGTGAGATGAGCTGGGGAAGGAGGGGGAGCCGCGTACGGAAGTCTAGGAAAACACGCTTCCAGCCCTGGCAGCGGGGGTATTTCTAGCCCTCATAAGTAGGAGGATAAGCGGATAGAGAACTACGCCGGGGAAGGGACAGCGTCGGCCGACCCTTCTCTCTCCAAGCCTCGGGCGGCGGAACCCTAAGTGGGCCATCAGCCCAAGAAGGCGGTGAAAAGATTGATGCAGAGAAAAATAAAAGTAACAAAGGTTAAAAATTAGCATATAAAGAAGGTATTAACACTTTCGCATCAATTAAACAGGCAAATCACCAAATTTATAAATTTAATCCCGCATAAAGACGGGTGGCAAGTTCGAAGAGCGCACAACTGGCGCTATATAAGAAAATATTTTATTACAGAGACAAGGCGAACGAAAGAGCTAAGAAGCGAGAGGCGAGAGGCAAAAGGAAAGAAGGCGAAGCTCTCGTCAATTCTTATCCCACCTCCATCGTCCTCCCCCACGGCCTCTCACGCAGGGAGGACGACTGGGGAGGTGGAAGGCACGAGTTGCCTAAACACCACTGCGGGATAGACAGAGCTATTGGTCGACGTCATCCAAGATTGCCTGAGGGTTCGTCTAGTCCACCTAAATGTCGGCGTCTATCTCCGAAGATAGGCGAGCGCATTCCACCTCTAGCCAGTCAATCCGGTGGCATGCGGCTTGCTTCCCTTTTTCTAGCGCTTGAATGATGTGCGCGTGATTCCGCAGCATCTCGGCCACCTTACACTTCATCTCTATGGGGTCCGTGGGGTCGCACAGGTAGTCCTCGATCTCATCTATAGGAGGAGGAGGAGAAGGGGCCAGCTGCTTGGAGTAATCATCCACCGGCGAGTCGGCAGCCAGTGAGTACTCGACAGGGGTTCCACTCACACCTATGGATGAGCCAAAGAGATAAAGCGGCAAGGAAAAAGCAGACGACAAGAAGAAGAGAGCAGGTGTCAGAGGTAGAGCCTCTTACCAAATCGGCGGGTGGAGCCTGATGTGGTAGAAGGATCATCCCTCCTCGTCACGGGGGTGGAGGGGGGAGAGGAGGCTTGGGGCAAGAGAGGCCTGGAAGGAAGCTCCAAAATGTTGATGCGATTGGTCTCAGGACGATGAGGAGGCTCCGAGATTTTCTGGGAAAAGGTAGCAAGTAAAAAAAAGTGTGGTGCAAAGAGATCATAGCAGGCTTGAAAGACTTACCTCTTTTCCTTTGAGACTAGCTGGAGTGGGAGGTACATACCCCCTCGGAAAGGAGCGAGAAGGTTTTCCTGCCGGGAGGGGAGGCTCCAGAACTTTTGCCTTTTTTTGGGGAGAGGTGGATGGCGGTTCCGAAGGAGAATCACGCACGGAGATCTTGTTTAGACCTGCCGTTGTCGCCTTGTTCCGCTGGCGCCCAGCCGCGATGCGGTCCCGAAAACTTTGACTGTGAAAGTGAGAGAAAGATCTACCTTGACTCTAGAGGGGGGGTGAATAGAGTATTTAAAATAATGTTTACAATAAAAAAAATGTAAGGCAGTGGAAGATTTAATTTAATTATATGTGTAAGGTGCTTGTAGAAAAATAAAGTTAAAGCAAGAAATAAGAATCTCACAGCACACAGCAATAACAAACACACAGCAACCAGAAGACACAAGGATCTATAGTGGTTCCCCAAAGGCTTGGGTACATCCACTCTTCTACCACCCTTGGTAGGAATCCACTGCAGGATGAGTTGATCAGGTGTCCTGGGCACCAATGAGCTTTTGATAAGGTGCTCAAAAACCAGATCTAGATTTTTTGATAAGGTGTTTTGCCACCACATAGTTTTGACAAGGCTCTCAGAACCAGATTTAGAACTTTTGAAGGGAGTTTTGATAACCCTTTTACAGCAAGAAAAGAAAAAGAAAGAGATGATGATGTCTTCTCTGTCTCAAATCACTAAGAGAAGACTAGTGGATTATTGATGTTGTCAAAGCTCCCCCTGAGATGTAGAATGGTTCAGGAGTGAGAGCTTTGCTAGGGTGATAGGCCTTCAGAAGCTTTAGATCTCCAGTAGAAGATGATTCCAGCAGATGCTGAAATATTTTGTGTCTGGAGTCCTTGATGTTAAAGCCTTTGAACACTTGAAGATTCAGTAGATTTGTAAATCACAGAAGTTGAAATCTTGATCAGAGAAATTGTGTTGTTCAATCTTTGTAATGTAATCTAATTCTTCTGTATATCATTGTATTGTCTGTGTTGATCACTGTATCTTGTGTATCTGTTCTATTCGAATGAAAACTGAAGGAGTATATCAGATATTCTCTTAGACGGCCGTTTAATCAATCATAAATGACTTCCATAAAAGACAACTGTATCTGGGAAATTCCTAAGCAATATTCCATTTTGTCTTTCTTTGAAACTTGCATCAGATTGATTGAAACGGCTAGAAAATCCTTTGCAATCAATGCAGGAATTAATTCTGATTATAATACATAACATTCCTTGAATTTGAATTCTGAAGGAGTTGATCTCTCATAGAATTCGTCGATCTGAGCTCTATGATTGTTGAACTGAGCTCAGAGATTGGATTAACACAGTAGACAGAAAACATCGAACTGAGCTCCACGATCGTCGAACTGAGCTCAGCAACTGGGAAAGTAGCTGAAAGAAGATCATCGATCTGAGCTCGAAGATCGTCAACCAGAGTTCGATGACTCAGCAGAGTTGAGCTCAGAGAACGCCGAACGGAGTTCGACGTTTCATCGAACTGAGCTCGACGAAAATTGTCTTTGTCTCAGCTCTAAGTCTTGATCTTTGAATGGTCTTGGGGGCAGCTTCAAACCTAAGTTCTAAGCCCTAGACTCATTCTAATTTGACCTTTTCAACTATACATCTAGGTCAAACCAATTTCCTAAAAACATAATGATCCTTGCCCAAATTAGTAATTGGGTGTTCCAACATTCTCCCCCTATTTGGGTTAGGATTACTATTTACAGGACTCAGTAAGAAATACAAAAGCATATATAGAAAAGCAAAATTTAAAATAACAGAGCAGAACATATGACATAGCAGCATTAAGATAGAATATCAGCAAAGGTTTAAAGATGAATGTACTGTCTGCTTACAGAATTCATTTCCTTTCACTGCCTTTCTTAAATACAATCTCTCTGTCGGGATTGAGAGCCTCTTTCTTTGACCTTCTGTCATCATCTGCACCTAAGGAGGTTTGAGATCTTGGCCTGGGAACTACAGCCTCAGGATGCAGTTTCATGTAATTCTCTGGGTCAAAGAACTTCCTTGAAGCATATTTCTCAAGCTCTGCCTTTCTTTGCTCTGAAAGAGTAGAGATGTTGGAAGTATCTTTACCTTAGTCTCTGGCCTTTCTCAATTGATCTAGAGCAGCAAGTTCTTTCATCCTGGTAGTCCAAGATAGAGGATTGTTTTCTGGATCCTCAAAAGGAATTGAAGGTTCATATCTATTTATGGTTTCTGAAGCAGTAGATGTCCTTGTAACAACAATATCTCTGAGTTTGTAAGGGAAAGGACCTTGAGTTGAGTCCATATGTCTTTGTTTGTCCCTTTGCTGTTTGGAATAAGTTCTACATTCTCTCTGACTTCCTCTATGTTGACCTCTTCTAGACTAATAACTTTTCTGATATTGTCCTCTGGGATGATATCTCTGGGAAGATTGGGAGGAGCTTTGCTTTGAAGCAGAGATTTGAAAGGCTGAGCCTCCACCTGATCTTGATTCTGGAGGAGGAGGAGGAGGAGGCTGATCCTGGGAGGACCCTTTCTCGTACTTATCCAGTTTCCTTTTCTTTCTCATAGCCTTTAACTGATTCTTAGAAAATTGCATCAAGGGCTCTATAATCTGACAGTCATGTAGAATATAATATGGTATGTCATTTGCATCTTTGGCCTTTGCAGGAGGAACTCTCATCATAGCTTTACTTCTAGCTTTCCTCTTTTTGGCAATGGTGCCAGCAGAGTCATCAGATTCAGTACTGAACTTGTCACTATAAGAACTCTGTGGTCTGTCATACAGATCATCAATTCTCTTGATGTATTCCTCTTGGATTTTTGATTTCTCAGGAGCAATAGGAGCAGGAAGTGTTGGGACAACAGCAGGAACTTCAGCAGGAGCAAATGAAACAGCAGGAGTCTCAGAGACTTTTTCTTCCAAAAAACTAGCCAATTCTTCAGCAGCAGCAGTATCAGCATCAGCAGACAACATTTCAATGTCAGTAGATTTAACAGATATAACAGCAGCAGTACAAAAAGAAGCAGCAACATCCTCAGCCTTAAGAGAATTGACATATGATATAATCAGGCTGGGATCACATTCTGAAATAGGCACAATGGCCTTTGTGAGGTCTTCAACTCCCTGAGTTGGTAAATATCTTATGTGAAGAATATTAAAAGAACACAACAGTGACCTGAGGTCCACTGTAAACACTGGTACTGGAGCAGCAGCAGGCACTTCTTCAGCTTTATGAGGCATCTCCCCTGCCTTTATTTAGTCAGGACTGGATCAAGGCACTCCATTGAAAGAATTGCCTGAGGAGAGGAGATAGCAGATAGCCTGTCAAATAGCTCCTGTATAGATTTGAGGAGTGGAGCCAAGGAGGTCTCCAGCAGGGCTACTAGCTTGGGGGCCAGTATCCCAGAAAGCCTGTCTGCCAGAGCTGAAAGATCCACTTGCTCAAGGGATACTTGAGTAGAGGTGGATGAAGAGGTGGCTGGAACTGATGATGGATGGACTGCAGTTGATGCTGTGGTGGATGGTAGAATGGATGGTTGAGAGATATGGATGGTGGAGATGGATAATATAGGAGTGGAGATGGATGGAGTGAAGGATGGTACAAGTGTTATATCCTTAACAATGGCAAGTCTTATCTAACTAAGTTTGCTTCCAAATCCGAAGATGGGATATTTGTTGGGTATAAAAACAATAGTAAGGCTTATAGGGTCTACAACTTGATTAAACAGGTTGTAGAAGAATCTGTACATGTTGTATTTGATGAAACTAGATTAATCAACAGTGAGTTGCCTTGTAGTTCATGCAGTCCAACAGGTATAAGCAATAGAATGGACAAGCTTTCCATTGCAGAAGGCTCAACTGCAGATGAAGGATTGGAAAATGATGGCTACTGTCCAGGGGGAGTACAAGACTCTCTAGAAGCTGATGACAACTAAGAGGTGCAGCATAATGATGAAACTGGAGGTGTTCAGCCAGAAGGAATTTTACCTCCAGCTGTAAGACATCTAAAGGATCATCCAGCAACTCAGATAATTGGTGATCCAAGACATGGAGTGCAAACCAGAAGTAGAAATCTGAATACAGTCATGCACTCAAGTTTTCTATCTCAACTGGAGCCAAAGAAATTTGAAGAAGCAATCCAAGACCAACACTAGATTAATGCTATGCAAGAGGAGCTTAATCAGTTTAGAAGATGCAAGGTCTAGGAGTTGGTTCCTAAACCAAAAGACCACAACATCATTGGTACAAAGGGAATTTTTAGGAACAAGTTGGATGAGAATGGAGTTATTGTGAAGAATAAAGAAAGATTGGTTGCAAAAGGATACAGGCAGGAAAAGGGAATAGACTTTGATCAAACATTTGCCCCAGTAGCAAGACTAGAAGCAATAAGAATGTTCCTTTCCTATGCAGCATATCAAGGTTTCAAGGTATATTAAATGGTTGTGAAATCAGCATTCCTGAATGGTGATCTAAAAGAAGAAGTCTATGTAGAGGAGCCATCAGGTTTTGTAGATTCTCTTAAACCTGGTTATGTCTGTAGACTTAGGAAAGCATTGTATGGATTAAAGCAAGCCCCAAGGGCTTGGTATGAAACCCTGTCTACTTTCCTTATTGAGAACAAATTCTCAAGAGGTAAAATAGACAAAACTCTATTTCTAAGGGAATCTAAAAGGAAGATAATCTTAGTTCAGATCAATGTAGATGACATAATTTTTGGGTCTACAGAGAACAACCTTTGCAAGAAGTTTGCCAAACTTATGCAAGGGAAGTTTTAAATGAGCAGTATGGGGGAACTTAAGTTCTTCTTGGGACTCCAAGTAAGACAGACTGATGATGGATTGTCCATATCCCAGTCTAAGTTCACCAAGGAGTTAATTAAGAAGTATGGTATGGAATCATCCTCCACCATGAGAACTCCTATGGGAACAAGTATGCCTATATGCAAAGATGATGCAGGTAAACCTGTCGATGAGTCTTTGTATAGAGGAATAATTAGCTCTCTATTATATCTCACTGCTAGTAGACCAAACATTATGTATGCAACATGTGTCTGTGCTAGGTACCAAGCATGCCCTAAAGAATCACATTATACTGCAGTCAAGAGGATTTTGAGATATCTAAAGGGAACACCTAATCTAGGCCTTTGGTACCCTAGGAATGGAGATTTTCTACTAACAGGTTATTCAGATGCAGATTTTGCAGGCTATAGAGAAGATAGAAAAGTACTACAGGTACATCCCAATTCCTGGGAGGAAGATTGATATCTTTGAGCAGTAAGAAGCAGACTAGTGTGGCAATATCCACAACTGAGTCTGAATATGTGGCAGCAGGAAGTTGCTGTGCACAGCTGTTGTGGATTCAACATCAGCTAAGGGACTATGGTATTCAAGTAAGTAGAACACCTTTATTGTGTGATTCTAAAAGTGCCATTTCTATTGCAAACAATCCTGTTTCACATAGTAGGACTAAGCATATAGAGATAAAATACCATTTTCTTAGAGAACATGTAGAAAAAGAAGACATCTCATTAGAATTTGTTAAAACTGATTATCAAATTACAGATGTATTTACTAAGCCTTCGGATGAAATTAAATTCAATAGATTTAAAATTGAATTAGGAATGCTGACCATTGGTCAGTTTACCAAAAATTGGCTAAGTAAAATTGTGTTGACACATTCAGTAATAAAGTGTTGACACAGAAAAGTTATGTCGACAATTAAGGAAAATTTTGTCGACACAGAGTAAATGTGTCGACACCAAGGGACAAAGAGTCGACACATCTAGAAATGTAGTGTCGACAAAACCAGAGTAATGGTGTTGACACTTACAGATTTTGTGTCGACACTTATAATAAGAGTCGACACAGAATTTCTGATGAACTACTCAGTATCTCCTGTGTCGACATATAATTAATTGGTGTCAACACATAGTAGTCTGTGCCGTGGTCGAGATAATAGAAGTTTGTGTCGACACATTCCAACAGTGTCGACACTTTTAGACAGTTTTTGCCCGTCTTTTGACCTTCTTTGATTAGAAGGTATAAATAGGTCAAGTACTTATTCTGTCGACACGCTCACCAAGGTTTCATGACAAAAACCTGGTGTCGACAAACTCTCTCCTCTCCAATCAAGCTTTCTCTTCATTCCAATGGCGCCCAAGGTTGAAAATAACGTCAATGAAGGATATGAGTTGGTTAGGCATGCATTTGTCGATGCCAACTCAGAGATCAAACAAGTCATTTCACTTCTTGCAGAAAACAGATTAGAATATCTTATCTCTGAACCTACTAAGATATGGAAGAAAGAAGTATTCGATTTCTATAATGCTGCATCACTAGACTCAACTAGGTTGAAGATCAAATCCATTGTACATGGAGAAAAAGTCAAGCTATCTCAAAAAAGGTTGAGCAAGATTCTCCATCTTCCTAGAATACATGAGGAAGAAGAGGTTCCAGCCTCAAGGACTAGGGAGGCGCTTCAATGGTGTGGATTGGATCCAACCATAAAAATAGGATCTGCCATCAACAGGAAGGGCATGAATCATCAGGGGAAATTCCTGTCTGAAATAGTGGGTAAAGTTATCTTATGTAAACCAGGTGGCCATGATAGGATATCAGCCTATATGTTCAGCCTGATGACAAGGGTAATCTTTAAGATTCAAACAAATTGGTCAGCAGTACTGTTTGATAAGATAAAAGAAGGGATAAAGAAGCCAAACTTGGCTAGGATCATGAGTCTGTACCTGGATGGAATAATTCCAGAGGTGATGCAACAGATTCCTGGATCAAAGATAAACCACATGAGGAGAATGGACATAAGGTTATTCTCAAGATTGGATAGAGTTCTTTCTAAAGAAATTCCTGATGTGGACAGGAAAGAGCAAGGTCCTGAAGATGCACAAGTCCAGGAAGATACTATATCTGCACAGGTGTAGGGGGAGCCAGTTATTGCACAAGTGCAGGGGAGCTAGAAAGTATACAAGTCCAGGATAATGCTGAGAATGCACATTTGCAGGGGGAGCCAGACTCTGAACATGTACAAGAGGAAGAAAGAATCAATTTATCAGAGGACATTGATTCTCAAACTGATCTAGATATTTTTGGAGTTGCTGCTGCTGCTGAGAAAGTACTATCTCCTGCTCTCACACAACAAGAATTCACTCTTGAAGAGCTGTTTCCTAATCTTAGAGGAGAGGCAGATAAAATGGATACCCTAAAATTTGAGGGGGAGCAAGTAAGGGTTGAGGGGGAGCAGGTTGATATAGAGGAAGAGAAACAAGTAGCTGAGAAAGAAATTTCTTCCACTCCTCAAGAGAGAGTTTATATTGAAAGTTCTTCAGAATCTGAGCTTGAAGAAGTTAGGGAGGCAAAGAAGAGAAAATTAATGGTCTTTAAGAGAAGATGTCAAAGCTATAAGCAGGCTTTACAAGCTACTTCTTCCCAACAAGCACCTGCAATTGATTATAACTAACTTTTGGTGGATTTACAAGTCAAAATGGATGAGCAGAGATTGGCTCTTGAAAAGTATGTGGATGAAAGCCATAAGGCTCTTCAATTTTATCTGGCACAAGATATAAAATCTATAAGATTTGAAGTTAATCAGAATAAAAGAGAGATGAACGATTGCTTCCACAAGGGAGGCAATGTTGTGGTATTTCTTGCCAAGCAATAAGAAGAAATAAAGAAGCAAGTGGATGAGATTGCTGTCAAACAAGGCTATGTCCTTGAAAATCAAATAAGAATGAATAACAATCTGACAGAATCTCACAATGTGATTGTCACTGAGTTAACAACTGCTGTTACAGGAATGACTACTGTAAGGGCTAAATAAATAGAAGAATATGATAAGAAGCTACAGGCTGCCCTAGAATCCGTTAAAACTGCCATCACATCATCTGAGAAGTTAATTAGTGACAATCTTCAAAAGTTAAAGCTATTCTTTAAAGATGGAATCAATTACCTGGATGGGAAAATAATATTTCAAAAAGAGGACTTAAAAGATCATATTACCAGAGAAGTCATAAAGGGGGAGAGGGTATTAGTCTATGCTGGATCTGATCATGCCAAATGGGTAACCAACAGCATAAGAGCCACTTTGGGATATCCACCCTTATGTGATGATGATAATATGCTGAGTCAGGGGTGCAACCAATTCTACTTGAAGGTAATCAACCTGAGGTTGCCCAAGTCATTTACTCTCCTGCAGATATTGAAATGGTACATCAACAAGTTGAGTTAGGGGTGCAACCAATTCTACTTGAAGGTGATCAACCTGAGGTTGCCCAAGTTATTTACCCTCCTGCAGATATTGAAATGGTACATCAACAAGTAGAGTCAATGTACAGCCCTCCTCTACTAGTTACAAATGTAAGACCCCCATTTTTTTTTGAAACCCGGGGTCTTATGCCCAGAACCGCCGCTTTGCGGTGACACCTTCGCACCCGGGAAGGTTGTCACTACAAAGTGCCGATTCTGCCGGCCTTGTTCGATCATAATTTAGTAGCAAGAATAAGAATATGCAGTCCACAACAAATATCACATATAATAAAAAATTATCTCCACAAGGGAGTGTCCACAGATAGTACATATAACAGAAATCTCGGGCTTATGCCCGGTACAACATGTCCTCACTACAAATCGCTCATCGCAGAAGCAAACTAATATAACTACTAGTGGTCGGGACTCACAGTCCCTGCTGTCTTGACTCCGGTACTAAACTGTCCGATCTCTAAGCGTGCCAACCTCCGGGGTTGCTCCTCCATGTTGGGCTCCGTAGACCCCTAAAATTATGTGGTTCGAAAACCATTAGTCTGAAATACTAAGTCCTATCGTCCCCTGCCCCTTCCCCCATGGATCCTAAGCACCGAGCGGGGAGAAGGAAAGGGAAGGACATGAGGGTGGATAATATCAAATAGCAGATGGCAGCAGAACTAAACTAATAGTTCAAAAAGATGTTAATAATGATATAAAATTTGAATAAGAAAGTAACCTTACTTATGTGAATAAACATAAGCTAAGGGATCTCTTGCAGGGCTCCTATCGTATAAAAAGTCCCATACTGATTTATACGATAGGTTGTCGGTTTTACTAGCAGGCTTAAATGTATAGTACTGAAAGAGAACCTTGACTTATAAGCACGCTCGCGCGAACTTATAGGCCAAGGGGTCGTTTTGCAGGGACTAATGTATAGAGCGTCCCATACCGCTTATACATTAGGTGTCAGGTTATATGCAATGGTTATGCTATGAAATACAATTTTGTTATGACGTGAACATGCAAGTGCAACTCACCCACTCGACTCTGTGTACACAGACCTTTAGTTCCCCTTTCGGAGCTGTTACCTCCCAAGATACCTCTGTAGTGGCAGACGGAAGCGGTGGGTTGGGCCTCTCCACCTCTAAACCAGTAAAGCACTACCGGTAAGACCTATCGTACGCCTCAATGCTTGGTGCACAAAGAGGTCTCCTGCGTACTCTTGCCGGCTGGCGCACCAGACTTCTATTGGCGAAGTGCTAACCACACTTGCCGAGTCGACGTATTGGCATCGGTGCATCGACCCTCCAATACCGAAGACCCACCACCTTATACCTTTTATGCACATGCAATAATTATGAGTCCAACCAACAACCGAGCAAAGCTCCCGGACTATCTCGTTCGTCAACAACCGAGCCAAAGCTCCACGGACTATCCCGTCCATCATTAACAAATCGAGCCGAAGCTCCCCGGACCATTCCGTCCATCTCATAACAAATCGAGCCGAAGCTCCCCCACTATCTTCCCGTGTTATCTGTGTTTGTGAAATGTACAACCCTAATTACTAAGTTACTCTTTTCAGTTTGTTAATATAGTTTACGTTAACCTAGGACTGCCCACGGTATTCCCTGTGAAGGGCTCTCAAAATGCACTAGGAACTATGATGGTAGCTGAAGCTCATCGTTCCCTTTCGCAAGGTACTTATTATTATTGGTTGATTCCCTTACCCCATCCCTTTTTATATTAGATTAAACTAACCCTAGGGTAGTTTTGACTCTTCAGCTCTCGCAGGGACGGCGATCTTTCGTCGAACCCGCTTACCTTCTAACTCACACCAACCCAATTCCAGCCACTTCTTAGAACCTTTTATGATGACCTATCTACTTTCATCCCAACCAGCGATTTGTGTAATTCCAGTATTGCCCTAAATCATCCTTAAGTGCAATCATTCATAAATTTACTAAATGCAGACCAATTTACAATATGTTATGACCATGATAGTAAGTCCTTTACATTTTCATCCAAGCTATCTTAGGCTAATTACTGGGATCCTATTATGACGCGTCTAGTCAAGCCATTCTAAATCATTTGAACCGTACATGAGGTGTGGGGAATCATTTCCAAAATCTGTCTTACATATAGGACTTATCTTAGTAAATTTGTCATAAAGGTCTGTAGACCAAATCAAAATTTTACTACAACACACCAAATTAAAGGTATTTTCAATGGCTACATTTTTCATATTAAGTACTGTTTATGAAAATGTCCAGATATGGCCTAGTTTTCTCAAGCAATGAAATTGTTTAAGAAATTACAAATCTGTCCTACAATTAGGACTTGCTCTAGAAAAATGATCATACAGCCTAGTAGGTTTAATCAAAATTTTACCATAACATATCAAATTGAAGGTATTTAAAGGGCCTACAATTTTTATGTTGTACATTTGCAAAGCGAATGTCCATAAGGGACCCAAAAATTTACATGTTTAAATCTGTCCTTTATTAGGACCTACCCTTAGTAAAATAACCCTACAGGCCAGTATACTCCACCAAAATTTTCCCATCACGTTTCAAACTGTAGGTATTAAAAAGTCCTATAACATTCTTGTTAAACACTTTTTATGAAAGTGACTGGAAGTTGCCCAAACATTTACATGAATGAATCTACCCTACCCATAAGACCTACCCTAGCAAAATGGTCCTACAAGCCAGAATACTCCACCAAAATTTTCCCATCACATATCAAACCGTAGGTATTAAAAAGTCCTATAACATTCATGTTGTACATTTGCAAAGCGAATGTACATAAGGGACCCAAAAAGTTACATGTTTAAATTTGTCCTTTATTAGGACCTACCCTTAGTAAAATGGCCCTACAGGCCAGTATACTCCACCAAAATTTTCCCATCACATATCAAATTGTAGGTATTAAGAAGGCCTATAATTTTTATGTTGTACATTTGCAAAGCGAAGGTCCATAAGGGACCCAAAAAGTTACATGTTTAAATCTGTCCTTTATTAGGACCTACCCTTAGTAAAATGACCCTACAGGCCAGTATACTCCACCAAACTTTTCCCATCACGTATCAAACTGTAGGTTTTAAAAAGTCCTATAACATTCATGTTGTACAATTGCAAAGCGAAGGTCCATAAGGGACCCAAAAAGTTACATGTTAAAATCTGTCCTTTATTAGGACCTACCCTTAGTAAAATGACCCTACAGGTCAGTATACTCCACCAAAATTTTCCCATCACGTATCAAACTGTAGGTATTAAAAATTCCTATAACATTCATGTTGTACATTTGCAAAGCAAAGGTCCATAAGGGACCCAAAAAGTTACATGTTTAAATCTGTCCTTTATTAGGACCTACCCTTAGTAAAATGACCCTACAGGTCAGTATACTCCACCAAAATTTTCCCATCACATATCAAATTGTAGGTATTAAGAAGGCCTATAATTATTATGTTGGATAGGTTTTATGAAAAGGCCTAGATGTGCCATAAAATCGACCTACAAGGAGACAACAGTTTTAAATACAGAATTTACACTATTCATTAACTTAAATAGGCCTGCACGAATCTTAAAGCACATCCAACGGAGGCTGCTCTTCTTCTCCAAAACCGAAAACCTGCAACCCTAAAACAAAATTACTCATTTCCTGTAGCTTTCCCAACGCCTAACTCCGGCCACCCGGCCACTTCCCCGGCCAGCCACCACCACCACCACCTCCGTTGAGGCGAGGGCTACCGTCGGGTGGTGGTTTGGCCGCCGGAGGTGGCGGTTTCCGGCGAACCCACACCATGATTTTTTTGGAAAAATATGAAAACTCTCACCTGATCTCACTCCTTTGAGTTCGATATCTCCCCTAATCGATTTCTATGAACTATACATGAAAGAAGAAGTAGGGGAGGACCTGCACACGAGCTTGGATGCGGGTGGAGCGGCGGGAAACCATGGCGGTGGTGGGGTCGGATTTCTGAAACTTCACAGTGGGCAGCCTTCTTCCTTCCAGTTAGCAGTTCGAAAATGATCTCCTCCTCCTACTGAAGGAGTTTATAAGGTCAGTTGGGGTGTTAGGTGGCTTTGTGCTTCATTATCATGATTGGTGAGAAGTCAACAATGGCGGCTATGGTAGGTAGGGGGTGGAGCTTGCTCTAACCAGTCAAAGATTACTGCTGCACTCCCCTTGCCTTGCTGAATTGAATGGGGAGGTTGGGGAAGGGGGAGGAGGAGCCCAAAGTCTCCTCTCATATTTTATTTCACTTTCTCTCTCCTCCAATATGACTTTTTCTCTCTCCTACTCAACATGCAGAAATTTGGCTCCTACCGAACCCAATGGCAGACCACATGTTCATTTCATCCACTAAGACAATGTTAGCCCATGTGAGTTGGGCTTGAGCACAAGTTAGCCCATTTGGCTAGGTTTGAGTCCAAGTGGGCTTCGGGTAGACTTGACCTTTTTGACCTTTTGGGTCAACATCAATAGGTTCTTAGTGACCCATTGGCCTCCCCTAAGGCCTAGATCAGATTGGATTGGCCCTTGAAGGTCACTTGACCCTTAACTAGGGCACTTTGACCACTTTAGGTCAAGAGTTGACTTTGGTCAACCTAGCCTTTTTGATTGGTCCTAATGAGTCCTTGGTGACCCTTTGGCCTCTCACTAGGGCTATGAGGGTATGTGTGGGGTCCACTTGACTAAGGGACTGCAATTGGCCCTTGTGTAGG
Organism: Platanthera zijinensis; assembly: GCA_039513925.1. Taxonomy (NCBI): domain Eukaryota; kingdom Viridiplantae; phylum Streptophyta; class Magnoliopsida; order Asparagales; family Orchidaceae; genus Platanthera; species Platanthera zijinensis. The sequence goes on along the minus strand of CM077086.1, from coordinate 117,567,769 downwards.
TCAATTTGACCCAATTAGGGTTAGAGTTGACTTTGGTCAACTTAGCTCCTTTGACTGCCCTCTATGGGTTCTTAGTGACCCATTGACTCCTCACTAGGATTATGAAGGTATGGGTGGGGTCTTGGGTCTTGGTGAAGCCCCATGATCACCTTAAACCAAGGTTAAAAAATCTACTATGTGCAGACCATAGTGGTCTCATCCTCATTCCTAGGCTCACTTGGCCTTTATGGACTTTCTAGGGTTTTGTCATGACAAACCCACTCTTAGGGGTCTAGTTGGAAATGTGACGTTACAAATCCCAATAAACAAAACAAAGATTTCGTCCCCGAAATCAAGGTTAAGCCCACGGGGACTCATATCGGGGAGAAAGAAACTTGTAACATCCCATGAGAATTGAAAGATTTTCATCACGACACCATGTTTGCCATGTGAGGTTTAAAGGTGATAGTCAAATCTAAGACCAATTCGCCAAATTGGCAAGGTCTAGACCACAATAAACAAAAGTTTAGCCCCTATTCTTGAAATTTCAGTCCTACTAGTTTAAAATAGGAAAGTAAATTGAACATCCTGAGAGGTTGTGAGGTATACCTGACTGAACAGCTCCGGATACTTTTGTTGCATCAGGTCCAGTGGTTCCCAAGTATTCTCCTCCTGACCGTGGTTCCTCCATAGGACTTTGACTAATGGAACCTACTTGCGGCGCAAGACTCGTACTCCCTTATCGTCAATCCGGACCGGTTCTAGGTGAACAGACCGATCAGATGCTATTGGCCCATCTGTGGCTGTAACTTGCTGTTCTGGGCGTAGTAGATGATGTAGGCGAGGGGTTCCGAAGAAATAAGTCTAGATTAGATAATTATTTCCCGCAAGAACAGGAGTTCGCGTGCACACGATTACGACGCTCACTCGGTTTGGACAATAACACAAACACGTGGCGTGCACTTTTAGGGGTTTTAATACGAATTATTTTTATGTCACCCAACGCAAACAAATTTGATCCTAGCCTCTCCAACTTGCGTCGATCACTATGCAACGTTCACAACCACAAAGGAGATAATCCGGACTAAAATAATGATTCAAACGAAGTCCGGAATCAGCCCCAAATCAAATCAACATAAAGTTATACCAAATCCGTTTGAGCCACTTGAAATCCTAGGCTTAACCAACCAAGATTTGCAAGTGTCCAAAAGAATCTACCCCTTCCAAGATCTATCAGAATGTTCGGAAAAGAATAGTTTTAAATCAGATTTTTCTATGCAAATAAACTTCAATATTTAGGATAGAAAATCAGCCACAATTCCACCATTAATCTCACAAAACTTAAGGAAGAATCACACAAGATGTAAGGGGAGAGATTACCCACAACCAAAGAGACAAGCACACAAAGATAACTAGTGGAAGAGTCGCACTTCCACTGGATCCGTCGGAGTGGCACCGGACGGAGGACGCTAGACACCTTCTTCGGAGTCACATCAGATGAGGGAGGAGGTCGCCGGACAGCGGGGCAGCACCAAGAGGGGCGGCGGCTTGGGCGATTCTTCAAGGGGCGTCGGGTAGGAGAAGGCTTCACGCCAAACTCAAGGGGGCAGCCATCGGCTCTCTTTTTCTTCCTTAATTTCAGCATGCTCTAATCTGAACCCTAACCCCTCTATTTATAATATACACCACTCAATCTCCACCCTTCATCAAACAAATAAAACCAACCATCCAAATGCTAAACGCAGTCCAAAATCTGAAATTAAACAACACTTAAAAAGATTTATAAATTTATAAATTTTATTCTATGATTGGAATAAAATTTATAAACATATATAATCTATATATGAGAACTAAAATATAGTAAAGACATGCATCAACTATGGCGAAGATGTGACGCGGCGATGACGGCGAAGATATGATGCGGCGATGGCGGCGAAGATATGACATTGCGATGGCGGAGAAGATATGACACGGTGATGGAGGCGAAGATATGATGCGGCGATGGCGGCGAAGATATGACGCAGTGATGGAGGGGAAGATATGACGCGGTGATGGCGGCAAAGATACGACGCGGCGATGGCGGTTTAATTTCGCGGCAACGTCCGTCATAGTCTTGAAATTTAATATTGCGTCAGCGGTCAGAATAATGCGATGAGACTACGTCGTCCACGAACATGTCATGAATATATGGCGGGGCATCATCGCCATCAATCATCCCCCACTCAAAATCACTCATCACCGATGAGTGGGCCTGGAGAGGAACACGGTCGAAGGTAACATCAACATGTAGCAAATCTGGCTCGTGAATCCATATCATAGTAGATCAGTCATCACTCATCAAAGAGAACCTGTCAGACATAACAACAACAACAAAACTTTCGAGGAACCTCGAAAGGGTGTCAATCCAAAGAAAAATAACTAGAATCTTACCATCTGACGCAAAAACCAAGGAACCCCAGTGGAAGATAGACACGGAAGAACTCTCACTCCCCAACCAAAGAGAAGTTGTAGTGGAAGAAGGAAACGTCATAGAAGGCCACTCAGGTGGAAAAGAGACATGCAATTTTAAATTCGAAATACTGAAAAGAGGTGAAACACCCCATGCATCGCAAAAATTCGATAAAAACGCATCAAGTCCGAAGTTTTTGACAATCATGGATGGGTCGGCATTTCGAAATGTTAATTCTATGACGGACCCAGTAGGCCTCCGCTCGGGGACTAACCAAACTAAATTCAAATCATCAACTCTAGAGTAGGACGCTCTCTGAAGTGAATGGAAAAACATGCAACACAACTCCAAGAAGCCAGCTAACGTCACCGACATGTGCAAGCGATGATCAAAGAGGGATAGAGGACAGATATGTACCACCTGATATGATGGGTAAAAATATCGTGATGACACCAAGTCAAAAGGTACGATCGTCATAGAATCATAAACGGCAGACAATGAAGACATATCCATAATCGTACACTTAGCGAAATTGTCAAATGCGTAGTCAAATCTATGAAGGGTGGTGGAAAGACCAAACACGAGAGCGTTCAACGCATCAACACATATACGCAGAGACATATCCATGGTAGGGACTAATAAAGTGGGCGTCTCGCAATAACTCGAACTTGGCCTAACTAATCCTGTTGGGTACATTGGAAAATGTGTACCTAATTTGAAGAAGCCCAACCTAGCTCAATGATATACATCAAGGTGTATTTGATGTTTTTTTTTAGTTGACATGTGCAGGTGAAGGATTGATAAAGTATGCAGCAAAATTCTAAGTCCAAGTGTCGACACAGAGGAAGCAGTGTCGACACATAGAAGAAAATAGTCGACACATCACTGGGAAAAAGTGTCGACACAAAGGAAGCAGTGTCGACACATAGCAGTTAGTCTACAACTACACTGGGAAAAAGTGTCGACACAGAAGAAGTAAGTCGACACAACACAGAGGAAGCAGTGTCGACACATAGCAGTTAGTCTACAACTACACTGGGAAAAAGTGTCGACACAGAAGAAGTAAGTCGACACAACACTGGGAAGCAGTGTCGACACATAGCAGTTAGTCTACAACTACACAAGGGAAAAAAGTGTCGACACAGAAGAAAAGAGTCGACCTCAACATTGGGAAAATGTGTCGACACAGAAGAGTAAAGTCGATCTCAAGATTGTCGACACCAGCTGGATGTGTCAACACAAAAGAATATAGTCAATTTCAAGTTTGTCGACACCTGAAGGCTAAGTCGACACTTACTAAGTTATGATTCTACAACAACTGTGTCGACACACAGGACTTGTGTCGACACACTGAAGAATCAAGACCAAGTTATTTTCAGAAGGAGCTGTGTCGACTCAAAGGCAACTTAGTCGACATCACTGAAGACTGTGTCGACACCAAAGTCAATTGTGTCGATACAAATAAACAGATGGTCTCGACACTTTCTGACAGACTGTCTCGACAACTTATGGTTCAAGACTAAGGCACAGGACTTGTTTGGAGACTTGACAGCTGAGGATTGCCACCAGTTAACTGAAGCTGTCAGACTTGTCAGAAAACGGTTAGAAACCGGATCAGCCGGTTACCATAAAGAAAGTCTATAAATAGACGGATTCAGAAGGAGAAAGTAACTGTTGGAAAACATTGTTGAGAATCAAAAAGTTGAGAAGGATTACGATCCAATTCATTTCAAGAAAGTGCTAGGCACTTAAGAAGATCTTCTCCGGGAGATCTAAGAAGACTATCTAAGGATAGATCAAAGAAGAGTTCTAAATTAGAATTCAGAAGAATCATTCAAAGTGCTGGATAGAGAGAGATCAAGCCAGAATTTGAAGAAGAAGAAAGAAACCACCAGTGGATTCTCAAGAAGCTGTTTGGAAATCAACTCAGCTAAGTTCTTATTCAAGAAGCTTTGAAGAAAGCTCAGATACAGTTGATTTCATCAGCTGATCAAGAATTGTCTTGGCCTTTTCTCTCTCAATTTTAGGCAAGACAGTTAGATAATATTTTCCATATTTCTGTAGGATCTGTTTACACAGATCTGAGTTGTAAGCCTATGTTATAAAGGCTGAGTGTAGGAGTGTTGAACTCTGAGTGGTAGGGCTGTTTGCCTGAGTGTAGGAGAAGGATCTTCTCTGAGTTGTAGGCCTTGGGGCAAGGCTGAGGTAGGGCTGTTGTGCCTGAGTTGTAGGATCTATTGATCTGAGATTAGTGGAAGTTTGGCCAAATCTAGCATACTGCTAGATAGGTGAAGGGGGAAAGTGGATGTACCCAGACCTTGGGGAACCACTATAAAATATTGTGCAATCTGTGATGTTTTATTTTCTGTGATTGCTGTGATTCTTTTGTCAGTCATTGAATTGAATTCTGCCTAGAAGTTTTTATAAATAAGCAGAACCTATTCACCCCCCCCCCCCCTCTAGGTGTCTAGGCTGTCTTGAAAGTTAAACTATCAAGTGGTATCAGAGGGAGGTTCCTCAAAAAGGACTTAACAGTCTGAGGTAGATCTGAAAGGCAGATTCAAGATTCAAGAAGATGGGTTCTGGAGAGAATCATAAGGAGCTAGGGTCTATGAAATTACCCATATGCAAGAAGGAAATCTTTGGGATCTGGAAAGAAAGAGTCAGATTGTTTATGGAAGCATCTGACCCAAGGATTTACATCACAGTACAGGAAGGGCCCTTCATTCCAATGAAGATATCTGTTCTTGATGCAAATATCCAAATACCAAAGACTTATTCAGAAATGACCAAGGATGAAATCATCTTGGCAACCATGGACAAAAGGGCACAGAACATCATTGTTAGTGCCATAGATGATTCAACATTTCAAAATCTGATTCACTGCAAGACCTCCAAGGAGATGTGGGACACATTGATTGTCTACATGGAGGGATCTGAAGAAGTAAGGCTGGACAGAAAGTCTATGCTAAATCAGGAGTATGAAAGCTTTAGACAAGGAAAATCTGATAGCATAACTGAGTGCTATAAGAAATTCTATAGAATTGTGAATGAGCTAATCTCCTATGGAAGAGTCTTCAGTACCTATGAACTGAATGACAAATTCTTAAGATCCTTATCAAAGGACTGGGATACAAAGATCTGTGCCATAAGAGAAGTGGCTAAATTGGCAGAGATATCTCCTCCAACCCTGTTTGGAAAGTTACTATCCTATGAAATGCAACTTATGGTAAGGAAGGAGGAGGAAAGAAACTCAAGAGGAGAGCATAGAGAAAAGACTGTGGCATTTAATGCTGAAGCCACTAGAAAGAGTAGGAGGAAATCACCATCTCCTCCTAAAGAAGTTGAAGAAGATAGTTCTGAAAATTCAAATAAGGGTTCAGAAAGCTGTGATTCAGATGCAGACTTTGCTGCATTCACAAGGCAATTCCAAAGGTTCTTGAAAAAGAAGCAATGGAAGTCTAGGCCTTCCACATCACAGCAAGTTGATGACTATTATCAGAAGAGAAGGTCATCAAGGAAAGAGAAAAGCAGATCAAAGCCCAGCAAAGCCACTACTTCAAAGATTGTCTGCTATTGTTGCAATAGGCCTGGACATGTAGTGGCTGATTGTCCTGACAAAAGGAAGGAATCTTCAGAAAAGAAGAAGACTTATCAGAAAGGCAAGAAGGAGAAATCCTTTGTAGCAAAGAAAGATAAAAGTCTGTCAGACCAGTCAACTTCAGAATCAGGATCTGAAGCTGAAGCATATATTGGACTATATGCTGCATCTGAGGAAGAGGAGTTTATGCAGTTGCTAGACTCCATCAATGAACATCAATGCATGGGTTTGATGACAAGATCAGAAGAGGACATATGCCAGAATCAGTCTGGTCCTAATGAGGTAAACTGTCCTTCCTGTACATCTGTTTGTAGTACAAGTGAAGAATCAGCTACATCTGCATCAAGTGATGAAGATGCATCTGGATCTGAAGGAGATGTCTATCAATTGATAGACAAGTATGGGGACTTGTTGCAGGCCCTTAAGAAAAGCAAGAACCTGGTTAAAACACAGGCTCAGGAAATTGCTGAACTAAGGGTAGCAACAACTGAGTTAGAAAAAGTCCTTGATCAAAAATTAAATGAAATTGCCAAGCTGAAGAATATAACTATTATTCAGATGGGCACAATTAATTATACTAATGATCAAGTAAAGAGTCTGGAGGCCAGACTTAGAATTGAAAGGGATTTAGTGGCTAGTTACTCTAAGCCAAAATCTGTCTTACCCTTGATAGATGAATTTGTCACTCAGAAGGGTAAGGCTGGATTAGGATTTAAAGGTAACTCCAGGGCTGGCAGATTCAAGAGGAAAGGCAAAGCCCCTATTCAGCCACTAAACCTTTCAGTCCCCATAAAGTTTAGTAAGGAGAAAGTGCCTTCTAACATATATGATCATGAAGACATTCAAGGTCATATTAAGACAAATGTTCTGAAGAACAAGGGTGTTAAGGCAAGCAGGCCTACCTATGGTCATAAACCCAATGGTTTTAAGAAATCAGTAGGTGAAGTTGCAACAGCACCAGCAATGAACAGAAATTCTTCTGACAAGGATGTATCTAGATCTAGATACAATAAGTTTGAATGTTGGTGCTGTGGCAAGAGGGGCCATTTTGCATTGGACTGCTGGTATAACACAAGTGTTATAAAGAATAAGAGTCTACCTATTAGAAGAGGTTATGATAACTTTATTAATGCTAACCTGAACCAAGGACCCAAGACTTACTTGGGTTCTAAGGGTAAGTAATTCTGTATTGCAGGTGAATCCAAGTAACCATGCCCCTATATGGTACTTGGATAGTGGTTGTTCCAGGCACATGACTGGAACAAAGGGGCTGCTGAAGGAGTATTCATCTGTCAAAGATGGACATAAAGTGATCTTTGGTGGATCTGAAAAAGGAGTCATCAAAGGGTTTGGTAACATTTCTTCTAACCTAATTACTATCACCCAAGTGGCCTATGTAAAAGGTTTGAAACATAATCTAATAAGCATAAGCCAGCTGAGTGATTTAGGATATGACATTTCATTTGGTAAGGATGGATGTCATATCAAAAGGTCAAGTGATCAAGAGATCATTTTGACTGGGTATAGGAAGAGAAATGTATATTGCCTTAATTTTGAATGTGAAAATAAGGCTTCCCCCATTTGTCTTGTAGCTGATGACAATGCTTCCCATTGTGTTAAGTGGCACAAGAGATTGGCTCATCTAAACTACAAGACAATTGGCCAACTCATTAGTAAAGAACTAGTGAGGAATGGGCCTCAAGTTAAGTGTATAAAGGAAGGGGTATGCTCAGCTTGTCAAAAGGGCAAGCAGACAAAATCCTCATTTCAAAGCCTTGAAAACAAGGATTCTGTGAGGTGCTTATACCTCTTGCATATGGATCTTTTTGGTCCTATGCCAGTTCATAGTCTAGGTAGGAAGGTCTACACTTTTGTGGTTGTAGATGACTATTCTAGATTTACATGGGTGTTCTTTCTAAGACAAAAATCTGAAACCCCAAGTGTACTACTTAATTTTGTAAAGCAAATTCAGAATGAACTGAATAGTACAGTGGTCAAAATCAGAAGTGATCATGGTACTGAGTTTCATTCTGAAAGCATAACAAATTTGTGTAAAGACTTTGGGATTTTCCAAGAGTTCTCCTCACCAAGAACACCTCAGCAAAATGGAATTGCTGAAAGAAAGAATAGAACATTAATTGAAGCTGGTAGAACTCTATTGAGTGACACCTCTCTCCCAGAATATTTTTGGGCTGAGGCAGTTAACACTGCTTGTCATGTCATCAATAGGGCTTCTATCACCAAAAGCCACAGAAAGACTCCCTATGAGATTGTGAAAGGCAGAAAACCAAACCTATCCTATTTTAGGATCTTTGGTTGCAAGTGCTATATACTTAACAATGGCAAGTCATATTTGACTAAGTTTGCTGCCAAATCCCAGGATGGGATATTTGTTGGGTACAGCACAAATAGTAAGGCCTATAGAGTTTTCAACTTAACTACTCAAGTTGTTGAAGAATCTGTGCATGTTGTATTTGATGAAACAAGATTAATCAATTGTGAGTTGTCTTGTAGATCAAATGACTCAACAGGTATAAGCAAGAAGATGGACAAGCTCTCCATTGCTGAAGCTTCAAAGGAAGATGGAGCATTGGAAAATGAAGGCTGCTGTCCAGGGGGAGTACAAGAGATAATGGAAACTGATGAAAACCAAGAGGCTCAGCAGAATGAAGAAGCTGGAGATGCTCAACCTGAAGGGAATCTTCCTCCAGCTATAAGATATCTAAGGATCATCCAACTGATCAGATAATTGGTGATCCAAGACAAGGAGTGCAAACTAGAAGCAGAAATCAAAGCACAGTTTTGCATTCAAGTTTCTTGTCCCAGATGGAACCTAAGAAGTTTGAAGAAGCTATCCAAGACCAGCACTGGATTGATGCTATGCAAGAGGAGCTGAATCAATTTAGAAGATGCAAAGTCTGGGAGCTTGTTCCTAAACCAAGAGGCCACAACATAATTGGCACTAAGTGGATCTATAGGAACAAGCTAGATGAAAGTGGGATAATAGTGAAGAATAAAGCAAGGTTAGTTGCAAAAGGATACAGGCAGGAAGAAGGAATTGACTTTGATCAAACCTTTGCTCCAGTAGCAAGGCTGGAGGCAATCAGAATGTTCCTTGCCTATGCAGCCTACCAAGACTTCAAAGTATACCAGATGGATGTGAAGTCAGCATTTCTGAATGGTGATCTTAAAGAAGAAGTATATGTAGAGCAGCCATCAGGTTTTATAGATCCTCTTAAACCTGATTATGTGTATAAGCTTAGGAAAGCTTTGTATGGGTTAAAACAAGCTCCAAGGGCTTGGTATGAAACCCTGTCTACCTTCCTCATTGAGAATAAATTCTCAAGAGGAAAGATAGACAAAACTCTATTCCTTAGGGAATCCAAAGGAAAGATCATCTTAGTCCAGATCTATGTTGATGACATAATCTTTGGATCTACTGAAAACAACCTTTGTAAAAAGTTTGCCAAACTTATGCAAGGGAAGTTTGAGATGAGCAGTATGGGAGAACTTAAGTTCTTCTTGGGACTCCAAGTAAGACAGACTGATGATGGATTGTCCATATCCCAGTCTAAGTTCACCAAAGAATTAATTAAGAAGTATGGTATGGAGTCATCCTCCACCATGAGAACTCCTATGGGAACTAGTATGCCTATATGCAAAGATGAGACAGGTAAACCTGTTGATGAATCATTGTATAGAGGAATAGTTGGGTCTCTACTATATCTCACTGCTAGTAGACCTGACATTATGTATGCAACATGTGTCTGTGCTAGGTACCAAGCCTGCCCTAAAGAATCTCATTATACTGCAGTCAAAAGGATTCTGAGATATCTAAAGGGCACTCCTACTCTAGGTCTTTGGTACCCTAGGAATAGAGATTTTCTACTAACAGGCTATTCAGATGCAGATTTTGCAGGATGTAGAGAGGATAGAAAGAGTACTACAGGTACTTGTCAATTCCTGGGAGGAAGACTAATATCTTGGAGTAGTAAGAAGCAGACCAGTGTGGCAATTTCCACAGCTGAGTCAGAGTATGTTGCTGCTGTAAGCTGCTGTGCACAGCTATTGTGGATGCAGCATCAGCTTAAGGATTATGGTATTCAGGTAAGTAGAACACCCCTTTTATGTGATTCAAAGAGTGCTATTTCTATTGCTAATAATCCAGTTTCTCATAGTAGAACTAAGCATATAGAAATCAAATACCATTTTCTTAGAGAACATGTAGAAAGAGGAGACATCTCATTGGAATTTGTAAAAACAGATTATCAAATAGCAGATGTATTTACTAAGCCTTTAGATGAAACCAAATTCAATAAATTCAAAATTGAATTAGGTATGTTAATCATTGATTAATGTATTAACAAAATCATTAACAATGCAATTGAAGTGGTATATAAGTAAGTAAAGGTAATAACAACATAATCAAGTGTTAAAAAGGACACATTGAAGTTACAGAAATTGGCTAAGTAAGAATGTGTCGACACATTCAGTAGTAATGTGTCGACTCAGAGAAATTATGTCGACAAGTCAGAAATATTGTGTCGACACAGAGAATATGTGTCGACACTTGAGAGTTATATTGTCGACTTAACCAGAAATGTAATGTCGACTCAACCAGGAAAATGGTGTCGACACTTACAGAATATGTGTCGACACTTATCCTTAGAGTCGACACAGAATTTCTGTCTATCTAAGGTGTCGACATAACCACAAATTGGTGTCGACACATAGTAGGCTGAAGTAATGTCGAGACAATAGAAGTTTGTATCGACACATTCCGTCTGTGTCGACACATTTTGACTGTTTTTGGCGCCTTTTGAACTTCTTTCAACTGAGGCTATAAATAGGTCAAAAACTCATTCTGTCGACACGCTTCCAAGGTTTTCGAGACTAAAACCCTGTGTCGACAGTCTATCTTTCTCTCTTCTCTCAAGCTTTCTCGACGAACCGATGGCGCCAAGGATTGAAGACAACATTAATGAAGGGTATGAGTTGGTGCGCCAGGCCTTTGCAGAGGCGCCGCCAGATGTTCAAGGAGTTATCACCCTCCTCTCTGAGTCAGGGTTAGAATTTCTCATCTCAGAACCAACAAAAATCTGGAAGAAGGAGGTGCACGAGTTCTTTATCTCTGCATCAGTCCACTCGACTGGCCTCAAGATTAGGTCCACAGTTCAAGGGACTAAGGTGAAGATTAATCAAAGAAGTTTAAGAAAGATCTTTCAATTGCAAGTAGTTGAGAATGAAGAGGAAGTACCTAGTTCTAAAACAAGGGAAGCCCTTCAATGGTGTGGACTGGACTCAGGCTTGAAGATTGGAGCTGCATTCAACAGGAAGGGTATGAATCAGCAAGGGAAGTTCTTATCTGAAATAGTTGGGAAAGTGATCCTCTGCAAGACAGGTGGACATGATAGGATTTCTGCCTATATGTTCAGCCTGATGACCAGGATTGTTTTTACAATTCCTACTGATTGGTCAGGAGTGATCTTTGACAAGATCAAAGAAGGAATCAAGAAGCCTAACATGGCCAGGATCATGAGCCTATACCTAACTGGAATGATTCCTGAAGTGATGCAGCAAGTGCCAGGGACAAAGATTAATCATATGAGAAGAATGGATATGAGACTGTTCTCAAGGTGGGATAGGGTACTGTCCAAGGATGTGCCTGAAGAGAGCAGGCCAGACACCCCTGTGAAATCCCCTACTCAAAACCAAGAACCTGAACAACTACAGGACAACCCACTCAGGACACAGGTTGAAGATCAGCCAGACTCAACTGTTGTCCAGCAAGTGTCAACACCTGCACAAATGCAGGGGGAGCCAGTTTCCACTCCTGCTCAAAAGGTATCTACTCCTGATCAGGTACAAGTATAGGGGAAGCTAATGTATTTTACTATAAAAGACATTGCTCATATTCTTATTAATGCACAGGTTCAGGAAGAGCTAGTGTCCACTCCTCCTCTAAATACTGAAGTACAAGTGCAAGAGGAAGCACAGTTAAACTTATCTCAAGATTTAACTGCTGCAGAAGTTACAGCTCAACTGGAATTTACTCTGGAGGAGTTATTCCCTGATGATGATACTACTACTGATAAAGTAGGAGGTGGACAAGAAATTGAGAAGTCAATAGATATGGACATTGATCAGGAAGCTGAAGTTGAGACACAAGTTGAGGGGGAGCCATTGGCTGTTGAAGCTGAGCAACAGGTCACTGGGACAGATACAATTAATCCTCCTCAAGAGAGAATTCAATTAGATACTTCATCTGAAACTGAAACTGAAGATGCCAGGATGGCAAAGAAAAGAAAACTTGTTGTATTTAAGAGAAGAAGCAAGAATTATAAGCAGGCTTTACAGACCACACCTCTACAGGTATCTCCAGCTTTTGATTATAACAAATTTATGGTAGATCTACAGGTAAAATTGGATGAACAAAGGATGGTTCTGGAAAAGTATGTTGATGAAAATAGCAAGTCACTTCAGTTTGACTTAGCTCAGGATATAAAGTCCATCCAGTTTCAAGTCAACATGCATAAAAAGGAAATGACAGATTGCTTCCACAAGGGTGGCAATGCTGTGGTTTATCTAGCTAAACAACAGGAGGCTATTACTACAAAGGTGGATGACATTGCTTTGAAGCAAAGCTATGTTTTGGAAAACCAGCTAAGAATGAATGATAATTTAACTGAATCTCATAATGAGATCATTGAGGAAGTAAAGAAGATTGGTCCAGGTCTGCCTGCAGATAGAGCCAAAGAAAGGGACGAATTTGATAAGAATTTTCAAGCTGCCATTGCTTCTGTTAAGACAGCCATCTCAACCTCTCAAAAAGAAATATCTGAAAAGCTTAACAAGTTAAAACCATTTTTTAGAGAAGGTGTGAATTATTTGGATGGCCAAATCAGATTTCAAAAGGAAGATCTAAGAGATCATGTATCTAGAGAAGCCATAAAGGGGGAGAGGATGCTAATTCATGCAGGCTCAGAGCACTCCAAATGGGTGACCAATAGTATCTGAGCCACTTTGGGATATCCCCCATTGTGTGATGATGCTATGGTGGCTGAATCAGGAATACAATCAAATCTACTTGAAGGCAATCAACCTGAGGTTGCCCAAGTCATTTACCCCCCTCCAGATTTTGACATGATTGATCAGAAGGTTCAAGGAATGTATAGTCCTCCAAAGGAGGTTACTAATATTGTCTTTGGGAAGGTTGATAAGCCTGAGGCTACTCTGAAAGAACAGCAAGAAGCTCTATTAGCAAAGAAAAGATTCAGAGAGCAGGCTGTACTTAAGCCAGATTATGAGCAGTGGAGTCCTACTTCAAGGAACATAATACTCACTGCATGGAAAGCTGTACAAGATAAAGTTCATGAGAGAGGGAAGTGGTACAATGAGACAGAATGGCAGAAATATGAGGCAAGACAGGAAGCAATAGTCCAATTTAGAAGGAAAGCTAAGCTGGGGAGGCTGCCATCTGATGCTAAGGAGCCAAGCAAGTACTTTCCAAAGCCTTTTCACTACTTTGAAAGGCAAAGGATCAAGGAAGAAGCTCAGAAGAAAGCTGATCTAAAAGGAAAGAAGATAGCTGAAGAATCAGAAGCTCCTGTGACAGCTACAATTCAATCTGGAAAAGGGATTATCATTAAAGAGCCTGATCAATCCTGATTATGTTTTTTAATTCCTTCATAGTGTTTTGTAATGTTGTGATGTAATCATTAAATGAAAAACAATGTAATCAAACATTACCCAGTTATAAACAAAATGTTGTTTGGCATATTATAATGTGCATTCTGTGATGGATTATTTTGTTTATGTTTTGTTTATATTAAGTATTCCTGTCATATCATATATCATCATTTAGTACTGTTTATAAATGGTGTATATCATTGGCTAGAAGGGTTATGACTTCTCCAAATAGGGGGAGATTGTTGGGTACATTGGAAAATGTGTACCTAATTTGAAGAAGCCCAACCTAGCTCAATGATATACATCAAGGTGTATTTGATGTTTTTTTTAGTTGACATGTGCAGGTGAAGGATTGATAAAGTATGCAGCAAAATTCTAAGTCCAAGTGTCGACACAGAGGAAGCAGTGTCGACACATAGAAGAAATAGTCGACACATCACTGGGAAAAAGTGTCGACACAAAGGAAGCAGTGTCGACACATAGCAGTTAGTCTACAACTACACTGGGAAAAAGTGTCGACACAGAAGAAGTAAGTCGACACAACACAGAGGAAGCAGTGTCGACACATAGCAGTTAGTCTACAACTACACTGGGAAAAAGTGTCGACACAGAAGAAGTAAGTCGACACAACACTGGGAAGCAGTGTCGACACATAGCAGTTAGTCTACAACTACACAAGGGAAAAAAGTGTCGACACAGAAGAAAAGCGTCGACCTCAACATTGGGAAAATGTGTCGACACAGAAGAGTAAAGTCGATCTCAAGATTGTCGACACCAGCTGGATGTGTCAACACAAAAGAATATAGTCAATTTCAAGTTTGTCGACACCTGAAGGCTAAGTCGACACTTACTAAGTTATGATTCTACAACAACTGTGTCGACACACAGGACTTGTGTCGACACACTGAAGAATCAAGACCAAGTTATTTTCAGAAGGAGCTGTGTCGACTCAAAGGCAACTTAGTCGACATCACTGAAGACTGTGTCGACACCAAAGTCAATTGTGTCGACACAAATAAACAGATGGTCTCGACACTTTCTGACAGACTGTCTCGACAACTTATGGTTCAAGACTAAGGCACAGGACTTGTTTGGAGACTTGACAGCTGAGGATTGCCACCTGTTAACTGAAGCTGTCAGACTTGTCAGAAAACGGTTAGAATCAAAATAGACTAACTGCTATGTGCCTAGCTGTCAGAAAACGGTTAGAAACCGGATCAGCCGGTTACCATAAAGAAAGTCTATAAATAGACGGATTCAGAAGGAGAAAGTAACTGTTGGAAAACATTGTTGAGAATCAAAAAGTTGAGAAGGATTACGATCCAATTCATTTCAAGAAAGTGCTAGGCACTTAAGAAGATCTTCTCCGGGAGATCTAAGAAGACTATCTAAGGATAGATCAAAGAAGAGTTCTAAATTAGAATTCAGAAGAATCATTCAAAGTGCTGGATAGAGAGAGATCAAGCCAGAATTTGAAGAAGAAGAAAGAAACCACCAGTGGATTCTCAAGAAGCTGTTTGGAAATCAACTCAGCTAAGTTCTTATTCAAGAAGCTTTGAAGAAATCTCAGATACAGTTGATTTCATCAGCTGATCAAGAATTGTCTTGGCTTTTCTCTCTCAATTTTAGGCAAGACAGTTAGATAATATTTTCCATATTTCTGTAGGATCTGTTTACACAGATCTGAGTTGTAAGCCTATGTTATAAAGGCTGAGTGTAGGAGTGTTGAACTCTGAGTGGTAGGGCTGTTTGCCTGAGTGTAGGAGAAGGATCTTCTCTGAGTTGTAGGCCTTGGGGCAAGGCTGAGGTTAGGGCTGTTGTGCCTGAGTTGTAGGATCTATTGATCTGAGATTAGTGGAAGTTTGGCCAAATCTAGCATACTGCTAGATAGGTGAAGGGGGAAAGTGGATGTACCCAGACCTTGGGGAACCACTATAAAATATTGTGCAATCTGTGATGTTTTATTTTCTGTGATTGCTGTGATTCTTTTGTCAGTCATTGAATTGAATTCTGCCTAGAAGTTTTTATAAATAAGCAGAACCTATTCACCCCCCCCCCCCCTCTAGGTGTCTAGGCTGTCTTGAAAGTTAAACTATCAAATCCGCATCCTAAAAAGTTCTCTAGTCGAGTAAAATGAGCGGAAGGGATGACCGGTAAAATTGTTCCTGGGATAAAATCTAGATTAGATGAAGAGATTTCACGTGATGGTGACAATACCAAAGAAAGCTCATCCGAAAATACACTATTAGAGTCGTCCAAACCTACCCTTCCCTCGCTAAGTAGTTCTTCCACGACACTAGGTATATCACCTCCTTCAGGCACATCAGACACATCGTCAACTATCGCAGAAGGCTCAGAAGTAGGCTCAAAAAAGGTCAAGGCCGTAGTCAGGATGGGACACTCAATAGTATGGTGTTCAGACACCATACTAGCATAGCACGTAGGAATCATCTTATTACTCCCGCTGACAAGAATACTCTCACCCTGTGGGCTCATGGCATCCCTATCAATAATATTCGTCGAATCCGAAATATAGGACCTAAACTGTTTATTTTCCCTAAAGGTGGAAGTAGGAACACTGTGGACAGGGCGACCTTTGGGGGATAAGATCTAGTTAGAGGCTTACCATCATTCCTATAAGAAGGTATGGACCTAGAGCCATAACGACACTCACTCACAGGCTTGGAGCAATCAGTGTGGCGGTAATCAGGGTCAAATTGATAAGTGAGTATGCTACGCATGTGATGTAACAACCCATTTCCAGCTAGACCCCTGGGAGTCGGTTGGTCATGACAGAACCCTAGGAAGCCCAAAAATTAAAATACATCGACCGAGATTTCGGGTCACGGATTGGTCACGCCCGTAACCGACCCGTCACGCCCGTGACCTAGGGTGTGACTCTATCGACGATCGTCGATCTCAGGGAGACGATCGTCGGGCGCAGAATTTTTCAACCCGGGCCTGTCACGCCCGTGACCTACGTGTCACGCCCGTGACCTAGGGCATGACACCTTCGATGATCGTCGATCTCAGCGGAATGATCGTCAAAGCGCAGAATTTGCGTCATGGCCATGTCACGCCCGTGACCCAAGGTGTCACGCCCATGACCAAGGGCGTGACCCCTTCGGCGATCGTCGATCTCAGCGCGACGATCGCCGAGCGCGGATTTTGCCTCATGACCATGTCACGCCCGTGACCCATATGTCACGCCCGTGACCTAGGGCGTGACCACCCTTCGACGATCGTCGATCTCAGTTCGACGGTCGTCGAACCCAGAATTGGTCACCCGGGCTTGTCACGCCCGTGACCCATGTGTTACGCCCGTGACCAAGGGCGTGACCACCCTTCGACGATCGTCGATCTGAGTTCGACGATCGTCGATCCCAGAATTGGCCACCCGGGCTTGTCACGCCCGTGACCCACATGTCACGCCCGTGACCAAGGGCGTGACCACCCTTCGACGATCGTCGATCTCAGTTCGATGATCGTCGATCCCAGAATTGGCCACCCGGGCCTGTCATGCCCGTGACCTATGTGTCACGCCCGTGACCAAGGCCGAAACGTCAGCCAGACTGGAAATTTCGGTAGCCGACGTTGTAATCAATTCTGATTATGGGAAGTTACACCAGGAGTATTTATGGGCCGTTTCCTACTCTGATTATTTAATAAATTAAGGAAATGTTGGTCCAATAGGAAATCGCCACCTGGCAAACACCTCTTCATTTCCAACATTTCAACTGCCTTTGCCATAACCGAAACGTCATTAAGAGAAATATTAATGGCCATGAATGTTTCATCCTTTCCCCTCCCCACTTGCTGATCTATAAAAGACTCCTAAGAGCAAGATTAAAAGGTTACACGCTCTATCAAACTGTTTCAGATTTCCCCCTTGCTGTTGATGAATTTCTGGCGACGCCACCACCGCGCCAATGGCTTCCCGACGCTCTGCACGCCTCCAGCCCGCGAACAAGGTCCTCCCCTCCCTCTTCTTCTGCGGATAGATCTTAGAAATCGTTAGGAGAGATATCGAGCTCAAAAGAGTCAGATCGGGTGAGCGTTTCCATGGTTTTCCAAAATTTTCATGGTGGCGGGTTCGCCGGAAATCGCCTCTCCGGCGGCCGTGCCGCCGCCCAACGATAGCCCTCACCTCAACAGAGGTGGTGGTGTGTGGCGGCCAGGGAGAGATGGCTGGATGGCCAGGAAATAGCTTTGGAAAAAGCTACAGGAAAATAAGTTTTCAGGGCTCTGGTTTCGGGCTGTAGAAGAAGATGAACAGTGCCATGAAATTAGATTCTATTTTTAAAACAATTTCTGAATGAAAATATCTGTCACTTTAAATAATTTGGGAAAACTACCTAGAGGCTCCTACAGGAAAAATGGTCAACACCAATATTGTATCTCTTTGAGTCTAGGGAATTTTAAAATTTGTTTCAAGCATTTTTGACCACTGGATAGACCTCAGCACTCAATTTGGTGAGGTCTACCCATAGGGTTGTCCTGACCTTAGAAAAATTCCCCACTCCAATCCAGTCATCACAATGACTTGAAATTTGGGGTGTGTGCTAACCTTACCTATATCTAGGTACCATCCAAAAATTAGGATTTTTGGGAAATATTGTTCTATAGTTTTTAGGAAAATTCAATAATCCTAGCTTAATTTAATTAGATGGCTAAATAATTTCCAAACCCTCCCAAATTTTGGTGAGTGGTCCCTGGGTTCACCATAAGGTTCTGTATAACTTTTCATCTCATTTGGGGATGGTTTGGATTAGAAATGAACAAACCTATGTTTTGCCCTAATAAGGGGTCTTAGGTTAAAGGTGCACTTTTGAGATTTGAGTGGTCAGATCACCTCAACAGAGGCTGAGATTTTTACCACTGGCTAGTAATATTCTCTAGCACCCCCTCATAGAGTTTGAGGTGGATCGGGGTAAGTTTTCCCTAAGAACCAAGGCCAAACCCTAAGGATGGATCTTGGTGGCTTGTGAAGGTCATGGGGTCAAATGACCTTGGATTGACTCGAAATTTGGTGAAGAGGACCATAGGGACATTATAGTTCTCTGGATGAAATCTTAGTAGATTTGGAGACTGTTGGGATACCTAAAAACCTAACCCTAGTTTAGGGTGCAAAACTTGTAGAGATAGGAAATGACACTAAATCACATTGAAAAGTGATGAGATTTGGGTAGAGTGAATTATAGGGATGGTACAAGCTCTGGATATTTTACTATGAATTTTAAGATCATTATTTTGGATACTTCATTAACGATTTTGTAGCTTGTATGATTTGCTTAGAAAATTTATTATGGAATACATACTTCCTGGAAATTGATGAAATTTAAGCATAGAGAACGTTTATTATGATTTTAAATCTCTGTGAATTTTTATGGGATTTTTGGAAGTTTAATTCTAAGGCTTGCTTCATTAAGTATGTTTTACCTTGAATATTTGATTAAATCTATAGTGGTGTTTAGCAAGCTGGTGAAAATTATGATTCTTTGCACAAAGATCTTTTCTATATCATACTACTGATTAGTAATTTTTCTATAATTTTCCGATGAGTAATTTCAGTACTTCCTTCTTTACGTAGGATTAACGTGATTATACTAGATAAATTAATTAGAGGCTAAATACTTTCTGTAAAATTCTGAAAATTTGTATTTGAGGTTATCTTGCTGTTATTTAATGATCATGATTTTTGGGTAGCCATTACTTAGGAGGATCATGTAGTTCATGTTTAAAATGACCCATGGCCCATCCTTTGGGAAAATTAAATAAATACCAGATTAATTAGGAAAGTTATAAGTTTCTGGATTTAGACAAATTATGATATGGTAGACCTCTAGTAAATATTATAGGAGATTTGGAAGACAATTTGGAGTACCTCCCCTTGTGTACCTCATATAGCTTAGGATGGTCTGCATATAGTAAAACCACGGAAACTGAACTAGAGTAATAATGAACTTGGGAAATGGAATTTTGGTAGTTGCTGGTTGGTTAGGGCAAGCTATGATTAAGTTCATTATTGGAAGTCAGGATAAGTAGGGTGTGAGACTGGTTAAGGTTAAGTGGCGTTCGGGAATGACGAAAGATCGTCCATCCCGGGAAGAAGAGGAAGAGTCTTAATACTCTAGGGTTAGATCTAAAGTAACTAAAAGGGGATCGGGTTAAGGGAGATCAACCAATAATAATAAGTGCCTTGCGAAAGGGAACTTCGGGCCGTAATGCCGCCGTTTTGGTTCCTAGTGCCCCTTGAGAGCCCTTCACGGGGTATGCCGGGGGCAGTCCTGGGCTAACGTAAACCATAGGAATAATAAATTAAAAGAGCAACTAGTATAACTAGGGTTGCACTTACACACACACCCCTGATAGCTAGGAAGGTAGAATAATTGGTTTGGTTGCCATTCAGACGGAAGCTCTGAAGGTAGATGCACGGACGGGACAGTCCGGGGGGCCGAGGGCTCGAGGGTTGGAGTTCATAATAAAGGTGGTGGGTCTTCGATATCTGATTGTCGTTCACACCGGCATCAGTATGTTGACTCGGCGGTGTGGGACACTTAGCCAAAGAAAGTCTGGTGGGTACAGCCAGCAGTAGTACGCAGATACTCTAGGTTGTGTTCTTCTAGGGGCGTACAAAAGGGCTAGGCCTGGTAGTGTGGATACCCGCCTAGGAGTGGGGGGGCCCGACCCACTGTCTCCGTTTGCCACTACGGAGGTTCCTGGGAGTGAAGCTAGTTGCCCGAATAGGGGGAAGTAAAGGTCTGTGCGCATAGATTCGTGTGCGTGAGTTGCAATTGCATGAATCATGGCATAGCATATCACTACACTCATAATTGCATACAACCGACACCCCAACGTATAAATCGGTATGGGACTTTTTATACAATGGGAGCCTTGCAGAAGATCCCTTAACTTATAAGTTTGTATGGGCATTCATATAAGTTAAGGTTACTTACTTATTTACTTGCTTGTTTACTTACTGTTCTCTAGCTGCCTTTTTATACATTTGATGCTTACTACTTCACTTCTTTACCATTTACTACCATATGATTACTAGTTGTACTTTATTCTAAATAATTGTTAGATTATCTCCCTTTTCATCTGCTTGATTATTCTCCACTTTTGAAGCTTCCCTTTCCGCCTCTCCGCCCGGTGCTTAGGAGCCGTGGGGGGAGGGGTAGGGGATGATAGGGCTTAGTCTTTATGACTAATGGTTTTCGAACCACAACATTACAGGAGCTCCGGATGGGAGACAGGGACCAGCACCAACGGAGTACGGTGCGCATGGAGGTGGGTCAGTCTAGCACCGGTGCACCTGCGACCAGCTCTGTGAGTGATTAGTATCTCTATAGCTTTCGCGATGAGTGATTTGTAGTGAGGACTCTGATGTACCGGGCTCGAGCCCGTATTTATATTTCATCTATACTGTATCTTTGCAGAACCTCTATTTTCTATTATTATCTACTGATGGACTGGATGTGATTTCATTTTATACATGTTTCTGTAGACTTGTTACATTTTATGTATACTTACTTCTCTCTCGTTGTGATCGAAAAGGGCTGGCATAATTGGCGTTTTGTAGTGGCGGCCTTCCCGTGAGTCGGTGCCACCGCAAAGCGGCAATTCTGGGCTAAGACCCCGGTGGTTGAAAAAAAAGGTGTGTCTTGCAAGTGGTATCAGAGGGATCCTCGATCGAAGAGAAGTAGTCCATAAAATCTTAGGCCACCCCCGTGCGAGCTTAGTTTGCGGACAAACTAGCAGCGGAAGCAGTGGTGTTCCCATAAGGGAAATCACATGTGAAAGTCCATCCTAACTCTTCTTAAATTCCATTCATTCGCTCTCTAACAAATGGTATTTTTACTTATAGCCTGCGACGAACCCTACACCGCAGCAGGGGACACCCCATGCTCCAAATGTGGTCCTGCCTACGCCGGCTCCAGCCCCGTTCCAGCAGACGGAGATGGGACAAACACTGACGGCCATTCTGGAGGCCTTTAGAGCTCAGCAAGCCCCAGCTCCACAGCCAAACCCCGGGGCCAATTGGATGACTGTTTTCCGGGGACTTTCCCCTCCATCTTACCAGGGGACGGAGTCTGCAGTATGTACGGAGGAATGGTTGGACACCATTTACGAGATGCTGGCAGGGATTCGATGCCAAACTGAGGAGGCAGTCACTTTGGCAGTCTCCTGCTTAGAGTCACACGGAAAGAGGTGGTGGAAATCTCAGCTGGACACCACCTTTGCGGGGATGGACTGTGCTGATATTACTTGGGAGGAGTTCAGAGCAGCGCTCTTGGGACATTTTGTACCTCAGTCGGCGAGGGATGACCTGGAGGATAGGTTCTTGCAGTTGTGGCAGGGGAATAGGACTGTGGTGGAGTACTATCAGGAGTTCACTCACCTGGCCCGCTACGCGGACGCTTACCAGTTAGACGATGCTGGCTATGCCCATAGGTTTTATAAGGGGCTGCAAGATGACATGAGACAGGCCCTCCTTTTCGTCTCAGAAGGGAGTCTGGCCAGGATTCTAGAGATGGCTAAGAAGAGAGAGGCGGATCAGCTTACAGTGAAGAGCCGGAAGAGACTGGCTGATGATACAGTGATTAGAGGTCATAGAGACCGTCCCCGGGGCCAGGTTATTGGGGAGAGAAGGAACGGGGATCAGCCTCGTCAAGAGTTTGGGTAGGAGCAGAGGAGCTAGGGGGTATTGGCTCCCCAGCCTATACAGATGCTGGAAATGCCAAGGATGGAAAAGCTGCCACCGGTATGCTATCAGTGCAACCAGCCGGGGCATATCAAGAGGAACTGCCCTGTGAGGCGAGCACCCCCACCAGCACAGTAGGGCGCTCCACCTCCCCGACAGTTTGGCAGACGAGGACAGGACCGAGGACGAGGATTTCAGGACCGAGGCCGTAGGCCAGAGAGGGAGCAGGTGTATGGTCTAGACCTGACACAGCCCCGGAACCCGGAGCAGGTTATCACAGGTATGGCAGTACTTTTAAATTTTTATCATATAAACTAGTATTCTAGACATAACCTGGTTAGAAATTAAGTAAACACAACTGCAACAAGAATACTAAGACACTTAATTACCCCAGGCATAGTCTTCGTTAGCGGCAAGCCCGCTCACACCCTCTTCGACACTGGTGCGTCGCAATCGTTCGTGTCGGAGGATTTCGTGAAAGGACTGGCAGGTGTGGAGCCATTCATCGGGAAGATGATGAGGGTGCGCCTACCCGATAGATTAGAGGTAATGACCTCTGTTCATTGCAATATGGAAGCGAGGATCGACCGGAAAGCGTTTGAGGCACCAGCGATGGTTATGAAGATGCCAGATTACGATCTG
Source organism: Platanthera zijinensis (assembly GCA_039513925.1). Classification (NCBI taxonomy): domain Eukaryota; kingdom Viridiplantae; phylum Streptophyta; class Magnoliopsida; order Asparagales; family Orchidaceae; genus Platanthera; species Platanthera zijinensis. Next base: position 117,544,705 of record CM077086.1, on the reverse strand, counting down.
ATCCTGGGCATGACTTGGCTATATTGGAACCATGCCCAGATCGATTGCGTGGCGAAGAGGATCACCGTAAGGCGCGACGACTCATTCATTGTCATCGAAGGTATTATACCAGCACCCCGTACCTTACTATCGTCTGTGCAGACCGTTAAGGCCCACCTGTAGGGGGAAGAAGTTTATCAGGTCCTTTTTGAGGCAGTCGTGGCCAAGGACTCCATTGCAGATATTCCAGTAGTGCGGGACTTCACTGACGTGTTTCCGGAGAAGCTACCAAGGCTACCCCCACACCGAGAGAAGGACTTCCAGATTCAGCTCGTACCGGGGGCTAAGCCGGTATCCAGAGCTCCCTATCGAATGGCCCCAAAGGATTTGGTGGAATTTCGGAGCCAGCTTCAGGAGTTAGTGGAGGCTGGGTTCGTTCGGCCTAGCTCTTCACCATGGGGAGCTCTGGTGTTGTTCGTTAAGAAGAAGGACGGGACCCTTCGACTGTGCATCGATTACCGGGCTCTGAACAGGTTGACAGTCCGGAATACGTATCCCTTACAAAGGATAGACTAGCTATTTGACCAGCTGGAGGGAGCGCATTGGTTCTCAAAGCTGGATCTGAGGTCAGGGTACTACCAGCTTCGCATTCGGGAGGAGGACATCCCGAAGACGGCCTTCAGCAGCAGATACGGCTTGAATGAGTTTACAGTGATGCCATTCGGGCTCACGAATGCACCCTCCGCATTCATGACCCTGATGAATCGAGTGTTCGAAGAGTATCTGGATGTCTTCATTATTGTATTCATCGACGACATCCTTATCTATTCAAGGACGGAGGAGGAGCACGCGAGACATCTGGCCTTGACCTTGGAGAAGCTGCGTGAGCATGAGATGTACGCCAAGTACAGCAAATGCCAGTTCTGGCTAAAGGAGGTAGCCTTTCTGGGCCATGTCATCAGTGGAGCAGGTCTGGCAGTGGATCCGGCGAAGGTCTAGGCAGTACGGGATTGAAAACCACTAAAGTCGGACTCAGATGTTCGAATTTTCTTGGGACTTGTCGGTTACTATCGGAAGTTCGTAAAGGGGTTCTCTGAGATTGCCCACCCTCTAACGTCTCTGACGAAGAAGGAGTCCCCTTTTATTTGGACACCACGATGCGGATCTGCCTTCCAGGAGCTGAAGGATCGTCTCACCTCAGCCCCCATCCTTGCTCTTCCATCAGGGAAGGAGGGATTCCAGGTGTATACAGATGCTTCCTATCAGGGGATGGGTGCCGTTTTGATGCAGAATGGGAACGTAATAGCCTATGCCTCCCGTCAGTTGAAGCAGCACGAGCAGAACTACCCCGTGCACGATCTGGAGATGGGGGCAGTCATTTTTGCTCTTAAGATCTGGAGACACTATCTCTACGGAGTACATTGTGATATCTTCTCCGACTAGAAGAATCTGAAGTACGTCGACACCCAGAAGGAGTTAAACATCAGAAAGAGACGCTGGGTGGAGTTTCTGTCGGACTACCAGTATACTATGCACTATCATCCGGGGAAGGCGAACGTGGTTGCAGATGCTTTGAGCCATAGAGCGAGTACGACAGGAGTAGGCCCGAAATTGATGGCCTTAGAGTTGGTTAAATCATTCGAGGAGATGCAGATTTCACTAGTGCCTGAGGATGACCTGGAGCTATACAAGGAGTACCTGGGGTCGATGGTTACCACTGATGATATTCGAGACCGCATCAGAGATGGGCAGATGCTGGATGAGGGAGCTGAGCCGATATTTCGAGCCTTGGAGGAAGGCACGACAGGAGATTACTCATTGAGGGATGGGCTCCTGTATTTCCGGGGCAGAGTCTACATACCAGCAGGAGGACGGATCCGGGAGGACATTTTGACGGAAGCTCACTGCAGCCGATATTCTGTATACCCGGGGATCACCAAGATGGTAAAGGATTTGAAGAGGACGATGTATTGGCCGGGTATGAAGAAAGATATTACGTATTTTGTGACGCATTGCGAGGCCTGCCAGCTCGTGAAGGCGGAGTGTAGGAACCCGGCAGGCTTGCTGCAGCCGCTTCCCGTGCCGGAGTGGAAATTTGAGGATATAGCCATGGACTTCATACATGGGCTACCTTGATCCCGTGCGGGGAATGACTCGATCTGGGTGATAGTGGACAGACTAAAAAAGGTGGCCAGATTCATTCCAGTGGCATAGGACACACCGGTCAGTGTATTAGTACGGAGGTTCATTGAGCAGTTTGTGTAGGGTGCCCAAGACTATCGTTTCGGATCGGGATGGGCGGTTTATATCCAGGGAGTGGAGGTCAGTCCAGGCCCATCTAGGTTCTCGGTTGACATTCAGTACAACTTTCCACCCTCAGACTGACGGACAGATAGAGCACACCAACCATACACTGGAGGATCTATTGCGACTGTGTATTTTGGACCGTGGCGAGCCTTGGGAGAGATTGCTTCCACTGGTCGAGTTTTCGTACAACAACGCTCATCAGTCCAGCATAGGCATGGCTCCATACGAGGCGTTGTACGGAAGGAGGTGCAGGACCCCACTATCTTGGGTTCAGGATGAGGATCCGCAGGCACTAGGCTTGGAGTTTGTGGGAGATACAGATGCTCAGATTAGATTGATCCGGGACAGGATGTTGGAAGCCCAGAGCAGACAGGCGAAATACTACAATGTGAGGCATCGTCAAGTGGAGTTCCAGGTGGGAGACCGAGTTTTCTTGAAGATACAACCGATGCACGGAGTTTCGTAGGTGCGTGGGCGGAAGAAGCTCAGTCCGAGATATATGGGGCCTTATAGGATCCTAGAGCGGATCGGCCCCTTAGCCTATAGACTAGAACTACTGCCGGAGTTAGCGGGATTGCATGACATCTTCCACGTCTCCTCACTTCGGAGGGCTCTGCTATGCCCTGAGCAGCTGATCTCCTCGGCAGATGGCCTGGTGGCCTCGGATCGGTCAGTCAACATGGAGCCTATCAGGATTGACGATACAGCAGTGCGGGTCTTGCGACGGAAGAAGGTTCCATTAGTCAAGGTTCTGTGGAACAATCATAGGCAGGAGGAGCATACTTGGGAGCCACAGGACTTGATGCGGCAAAAATACCCGGAACTTTTTCGTCAGGTATACCTCACAACCCCTCTGGACAATCAATTTGCCTTCCTATTTTAAACTAATAGGACTGAAATTTCAAGAATAGGGGCTAATCTTTTGTTTATTGGGGTGTATATACCTAGTTAATTTGGCGAATTAATCTTAGATTTGAAACCGCACAAAGCAAACATAACGTAGAGATGTAATTTCTTTAATTCTCATGGGATGTTACAAGCTTCTTTTCCCGATTAGAGTCCCGTAGGCTTAACCTTGATTTCAGGGACGAAATCTTTGTTTTGTTTATTGGGATTTGTAACATCCCATTTCCGGCTAGACTCCTGGGAGTCGGTTGGTTGTGACAGAACCCTAGGAAGCCTAAAAATTGAAATACATCGACCGAGATTTAGGGTCACGGGTTGGTCACACCCATGACCGACCCGTCACGCCCGTGACCTAGGGCGTAACTCTATCGACGATCGTCGATCTCAGGGAGACGATCGTCGGGCGCAGTATTTTTCAACCCGGGCCTGTCACGCCCGTGACCTACGTGTTACGCCCGTGACCTACGTGTCACGCCCGTGACCTAGGGCGTGACACCTTCGACGATCGTCGATCTCAGCGGGACGATCGTCGAAGCGTAGAATTTGCATCATGGCCATGTCACTCCCATGACCCAGGTGTCACGCCCGTGACCAAGGGCGTGACCCCTTCGGCGATCGTCGATCTCAGCGCGATGATCGCCGAGCGTGGATTTTACCTCATGACCATGTCACGCACGTGACCCATATGTCACGCCCGTGACCTAGGGCGTGACCACCCTTCGACGATCGTCGATCTCAGTTCGACGGTCGTCGAACCCAGAATTGGTCACCCGGGCTTGTCATGCCCGTGACCCATATGTCAAGCCCGTGACCAAGGGCATGGCCACCCTTCGACGATCGTCGATCTGAGTTCGACGATTGTCGATCCCAGAATTGGCCACACGGGCTTGTCACGCCCGTGACCCACATGTCACGCCCGTGACCAAGGGCGTGACCACCCTTCGATGATCGTCGATCTCAGTTCGATGATCGTCGACCCGAGAATTGGCCACCCGGGCCTGTCACGCCCGTGACCTATGTGTCACGCCCGTGACCAAGGCCGAAACGTAAGCCAGACTGGAAATTTCGGTAACCGACGTTGTAATCAATTCTGATTATGGGAAGTTACACCAGGAGTATTTATGGGCCATTTCCTACTCTGATTATTTAATAAATTAAGGAAATGTTGGTCCAATAGGAAATCGCCACCTGGCAAACACCTCTTCATTTCCAGCATTTCAACTGCCTTTGCCATAACCGAAACGTCATTAAGAGAAATATTAATGGCCATGAACGTTTCATCCTTTCCCCTCCCCACTTGCTGATCTATAAAAGACTCCTAAGAGCAAGAGTAAAAGGTTACACGCTCCATCAAACTGTTTCAGATTTCCCCCTTGCTGTTGAAGAATTTCTGGCGACGCCACCACCGCGCCAATGGCTTCCCGACGCTCTGCACGCCTCCAGCCCACGAACAAGGTCCTCCCCTCCCTCTTCTTCTGCGGATAGATCTTAGAAATCATTAGGAGAGATATCGGGCTCAAAAGAGTCAGATCGGGTGAGCGTTTCCATGGTTTTCCAAAATTTTCATGGTGGCGGGTTCGCCGGAAACCGCCTCTCCAGCGGCCGTGCCGCCGCCCGACGATAGCCCTCACCTCAACTGAGGTGGTGGTGGTGGCTGGCCAGGGAGATGGCTGGATGGCCGGGAAATAGCTTTGGAAAAGCTACAGGAAAATAAGTTTTCAGGGCTCTGGTTTCGGGCTGTAGAAGAAGATGAACAGTGCCATGAAATTAGATTCTATTTTTAAATTAATTTCTGAATGAAAATATATATCACTTTAATTAATTTGGGAAAAATACCTAGAGGCTCCTACAGGAAAAATGGTCAACTCCAATATTGTATCTCTTTGAGTCTAGGGAATTTTAAAATTTGTTTCAAGCCTTTTGGACCACTGGATAGACCTCAGCACTCAATTTGGTGAGGTCTACCCATAGGGTTGTCCTGACCTTAGAAAAATTCCCCACTCCAATCCAGTCATCACAATGACTTGAAATTTGGGGTGTGGCCTAACCTTACCTATATCTAGGTACTATCCAAAAATTAGGATTTTTGGGAAATATTTTTCTATAGTTTTTAGGAAAATTCAATAATCTTAGCTTAATTTAATTAGATTGCTAAATAATTTCCAAACCCCCCCAAATTTTGATAAGTGGTCCCTGGGTTCACTATAAGGTTCTGTATAATTTTTCATCTCATTTGGGGATGGTTTGGATTAGAAATGAACAAACCTATGTTTTGCCCTAATAAGGGGTCTTAGGTTAAAGGTGCACTTTTGAGATTTGAGTGGTCAGATCACCTCAACAGAGGCTGAGATTTTTACCACTGGCTAGTAATATTCTCTAGCACCCCCTCATAGAGTTTGAGGTGGATCGGGGTAAGTTTGTCCTAAGAACCAAGGCCAAACCCTAAGGATGGATCTTGGTGGCTTGTGAAGTTCATGGGGTCAAATGACCTTGGATTGACTCGAAATTTGGTGAAGAGGAACAAAGGGCCATTATAGTTCTCTGGATGAAATCTTAGTAGATTTGGAGACTGTTGGGATACCTAAAAACTTAACCCTAGTTTAGGGTGCAAAACTTGTAGAGATAGGAAATGACACTAAATCACATTGAAAAGTGATGAGATTTGGGTAGAGTGAATTATAGGGATGGTACAAGCTCTGGATATTTTACTATGAATTTTAAGATCATTATTTTGGATACTTCATTAACGATTTAATAGCTTGTATGATTTGCTTAGAAAATTTATTATGGAATACATACTTCCTGTAAATTGATGAAATTTAAGCAGAGAACGTTTATTATGATTTTAAATCTCTGTGAATTTTTATGGGATTTTTGGAAGTTTAATTCTAAGGCTTGCTTCATTAAGTATGTTTTATCTTGAATATTTGATGAAATCTATAGTGGTGTTTAGGAAGCTGGTAAAAATTATGATTCTTTGCACAAAGATCTTTTCTATATCATACTACTGACTAGTAATTCTCTATAATTTTCTGATGAGTAATTTCAGTACTTCCTTCTTTACGTAGGATTAATGTGATTATACTGGATAAATTAATTAGAGGCTAAATACTTTCTATAAAATTCTGAAAATTTGTATTTGAGGTTATCTTGCTGTTATTTAAAGATCATGATTTTTGTGTAGCCATTACTTAGGAGGATCATGTAGTTCATGTTTAAAATGACCCATGGCCCATCCTTTGGGAAAATTAAATAAATATCAGATTAATTTGGAAAGTTATAAGTTTCTGGATTTAGACAAATTATGATATGGTAGACCTCCAGTAAATATTATAGGAGATTTGGAAGACAATTTGGAGTACCTCCCCTTGTGTACCTCATATAGCTTAGGATGGTCTGCATATAGTAAAACCACGGAAACTGAACTAGAGTAATAATGAACTTGGGAAATGGAATTTTGGTAGTTGCTGGTTGGTTAGGGCAAGCTACGATTAAGTTCATTATTGGATGTCAGGATAAGTAGGGTGTGAGACAGGTTAAGGTTAAGTGGCGTTCGGGAATGACGAAAGATCGTCCATCCCGGGAAGAAGAGGAAGAGTCTTAATACTCTAGGGTTAGATCTAAAGTAACTAAAAGGGGATCGGGTTAAGGGAGATCAACCAATAATAATAAGTGCCTTGCAAAAGGGAACTTCGGGCCGTAATGTCGCCGTCTTGGTTCCTAGTGCCCCTTGAGAGCCCTTCACGGGGTATGCCGGGGGCAGTCCTGGGCTAACGTAAACCATAGGAATAATAAATTAAAAGAGCAACTAGTATAACTAGGGTTGCACTTACACACCCCACCGATAGCTAGGAAGGTAGAATAATTGGTTTGGTTGCCATACAGACGGAAGCTCTGAAGGTAGATGCACGGACGGGACAGTCCAGGAGGCCGAGGGCTCGAGGGTTGGAGTACAGAATAAAGGTGGTGGGTCTTCGATATCTGATTGTCGTTCACACCGGCATCAGTATGTTGACTCGGCGGTGTGGGACACTTAGCCAAAGAAAGTCTGGTGGGTACAGCCAGCAGTAGTACGCGGATACTCTAGGTTGTGTTCTTCTAGGGGCGTACGGAAGGGCTAGACCTGGTAGTGTGGATACCCGCCTAGGAGTGGGGGGCCCGACCCACTATCTCCGTTTGCCACTACGGAGGTTCCTAGGAGTGAAGCTAGCTGCCCGAACAGGGGGAACTAAAGGTCTGTGCGCATAGAGTCGTGTGCGTGAGTTGCACTTGCATGAATCATGGCATAGCATATCACTACACTCATAATTGCATACAACCGACACCCCAACGTATAAATCGGTATGCGACTTTTTATACGATGGGAGCCTTGCAGATTATCCCTTAACTTATAAGTTTGTATGGGCATTCATATAAGTTAAGGTTACTTACTTATTTACTTGCTTGTTTACTTAATGTTCTCTAGCTGCCTTTTTATACATTTGATGCTTACTACTTCACTTCTTTACCATTTACTACCATAGGATTACTAGTTGTACTTTATTCTAAATAGTTGTTAGATTAGCTCCCTTGTAATCTGCTTGATTATTCTCCACTTTTGAAGCTTCCCTTTCCGCCTCTCCGCCCGGTACTTAGGAGTCGTGGGGGGAGGGATAGGGGATGATAGGGCTTAGTCTTTATGACTAATGGTTTTTGAACCACAACAATACAGGAACTCCGGATGGGAGACAGGGACCAGCAGTCCAGGGACCAGCACCAGCGGAGTACGGTGCGCATGGAGGTGGGTCAGTCTAGCACCGGTGCACCTGCGACCAGCTCCGTGAGTGATTAGTATCTCTATAGCTTTCGCGATGAGTGATTTGTAGTGAGGGCTCTGATGTACCGGGCTCGAGCCCGTATCTATATTTCTCGACGTGATAAAAATGTAGAACGTTAAAATTTTTTTCTGGAAGTTCACTGAAAAATAAAAATTTCAGCCCGCTATTTGCAAACCAGCTAGACAGAATTACGATTTTCCAATTTGCAGGCTGACCTAACGAGGACGAATCGAAAAATTTTCTGTTTTAATGTTGCTGGAAATAAGTGCAGGAAACTACAGAAAACTTTTCAGATTTTTTTGACAAGTTTTAAAATTTCAAGGGTTTTACTAAACGCAGACCAATCCGAAAATTTCAGATTCTTGAAAGATGAGATCGACCAACAAGGAACGCAGAGAGGATGTTTGCAACGTGGAAGTTGAAACAACCTCCCTCTGATACCAAATTGATGTAGGCGAGGGGTTCCGAAGAAATAAGTCTAGATTAGATAATTATTTCCCGCAAGAACAGGAGTTCGCGTGCACACGATTACGACGCTCACTCGGTTTGGACAATAACACAAACACGTGGCGTGCACTTTTAGGGGTTTTAATACGAATTATTTTTATGTCACCCAATGCAAACAAATGTGATCCTAGCCTCTCCAACTTGCGTCGATCACTATGCAACGTTCACAACCACAAAGGAGATAATCCGGACTAAAATAACGATTCAAACGAAGTCCGGAATCAGCCCCAAATCAAATCAACATAAAGTTATACCAAATCCGTTTGAGCCACTTGAAATCCTAGGCTTAACCAACCAAGATTTTTAAGTGTCCAAAAGAATCTACCCCTTCCAAGATCTATCAGAAAGTTCAGAAAAGAATAGTTTTAAATCAGATTTTTCTATGCAAATAAACTTCAATATTTAGGATAGAAAATCAGCCACAATTCCACCATTAATCTCACAAAACATAAGGAAGAATCACACAAGATGTAAGGGGAGAGATTACCCACAACCAAAGAGACGAGCACACAAAGATAACTAGTGGAAGAGTCGCACTTCCACCGGATCCGTCGGAGTTGCACCGGACGGAGGACGCTAGCCACCTTCTTCGGAGTCACACCGGAGGAGGGAGGAGGTCGCCGGACAGAGGGGCAGCACCAAGAGGGGCGGCGGCTTGGGCGATTCTTCAAGGGGCGTCGGGTAGGAGATGGCTTCACGCCAAACTCAAGGGGGCAGCCATCGGCTCTCTTTTTCTTCTTAATTTCAGCATGCTCTAATCTGAACCCTAACCCCTCTATTTATAATATACACCACTCAATCTCCACCCTTCATCAAACAAATAAAACCAACCATCCAAATGCTAAACGCAGTCCAAAATCTGAAATTAAACAACACTTAAAAAGATTTATAAATTTATAAATTTTATTTTATGATTGGAATAAAATTTATAAACATATATAATCTATAAATGAGAACTAAAATATAGTAAAGACATGCATCAACTATGGCAAAGATATGACGCGGCGATGACGGCGAAGATATGACGCGGCGATGGCGGCGAAGATATGACGTTGTGATGGAGGCGAAGATATGACACGGTGATGGAGGCGAAGATATGACGCGGCGATGGCGGCGAAGATATGATGCAGTGATGGTGACGAAGATATGACGCGGTGATGGCAGCAAAGATACGAAGCGGCGATGGTGGTTTAATTTCGCGGCAACGTCCGTCATAGTCTTGAAATTTAATATTGCGGCAGCGGTCAGAATAATGCGACGAGACTACGTCGTCCACGAATATGTCACGAATATATGGCGGGGCATCTTCGCCATCAGTAGAGCTGTCCTAAGAGAGGATATATGGAATACATCGTGCAGACTTGCCAGCTCCGGTGGCAGCTCCAGCCTGTATGCCAAGGGACCGATCCGCTCCTGGATCCTATAAGGCCCCATATATCTTGGGCTGAGCTTCTTCCTCTGTCCGCGTACCCGAGTAACTCCATGTATTGGTTGGATCTTCAAGAACACCTGGTCTCCCACCTGGAATTCCACGTGACCGTGCCGAACGTCGTAATACTTAGCCTATCGGCTATGTGCTTCTAGCATCATGTCCCATATCAATCTCACCAGAGCCTCGGTGTCCTCGACAAACTCCGAATCCAACGCCTTAGGGTCCTCTTCCTGTATCCATGGCAATGGAGTCCTGCACCTCCGTCCATACAATGCCTCATAAGGAGCCATCCTTATATTGGACTGGTAGCTGTTATTATACGAGTACTCGATCAATGACAACAACTTCCCAAGGTTCACCGCGATCCAATATGCAAAGTCGTAGCAAATCCTCCAGAGTCCGGTTAGTGCGTTCTGTCTGTCCATCCGTCTGGGGATGAAAAGCCGTACTGAATGTTAGTCGCATGCCCAAGTAAGTCTGCACTGACCACAACTCCCTGGACGTAAATCGTCCATCCCGGTCCGACACAATCGACTTGGGCACGCCATGATAACGGAGGAACTGCTCCACAAACTTTCGGACTAACACACTCACCGAGTCATCCTTCCTGATTGAAATAAACCTGGCTACCTTCGTCAGCCGGTCGACGATCACCCAGATCGATTCATTCCCTGTCCGCGATCGGGGAAGTCCATGTATAAAGTCCATGGCGATATCATCGGACTTCCACTCTGGTACTGGGAGTGGCTACAATAATCCTGCGGGGTTTCTGCACTCCGCTTTCACTAACTGGCATGCCTCGCAATGGGTCACGAAGTAGGTGATGTCCTTCTTCATGCCCGGCCAGTACATAGTCTTCTTCAGATCTTCAGTCATCTTCGTAATCCCCGGGTGTACCGAATATCGACTACAATGAGCCTCCATCATAATGTCCTCCCGGACCTGTCCTCCCTCTGGTATGTAAACCCGTCCTCTGAAGCACACTAAGTCATCCCTCAGCGAGTAATCTCCCGCAGTGCCTGCTTCTAAGGCCCGGAATATCAGCGGTAGCTGGGTATCCTGCCTCTGTCCATCCTTGACCCGTTCTCGAATGTCATCCGTGGCAATTAATGACGATAGATACTCCGAGTACAACTCAGGGTGATCCTCCGACACATGGGATATTTGCATCTTGTCTAACAACTGAACCAACTCCAAGGCCATCAACTGTGTTCCTACTCCGGGGTTTGCGGTCTTTCGGGTCAGTGCATCTGCTACCACATTTGCCTTTCCCGGGTGATAGTGCATCTCATACTGGTAGTCTGCTAAAAACTCCAATCATCGTCTCTGTCTGATGTTCAGCTCTTTCTGCGTGTCCACATACCTCAAATTTTTATGGTCAGAGTATATGTCGCAGTGGACACCATACAGATAGTGCCGCCAGACTTTCAGTGCGAAAATGACAGCTCCAATTTCTAGGTCATGGACTGGGGAGTTCTGCTCATGCTTCTACAGCTGCCGAGAAGCGTAAGCTATCACATGGCCATTCTGCATAAGCACTGCACCCATGCCCTGGTAGGAATCGTCGGTGTAGACCTGAAATCCTTCTTTCCCTGAAGGGAAGGCAAGTATAGGAGCCGAAGTGAGTCGTCCCTTTAGCTCTTGAAAAGCCACCTCATATTGTGGGGTCCAGATAAAGGGTACCTCCTTCCCTGTTAGAGATGTGAGTGGAAGGGCGATACGAGAAAATCCCTCTACGAACTTATGGTAGTAACCGGCGAGTCCTAGGAAACTCCGCACATCTGTGGCCATCTTCAACTGTGGCCAATCCCGAACTGCTTGAATCTTGGCCGGGTCCACTGCCAACCCAGCACCACTGATAATATGGCCTAGGAAAGCCACCTCCTTCAACCAAAACTGGCATTTGCCAAACTTCGCATAAAGGCGATGCTCCGGCAACCTCTCCAGAGTTAGTTCCAGATGCCGAGTGTGCTCCTCCTCTGTCCTAGAGTAGATCAGGATGTCGTCTATGAATACTATGACGAACACATCCAAGTAGGCCTCAAAAACCCGGTTCATGAGGCTCATGAATGCCGACGGAGCGTTCGTGAGCCCGAAGGGCATCACGGTGAACTCATACAGGCCATATCTTCTACTGAAGGCCGTCTTCAGGATATCCTCCTCCTGGATCCGCAACTGGTAGTTTCCTGACCTCAAGTCCAGCTTCGAGAAATAATGGGCTCCCTCCAACTGGTCGAATAGTTCGTCTATCCATGGGATCGGATAGGTATTCCGGACGGTCAGCCTGTTTAGTGCTCGATAATCGATGCACAGGCGAAGTGTCCAATCCTTCTTCTTCATAAATAAGACCGGGGCTCCCCATGGCGAGGAACTCGGTCTAACAAATCCGGCTTCCACTAGTTCCTGGAGTTGGCTTCGAAATTCTGTCAGCTCTTTTGGGGCCATCCGGTAAGGGGCTCTAGCTGCCGGCTTAGCCCATGGCACTAGCTGTATCCGGAAATCCTGCTCCCGGTGCGGGGGTAGCCCAGGCAGTTTCTCTGGGAATACATCTGCAAAATCTCGTACCACCGGAATATCCGAGGTGGAGACCTTGGCCTAAGTCATTTCAAATATCACCTCATATACTTCATCCCCCTGTAAGTGAGCCTTGACAGCCTGTACAGATGACAACATGAGAGGGGGAATAGATCTAGTACCTTCGATGACGAGGTAGGAATCCCCATGTCTCACGACAACTCTCTTGGACATGCAGTCAATCTGAGCATGATTCCAGTTCAACCATGTCATTCCTATGATCAAATCAAAGACTGGCATCTTTATGATCGTCGCTGGGGCTTCAAATAGCTTTCCGCCGATCTCCGCCTCCATGTTGCAGTGGGCAGAGGTGAACAGCTCTGATCCGTCGGGTAATCGTATCCTCATCATCAAACCAGTGAATCTCTCCATTCCTTCCAACCATTCTACGAAGGCTTCTGATACAAACAAGTGTGAAGCACCCGTATCAAATAGCGTATAAGCGGGTTTGCCGCTGATGAAAACTATTCCTGGTGGTGGGGAAAGTTAAATGTCTTAGAATCTAGCTAAGGTTTTCTTTCCTAGATTATCACTTCTATATAAATTTAAATTTCATGATAAAATAACTTAAAATTTTCTAACGTACCAGTGATTACTTGCTCCGGGTTCCGGGGTTGAGCCAGATCCAGTGCATAAATTTGTTCCCTCTCCTACCTGCGATCTGTACCCTGGAAACCACGTCCTCGACCACTTCCTCATCCTCCAAACTGTTCGGCATGCGGGGCAGCCTGGGGTGCTTGTAAAGGTGCTTCCCTCATGGGGCAGTTTCTCCGAATGTGTCCTATCTGATGGCAGTTGTAGCACTCCGGTGGGGGAAATTCAATACCTCCGGGTCTTGGTGCCTCCCTCATCTTAAGAGGCTAAGGGGCCAATATCACCTACTCCCTCGGCTCCTGCCTCACTTCCTGACGAGGCTGGTCCTATGTCCTTCTCCCACCTAGTATAGCACCTTGCCGCTGATCATTTCTGGCTCTCCGGCCCTGATCCTCCGCTTGCCGCTTCCGGCCCCGAGTGGTGTGCCAATCAGCCTCAATCCTCTTTGCCATCTCCAAAATCCAGGAGATAGGCCCGTCGGATATAAACAACAAAGCCTCCCTCAAGTCCTCCCGCAGGCCCTTATAGAACCTCTTGATGTACCCTGCTTCGTCCAACTGGTAAGAATCTGCATATCGAGCCAAATGTTCGAACTCCCGATGGTACTCCACCACCGTCCGGGTGCCCTGCTTCAGCTGTAAGAACCGCTCCTCCAACTCATCCCTGGCCGACTGCAGAACAAAATGCTATAGCAATGCGGTCCTGAACTCTTCCCAGGTAACTTCCGCAACTTCCCTATCTGCAAACGTCGTATCCAGCAGCGTCTTCCACCACCTCTTAGCATGGGACTCTAAACAAGAGACCACCAAAAGAACCCTCTCCTCCCAGGGGCACCGTATCCCGGTCAACATCTCATACATAATGTCTAGCCAGTCCTCTGTCCGAACAGCCGATTCTGTCCCTAAGTAAGATGGAGGAGAGAGTCCTCGGAAGATGCTTAGCCAATTGGCCCCCAGGTTTGGCTGCGGGGCCGGAACCTGTTGGGCCATGAAAGCATCCAGAATAGCTGTCAGGGTTTGCCCCATCTCCGAGTGTAGGAATAGAGTGGGGACCGGGGGAGGTGGTGCAATATTCGCAGTCTGCTGGACTCCGTCTTGTGGTGTTGGCTGCACTGGGGGCTGCGTAACAGAAGTCAATTATAATTAATCACGCATATCTAACTAAAAGTTGACAATTTTATATGATCCCCCATATGGGCCCACCACTGCTTCCGATGCTTAGTTTGTCCCCAAACTAAACTCGTACGGGGGTGGCCCGGGGTTTTTGGACTGCTACATTTCGATCGATATATTTTGCCTCTGATACCACTTGTAAGACCCCCATTTTTTTCTTTTTAGACACCGGGGTCTTATGCCCAGAACCGCCGCTTTGCGGTGACACCTTCGCACCCGGGAAGGTTGTGACTACAAAGTGCCGATTCTGCCGGCCTTGTTCGATCATAATTTAGTAGTAAGAATAAGAATATGCAGTCCACAACAAATATCACATGTAATAAAAAATAATCTCCACGAAGGGAGTGTCCACAGATAGTACATATAATAGAAATCTCGGGCTTATGCCCGGTACAACATGTCCTCACTATAAATCGCTCATCGCGGAAGCAAACTAATATAACTACTAGTGGTCGGGACTCACAGTCCTTGCTGTCTGGACTCCGGTACTAGACTGTCCGATCTCCAAGCGTGCCGACCTCCGGGGCTGCTCCTCCATGCTGGGCTCCGTGGTCCCCTAAAATTATGTGGTTCGAAAACCATTAGTCTAAAAGACTAAGTCTTATCGTCCCCCGCCCCTTCCCCCATGGCTCCTAAGCACCGAGCGGCGAGAAGGAAAGGGAAGGACATGAGGGTGGAGAATATCAAATAGGAGATGGCAGCAGAACTAAACTAACAGTTCAAAAAGATGGTAATAATGATATAAAATTTGAATAAGAAAGTAACCTTACTTATGTGAATACACATAAGCTAAGGGATCTCTTGCAGGGCTCCTGTCGTATAAAAAGTCCCATACTGATTTATACGATAGGGTGTCGGTTTTACTAAGAGGCTTAAATGTATAGTACTGAAAGAGAACCTTGACTAATAAGCACGCTCGCGCGAACTTATAGGCCAAGGGGTCGTTTTGCAGGGCCTAATGTATAGAGCATCCCATACCGCTTATACATTAGGTGTCAGGTTATATGCAATGGTTATGCTATGAAATACAATTATGCTATGACGTGAACATGCAAGTGCAACTCACCCACTCGACTCTGTGTACACAGACCTTTAGGACCCCCTTTCGGAGCTGTTACCTCCCAGGATACCTCCGTAGTGGCAGACAGAAGCGGTGGGTTGGGCCTCTCCCACCTCTAAACCAGTAAAGCACTACCGGTCATACCTATCGTATGCCTCAACACTTGGTGCAAAAAGCGGACTCCTGCGTTCTATTGCTGGCTGGCGCATCGAACTTCTGTTGGCGAAGTGCTAACCACACTCTCCGAGTCGACGTATTGGCGGCGGTGCATCGACCCTCCAATATCGAAGTCCCACCACCTTATACCTTTTATGCACATGCAATAGTTATGAGTCCAACCAACAATCGAGCCAAAGCTCCCCGGACTATCTCGTTCGTCAACAACCGAGCCAACGCTCTACGGACTATCCCGTCCGTCATTAACAAATCGAGCCGAAGCTCCCCGGACCATTCCGTCCGTCTCTTAACAAATCGAGCCGAAGCTCACCCACTATCTTCCCGTGTTATCTGTGTTTGTGAAATGTACAACCCTAATTACTAAGTTACTCTTTTCAGTTTGTTAATATAGTTTACGTTAACCCAGGACTGCCCACGGTATTCCCTGTGAAGGGCTCTCAAAGGGCACTAGGAACTATGATGGTATCTAAAGCCCGTCGTTCCCTTTCGCAAGGTACTTATTATTATCGGTTGATTCCCTTACCCCATCCCTTTTTATATTAGATTAAACTAACCCTAGGGTAGTTTTGACTCTTCAGCTCTCGTAGGGACGGCGATCTTTCGTCAAACCCGCTTACCTTCTAACTCACACCAACCCAATTCCAGCCACTTCTTAGAACCTTTTATGATGACCTATCTACTTTCATCCCAACCAGCGATTTGTGTAATTCCAGTATTGCCCTAAATCATCCTTAAGTGCAATCGTTCATAAATTTACTAAATGCAGACCAATTTACAATATGTGATGACCATGATAGTAAGTCCTTTACATTTTCATCCAAGCTATCTTAGGCTAATTACTGGGATCCTATCATGACGCGTTTAGTCAAGCCATTCTAAATCATTTGAACCATACATGAGGTGTGGGGAATCATTTCCAAAATCTGTCTTACATATAGGACATATCTTAGTAAATTTGTCGTAAAGGTCTGTAGACCAAATCAATATTTTCCTACAACACACAAAATTAAAGGTATTTTCAATGGCTACATTTTTCATATTAAGTACTGTTTATAAAAATGTCCAGATATGGCCTAGTTTTCTCAAGCAATGAAATAGTTTAAGAAATTACAAATCTGTCCTACAATTAGGACTTGCTCTAGCAAAATGATCATACAGCATAGTAGGTTTAATCAAAATTTTACCATAACATATCAAATTGAAGTTATTTAAAGGTCCTACAATTTTTATGTTGTACATTTGCAAAGCGAATGTCCATAAGGGACCCAAAAAGTTACATGTTTAAATCCGTCCTTTATTAGGACCTACCCTTAGTAAAATGACCCTACAGGCCAGTATACTCCACTAAAATTTTCCCATCACGTATCAAACTGTAGGTATTAAAAAGTCCTATAACATTGTTGTTAAACACTTTTTCTGAAAGTGACTGGAAGTTGCCCAAACATTTACATGAATGAATCTGCCCTACCCATAAGACCTACCCTAGCAAAATGGTCCTACAAGCCAGAATACTCCACCAAAATTTTCGCATCACATATCAAACCGTAGGTATTAAAAAGTCCTATAAAATTCATGTTGTACATTTGCAATGCGAATGTCCATAAGGGACCCAAAAAGTTACATGTTTAAATCTGTCCTTTATTAAGACCTACCCTTAGTAAAATGGCCCTACAGGCCAGTATACTCCACCAAAATTTTCCCATCACATATCAAATTGTAGGTATTAAGAAGGCTTATAATTTTTATGTTGTACATTTGCAAAGTAAAGGTCCATAAGAGACCCAAAAAGTTACATGTTTAAATCTGTCCTTTATTAGGACCTACCCTTAGTAAAATGACCCTACAGGCCAGTATACTCCACCAAAATTTTCCCATCACATATCAAACTTTAGGTATTAAAAAGTCCTATAACATTCATGTTTTACATTTGCAAGGCAAAGGTCCATGAGGGACCCAAAAAGTTACATGTTTAAATCTGTCCTTTATTAGGACCTACCCTTAGTAAAATGACCCTACAGGTCAGTATACTCCACAAAAATTTTCCCATCACGTATCAAACTGTAGGTATTAAAAATTCCTATAACATTCATGTTGTACATTTGCAAAGCGAAGGTCCATGTGGGACCCAAAAAGTTACATGTTTAAATCTGTCCTTTATTAGGACCTACCCTTAGTAAAATGACCCTACAGGTCAGTATACTCCACCAAAATTTTCCCATCACATATCAAATTGTAGGTATTAAGAAGGCCTATAATTTTTATGTTGGATAAGTTTTATGAAAAGGCCTAGAGGTTCCATAAAATCGACCTACAAGGAGACAGCAGTTTTAAATACATAATTTACACTATTCATTAACTTAAATAGGTCTGCACGAATCTTAAAGCACATCCAACGGAGGCTGCTCTTCTTCTCGAAAACCGAAAACCTGCAACCCAAAAACCAAAATTGCTCATTTCCTGTAGCTTTCCCAACGCCTAACGCCGGCCACCCGGCCACTTCCCCGGCCAGCCACCCCACCACCACCTCCGTTGAGGCGAGGGCTACCGTCGGGTGGTGGTTTGGCCGCCGGAGGTGGCGGTTTCCGGCGAACCCACACCATGAATTTTTTGGAAAAATATGAAAACTCTCACCCGATCTCACTCCTTTGAGTTCGATATCTCCCCTAAATGATTTCTATGAACTATACATGAAAGAAGAAGTAGGGGAGGACCTGCACATGAGCTTGGATGCGGGTGGAGCGACGGGAAACCATGGCGGTGGTGGGGGTCGGATTTCTGAAACTTCACGGTGGGCAGCCTTCTTCCTTCTAGTTAGCAGTTCGAAAATGATCTCCTCCTCCTAGTGAAGGAGTTTATAAGGTCATTTGAGGTGTTAGGTGGCTTGGTGCTTCATTGTCATGATTGGTGAGAACTCAACAATGGCGGCTATGGTAGGTAGGGGGGTGGAGCTTGCTCTAACCAGTCAAAGATTGTTGCTGCACTCCCCTTTCCTTGCTGATTTGAATGGGGAGGTTGGGGAAGGGGGAGGAGGAGCCCAAAGTCTCCTCTCATATTTTATTTCACTTTCTCTCTCCTCCAATATGACAATTTCTCTCTCCTACTCAACATGCTGAAATTTGGCTCCTACCTAACCCAATGGCAGCCCACATGTTCATTTCATCCACTAAGACAAGGTTAGCCCAAGTGAGTTGGGCTTGAGCACAAGTTAGCCCATTTGGCTAGGTTTGACTCCAAGTGGGCTTCAGGTTGACTTGACCTTTTTGACCTTTTGGGTCAACATCAATAGGTTCTTAGTGACCCATTGGCCTCCCCTAAGGCATAGGTGAGGTTGGATTGGCCCTTGAAGGTCACTTGACTCTTAACTAGGGCACTTTGACCACTTTAGGTCAAGAGTTGACTTTGGTCAACCTAGCCTTTTTGATTGGTCCTAATGAGTCCTTGGTGACCCTTTGGCCTCTCACTAGGGCTATGAGGGTATGTGTGGGGTCCACTTGACTAAGGGACTGCAATTGGCCCTTGTGTAGGTCAATTTGACCCAATTAGGGTTAGGGTTGACTTTGGTCAACTTAGCTCCTTTGACTGCCCTCCATGGGTTCTTAGTGACCCATTGACTCCTCACTAGGATTATAAAGGTATGGGTGGGGTCTTGGAGTCTTGGTGAAGCCCCATGATCACCTTAAACCAAGGTTCAGAAATCTACTATGTGCAGACCATAGTGGTCTCATCCTCATTCCTAGGCTCACTTGGCCTTTATGGACTTTCTAGGGTTTTGTCATAACAAACCCACTCTTAGGGGTCTAGTTGTAAATGGGTTGTTACAACAAATGTAATTATTGAAAAGGTTGATATGCCAGAAGCTGGTCTTAAAGCTCAGCAAGATGCTCTATTATCAAAGAAAAGATTTAGAGAGCAAGCAGAATTAAAGCCAGACTTTGAGCAGTGGAGCCCCACTTCAAGGAATATCATTTTAACTGCCTGGAAAGCTATAAAAGATCAAGTACATGAAAGGAGAAAATGGTACAATGAGCAAGAATGGCAAAAGTATGAAACCAGGCAGGAGGCCATAGTTTAACACAGGAGAAAGGCTAAGATGGGGAAGCTACCTCCTGATACTCAGGAACATAGCAAGTATTTCCCCAAGCCCTTTCATTATTTTGAAAGGCAAAGGATCAAGGCTGATGCACAAAAGAAAGCTGAGTTGAAAGGCAAGAAGCCTATTGAAGATACAAAACCTATTGTGCAGGCTCAGATTAAATCTGGCAAAGGAATTGTCATCAAGGAGCCAGTCCAGCCTTAGTCTAAGTTTTACTAGTTTTTGTTGATGAACTATGTAATTGTTAGTTTGTTAAAGAAATCAATGTAAACAACTTGTAACAAACATTTTTGAGTTAATATACAAAACATTATTCTGTAATCATTCTCTTTTACATCTTTATTCTGTGATGTAACAATGATATGTGTTTTGTTATAGTACCCTGTAATATAATGCTTATATACATCATCAAGTTTTTTTTCTAAGTGGTGTATATCATTGGCTAAAGGTTTATGACTTCTCCAAATAGGGGGAGATTGTAGGATACATTGGAAAATATGTACCTGAATTGGAGAAGCCTCACTTAGCTCAATGATATACATCAAGGTGTATTTGATGTTATTTTGAGTTTATATGTGCAGGTTAACAATGTGCTAGAATGCAAGAAAAATATTCTAAGTCCATATTTCGACACCTGAGGAAGCTGTGTCGACAATTCAGTAAGATTGCGTCGACACTTGGAAATGGCTGTGTCGACACTTCAGTGAGTTTATGCCGACACCGGGAGGCAGTGTCGACACACAGAAGATTATAGTCGACATCGACTGTGTCGACACCGGGAGACAGTGTCGACACACATAGGCCGAGTTGACAACAACTGTGTCGACACCTGGAGGCAGTGTCGGCACACGCTATGTTCTGAGTCTGCATCAACTATGTCAACACATAGGAATTGTGTCGACACACAGCTGAGTCTAGACTAAGTTGATTGCTGATGAATGGTGAAGTGTTTGTGTCGACACAAAAAATCAGTGTCGACACATTCTCAAGATGCAGTGTCAAAAAGCTGTGTCGACATCAAGGCAGCTATGTCGACATCACCAAAGGCTGTGTCGACACTTAAGTCACTTGTGTCGACACATATTGACAGATGGTCTCGACACTTTATGACAGTAAGTCTCGACGCTTTGCTGACAGAGTCAAAGGCTCAACAATGTTTGAAGACTTGATAGCTGTGAGTTACAAAAGGTTTATTGAAGCTGTCAGACTTGTCAGAAGTTCGTTATAAACCGTATCAGCCGGTTACCATGGATGAAGTCTATAAATAGATGGATTCAGAAGAAGGAAAGGAGGAATAAGTATTGTCACAACTAACACAATTAGAGATTGATCTCTGATTAAGAAAGTACAAGTCACAAAGAAGAAGATCTTCGTGAGAAGATCTAAGAAGACGATCTGAAGTAGTTTTCTATTTAGATTCTGTCTAAGTTGAATTCAATCAAGAATTCAGAAGTATCTTCAAGAGTTTTTGATAGAGAGAGATCCAGCTATTTGAAATCAAGAAGGAGAAACTCACAGGTCTCTCAAGAAGCAGATACTAAACTAATCTGTCAAGAAGATTCAGATCTATTTCTGAAGTCTAAGAAGGAAGCTGCCAATCAGTTATATTCAAAGGAAATCAACCCAACTAAGTTCAGATTCAAGAAGCTTTGAAGAAATCTAAGATCAAGTTGATTTCAGCCATCAACCTCTTCAAGAAGCTGATAAAGAAAGTTCTTATCCCTTCTCTCTCAACAGGGGTAAGAGATTATAAAATTCCTTATCGAATTCTATAGAATCTATTCATAGATCTGAGTTGTAAGCCTATTATATAAAGGCTGAGTGTCGGAGATTTATTCTCTGAGTGGTAGTGCTGTTTATGCCTGAGTTGTAGGAGAAGGTATTCTCTGAGTTGTAGGCCTTGTGGCAAGGCTGAGGTAGGGCTGTTTATGCCTGAGTTGTAAGAGAAGGTGTTCTCTGAGTTGTAGGCCTTGTGGCAAGGCTGAGGAAGGGCTTGTTAGCCAGAGTTATAGGAATGTGGAGACATTCTGAGTTGTAGGAATCCTTCTGGATTCTGAGCTAAAGAAAGAAGTAAGGACGACTCTAGCGTACTTCTAGATAGGTGAAGGGGGAAAGTGGATGTACCAAGACCTTGGGGAACCACTATAAATCTGTGTGCAATCTGTGATGTGTGTATGATTGTGATTGTTGTGCTGTGTTAGCTATAGAAATATCTGATTTATTTAAAGAACTGTAGTTATATTCTGCCTTAAGTTAAATCAAGGAAAAGTACCTATTCACCCCCCCTCTAGTTGTTTAGGTAGTCTTGAAAGTAAAACTATCAGGGGTGACCCAGTACTATGGACTTCTTCTCTTATGATCACATGAATAAACGATCATAAGAGAAGAAGTCCACAACACTTGGTCACCCCGCTCAAGCATTAGTTTGCGGACAAACTATGCAGTGGAAGCAATGGTGTGCCCATGTGTAAAAATTCACGTAATATTGTCCACCTAAGCAATGAGTTAGGTCAATTCTAATATAAACCATACCTTAATGTAGACTTCACAGGTCTCTGTACAGGAGAATGTGGCCCCTTCCCCTCCCACTGCCATTTTTTTAGAAGACAGAGATGGGGCAGAACCTAACGTCCATTCTTGAGGCCTTCAGAGCACAACAAGTCCCATCACAGCTGCTAAATCCTGGATTGAACTGGTTGAGTGCATTCAGGAGCTTGTCCCCGCCTATGTACCATGGGACGGAGAATGCGGTAAAGACCAAGGAATGGCTCGAGGCTATACAGGAGATGATGGCAGGCATCAGCTGCCCTGTCAGCCACGCAGTAACTTTGGCATCTTCTGCACTGGATGCCCATGCAAATAGATGGTGTAGGTCCATGCTGGGCTCCACATATGTAGATAGGAAACTGACAGATATATCTTGGGAGGAGTTCAGCGAGGCATTCTTAGAGGATTTCTTGTCCACCACGGACCGGGACGAGCTAGAAGAGAGGTTTTGAACCTCAAATAGGGGACAAGGTCAGTGATCAAATAATAGAGAGAGTTTTCCCGTCTGGCCGGGTTTGCAGGAATTCATGACACAGATGACAAAAGGTATGCCAAGAAGTTCTACCAAGGGCTTAAGGACTCCACTAGACAAGCTCTAATATTCATCTCTCATAGCACGTCGTTATAGATCATAGATATGGCCAAGAAGTTTGAGGCAGACAAGCTGATTGTGCAGAGCCGAGGAAAGAGGCCGCTAGATGTGTCATCATCCGGGGAGAGCAGCAGGGGATCCAAGAGAGGCAGGCTGTTTGGTTATAAGAGAGGTGGGGGACGTCATCGTCCCAACTTCAGGCAGGAGCAGAGGCCTCCTACATTATTACCTCCCCCACCTCTACAGATGTATGGACCGATGAGGCAAGATGAGCGTGGCCAGTGGCAGGTAGTTTATTATGGGTGCCACAAGCCGGGGCACTATAGATCTGAGTGCCTGCATCAGTTTTATTCACTCTATCCTCCTCCTTCTCCTCCACCTCTAGTGGCACCTCTAGCACAGCAGGGTCGAGGCCGAGGATGAGGTCGAGGCCGAGGTCGAGGACCTCATGGCCAAGACAAAGGACAAGAGCATATGTATATATTAGACCTCGCCGAGCCGAGGAATCCTAAGGAGGTCATCACAGGTACTTAAATTATATTATGAATTTAGGATTTTATTCAATATATAGGACTTGAACTTGTAGAATAAACAACAAAATTAAAAACTCAAACCAACCTCAGGCATAGTCTTAATCAGCGGCAAGACCGCTCATATAATGTTCGATACAGGTGCTTCACACTCATTCGTATCAGAAGACTTTGTGGAAGGACTAGATGGCGTGGAACGATTCACGGGCTTGACGATGAGAGTGCGGCTACCCGAAGGATCAGAGCTATTATCATCTGCCATGTGCAACATGGAGGCAGAAATTGGCGGGAAGGCATTTGAAGCACCGACGACGATCCTAAAAATACCAGACTTCGACATTATCCTGGGCATAACATGGTTCCATTGGAACCACGCCCAGATCAACTGCCCATCGAAGAGGATCACATTAAGACACAGGGACTCCTACATCATCATCAAAGGTATTAGTCCAGTCTCCCACCTTTAATTATCATCTGTACAGGCTGTCAAGGCCCACGAGCAGGGAGAGGAGGTATACATTATATGCTTCGAGATGACGGGAGTAGAAAGTTCTATTGTTGACATTCCGGTGGTTCGGGATTTCTCCGACATATTCCCGGAGAAATTGCCCGGATTGCCACCGGCCAGGGACATGGACTTCTGGATTCAGTTGGTGCCAGTAGCGAGGCCAATATCTCAGGCACCGTACAGGATGGCCCCAAAGGAGCTAGCAGAGTTCAGGACACTGCTAGAGGAGCTTGTGGAGTCAGGATTTGTCCGAACGAGCTCATCACAGTTGGGAGCACCGGTGTTATTTGTTAAGAAGAAGGATGGGTCGTTGCGGCTCTGCATCGACTACCAGGAGTTGAACCGGTTGACGGTCCGGAACACATATACGCTGCCCTGGATAAATGAGCTTTTTGATCAGCTTCAAGGAGCCTTCTGGTTATCCAAGCTGGATTTGAGATCCGGATACTACTAGTTGCGGATCCAAGAGGAGGATATTCTGAAGACGGCTTTCAGTTCCTTCTATAGATTGTACAAGTTCACGGTGATGCCCATCGTGCTCATGAATTCTCCTTCTGCATTAATGAGTCTGATGAACCGTGTCTTCCAGCACTACCTGGACAGATTTGTCATAGTCTTCATCGATGACGTTCTGAAATACTCTCGGACACAGGAGGACCACACTCAGCCTTTGACATTGGTTTTGAGCAAGCTGAGAGAGCACTAGATGTACGCCAAGTTCTCCAAGTGCCAGTTCTGGCTGCAAGAGGTGGAATTCTTGGGGCATACTGTAACACCCCTATCTGCCATATAGCATATAGAAGTAGGCCCAACCGGGGCCCGACGCCATATACCACTGACAGACCGAAGGGTTACTAAATGAAACCATCCTTCCAATAACACACGTCCTACATAGAGCACATTCTAGCAGAAGCATTTTAAATGTTGCAAAGAAAAGAACCCAAGCCACAACATGAATGTCCACTAAAATACCCAAAATAGAATGAGCGTTCAAATACACAAAATACTTGGCCTTATTGCCTTACATGGGTTTTCTTTAAACAAATAGTGTCTACCAAACATCGGCACGCAGGCCGGTCACATATGAGATTAAAAGTAAACATTTACAAAGGCCTTCGAGGGCCGGCTCTACAACAAGAGCTTCAGCCCATTATTTTCCACTATGCTCCATAGCACCTGCAAGCAACAATCCACCGCAACGATGGAAAACAAAAGCAACGGTCAGCGAAAGCTGAAAAAATTATAACGACCCCACCCCTTTCTTGGGGTGGCGGTGCTCCTTCCCTGTATTATATTAGTATAATCAAATGATTAAAGTGAAAGTACAACATTCGCACAATACACCACAGGTGCAGACCCGCACGACCACACACCCCGTGCTCTCAGGGCACTTACTCGGTGAACCCAGTAAAAATGTTTGGTCTCACAACCGCCACCAGGACGGCAAACCTCGTGAGCATTATAGTCTTTCCTGCCTAAGCTAAAGACCCTCCATCTATGCCAATGGTAAGTACCATGTACCTTAGGTCGCTTTAACCGAACAACATAGAGCAGGTATGGTCCGCCTAACCCGTCGCTCACACCACCACGTCAATTTAAGCCATAGGAGGGGGTCAAGCTTCCTCGAGACCCAAATAGATCACAAAAATTTTACATAACCCATTTTTGTGCAAGTTGGCTCCCGGGCCACCAAGAAGGCAGAAACACGCTTCTGCCCAATTTTTTGGGTTTACCTTGGAGTTAGTCCCTAAGGCTCCCTGCTGCAATCTATCGCGTAGAAAACCCGAAAATAACCATCGGCACGGAGTGTTCTCCGGCTATTCATGCATAAGGAAATATCACCAATCAAGACCAACTTGTCCGGGTAAGCATCACACACCATGCCTATGTCCGTACTTCGATTCCGGACTCTACATTCAAAATAACGGGAACTATTCATGTCTACCCGAAGGAATACCTCACACTCACCGTTAACTCGCGGGAGGGAGTTTCCTATGCAAAAAGGAAAGGGACATCATATGTACAAGAAGAGAATCGTTACCTTTGTGGTTCTCTTTAGCCCCATGAAAATCTAGATAGGTGAAAAGAACTACAATGGCCTCGCCTCCGTATATCTGGACTCGGCTTGCAATTTGGAGCTCCGAAGCTCCACCGTCGACAAGATCTCTTTGTATCCTTCTTCCTTGCTCTCTCCTCTTTCTAAAGCTTTTAGAAAGAGAAAACTCAAAGTGGAATGAGGGTTTCAAATCCTATTCCAATCCTTAACTCAGCAAGGACTAGCCTGTGCCCTTGGATCCCAATAAAAGGAAATGAATGGCCACGATTCACACTTAAAATAAATTTCTTGGGCCGAACACGACTTGTGACACGCCTGTGTCCAAGTCCATGTTCCGCCCTCGCCGTAAACGAGGAAATATAGAATAGGGCATGGCCTTTCACACGGCTTGGGACATGCCCGTGTCAACCATGGACACGCCCGTGTCATGGGCCGTGAGCCTCAATCGATGCGAGAATCGTCGCATCCCGACAGGACACGGGCTTAGACACGCCCTTGTCAAACTCTGGCACGCCCATGTCAATCGGTACATGCCCGTGTTGCGAGGCGTGTTCCTCACTCGACACAACACCAAAACATCCCGAAGAGGACACGACCATGTGACACGCCCGTGTCACAGGATGTGTGCCAGACACGCCCTGGGACACGCCCGTATCCCAGGCTGTGTAACTTACTCGACACAGCCCGACTAATAGCCCGAGAAGGACACGGCCCGGGACATGTCCGTGTCCAAGGACGTGCGACCCTTACTAGGCCCAAACTTGGCTTCAAACGCTGTCCATCCATCTTTTGTGTTTTAGGGAGTTACAATTCCCTCCCTCTTTATAGAATTTCGTCCCGAAATTACAGAAAGGAAAAGATACACAAAACAAAATGGTACCGGAGTGGAATAACTCGGGATATTCTTCAAGCATGGTATGCTCTCGCTCCTACGAGAGCTCCTCCCAACCGCAATTGTCCAAACGGACTTTGACCATCCTGATGTCCTTGTTACAAAGTCGCTTGACTTAAACGTCCTCAATGCGAACGGGTTCGATCTTCGTCGTCAACCTGTTATTGACGGTTACATAATCGGATGCAAAAACTTGTGACGGCTCTTACACCGCCTTCCACAACAATAATATATGGAATGCGTCGTGTAGGCCACTTAGTTCCACTGATAGTTTTAGTCGATAAGCTACTTCACCAACTCACTCCAGAATCTCAAACGGTCCAAGGTACCTCAGGCTTAGCTTCTTCAAGCGTCGTACCCGTGAGATGCCCTTGAACAACTTAATCTTCAAGTATACCCAGTCGCTAACAGCGAACTCAACGTTCCAATGTTTGGCATTATAGTATTTATCATGCATGTCCTGAGCGATCAGCAACGTGTGACCTCTTCCACCTCTTATCGTTTGTACAGCTTCGACTCACCCGTTTCCAACCACAACAACAACGTGTGACATTTTCTACCATATAGGGCCTCAAAGGGCGCCATTTGAATGCTCTCTTGGTAGCTATTATTATAAGCAAATTCTACCAAGTATAGGTGATCTTTCCATTTCTTCCCAAAATCCAAGTCGCACATGTGAAGCATGTATTCCATCATCCTGTTGACCCTCTCAGTATGACCATCCATCCGTAGATGAAAGGCCATGCTGAAACTCAGCTTTGTTCCCAACATTTGTTACCCCAACCTCCAGTCATTGGATGTGAACTGCCCATCTCGGTCACTCGCGATGTTGCGGGGCACACGGTGCAGTCGAACAATAATATCTACGTAGAGTTTTTCCAGTTTATCCATCGAATCATCCTTCTTATTCGGAATCAAGTGTGACACCTTCTTCAAACGATCCATGATCACCCAGATGGCGTCGTTCCCCTTCTGTAACCTTGGCAAACCATGCACAAAATCCAAAGAAATATCGTCGAAATTCCACTCCGGGATTGGTAAGGACTTCAAGAAACATTCGGGCTTCTGGCACTACGCCTTCACAAAGGAGCACGTCTAACACTTCACCACATAAAGTTCCCCGTCCTTCTTAAATCCTGGCCACCAGAACAACTTTTTCATATCACAATACATCTTCGTGCTCCCTGGGTGAATCGAGTACTTGGTATGATGAGCCTCATACATCAATTCCTCCCGTAGCTTACCCATATTTGGGACGCACATACGACTGTCCTTCCATAACAGTCCATCAACAACACCAAATTGATAATTTGACCCATCCAAAGCCTCATCCATGATCTGCTTCATATTGCTGTCCAAAACCAGAGCCTGCTGAATCCTATCAACAAGGTCATACTGTACCTCTGTCCAGTTAATTGGGCTTCCACACTCGTCTGCTTATCAACACAAGAGATCTCTAGTGCCTCCAAATCCTGAATCAAACTCCCGTCATGAACCGACTACCAGTTTGCCTGCGTAGGGGTCCTGCGACTAAATGCATCCGGAACTACATTGCCCTTCCCAGGAACATAGTGTATCTTGAAGGTGTAGTCCCCCAGGAACTCCATCCACCTCCTCTGCTGCATTTTATGACCTTTTGATCCAATCAAGTACTTCAGGCTCTTGTGGACGGTATATATATCGACCTTCACACCATACAGGTAATACCTCTACAGCTTCATGGCAAATATCACGGCAGCTAACTCCAAGTCATGGAACAGATAATTCCTCTCGTGTACTTTTAGCTGACGTGAGCCATAAGTTATTACAATCCCATGCTGCAGTAGAACGTAACCCAAACCACTGCCTGAAGCATCACTATAGATCTCAAAACCTTCGGTCCCACTCGACGAGCATAGAACAGGCGCCGTTGTCAACCGTCTCTTCAGCTCTTCGAAAGCTTGTGCGCACTCAGGCATCCAAACTAACTTTTGATATTTCCTCATCAAGGTCATGAGTGGTAACGCTATCCGCGAGAATTTCTCTACGAAGCTCCTGTAGTAGACGGCAAGTCCCAGAAAAATCCGGACATCTGCTACCGTAGACAGCACAGGCCACTCCCGTATTGCAACTATCTTCGGCTGATCCACCGCAATCCCTTCTCCACTGACTATAAGACCAAGGAATGTCACCGAGGATAACCAGAATTCATATTTGGGGAATTTGGCATATAGTTGATTCCTCCTCAGCATCTCCAACACCAAATGCAGAAGCTTGAAGTGATCCTCTTCACACTGCGAGTACACCAATATGTCATCGATAAAGACTATCATGAAGTGGTCTAGGTACTCTCTGAACGTTCTATTCATCAGATCCATAAACACGGATGGCGCATTAGTCAGCCCAAATGGCATGATGGTAAACTCATAATTCCCATACCTTGTGTTGAAAGCTATCTTGGGGATATCACTCTCTCTCTATCCTCATCCTCAGATGAATATCCGGATTTAAGATCCAATTTGGAGTACACCGATGACCAAACTAATTGATCGAACAAATAAACAATCCTTGGGATCAGATACTTATTCTTCTCCATCAACTTATTCAGCTCTCGATAAACAGTACAGAGTCACAAACTTCAATCCTTCTTCTTAACAAAAAGGACTAGTGCGCTCCAAGGCGACGAACTTGGACGCACGTAACCCTATTCCAACAGCTCTTCAAGTTGAACCATAATTTCCGCCATCTCCTTAGGTGCTAACCGATACGGAGTGCATGACACAGGTTTTGCACCTGGCATTAGCTCAATTGTGAAGTCAATCTCTCGCTACGGTCGGGCTCTAGGGAGATCGTCAGCGAACACATCATGATACTCAGATATAACCGCGTTACCATCCAAACTAGGCTTAGGCTTTAAAGCCTCCACTAGTGTGAAGAACAGCTCTGCATAAGCACGAACTTAACCACCTGAAGAGCAGACATCAAAGTCTTGCTCGCCCCTTCTAAGCCCACAAATGTCGTCTCTCGACCTGTTCCCAATTTGACCTCCTTGTGATTGCAGTCAATGTATGCCTACTGCTCCGAGAGTCAGTCCATACCAAATATCACGTCAAACTCCACTAGCGGCAGTAACGACGCTTGCAAGTTGAACTCTTGACTCCCAATCCGTATCTTTATGCAACAGACTCTATCCGGGCGTATTGAACACCCATTAGGCAACAACACATCTAATTTGTCCTTTGCCATTAAAGAAGGTATTCCGATGTGCGATACAAATCCTTCAGACAAAAAGGAGTGTGAAGCTCACGTATCGAACAGTGCTCTCACCGGATTATCAAAAATAAAAAACAAAGCCAATTACAAGTAGTAATAAGCCAACATGCGCAAGGTAACAAGTATTTAAAGCTGAATTGCAATAAATCTAAACCGTACCTGTCACAATGTCGGCTTGATTTATGGCCTCTTGCTGGCCAAAGTTATAAACTCTCGGTTGAGTCGGGGCATAGTGTGATGCGGTGGACTCCACCGCCTTGCCCTTCTCTTCATAGGTGGCTCCAATATTTCTTCTTCTCGACTTTGGACGTCCGCTCCAGCAATCCTGGGCATAGTGTCCCGGCTTTCAATAATTATAGCATGTGCCCGGGGTTCGTCCTTTAGTCGCCCCAGATGTACTAGAAGAAGGGGTTTGACCCAAAGTCCTAGCCTTCTTATTCCATTTACGGAACACAAATTTTGAGGAGTTCAGCACTTTGAACTCCAACTTCTTCGCACTAGAGTCCTTTTTCTCTTGGACTCTCTCTTTCCGCGTTCTGTGGTATGCAGCCCTTATAGGACCTACAGGGTTTGGTACCCTACTCACTGGTATCTGGTGAGTGTTCCCCAACTCTACTTCTAAAGATCTAGCAGACTCCACCAAGGCTCAAAATCCCAATAACTTTTGTCCTAGCAGTAGAATTAGTAACTCGCCACGCAGACCATTATAAAATCTATCGACTATAGACTGCTTGTTCTCAAACTCAAAGCCTGGGTAGCGCCTTATCATAAGAAATGCCTACAAATATTCGTCAACTGAGTGCGCTCCCTGCACTAAAAGCATGTTCAACTGCTGACCAAATGGTCCTCTAAATGTCGTTTGCTCCATCACACCACCCGGTGTTTAAGCCACCTCTGGGACAAAGGGTTGCACATTCCTTCCATGTTGTGCGTTAGTCACAGCAAACACCGCTTCAACTACCCTTCTTATGGTTTCAATAGAAGGAGGGGTCTCAGGCACATCGCTGGGTGCACTACTTTCCTCAGAAAGCGGGCATTCTGACGGCTCTGCGCCACTCCTAGTCACCTATAGTCAAACAAAACACCATTAAGTGACCAAACAAAATTGCAAAAGCAATTATAGGAACACGCAGGTTCCTCAAACATGTGTATTTCATTCCGAAGTGGACATTCATGGGTTCGTTTATGTTATATGGTTTCGTGTCAGGTTGTTGATGCCCACAGGGTTGTTGATTTTGGATACTTGCTAGCTGCTAGTTGTTTTCTTGTGATGAATTGGATTACAAGCTCTCTGGGATAATTTATGCTAGGAATGCATGTTTGGTATTTTTCAAGTATAAAATCTACTAGTATTACTTCATGCATTACATATTTTAAAACTCAAACTCGTTAAATTTAGCGGTCTTAAAAGCTATTTTTACTACTATTATAAACCTAGAGTCTTGCATACCTTGAGTTGTTCCCTGGGGAACGTCTATACTCATGTAGGATGTGTAATCTCATAAATGAAGTATTTTTTCGCAGCGTATAATCTATTTTTCTTTCGTTGACTTGATGAGCCACCAACTCGAGGGATACGATTAAATTCTTAACTTAAATTGGATTTATACTAAATCACTTAAAGATCTCTCTTCTTGTGTCTAGTAGGAGTTTTGCCTGAGCATCAACAGTTATCCCCTGCTGACGTGGCATCATGACGCGCATTTTACCTTACTATGATATACCCCTTTTTGCGGAGAAAATGTAGGTTGTGACAGTTGGTATCAGTGGTAGGTTGGTATGACAAGTTGGTCGAACCAGCTACCCATTGTAGATTTGTTTTCCTTCATTCATTTTCATACACACACCGATATGTCATCAGTACGTCTTAGCCGAAGCATAGTCACTACACTCATTATATGACAAGAAGTATACGAGATAGATTATGTAGTATGGGAAGCATATTATATGTTTGTATATGGATCCACCATAGGTGGCAACATATGACGGTTATGTAGTAGGGATGCATAACCACTATCACATGGGTGCCCATTAGCAAGTTTTCTTTTCTCGTTGCATGCGATGTTATGTAGTATGGGATGCATAACATTTCATGTTTACGCCGCTCATAGCATTCATTAAGTCCTTTTTATAATGCATAACACTGCATACATAGCATATCATCGCATAAGCATGCGTGCTAAGTTATGGTTTATATGATGACACATGTACACACATGATTTTAAATGAGAATAAAGAATTAATGCATTCATATCATAGGCATATGAGTCAGTAGCATGAGAGGATATCATGCTAATAGAACATGGTATCATTTATAAAATCTAGAGCAAGTTTGCATCATAAGCATGTGTCTTTTAAGTATAGTCTGAACTAAGTTGTGTGGCCAAGTCGTAATCTAGGATTTTGATGAGTTGTTCATTGCCTTTTTAGAAATGTCACCGAAGCATCCCGCAACGAGGTCTACTCTCCAGTCGTAGGGTAGGTCGTCAGGTGCGCAGAGCTATGCGATGATCGAGAGTCTGCGTCAGAACAATGAGGCTCTGTCAAGACATTTAGTTGTGATGCAATTGCATATTCAGTCTCTATTGTCTGCTGCTCCTGCGCAGCAACCCTTAGTGCAAGATTCTGTCGTGGGTCAAGACATACCGATTACTCCTACTCCTATGGTTCCCGGTGATGCTACGACCAGAGATGAATTTTATCTCGCATTTCTAGCGATTGGGACCTCCCACTTACGACGAGGGAGCCGACTTTATGGTTCTAGATGATTGGATCATCGCTATAGAAGAGATGTTCTCGTATTCGGGGATTGCAGAAGCCCAGAAGGTAATGATTGCAGCCTATCAGCTAAAATGCCTGGCAAAGAGTTGGTGTATTTTGGAGAAGGAGAACCTTAATGAAGGATGCTCGTGGGAATCTTTTAAGATTTTGCTGAAAAGTTTTTACCCTCGGTCGAGCAGGACTGCCTGATGAATAATTTCCAACATCTGAAGCTGGACAGCTCACGGTAAGCGAATATGAGATTGAATTTAGTAAGTTGAGCAGATTTTCTCCTTATTTGGTAGCTTCAGAGGAGGGAAGAGTGAAACATTTCCTTAGAGGACTAAGAAGCGATGTCCAGCAGTGGGCATGCGCATATAGAGCTGAAAGTTATGCTAAGGCAGTGGAAGCCACTCTAAAAGTCGAGGCGATTGAAAACGCCAAGAACCGAGGTGCTGCGGCGAGAAAAGAGAAGAGAAAGGGTGTTGAGGATGGAAGCTCTAGGCCATCCAGCCCTTCTTCGAAGAATAAAAGTGGAGAAATTTGTAGCTTCTGTGTTCGGTTTGGCCACCCTTACGAAAAATGTTTCAAAAGTACTTCCACTCTGAAGCAGCAACAGGTGCTCACCATCCAAGGTGCACCAAAAGGTGATCAGGTGTGCACATTCAGTTCAAGAAAGGGACATGACGAGAGTCATTTCTGGTCGAAGGATAAGGCATGCTTCCAGTGCGGGCAAAAGTGGAGACAAAAGTCTTCATGCCCGCAGGCTTAGTCCCCAATGCAGCCTACCCCGCCTCAAGCTCTGCTGCCGTCGCCAAACCAGGACAAAGGGAAAGGAAAGCTAAATGTGGTGACCAGATAGGAAGCTCAGACCTTTACCCAAGTGATATCAGGTTAGGTTCTAGTTTAATTTTTACTCTCCTTTGTTTTCCCTGGTTTACATTCGTTTGGTTATGTATGCTACGGTTTTAGGGGAGTTTAAGGTAAAGAATAGGTGGGCGCGCATTCTTTTCGATTCGGGTGCCACCCATTCCTTTATGGCGCAGAGTTTCGTAGATAAACATCGTTTGAACGTGGATCGATTAGGAGATTCCTTCAACATCAAGCTTCCCTCCGGAGATCTGGTGATATCAAATCTAGGAGTTCTTAGATGCCCTATTTGTCTGGATGATTTCCTAGCTTTTACGGATCTGATGGTGTTGGATCTGGCAGATTTTGACGTGATTTTGGGCATAGATTGGTTGTCCAAGATTGATGTGGTAATCCAGTGCAAGGCAAAGCGACTAGACTTCAAGATGGACAATGGCCACCCCATGAATGTCTATGGTTTTCAGGGCAAGGGTTCCCTCCTAATTTCTTTGGTACGTGCTTGTCGAGCTATAGAGTCTGGTTGCGAGGCATATCTTGTTTCTATTTCTGCTCTGGAAACAACTTTTGTTACACAGCCACATCTTGAGGATATCTCGGTAGTACGAGAGTTTCTAGATGTATTTCCTGATAGTCTTCTAAGACTTTATCTTGAGAGAGAGGTGGAGTTTGTAATAGACCTCGAACCAGGTACTCATCCTATTGCAAAGGTACCGTACCGTATGGCTCCGCGTGAGTTAGAAGAGTTACGCACTCAGCTGGATGAGTTGCTGCAGTGTGGTTTTATTAGGCCAAGTTCTTCTTTATGGGGTTCTCCTGATTTGTTCGTAAAGAATAAAGACGGTGTACAACCCCGTATTCGCAGAGTAGGGTACCTTCGGCAGGCGCAAGACTAGCTTTATGTTTTTTTATGCTTTTGAGAGGTTTTGCACTCTTGGTGGCCAATTTTGGCTTGTCCTTGGAAATATACTAGTAGGGGGAGGAAAAGTCTGCCTCCTCCCCAGTGGCCCTTTTTTGCGGGGCAGGTGCGACAAGTTGGTCGGCACCTGCCCCAGCTTGATAGGCATGAGGTCGGAGCGGCCTGCGGCCAGGCTCTCGCCCCGGGCAGCCTGCTAGCACAGGCGAGAGCGCCCTATGGCCAGGCTCTAGCCTTGGGCGACCTGCTCGCGCGGGCGAGAGTGGCATGCAGCAAGGCTCTCTCCCCGGGCGGCCTGCTAGCGCGGGCGAGAGCGGCCTACGGCCTGGATCTTGCCCCGGGCGGCCTGCTCACCGCGGGCAAGAGCGGCCTGCGGCTAGGCTCTTGCCCGAGCGGCCTGCTCGCGCGCGGGCAAGAGCGGCATGTGGCAAGTCTCTTTCCCCGAGTGGGTCTGCTCGCATGGGCGAGAGCTGCCTGTGGTCAAGCACTCGCCCCGACTATCCTGCTTGCATGGGCGAGAGCGGCCTGCAGCCAAGCTCTAGCCCCGGGCGGCCTGCGATAAGGTGGGCGAAGGGGATGACTTAGCCTCCATTCCCCCTGGAGCTCTTTGGGCCGTGATTTTACCATTTTGCCCCGGTGTGGAATTACCTCTTTACCCCCCCCCCCCCCCCCGTGTTGATGTTTTCTATTTGCTTGAGGCCTTTTTGCCTTAGGGGTATTTTGGACATTTCGGCCCCCGGGCTTGTAAAAACTATAAATAGACTCCCTTGGGTATCTTTGGAGCGAAGATTTTTTTGCTTCCTCCTCCCTTGGTTTCTTCTTCTTGGTAGAGTTAGAGTGCTCTCCAAGATACCCGGCTCAGCCATTGGTGAGGGAGGGGAAGTGCTCTTGTGACCTTCCGGGTGTGTGGTGGGACCTCCATGCTAGAGTCGAGGTTCTGTTCCTAGTTTCCCAAGTCTTTGGTCCATGACGTTCCCCCAAGTGAAGTAGGTGTGAGGATACCCCTCTTTTGGGACCCCGAACTTCACAGAGACCAAGCTTTCGGTTTCAACATTTTTGTGCGGTGAGCGTGGAGAGTGACCAATATAGAAGATCTTGGGAGAGTGTCATGGATGGATATCAGGGAGGTGGTGACGATCTCAGCGAGCTCCCCAACCCTGGACCCTTAATAGGAAGGGACGAGTTCAAGGCTTCCATCTAAGGCATCATTGAGATGTTGAGAAGCATTGCCCCTCGGGCTGACAGCTCAACCCCCACCCCCCAGGGAATGGCTCCCACTGGTCTCGGCAAGCTGACCCAGAGTGTTCTCGGCGAGCTGCCTCCCAGGAGCATAGGCGAGATGACCCCAGTAGGGGGAGAAGGAAGTGCACCAGGTAGGCGACCTGGGAAGGAGAGGATGGGAGTGGGGGTCGAGCGAGACCTCCCCGGCCGGGAGTTGTTCCCTAGCCCGGTGAGTGCTAGCCCTATAGGGAGCAGGTCGTGCGAGTAGAGGTTGCTAGACCACCCTTCAGGGTATCACCCTTCAGTGAGCTTATAATCTCAGCTCCCGTTCCGAGGGGTTCAGATAGCTAGATATGGCTTACTATACTGGAAAGGATGACCCCATCCAGCACCTACAGTGGTTCGAGGATGTCGTCTCTATGAGGCCGATGACGGATGCCTTCAAGTTTCACCTCCTTGCGATCACATTGAAGGAGAAGGCAAGGGACTGGTTTCATCAACTCCCTCCGCGGTCTATCAATGGGTTTGAGGACTTGAGTCGGAGCTTCCAGCTCCGCTTCTCCAACTCCAAGAAGAGGAAGAGGAGTCCTGAGTCAATCTTTTTGATAATGTAGAGGGCCAAGGAGTCGCTGCCCCACTACGTTGACAGGTTCCAGGAGGAGATCATGGATATCTAGAAGATGTCGAGGTATGCCCTCCATATGGAGTTCACAGTGGGGTTGTGTGAGGGGTTCTTCAAGATAATCTTGACCTGAAAGGCCCCCTTTCCCTCAAGGAGCTGATGGAAAGGGCAGCGGAGGAGATAGCCATGGAGGTGGCCAACCAAGCATTTGTCAAGAAGTTGGCGAAGCTAACAGAGATGGAGTCAAAGGAGCAAGGTGGCTCAAGGCATCAAGAAGGAAGAAGGAGAGAGGAGCAGAGAGCTCAGGGGTTCCAGGGACAGGAGGGTCCGGAACAAGGTTGGAGGCAGCAGGGAGGACCTTCCTAGGGTCCACAAAGATCTCTCATCCAGGGTGGGGGAAAATTTCATGGGAGCCAAGGGAGGTTCAACTTACAAAGGCAAGCCCCAAGGCAGCTCTTGCCCTCACCCCAGCAAGCCTAGGCAATAGGTGAAGGAGGAAGAGGCAACAAGAGAGACTGCCAGAACTTCCGAAGGAGGGAAGGAGGAGCATTGCCGTAATGTGACTTCCACCAGGCAGAGGGTCACGCCATGGCTACAGATGACTAGTAACATTGTCATCGTTTTAAGCTAATATCACATTAGATATTTTAATAAATTATTGCATTCGCTCGTTGTTTTTATAAATTTCCGTATAAATAATATTTTATTTCCTAAACTTATATATATATATGTATTTTGCAGGATTATGGCAAGCATGGGGAGGGTTTCTTTGACACGCCTCGCTGTCATGAGTACAAGTAAAGTTCTTTAGATTGGAGCCCCGTCGATCACCATCACATGATGATTTCGCCACCCTCCATGCATGCAACCCGACCCCATCCGGCCACCCAAGCAAATCATCATGCATTATATATATAAAGCAGGACTCAACGCCACTGCCGTGCTCGGCTAACTTCCTCAACGCCACCGCCACACTCGGCTAACTTCCTCAACGCCACCATTGTGTCCGGTTAACCTCCTCGGCGCCAGCAGCTAGTTCGGCGCGCCATCTATATATAAATTATATATATATATATATATATATATATATATATATATATATATATGTAATCACCCTCCACTTACAGCTGCACATGCATGCTCCGGCCAACTCCTCCCATATACAGCAGCCCGAGCATCCCCCTCCTCCATGTAAAGCTCCGGCCAACAGAGCCACCTAATCTCAACACCAGCAAGATCCTCCATGCAATAACTCCATCCAAGCTCAGCAAGCTCAACTCCAAACTCCGGCCACCACCATGCTCGGCCAATCCAACATCACAGCAGCTTGGCACCTCAGCTGCTTGGCCAACCATCCAGTGCAACCAACATGCACAACCTCCTCCATGCAGGCTCTCGAAGAATTAGCCAGCCGACCTCTTCCTAGCAGTAGCTCCACCGCCATGGAACTCCTCCAGCAGCCCCACCTCCAAGAAGCTCTGCCACCTCCACAAAGCTCAAGTGCCACCACCGTTCTCCGCTACCTTTGCTCCACCACCACAAGCAGCTCGAGCCCGACCCTCCTCCATGCAGCCACGTCAGCTCGACTTCCAGCAAATGCCACATCATCCATGTCCTCCAAATTCGCCTCCAGCTCACTAATCCGCGTCAAAAACATCCTGCTGATTGGACCTCCTGCTACTCCTGCCGTTTTGCCCGATGAAAGCGCTCTTCAATGCTCCAGCATGACTCCCGCCAACTCCTCCTAAAGTCAAATATTTATGCTATATATTTGAGTTTAATGGGACAGGTTAGGGGGGAGAGAGATTAGAGGGGAATATTTCACTTAAGTTGAATCCCAAGAAATTTGAGGAATCGGTTTTGGGCTAGTTGTGTTTTTTTCGGTTCCATTTTTTAACCGCTCTATTTGAATCGTGTACGTCTTATTTTGACTTTCATCAACTTGTATTATTGCACTTTTATTTCCTGTATTCTCGTAAGCTTATTTCTCGTAACTTCTTTCTCGTTCAGCAATAAAATTTTTTTATTCCTATTTCAAATTTCATCTCTTGTAGTCGTACAGATTCTTAACTCACATCACCTTCATTCTTTTTTCTTGATGTCGTATTTTTATAATAATGATCTAGTCATCATCATGAGCAACTAATTTTTATACTGCTCGATCGCGATGATCCAGGGATGAGATAATTTTTGCTATGATTTTAGTTTTGTTTTTCTCAATTTATTGAACGCTTAAGATTTACTGTTGATCAATTCATTGAGGCTATATATTTTATATAGTTTACAAAATAGTTTTCGCTCTTTAGTTGGCCGAGAGGCTCGTAAGGCGAAATGATCACTCATTGGTAAAAAGAGTAGAATGCAACCCTCGAGAGAGGACGACTTAACTCTTCCGGATTGGAGTAAAATCCAATAGCGAGGTTCGCAACCTAAAGAAAGTCTTAGGCGATGCGTTTCTAGAATGAAAGTTCGGTCGATACACCTAAGCTTAGTTAAACTTAATCCTCGAGAGAGGAGTGTTCATGCTTCGGGAACCTTCACGATCAAAGCCTCTTCAACAAGAGAATTACGTTTCCATTTTCATTCCGTAATTTTTCTATGTCCAAGGTGATTCAAAGATCGGGCACTACCTTTAACCCATCAAATTAAGTCCGTCAATATTTCTAGTTTTTACTTTTCGCAACCCACACTCAAATTTCTATTGATAAGATAATAACGATCTTTCAAAGCAGGATTACTCGATCACCCTGAGTCTAATACGACCTTGGTTTTTATAAACCTATACCACTCCTGATACGGTACACTTGCCGTTCTCATTTGCAGAAATAGTTTCGTGCAATCAAGTTTTTGACGCCGTTGCCGGGGAGAATTGGTCGATAATTTGAAAAAGAAATAGTTATTAATTTCCTCGCTTCTCTTCTTTTTTTTATTTATGACCCGAGTAAACTCTTCAAAAAATTTGAATTTGATTTTGATCCGGAAATCGAGCGCACCTTTTGGCGACGTCTCCGATTTAGTGATCTACCAATAATTTGCGAAGAGCCAATCGGAGAAACTAACGAGGGAATAATGGAAGTTCCTAACCTTAATGCGGCTCCGCTACGTACCATGTCCTATTATGCGAGACCGAATTTGGAGGGAACACAATCTAGCATTATTCTCCCAACAGTAGCGAACAATAATTTTGAAATTAAAACGAGTATCATTCAGATGGTACAAAAATCGGTTGTATTCGATGGCTTACCGGATGAAGATCAAAATTTACATCTGCTTAATTTTTTTGAAATTTGCGATACATTTAAAAGAAACGGCGTCGCCGATGACGCCATCCATTTGCGTTTATTTCCATTTTCTTTGCATACTAAGGCCAAACAGTGGTTGGGTTCTCTTCCTAGAGGTTCAATCACTA
The DNA here is from genome assembly GCA_039513925.1 of Platanthera zijinensis. Lineage (NCBI taxonomy): Eukaryota > Viridiplantae > Streptophyta > Magnoliopsida > Asparagales > Orchidaceae > Platanthera > Platanthera zijinensis. The sequence continues at coordinate 117,504,915 of CM077086.1, read as the reverse complement.
CATGTGCCGAAATGACGAAGAAATTTTTAACGAAATATTTTCCTCCGTCAAAGTCTGCTAAATTACGTACGGACATTCTCTCATTCACGAAAATAGACTCGGAGTCTCTCTATGACACATGGGAGCGCTTCAAAGATCTTTTGCGGAGATGTCCTCATCATGCCCTTCCTATGTGGCAACAAGTTCAAACTTTCTACAATGGTTTGAATCTCCAAACTAGGCAAATGATTGATGCGGCCGAGGGAGGTACTCTTAAAACCAAAACCCCTGAGGCCTCTCAAGAGCTTTTTGAGGAGATGGCCATGAATGCTTATCAGTGGAATGTGCCACTGTTGCATCCTAACAAGCCCACCGGACTCTTTAAAGTCAGGCCATCTTGAATTTAGCACTTCAAGTAGAAATGCTAACTAAGCAAGTGGCGGAGATGTCTGCTTCCTCTGCCACAAATTGGGCTTATAATAATAATAATAATTTTAATAATAATTTTATTCAAGAGCAAGTAGATTATATGGGGAACTCCTATCGTCCTCCGTATAACCCGAATAATAATATTACGTTCAATAATAGTTATAATCCGGGTTTGCGGAATCACCAAAAATTTTCAAGGAGCAACCCCAATAATGTTCAACGATCACCACAAGTGAATCCTCCCGGATTTTCACCACCGCCACCACAAAAGTCCTCTTCACTTGAAGAGGTCTTCACTAAATACGTAGCCTCCAACGAGTCAAATATCCGGAATCTTAACGGATCTATTAAAAACTTAGAAAATCAATTTGGACAGCTAGCTTAATTATTCTCCGAACCCCAACAAGGAGCTTTGCCAGGCAACACCGAGCCAAATCCAAGGGAGAGCGCCAACGCAATAACCCTCCACAGTGGAACAGAGGAAACGTCTACAAACTTGGCTGGACCCGAGGTAAACGTTTCATCTTCACCCCCATAACTTACTTCTCCGCAAGTTAGTTCTTTTACTTTACCGTCGTCTACTCTAGCTCCGCGTAATAATTTAAAACCTTCAATGCCTTATCCTTAAAAATTTAAAAATGAGCGCAATGAGGAGCAATACAAAAAATTTATTGAAATTTTAAAACAGATTCAAATAAATGTCCCATTCTGCGAAGCAATCTCCAATATGCCTAAATACGCGAAATACCTCAAAGAATTACTCTCTAATAAAAAGAAACTGAGGATATTTCGCGGTGTTTCTTTAAAACGCAGAATGCTCGGCGGGTGTTTAAATAAATTGCCGAAAAAACTTAACGATCCGGGACGGTTTTCTATCCCATGCTTGTTCGGCAATTTGTTAATAAAACACGCCTTGGCGGATTTAGGAGCTAGTATAAATTTGATGTCGTTCTCTTTATTTAAAAAGCTTGGTTTGGGCACCCCAAGCCCAACTAAAATGAGCATCCAACTAGCGGATCGGTCAATAAAATAGCCAATATGGGTAATAAAGGATGTGCTAGTTAAGGTTGACAAGTTTATTTTCCCGGTAGACTTTGTCATCCTTGACATAGAAGAAGACGCCGACGTACCCCTTATACTCGGTCGTCTCTTCCTTGCAACCTAAAGGGAAATAATAGACGTAAGTAATGGAAAGCTTCTCCTATGAGTGGGGGATGAAGAAGTTACTTTCAGAATTAATTGTTCAATGAAAAATTCTTTTTCTAACGATGACTCTTGTTTTACCTTAGAAATAAATTTTGAAGATGAATTAACGTTGTTTTCTGAAATTATCTCTCCTTCATTAGAAAATCCGGACATTGCTAACTCATTTTGTTTAAAAGAAATAACTCGGCCGCTTAAATTTGAAGAAATAAAATCGAATGATTTTAAAGTAAAAACATCATATGAGGAGCCCCCGAATTAGAATTAAAACAATTGCCGGAACAATTAAAATATTTATTTTTAGAAAAAGAGTCAGAATTGCCCGTGATTATTTCATCCGCGCTTAACGATTTAGAAATTTTTAAATTAACAAAAATTTTAAATAACAACCGTCATGCAATTGCATGACAAATTTCTGATATTAGGGGATTAGCCCCTCATTTTGCACGCATTAAATAAATTTAGAAAATATTTCTCGCGACACTATTCAGCATCAACGACGCCTTAATCCTAACATGAAGGATGTCATTAAGGCCGAAATTATAAAATTATTAGACGTGGGGATTATTTACCCAATTTTTGATAGCACTTGGGTTAGCTCGGTGCAAGTCGTGCCTAAGAAGGGCGAGATAACAGTAGTTTCTAATGAAAATAATGAGTTGATCCCAACCCGTACTGTTACGGGTTGGCGGGTTTCCATCGATTATAGGAAATTTAATGATGTCACCTGTAAGGACCACTTCCCGTTACCCTTCATTGACTAAATCATAAAACGTCTATCCGGTCACTCACATTATTGTTTTCTTGATGGTCTTTCGGGATACTTCCAAATCCCAATTGCACCTGAAGATCAAGAGAAAACCACGTTCACTTGTCCCTTTGGCACCTTTGCCTATTGGAAGATATCGTTTGGTCTTTGCAACGTGCCGGCTACATTCCAAAAATATATGTTGGCAATTTTTAACGAATTAGTAGAGGACGTCATGGAAGTTTTTATGGATGATTTTTCTGTATTCGACAATTCTTTTCAAAATTGTTTAAATATTCTTGATTGTTTTCTTCAACGTTGTGAAGACACGAATTTGGCGCTCAATTGGGAAAAGTGCCACTTTATGGTCCGAGAAGGCTTAGTGCTCGGACATAAAGTTTCTAGCAAAGGGATCGAGGTCGATAGGGCCAAAATCGAGGTCATAGAAAATCTTCCCCCACCTATCAACATAAAATCTATTAGAAGTTTTCTAGGACATGCGGGTTTCTATAGGCGGTTTATTAAGGATTTTTCAAAAATTACAAAACCGCTAACACATCTTTTAGAAAAAGAAACTGCATTTATATTCGATGAAGAATGTTCTAAAGCGTTTAATAAAATTAAAAATGAACTTATCAACTCGCCTATTTTAATTGCGCCAAATTGGTCTCTTCCATTTGAAATTATGTGGGATACGAGCGATTTTGCTGTAGTGGCTGTTTTAGGCAACGAGTGGATAAATATTTTCACCCGATTTATTACTCAAGCAAAACGCTCACTTCCGCCCAAGCTAATTATACTACAATGGAAAAGGAGCTTTTGGCAATTACTTTTGCATTTGATAAATTTCGATCTTATATAACGCTATCAAAAATTATTGTTTTTACTTACCACTCCGCTCTCAGGTATCTAATGGAAAAAGGGGATGCCAAATCTCGATTATTAAGATGGATTCTCCTTCTACAAGAGTTCGATTTGGAAATTCGAGATAAGAAGGGAGCCGAAAATTTGGCGGCCGACCACCTCTCAAGGTTGGAGAATCCAGCTGCAGGAGCATTAGTGGAGTCCGAAATAGATCACAAATTCCCTGAAGAGCGCCTCCTTGCCATGAATAAGGTAATGATTTCCTCCACCCCTTGGTACACAGATCTTGCCAATTACTTAGTGGCACGGGTCCTCCCAAAGAATTATTCAAGTCAACAAAAGAAGAAATTCTTTTCGGACTTTCAAAATTACTTTTGGGAAGACCCCTTTTTATTCGTGTCTCCGCGGACCAAGTGATTAGAAGGTGTGTATCGGGCAAGGAAGGCATCCAAATTTTGCGGCACTGCCACGAAGGACCAACCGGTTGACATTATCAAGAAAACTGGACCGCTAGGAAGGTACTAGAGGCGGGCTTCTACTCGCCCACCTTATTCAAAGATGCTCACACTTTTGTGAGTAAATACGATAGTTGCCAACGGTCAGGTAGCATTTCTAACCGGGACGAAATGCCCCAAAATATATTTTTAGAATATGAAATTTTTGATTTATGGGGTTAGATTTTGTAGGTCCACTACCACCTTCTCATAATAATAAGTACATCGTTGTTGTGGTTGTCTACGTGTCAAGGTGGGTTGAGGCGCAAGCTTTCCCCACTAACAACGCGAGAGTCGTCGTAAATTTTTTAAAAAAATTATTTTCTAGATTTGGCACACCACGCGCCCTGATTAGTGATAGGGGCTCTAATTTTTGTAATGGCCAACTTGCTAAAATTTTAGGTTAGTATGGCGTCACACACAAATTATCCACCCCATATCACCCTCAAGCAAATGGCCAAGTGGAGGTGGTAAACCGTGAGCTAAAAAGAATATTAGAAAAAATGGTGTCCGTTAATAGGAAGGATTGGTCACTTAAGCTAGATGATGCTTTGTGGGCTTATCGGACGGCGCACAAGACCGCCATCAGTTGTACACCATATCGATTAGTTTACGGGAAAGCGTGCCATCTACCGGTTGAATTAGAGCACCGCGCTTATTGGGCGCTTAAATTTTTAAATCTAAATTTAAACTTAGCCTCAGAACAAAGAAAATTTCAACTAAATGAGTTAGATGAATGGCGTGCAAACACCTATGAAAACAATAAATTCTATAAGGAGAGAACTAAGTTTTATCACGATAGAAATATTAAAAATCCAAAATCCTTTTCACCGGGAGATCTAGTCCTTCTTTTTAATTCTAGTCTTAGGCTTTTTCCGGGAAAATTGAAATCCTGATTGTCCGGCCCCTTTGTCGTGAAAGAGGTTTTGCCATATGGAACTGTGCTAATAGAACACCCGAAAAACGGCTCATTCAAAGTAATGGGCACCGATTAAAACTATATCACCCCAGCGACCCCTCAACCGGAAAAATTGAATCACTAAATCTCCCAAACATTTAAAATCGCCACTTAGTCAAGCTATGTGACGGTAAACAAAGCGCTTGTGGGAGGCACCCCATAGTTATCCCTTTTCATTTCTATTTTTTTTCTCTTGTCTACTTTCCTAACAACTTTTGCAGGTTTTAGGTCAATGTTATAAAGCGGCTGCCCCGACAAATAATTAGGGAAGTTTCTTTATAACATTTAATTTTGATTAATTTTACTTTAAAATATATTTGTAAACTTCATACTTAGTTTGAAACATTGGGGACAATGTTTATCTTTAAGTATGGAGGGGTAGCATAATTAGTTCTAATTTTTAACTTCGTTTGTTTTTTAAAATAAATAAAAAAAATCTAGATTTTTTTATGAAGTGGGCTTAATTTGTCTTCACCATAACCTTCCTAGTTTAATTAGTTGGTTAGTTCCATGTAGACTTCATTTTTCATGTGGACTAAGAATTTTTTTTGCTAGAATAGTTTTTTTGAAACTTTTGAGTAAAATTATTGACTCATGTAGTGTTTCTAGTCAAATGCATGTATTTGAGTAGTATTGGCATAGAATTAAATTCTTGGCATAAATCTAAACTTATGATTTGTTAATTTGTGTTGAAAGAATTTATTTTACTTCTAATTTGAAACCGGTTTTATCCAAAAGTAGTTTAGGTGAGTGTGTAGAAGATCGTTAGAAAGCTATTACTCGACTCGAATGGAAGGGTGTCTTTTTTTTTGATGTCTAGAACCTGTGCTTAGCTATCTTTAAAACATTTTGCATTTTAGAATAATTAAACTCTATGGAAATGATTTTGGCCTCTCTTTGCATAGTTTGAGCTTTTGCATCTAACCCTAAATTACTACCATTGTTCACACAAATTTGAGCCTTGTACCTTTATTTAACCCACCTCCACCATTTCGCTACCAAAACTAAAAGTCCAACCCAGTTGTACACTTAAGTTTTGAGCTAAAATATTGAAAAAATGGGTGTTTATTAAAAGAGGAAAATTTTCATAGTGATATGTGGCCTAGGTATGCATATGCATACTTGGAACGATCCCAACTATGAAGAGAAAAAGGTGTTTATTTTAAAAGCTAAAATATCATAGTGACATGTGGCCTTGGTATGCATACACATACTTGGAATGATCCCAACTATGAAAAGCAAATTCTCATAATGATATGCGGCCTAAGTATATGTATTCATGCTTGGAATGATCCCAATTATGAAGAAAAAAAATATTTAGCTCAAAACTCATTGTTTAAGTGAAATTTGCGTTCATGTTCATCATTGTTCACCTTTTTATAAACCCAAGACTTAAGTACATCCTATTTAAGTCCTAAAGATCTATAGAGTTGATTTAGTATGTAGTGTAGTGGAGAAGGTGCAACGGGCAAGCGTATGGATTCTTTGAAGGTCTCCCCGAGCGTCATCATCTAGTAATTTAAATCTCAGCGATCATGCTATTTTCTCCCTATTACATAACTTTGAGATTAACCGTCAAATAGTATTAAAAGTGATAATAAATAATTGAAACGCATTTTAATTATCTCATAAATTAGTATTTATGCCAAGAACGTCTTTCTACTAAAATGTCTACGCATGCCAGCATAAATCTTCGCATTTTACTCTCTAGCTTTCAAAATTCTATCTAGCATTAGATTTTTCTAACTTTATGAAGAATGGTTTGCTCGGGACGAGCAACGAGTAAGTATGGAGGTGTTTGATGACTAGTAACATTGTCATCGTTTTAAGCTAATATCACATTAGATATTTTAATAAATTATTGCATTCGCTCGTTGTTTTTATAAATTTTCGTAAAAATAATATTTTATTTCCTAAACTTATATATATTTGTATTTTGAAGGATTATGGCAAGCATGGGGAGGGTTTTTATGACACGCCCCGCTGTCACGAGTACATGTCAAGTTCGTCAGATTGGAGCCCCGTCGATCACCATCACATGATGATTTCGCCACCCTCCATACATGCAACCCGAGCCTATCCAGCCACCCAAGCAAATCATCATGCATTATATATATATAGCAGGACTCAACGCCACAGCCGCGCTCGGCTAACTTCCCCAACGCCACCGCCACACTCGGCTAACTTCCTCAACGCCACCGTCGAGTCCGGTTAACCTCCTCGGCGCCAGCATCTAGTTCGAAGCGCCATCTTATATAAATATAAATATATATATATATATATATATATATATGTAAACACCTGTTGCGCGCTAGGGTTTGAGAAAATAAACGCAACCGAACTAGCAACCCAATGAGGCGAGTATACCTATCGAATTGTAGCTAGGGGACACAGTGTCGTATTGAAATCCGGGAACTGTTGGCTATGCTTACTCACACGAACGCTATTATCTTATCGACGGAAAAAACTAGGGTTAAGAAAAACTAATTGCAAGGAAGGAAGTAAAGCTATACTACAAAGAGAACTACCACAATTAAGTAAAGTGATATTAAGTAAAGAACTATGCTAGAAAGGAAACTACTGCAGTTAATTAAAGAGCACAAGATAGGTGATTACTACGAAAGGTTGAAAATATCAAATGGAAATGCCCTCGATCAAGAATCACCTCGGCTAAAGACGATTAAGAAAATGCGATAAAAATCTAAACTTAGTAGGATAAGGTCCTTGACCGTGGAGGTTCCTAAAGCTTGAACACGCTTCTCTCGAAGTCATGCCCAACTGAGTTTAGGAAGGTCCGACCGACTCTCGTCTAAATCGGAGGCCTAAAACTCGCTTTATGCGGTGAACCCCACTATTGGATTTTACTCCAATCGGGAGATTTGGACGTCTGCCTCTCTCGAGGGGTGCGTACAACTCCCTTTACACTTGAATGCTCACTTCATTCTATCGGCCTCTCGGCTAGCCCATAATAAAAGCAAAGGTGGAGGGTATATATCGATAATATACCTCCAACCCATGATTAATCAAGAGTAATTCAAGGCCCTAACCTAAAAAGAAAAGATTAATTAAAACAACATAACTTAATCGCTCTAACCTCGGATCATCAAGATCGAGTACAAGGAGGATTAGTTAATCATAATGGAGTGGAGGAGGGGGAATGAGTAGTAGAGCATAAAAGCACAAATAAACAAGTAGAGAAAAAAAACACTACTATATTAATGAAAAGGAGAGTTACACTAATTGAAATTGAAATTACAAGTGCAAGAAATTTAGAACCTATTCTAGCCCTACATTAAGCAACTAAAACAAGACAAAAGATTACAAGGAAAGCTAAGGCAACTAAATATTAAACCATGGTTAAGCAAAAATTACAAAGGAAGAGAGAGAGATAGAGAGAAAAACAGAAAAAGAACAAGAACCAAAGGGGCAGTACCTCCCCCTCTCAACCAAAGCTTGCTGAAATGGAAGGGGGTCTCAATTTATAGAAAAAAAATCTCGGGTTGGTCACGCCCTCCGACAGACCCTAGGGGGGCGTGTCAAGGGGCGTGACAGTACTATGTTGACCTCGGGCTCTGGACTCTGGCGGGAAGGATCATTGCCTTTGTTCGTCGGTGGTCACGCCCAATGTCACGCCCGTGTAGGGGGGCGTGACACTCACGTCATGTCGAAATCATTGGTTAGAAATCCGTCAGTCGTCGGAAAAGTTGATGTCACGCCCCAGGTCACACCCGTGACTGGTGGCGTGACAGTACTGTTGCGTGCTGTGGCGGAACGGCATTTAATGCGGCTGCAGGCTTTGCGGCAGAGGGCGACACGCCCATGGTCACGCCTGGTGACACGCCCAGGGAAGGCGTATCAGGGGGCGTGATAACGGTTTTGTTCGTTTTTCTGTCCCTTCCAGCAGGAGTTCTCGGGATCGGGTGACATGCCCTATATCACGCCCAGGGAGGGCGTGGCAGGGGGGCGTGTCAGGTCATTTTTGGCCAATTTTCTGGAAACTTGCAAAAAGACAAGAAAAAGTCAGTGGCAATAATATTTACATAAAATAATAAAAAATAAACTAATAATAGACATGATTTGTACAATATAAAATAGAAAATACGATAATAGTTTAGGCTACAAAACGTATTATCAACACCCTCCACTTACAGCTGCACATGCATGCTTTAGCCAACTCCTCCCATATACAGCAGCCCGAAAATCCCCCTCCTCCATGCAAAGCTCCGGCCAGCAGAGCCACCTCATCTCGGCACCAGCAAGCTCCTCCATGCAACAACTCCAGCCAAGCTCAGCCAGCTCAACTCCAAACTCCGGCCACCACCATGCTCGGCCAATCCAGCATCACAGCAGCTCGGCACCTCAGCTGCTTGGCCAACCATCCAGCGCCACCACCGCGCATAACCTCCTCCATGCAGGCTCTCGAAGCATCAGCTAGCCGACCTCTTCCTAGCAGCGGCTCCACCACCATGGAACTTCTCTAGCAGCCCCACCTCCAAGAAGCTCGACCACCTATACAAAGCTCCAGTGCCACCACCGTTCTCCGCTACCTAAGCTCCATAACCACAAGAAGCTCGAGCCCGACCCTCCTCCATGCAGCCATGTCAGCTCGACTTCCAGCAAATGCCACATCATCCATCTTCTCCAAATTAGCCTCTAACTCAACGATCAGCGTCAAAAACATCCCGCTGATTTTACCTCCCACTGCTCCTGTCGTTTTGCCTGATGAAAGCGCCATCTTCAATGCTCTAGCATGACTCCCGCCAACTCCTGCTAAAGTCAAATATTTATGCTATATATTTGAGGTTAATGGGACATTTCATGGGGGAGAGATATTAGAGGGGAATATTTCACTTAAGTTGAATCCCAATAAATTCAAGGAATCAGTTTTGGGCTAGTTGTGTTTTTTTCGTTTTCATTTTTTAACCGCTCTATTTGAATCATGTACGTCTTATTTTTACTTTCATCAACTTGTATTATTGCACTTTTATTTCCTGTATTTTAAAAGCTTGTTTCTCGTAATTTCTTTCTCGTTCAGCAATAAAATTTTATTATTCCTATTTCAAATTTCATCTCTTATAGTCGTACAGATTCTTAACTTGCATCGCCTTCGTTCTTTTTTCTTGATGTCGTATTTTTATAATAATGATCCACTCATCAACATGAGCAACTAATTTTTATAGTGCTCGATCGCGATGATCCAAGGATGAGATAATTTTCGCTATGTTTTTAGTTTTGTTTTTCTTAATTTATTGAACGCTTAAGATTTACCGTTGATCAATTCATTGAGGCTATATATTTTATATAGTTTTCAAAATCGTTTTCGCTCTTTAGTTGGCTGAGAGGCTCGTAAGGCGAATTGATCACTCATTGGTAAAAAGAGTAGAACACAACCCTCGAGAGAGGACGACATAACTCTTCCGGATTAGAGTAAAATCCAATAGCGAGGTTCACAACCTAAAGCAAGTCTTAGGCGATGCGATTTGAGAACGAAAGTTCGGTCGATACACCTAAGCTTAGTTGAACCTAATCCTCAAGAGAGGAGCGTTCATGCTTCGGGAACCTAAACGGTCAAAGCCTCTTCAACAAGAGAATTACGTTTCCATTTTCATTCCATAATTTCTCTATGTCTAAGGTGATTCAAAGATCATGCACTACCTTTAACCCATCAAATTAAGTCCGTCAATATTTCAAGTTTTTACTTTTTGCAACCCCAACTCAAATTTCTATTGATAAGATAATAACAATCTTTCAAAGTAGGATTACTCGATCACCCCGAGTCTAATATGAACTTAGTTTTTATAAACCTATACCACTCCTAATACGGTACACTTGCCATTGTCATTTCCGGATATAGTTTCGCGCGATCAGCTACCTGCCCCGAATTCCTGGAAGTGAGGTCGGCGAGATGCCCTGCCTAGCCTCAGCCACCGACACAAGTTAAAGAGGTTCCACCCCGAGTGGGGGAGGATGACATGTGTGAGGATCGGGTCAACGTCGGACCCCGAGGTGGCATAGCAGTGATCCACGGTGGAGTGGGGATTGAGGCCACTCGGAAGGCGAGCCTCTATGTCATGTACCGACAGAGCGTCGCTTCGATGTTTAAAACCCCGCCCTAGGAGGAGAAGATCATCTTCTCGGTGAAGGACATACCGGATCATGAGAATCCATTCTACGATGCACTGTTCATCCAGATGGCCATCGAGGGCTACAGCGTCTCTCGGATCATGGTTAATAACGGGAGCTCCGTCAACATCCTTTTCAAGAAGGCGTTTGACGAGATGAAGGTGGAGCAAAGAAGGGTGTTGGCCTCAGACGGACTCCTGTTCGGATTTTCAAGGGAGAGGAAGGAGATTAAAGGTGGACTATAACTCCAAGTTAAATTTGGAGGGACTTCAAGGAACTGTCGATTCGTCATAGTTGACGCTCGGAGCAGCTACAACGCCATCTTCAGAAGGTCCCTCATCAGCACCTTCCGTTGTGTGTCGTCTTCGTTCCACTAGTGCTTCAAGTTCAGCTCAGGAGGGATCCAGGTCAGAGTCAAGGGAGACTCTAGGATAGCAAAACAATGTTATGTCACGACCGTCAACACCATCTCTTTGTTAGACAAGGCAGAGGAGATTGAAAAGATCATGGAGAGCCTTAGGAAAATGGAGGAATTCAAGGGGAAGGCTCACGGCTCTCATGTCCAGGCCTCCTAAAGAAGCCTCGCCTCGTTAGAGTCTTATATTTTTTCTTATGATGTAATGAGTTCATCCCCCGACTAGTTAAGTCGGCGGGGGTCCTGTAACCCATCATGGTTTCCCCTTTGGAGGATGTTGGATATGGTAAGGTTTTTTTGAGATGCTTAGTTACCCCTTTGGAGGATGTTGTATTTGGTAAGGTTTGGTTGAGTCCCCCCCCCAAGAGAACCTCCCCATCCCAAGCTCTCACCGGCTGGATGGGTTGAGGATACCTTGAGGAAGCCATGTTCCTTTGCTCCGATGACGGTCCCGCTGCAAGGCTCCCACTAGCTGGCATGTCCGATGGTACCTCTCGTGGAAGCCCAAGTTCCTTTGCTTCGATGACGGTCCCGCTTCAAGGCTCCAACAAGCTGCCAGGTCCGGTGGTATCTCTCGTAGAAGCACAAGTTCCTTTGCTCTGATTACAGTCCCGCTGTCAGGCTCCCACTAGCTGGCAGGTCCAGTGGTACCTCTCGTGGAAGCCCATGTTCCTTTGCTCTGATGACGGCCCCGCAGCTAGGCTCCCTCTAGCTGGCAGGTTTTGTGGTACCTCTCGTGGAAGCCCAAGTTCCTTTACTCCGATGACGGTCCCGCTACCAGGCTCCCACTAACTGGTAGGTCATGTGGTACCTCTCGTGGAATCCCAAGTCCTTTGCTCCGATGACGGTCCTGTTGCCAGGCTCCTACTAGAAAGTTGGTCTGGCGGTACCTCTCGTGGAAGCCCATATTCAATTGCTCGGATGACGGTCCCGCTGCAAGGATCCCACTAGCTGGCAGGTCCAGTGGTACCTCTCGTGGAAGCCAAAGTACATTGCTCCGATGACGGTCCCGATACCAGGCTCCCACTAGCTGGCAGGTGCAATGGTACCTCTCGTGGAAGCCCAAGTTCCTTTGCTCCGATGACTGTCCCACTACCAGGCTCCCACTAGCTGGCAGGTCTGGTGGTACCTCTCGTTGAATCCTATGTTCCTTTGCTCCGATGACGATCCCGCTACCAGGCTCCCACTAGCTGGTAGGTCTGGTGGTACCTCTCGTTGAATCCCAAGTTCCATTTCTCCGATGATGGTCTCGCTGTCAGGCTCCCACGAGCTGGAAGGTTTGGTGGTACCTCTCGTGGAAGCCCAATTTCTTTGCTCCAATGACGGTCCCGCTACCAGGCTCCCACTAGCTGGTAGATCTTGTGGTACCTCTCGTGGAGGCCCATGTTCCTTTGCTCTGATGACAGTCCCCGACCAGGCTCCCACTAGCTGGCAGGTCCGGTGGTACCTCTCGTGGAAGCCCAAGTTCCTTTGCTCCGATGACTGTTCCTCTACAAGGCTCCCACTAGCTAGCAGGCCTGGTTGTACCTCTCGTGGAAGCCCAACTCCTTTGCTCCAATGACGGTCCCGCTGTCAGGCTCCCGCTTGCTGGCAGGTCCGGTGGTACCTCTCGGTGAAGCCCTAGTCATTTTCTCCGATGACGGTCCTGCTGTCAGGCTCCCACTAGCTGGCAGGTCCGGTGGTACCTCTCGTGGAAGCCCAAGTTCCTTTGCTCCGATGATGGTCCTGCTGCGAGGCTCCCACTAGCTTGTAGGTCTGATGGTACATCTCGTGGAAGCCCAAGTCCTTTGCTCCGATGATGGTCCTACTGTTAGGCTCCCACTAGCTGGCAGTTCCGATGGTACCTCTCGTGGAAGCACAAGTTCCTTTACTCTGATGACGGTCCTGCTGTCAGGCTCCGACTAGCTGGCAGGTCCGGTGGTACCTCTCGTGGAAGCCCAAGTCCTTTGCTCTCATGGCGGTCCCGCTGCCAGGCTCCAACTAGCTGGCAGGTCCGGTGGTACCTCTCGTGGAATCCCAAGTTCCTTTGCTCTGATGACGGTCCTTCTACAGGATCCCACAAGCTAGCAAGTCTGGTGGTACCTCTCCTGGAATCCCAAGTCCTTTGCTCCGATGATGGTCCCACTGTCAGGCTCCAACTAGCTGGTAGGTCTGATGGTACCTCTCATGGAAGCCCAAGTCCTTTGCTCTGATGAAGGTCCCACTGCCAGGCTCCCACTAGCTGGCAGGTCCGGTGGTACCTCTAATGGAAGCCCAAGTCCTTTGCTCCGATGACGGTCCCACTGCCAGGCTCCCACTAGCTGGCAGGTCCGGTGGTACCTCTCGTGGAAGCCCAAGTCCTTTGGTTCGTTGATGGTCCCGCTTCTAGGCTCCCACTAGCTTTCAGGTCCGGTGGTACCTCACGTAGAAGCCCAAGTCCTTTACTCCGATGACGGTCCTGCTGTCATGCTCCCACTAGCTGGCAGGTCCGGTGGTACATTCAGGGATGCCCAAGTTTTTTCACCGCTGAGGCTGTCTCGTCACCCAGGCTCCCATTAGCTAGCATGATAGGTTGACCCCTCGGGAGGCTAAGTGTTTTCACCCCGAGGCAATCTCGTCACCAAGGCTCCCCTAAGCTGGCATGACAGGTTGACCCCTCGGAGAGGCCTTATAATCTTTCAAACCACAAGAACGGGCCACTCCGCGAATAAATTGGGTTGGATGTTTCTTTTCGAGCTTGTGCCAACCATGAAAAGAGTGAGGATTGTGTACAACCCCGTATTCGTAGAGTAGGGTCCCCTCGGCAGGCGCAGGACAAGCTTTATATTTTTAAAGCTTTTTAGAGGTTTTGCACTCTTGGTGGCCAATTTTGGATTGGCCTTGGAAATATACTAGTAGGGGGAGGAAAAATCGACCTCCCATTTAGTGGACCCTTTTTGGGGGGCAGGTGCGATAAGTTGGTAGGCACCCGCCCCACCTTGATAGGCATGAGTTCGGAGCGGCCTGCGGCAAGGCTTTCGCCCCGGGTGGCCTGCTAGCACGGGCGAGAGCGGCCTACGGCCACGCTCTCGCCCCGGGAGGCCTTCTCGCACGGGCAAGAGCAGCCTGGGCCAGGCTCTCTCCCTGAGTGGCCTGCTAGTGCGGGCGAGAGCGGCCTGCGGCCTGGCTCTCACTCCAGGCAGCTTGCTCGCGCAGGCGAGAGCGACATGTGGCCAGGCTCATGCCCCGAGCGGAATGCTAGCGCGGCCGAGAGTGGCCTGTGGCCAGGCTCTCCCCCTGGGCGGCCTACTTGCGCGGGAGAGAGCAGCTTGCGGCCAGGCTCTCGCCCCGAGTGGCCTGCTTGTGCGGGCGAGAGTGTCCTGCTGCCAGGCTCTCTCCCCGAGCGGCCTGCTAACGTGGGCAAGAGCGCCTCCGGTCGGGCTCTCACCCCGGGCGGCCTGCTCGCACGGGAGAGAGCGGCTTGTGGCCAGGTGAGGGGGGGGGGGTAATGACTTAGCCTCCATTCCCCCGTGAATGTCTTTGGGCCGTGCTTTTACCATTTTAGCCCCGGGGTGGAATTACCTCTTTACCCCCCTGGTGTGCAGGTTTTCTATTGGCTCGAGGCCTTTTTGCCTTAGGAGTATTTGTAACACCTCTACCCGTCACGTAGAATATAATAGAGGGTTCGATCGGGGCCCCACACTATATTCCACAAACAGGCGGAGACGTCACAAAATAATACCAAGAACCATCGCACCTTAACACAGAGCTTTCTAGCGGAAGCTTCAGGGTTGAAAACATGAACTCACTAATAACAGAAATGTCCACTTCTATAACAAAATAGGAATGTATACAACCATACATAGTAGGTACACAACCTTATGGCTTTTACAAGTTTCTCTGAACATAAGGTGTGGTTTACAAACATCCGCACGCAGGCCGGCCACACATGAACAAGATTAAGCAAAACAAGGCCTTCGAGGGCAGCAATGCAGCTTGGGCTTCAGCCCGCTAAGTCCCACTTGGACCAGCACCACCTGCACCTGCAAGAACCTTTCCACCAACCGGCGGCAAACAGGGCAACGGTCAGCATTCAGCTGACCAATTTTAACGACCCTGCCCCTGGCATGGGGCAGCGGAATTCCTTCCTTGCATAGCAATTTACATCATACACATATATATATATATTCAGCCAGCAAGGAAATACATATTACAAATGTCGGCATGACAGTCCGACATTCCGTGCACTCAGGTAACATTCTGGTGTAACAGAAACACCGGATCCTACCACCGTTCAGAGGTCCCAGACATGACGGTCAAACTTGAGCATTCCTAGTCTTTATAGTGCCCAGTACAAAGACTCTCATTATGCCCCTGACGACTGGCATAACGTAGGTACAGATCAGCCACCCCCTTTTGCTCAAATCGCCTTGCCACAAAGGAATATCGAAGTACTCATGGTCAACTTATAGGCGCGGGTCAATTTCACCTTTCCTGTTCGGCACTATGTCTTTTTCGCAGTTGCAGCCCTACGGCTCAACTTTTTACCACATGGCACTCACGGACACAAGAGTTGACTCCAACTCTCACCATTTCCAGAACTTCCTTTAGTACTTCCTACGGCACCAAGCAACAGGCATCCATCACTGATTTCATGCACACTAGCAATAATAACGGAGTCTTCTCCGATGTGCAAAAAAGCATCACCAATCCAGACCAACATGTACAGATGGGATTCGCACAGCATGCCTAACCATTCTCACACTTCCGGTTCTAATGCACTACAACAAGGGATGAACAACCAATCCTAAGGGAATCTCTTCGCCATCCACCTTTTGGTGGAGGATTCCTATGCAAATATAGGAAATAAAGACTTCACTCGTTCAAGAAGGGAATCTTTACCCTTGGAAGACGCTTCGGAGCCATGGGGAGGAAAGTAAACGGATTAACGCTCTCGCAGCAGCCTTGCCTTCGCAAATCCGAACTCGGCTCGCGATTTGAACCACCGTAGCACCACCGGCGACCGGCTTCCTCTTCTTCTTCCTCCTCAAGCTCTCCTCTCTCCCTTACATAAGAAAAAGCAAGAAACAACTCAAATGAGCTTCTCCTTCGCAAGGCCGACCTTAACACCTTAGGGATGAGCCTATACCATTGGATCTTGGGTAAAGAAATTGAACAGATCAGATCAGCCCTTAAACTGATTTCATGGACTGAACAGGGTTTGTTACACGCCCGTGTCACAGGCCGTGTTCCTAAAGAGACTACAGAATCGACTCACCCAGCCCAGAACACGGGCTTAGACACGCCCGTGTCAAACACCTGACATGCCCGTGTCAGAAAGCACACGACCGTGTGACTAGCCATGTCACTCTTTCAACACAAGACCAGATTAGCCGAGAAGGACACGTCTAAGGCACACGCCTGTGTCCTTAGCCGTGTGCCAAACACGCCACTATGACACGCAACACCGAGACATGAAACACATCATGTAAACCGCTCAGCTCTTGCGAAAGTGCTAACCGATAGGCAGCTTCACCAATACGCTCGACCACTTCAAACGGTCCAAGATACCTCGGGCTCAACTTTTTCAAATACCGTATCCTAGACACACCTTTGAATGGTTTGATTTTCAAGTACAACCATTCGCCCACCGCAAACTCCACGTTTCGGTGCTTGGCATTGTAATACTTAGCTTGCCTGTCTTGAGCCACCATCAGTCTTTAACGTATCAACCGTATAATGAGTTGGCATCATCTAACAATTTTCGCCGATACAACTTTGTTTCGCCAGTCTCCTCCCAAGACAAAGGTGTTTGGCATTTTCTACCGTATAAAGCCTCAAAGGGCGCCATCTGGATACTAGCTTGGTAGCTGTTGTTGTAGGCGAACTCGACCACACCGAGATGATCTTCCCAATTCTTCCTGAAATCCAGCACATACATTCGGAGCATATCCTCCAACGTCCTATTTGTCCTCTCGGTCTGATCATCCTTTTGAGGGTGGAAGGTCGGGTCTGAAATGTAATTTTGTACCCAATAGATCGTGGACTAATCTCCAATCACAAGAAGTGAAATGACAATTTCGATTACTAACGATGCTACGGGGCACATCGTGCAATCGTATAATAGTATCCACGTACATCTTTTCCAACTTCTTAACTGAATCGTCCTTACAGTTTGGGATGAAGTGTGACACCTTGGTTAACCGGTCCATAATCACCCATACCGCATCATTTCCACACTGTGATCTCGGCAATCCAAGCACGAAATCCATGGAAATATCATCAAATTTCCATTCGGGAATAGGTAACGGCTTTAGTAAACCACCCGATTTTTGGCATTCCGCCTTTACCAAAGCACACGTTTGACACTTAGCGACATTGTGTGCTATGTCCTTCTTAATTCCAGGCCACAAGAACAGTTTCTTCATATCTTTATACATTTTCATGCTCCCGGGGTGAACTGAATATTTGGTGAAGTGGCCTTCAAACATCACCTCTTCACGTAGCTTACCCCTATTTGGGACACACAGACGACCGTCCTGTAACATTTTTTTTTTATTGAGTCCCATTTCCGGCTAGACCCCTAGGAGTCGGTTGGTCGAGTCAGAACCCCAGGGAGCACAAAAAGTGAAAATAAAGCGATCAATTATTCGGGTCACGGGTTGGTCACGCCCGTGACCGACCCGTCACGCCCGTGACCTGGGCGTGACTACTTCGACGATCGTCGATCTCCACGAGACGATCGTCGAACGTGCTGTCTGGGCATGTCACGCCCGTGACCAAGGTGTCACGCCCGTGACTATGGGCGTGACCCCATCGACGATCGTCAATCGCCGTGAGACGATCGTCGATCTTGCGGCCCGAGCATGTCACGCCCGTGACATAAGTGTCACGCCCGTGACCTAGGGCGTGACCAGCCTTCGATGATCGTCGATCTCAATTCGACGATCGTCGAACCAAAATTTGCCGTTCGGGCATGTCACGCCCGTGACCTAGAGGTCACGCCCGTGACCTAGGGTGTGACCAGCCTTCGACGATCGTCGATCTCAATTCGACGATCGTCGAACCAAAATCTGCCGTTCGGGCCTGTCACGCCCGTGACCCAAGGTGTCACGCCCGTGACCATCCATCGACGATCGTCGATCTCAGTTCGACGATCGTCGAACCCAGAATTGGCTATTCGGGCCTGTCACGCCCGTGACCTATGTGTCACGCCCGTGACATTGACCGAAACGACGGTTCAGGCACGAAATTATTCTAACACGCGTGGTAATAAATGCTGGTGTGGGAAGTTACACCAGGAGTAACTTCCGGCCGTTTTCCTTCTATAATTATATAATAAATGAGGAAAAGGTGGTCCAATAGAAAACCGCCAGCTGGACGCACTGTTCAGTTTCCACCGTTTCTTATCCCTTCACTGTAACCGAAACGTTAAGGGGAGAACCGTCATGGCCATAATGGATTTACCATTAATCTTCCCACTATCTGACTTATAAAAGCCCACTTGGGGAAAGAGGAGAAGGTTACACGCTCAAGTAATCAGAACAGACCTTTGTTCTTGCTGTAGGAGAAGTTCAGCAAACGCCACCACCGCGCCATGGCACCCCGACGTTCTTCTCGCCTTCAAACCGCGAACAAGGTCCTCCTCTGCTCCTTCTTTTCATGGGTAGATCTTAGGATTCTTAGAAAATAAGTTCGCGCTCAACGGAGCCGGACCCGTCTCTCGTTTTCATGGAAAACCATGAAAATGGTATTTTCGAGTTCGCCGGAAACCGCCACCTCCGGCGGCCAAACCACCGCCGACCGATAGCCGTCGCCTCAACGGAGGTGGTGGTGGTGGTGGCTGGCCAGGGAAGTGACCGAACGGCCGGCGACGGACCACGGAATGCTTACAGGAAAAATGTTTTCCTGTGTCTGTTCGGGTTCATGAAGAAGATGAACAGTGGATTTAATATATAATACATAGATTATTATATAGTGCATAATGGAAAAATAGGTTATTTGAATGTATTTTTGAGGCTGCAAAACGAAGCACTTAGAGGCCGATTTAGGAAAAATGACCAGTCACAAAAGTTGTAGCCCTCGGGGTCTACTTTAATTTAAAATTGATATTATACAATTTGGGTGAGTGGTTTGACCACAACACTCATTTTGGTGGGATCAAGACCTAGGCTAACCAGAAATTGAAATGGTTGCCCACGGTTCATAACATGCCCAAATGATTTGAAATTTGGACTGGAGGTCCATAATATATATATCGAGAGGCTGTCCAAAAATGAGAATTTTTGGAGAACTTTTGCCTAAAGTTTTTGTATAATTTAATAATCAATATAAAATTAATTAGGAGATGAAATTAAGTCCAAACTCCCCCAAATTTTGGGTGGTGGTCCCTAGCATCAATATTAAGATCTGTACAAAATTTTCAACTCGATTGGTCGAGTTTTGAATAGGGAAGTATCAAGTCCTAGATAGGTCTTGGTGAGGGGTACTTTGGGGAAAAGTACGATTGGAGTTGGAGTGGACAAATCTCCTCAAAAGAGGCTGAAGTTGTTGGCCACTGATTTGTGGAGTCTATGTCTACCCTCTTGGGTAACATGGTGTGGCTTAGGGTGGATCTTACCCTAAGAGATTGGCTCAAATCCAACGGGTGGGAGTTTGAGGTCTGTGAAGGACATAGGAGCAAAAGCTCTTGTATGTCCTTGAAATTTGGAGGAGAGGGGGATGATATGATGAAAACCCTCTGGTGGAAATAATGAAGGGATTGGAGGTAATTAGGTACCTCGGAAATTGAGAGTTTGAATTAGGGTAGAAATGTAATTTAGTTATTTTAAGCACTAAATCTAATCCAAAAATTATGAAACTCGGGAGGAGGGGGTTTTAGGATGTTTTAGACTTATAGTAAATCTTCTGGAATTTTATGGTTATTAAATATTATACTTCATGTGTTAAAGGATTAATTGCCGGAATTATTATTTCAATTATTTGGAGCTTTAAAATTATTTATAATCAGTTGAAATTCTGGATTTAGATCTTTGTTAGTAGCACAATGACCCCTGGATTTTTATAGAATTTTATGTCGAGTAAATCTAGTACCTTATTCACAGATGATAGAAAGGGGCTTTTATGTTTAAAAATTAATTATGGATAAAATACTTGCTGGAAAATTATGAAACTTGGCCAGTGCTAATTTTAGGCCTTTATCTGCATATCATGAATTATTTATAATTTTTGGAAGAATATTTTCTGTACATGCTTCATAAACAATAGAAGTTAGAGATTATTTCTAAAATAGTTTTCATGCCCCTTTTAATGATAGAAAAATTATGATACTTAGGATTTAATCTATTGAGATAACCTAGTATTTATCATAAAATTGCTGGACATCTTGCATGAGAACTTAGGGTAGTTCATGTTCAAACCGGTAGTCCTTGGATTTTCGAGGAATTTAATTAAATGCCAAATAAATTAGGAAAATTTCCATTTTCTGGACTTAGGTCATTTATGTCATGGTAAGTCTCCAGTAAATAATTTAGGGCATTTGGATGAGTAATGGATCATTTCATAACCGGTTCGACATGTAGCCTAGGTGGGTCTGCATTTAGTAAATTGTGAAATGCAATAGGACATGATCTGAGGAAGATATAAAGAGTAGTGAGTAGTGGTGATAGCTAGAGTTAAGAGGTGCTTGGGTTTGGCGAAAGATCGCTTTTCCCGAAGAGTGGAAGGTTTAAAAATCACCCTAGGATAGTCTATCGTAATATGAGAAGGAAATCGGGTTAAGGGAAATAAACCAATAACAATAAGTGCCTTGCGAAAGGGAACTTCGGGCCGTAATGCACCGTCTTGGTTCCTAGTGCCCCTTGAGAGCCCTTCACGGGGTATACGGGGGGCAGTCCTGGGCTAACGTAAACTGTAATAATAAACTAGCAACAAGAGTAATTTAGTAACTAGGTTTGCACTTTTCACAAACACTGTTGGCACAGGAAGATTGAGGTGAGCTTCGGCTCGGGTGATTTGGAAACGGACGTTTGGGTCCGGGGAGCTTCGGCTCGGTTGTTCTGGAGACGGACGGGATGGTCCGGGGAGCTTCGGCTCAGTTGGTTGGAGACGGACGTTTGGTCCGGGGAGCTTCGGCTCGGTTCTGGTGTTTTGCGATTTAAACTTGCATGTGCATAAAACAGGAAAAAGTTAAGGTGGTGGGTCTTTCGATATCGGGGAGTTCGATTGCACCGACACCGATATCGTTGACTCGGCGGGGTGATTAGCACTCCGCCAACAGAAGTCCGGTGCGCCAGCCGGCAAGAGTACGCAGGCGTCCGCTTAGTGCACCAAGCGTTGAGGCGTACGATAGGTCAGACCAGTGGTGCTTTTACTGGTTTTGGAGGTGGGCGAGGCCCAACCCACCGCTTCCGTTTGCCACTACGGAGGTATCCTGGGAGGTAACGGCTCCGAAAGGGGGAACTAAAGGTCTGTGTGCACAGAGTCGGGTGTGTGAGTTGCACTTGCATGTTTCATCATACCCACTAGCATGTCATAGCATAATCGATTCATTAAACCTTGACACCTAAAGTATAAGTGGTATGGGACGCTTATACATTAGGACCTGCAAAACGACCCCTTGGTCTATAAGCTTGTGTGGGCAAGTTTATAAATCAAAGGTTAATTTCAATATATAACAACCATTGCTGTTTGATAACCGACACCCCAACGTATAAGTGGTATGGGACACTCTATACGATGGGAGCCTTGCAAAAGACCCCTTTAGCTTATGTGTTCTCGCATAAGTGAATGTTTAAATTCATATAATTGCTTTTCTTACTGTTAGACCTATTAAAACCTTCATATAACTGCTCACCGAATACAACTTGCTAGATTAGTTTCCGCTGCCATCTGTTTCATGTTTAATCTCTACCTTCATGTCCTTCCCTTTCTTCCTCTCCGCTCGGTACCTAGGAGCCATGGGGGAAGGGGTAGGGGATGATAGGGCTTAGTCTTTATGACTAACGGTTTTCGAACCGCATCATTTAGGGGATCGTGGAGCCCAGCATGGAGGAGCAGCCCCAGAGATCGGTGCGCCTGGAGATGGGGCAGTCTAGCTCCGGAGTTCATACAGCCGGGACCGTAAGTCTCGATTCTGAGTAGATTCTGTTTTCGCTTCCGCATGAGTGATATTGTAGTGAGGTCATGATGTATCGGGCATAAGCCCGCATTTATAGTACTCTGATGTTTTCTGTGGACACTCCCTTCGTGGAGATTTTATCTTATTTACATGTGATTTATTATTGTGGACTGCATTGCTCTTACTGTTATAATTATGCTACTTTTCTGTGATCGAATTGGCCAGCAGAATCGGCGCCTTGTGGTGATGACCCTTCAGGACGTGAAGGTGTCACCGCAAAGCGGCAATTCTGGCCTAAGACCCCGGTGGTTGAAAAAAAAAAGGGGGTCTTACAAGTGGTATCAGAGCAAACATCGATCAGAAGGAAGTAGCAGTCCACAAACCCTAGTCACCCCCCGCTCGAGTTTAGTTTGGGGACAAAAAAACTAAGCAGCGGAAGCAGTGGTGTGCCCATATGGGGATCACATATAATTTGTCCACCTTTATGTAGTATTTGAACGTTTTCTCAGCGTGTGTTTTTGTTACGCAGCCTCCAGCACGGACTACGCCTCAAGGTGGAGTTCAACAGGCTCAGGATGTTGCACCACCCCCACCGGCCCCCACTCCTTTCCTTCAGTAAGACATGGGATAGACCCTGACTGCCATTCTGGAGGCCTTCAGGGCCAGCAGGTTCCGGCCCCGCAGCCAAATCCGGGGGCCAACTGGCTAAGCATCTTCCGAGGACTGGCTCCCCCATCCTATTTGGGGACAGAGTCGGCTGTTCGGACGGAAGAGTGGCTAGATATCATGTATGAGATGCTGACCGGGATTCGGTGTCCATGGGAGGAGAAGGTGGCTCTGGTTGTCTCCTGCCTGGAGTCCCATGCAAAGAGGTGGTGGAAGACGCTGTTGGACACGACCTTTGCTGATAGGGAGGTTGCGGAGATTACTTGGGAGGAGTTCAGGGCCGCACTACTGGAGCATTTCGTTCCGCAGTCGGCTAGGGATGACTTGGAGGAGCGCGTTCTTACAGCTGAAGCAGGGTACTCGGACCGTGGTGGAGTACCATCGAGAGTTTGACCATCTGGCTCGATACGCAGATTCCTACCAGCTGGACGAGGCAGGGTATATCAGGAGGTTCTATAAGGGCCTGCGGGAGGACTTGAGGGAGGCTCTGTTGTTTGTATCTGACGGGCCCATCTCCCGGATCTTGGAGATGGCCAAAAGGATTGAGGCAGATTGGCACGCCACCCGGGGCCGGAAGCGGCCAGCAGAGGATCAGGGACGGAGAGGTAGGAATGACCAGCGGCGGGGTGCTGTACTAGAGGGGTGGAGGACAGAGGACCAGCCTCGTTAGGAAGTGAGGCCGGAGCCGAGGGAACACGTGGTGGTATTAGCCCCTCCCCTCTTCGGATGCAGGAGATGCCGAGACCTGGGGGAATGGCGTATCCCCCACCAGAGTGTTTTCTTTGTCATCAGATTGGGCACATTCGGAGGAACTGTCCCATGAGGGGGGCACCACCTCCAGCACATCAGGGCGGCCCACCAGCTCAGCATTATGGAGGCCGAGGACGCGGCCGTGGTCGTGGATACCAGTGGGGAGATCGTAGGCAGGAAAGAGAGCAGGTATATGCTTTGGATCTTGCGCAGCCTCGAAATCCGGAGCAGGTCATCGCAGGTATGCTGCAATGTTTCTTTATTTTCATAAAATCTCCCTTTAAGTTGTTAAAACTCAGAACCGCACTAGATAGATTAACAAGGAAAGAAAACTCTTTATAGAACCCTGAGATATTTAATCACCCCAGGTATAGTGTTCATCAGCGGCAAGCCTGCCCGCACGCTGTTCGATACTGGAGCCACTCACTCCTTTGTATCGGAGTCGTTCGTAGAAGGACTGGAGGGTGTGGAGCGGTTCACAGGCTCGAGGATGAGGGTGCGACTGCCCAGATGGATCTGAGCTCCTTACACGGATCACTGCAATATGGAGCAGAAATTTGGGAAAAGCGTTCGAGGCTCCAGCGACGATTTTGAAGCTGACGGACAACGACCTGATCCTGGGCATGGCATGGCTGCACTGGAACTATGCCCAGATTGACTGCCAGGCAAAGAGGATCACCGTGAGACACGGGGACTCTTTCATTACCATCGAAGGTATAAGACTGTCTCTCGTATACTCTTATCTTCGGTACAGGCGTTAAGGCCCATCTGCAGGGATAGGAGGTCTATCAGATTCTATTTGAGATGGCGGAGGTTAAGGAGTCGGTGACAGACATCCGGTGGTGCGAGATTTCGCTGAATCTTTCCAGAGAAACTGCCAGGACTACCTCCACACCGAGAGCAAGATTTTCAGATACAGCTTGTGCCGGGAGCCAAGCCGGCGTCTCGGGCCCCTTATCGGATGGCCCCAAAGGAGTTGTGAAAGTGAAGGGATAGATACTACTCTAGAGGGGGGTGAATAGAGTAATCAAATTTTGCACAATACAAAACTTAACTGTCTACCCAACTCCCTTGGAGTGAAGTGCGGAATGAAGAGATTATAGATTTTGATTTAACCTTAAAGCCTAACACAAGTGATGTGCAAACACAAGCTAACTGTAATTACAGTTAAAGCTTGGAAAACCTAAACAGCAACTAGCAACCTAGTTATATCTATTCACAGCCACAGTACATGAATTAAACAGTTGAATCCAGACGACATAAGGAAATTTATAGTGGTTCCCCAAACAACTTGGGTACGTCCACTCTTCTACCCACACGGTAGGAATCCACTCAGGTTTTTGATCAGGTGCCCTGCCACCAACAGAATCTGCTTCAGGTAGATTCAGAAACCCTTTAGACTTTTGATCAGGTGTCTAAAAACCAAGCACAGGTTTTTGATCAGGTGCCCTGCCACCAAGGGATACTTTTGAAGGGAGTAATAACCCTGTACAGGAGGGGGAAGAAGGTTAAGATGTCTTCTCTATTTTACAATAGATTAGAGAAGCACAAAAAGCTTGCACTGAGCTAGAATGCTCTAAAGAATCAAGGCTCCCCCTGGCTCAAAGATGTCCAGGTGAAGTCTTGCTTCAGTGCAGAAACTCTTCAGAAAATTCTGAAGGAAAGAGCTACAGGAAGAAAATAAATAACAAAAAGAAATCTCTTCAAGCAGCTATTCTTCTTCTTCTTCTTCTTCAAAGAAACTCTGAGTTGAACTTCCTGAAAGCAGGAGAACTCAGGTGAAGAAGAGATGAAGATCTTAACACTTCTCAGTTAGATGGAGTTTGCTGAGAGCAGGAAGCTTGAGCTTGATGAAGGCTTGAGTGCTTTTGAATATGTATGTAACACTAGCTTCAATCCTTCTGCAAAGGGTTCTTTTTATATCATCATCAAGCAACGGCTCTCTTCCATTTGAATTGTTTGTCTTCTTCTATGCCTTGAGACCTGGGCTGTAAATATCAAGAAGACAGAAATATTTCTGCAACAAAACATTCCATAAAAAGGAATAAACCTCTTTCTAAGAAGCTGCAGGCTTAAATCAAATAATCAGATAGACTAAATAAAGTCACATCAGAAATATCTCTTTATAGCAAAAGAAGACTTTTCAGTCTAACGGCTATAAAGGGCTGACAGCAGATAAAGTAATTTAAATAGACAGCTAATAAGACAAACAACTTTATCTTAAAAGATTTTAACTCAGGCAATAAGAATAGAGCAAATAATGCCTGGAAACTTTATCATACAGCTTAAAATATCGTGCCAGAAAATGTATTAAATAATTAAATATAATAAATAAATACAAAATCCAAAGGCAGACAGAAAACGTCGAACGACCTTCGAAGATCGTCGAACGACGCCAGGAGATCGTCGAACGACGCCAGGAGATCGTCGAACTATCCGGGCAGATAGTCGAACGATCCAGATAGTCGAGCTATCAAACAGATAGTCGAGCTACCGCAGCAGATAGTCGAACTATCAGGACAGATAGTCGAACTACCAGATAGTCGATCTATCTAGGACAGATAGTCGAGCTATCAAGCGCACAGAGATAGTCGAGCTATCAAGCAGATAGTCGACCTACCTCAGAAAACAGATAGTCGATCTATCAACATATAGTCGAACTACCAGCGCAGAACAGATAGTCGAACTATCAACAGATAGTCGAACTACCAGAGCAGAACAGATAGTCGAACTATCAACAGATAGTCGAACTATCAGCGCAGAACAGATAGTCGAACTATCAACAGATAGTCGAACTATCAGCGCAGAACAGATAGTCGAACTATCAACAGATATTCGAACTATCAGCGCAGAACAGATAGTCGAACTATCAACAGATAGTCGAACTATCAGCGCAGAACAGATAGTCGAACTATCAACAGATAGTCGAACTATCAGCGCAGAACAGATAGTCGAACTATCAACAGATAGTCGAACTATCAGCGCAGAACAGATAGTCGAACTATCAACAGATAGTCGAACTATCAGCGCAGAACAGATAGTCGAACTATCAACAGATAGTCGAACTATCAGCGCAGAACAGATAGTCAAACTATCAACAGATAGTCGAACTATCAGCGCAGACCAAGGCGTCGACCAACTGATAGACGATCGTCGATCAGTCGATAGACGATAGTCGAACGGCGTTCGACTATGGTCGAACGAAAAACCTACTTAACCAAATTCTCAATTTGGAAAAGCGAGGACTCTACAGCTAGACTCCTAACCATTGACCATAGATATTTCTTGGGTCAAGGAGCACAAAGGAGAAGACTAAACTCAAATCAAACTAGGGTACCAACAATCTCCCCCTATTTGAGTTAAGTCTCTCAAAAACTAAAACAGCTAGCAATAAAATAAACAAAATAATTTCAACAGATAGATAGCAATAAACTGGCAGATTATCAATCAGATAAATAAATATATCACAGCAGTTTAATCAAACTATCAAGAATCTTTAGGGTCAGGTAATGGATCAGAAGAACTAGAGACAAAGGAAATTTTTCGAAGAGGGTCATCTGATTCCTTCTTTGATATCTTCAGATCCTGAGCCCCAATGATCTTTAGTTCTGTAGCTCTGGGGACAACAGCTTCAGGATGTTTTTCCATGTACTTTGCTGGATCAAATATCTCAGGATTGACTTGGAATTTCTCAAATTCTTTCTTTCTATATGCTGACATCGTAGTAAAGCCAGACGTATCTTTACCTTCGGCTCTTGCTTTTCTTATTTGGGCTGCTCCTACAAGCTCTTGAAAGCGGGCCATCCTAAAATTAGGATCGAGCTCAGGATTTTCATATACGGGCTCTGGAGAAGCAGCAGCTATTATATCTAGATAAGACATTAGAATAAACTTAGCAAAAGGGACTTGCTAGAAGGTTTTAAAGCACTGTAAACTATTTACCTTTTGAAACACTTTTCTTAGATTTAACTGGAGAAGGAGGTGGGGAAAAAGTTGGTCTTTGGGCCACAACCTCCTTCATTGGTCTTTGAGATCCATAAGATGATTTGCTTTGCGAACTTTGATGACCTTGTCTTGGTTGGTGCTGAGCAGACGCAGATTTTCCATAGGCGGCAGATTGATTAGCAGGTAGATTCCCAGAGGCTCCTGCACCTGGAGGTGGAGGAGGACCTTTGGGAGTCCATCTGGAGACTGGACTGTCATACCTCTTAGTTCTCTTCCTTTCTTTTGCTGATTTTTCGAAAACCTCATCCAATGCTGAAAATCTTTAGATTTGGGGTCAATGCCCTTCAAAATATAATAGGGAATGTCATTATCCTTATTTGGAGGTGGAGGAGGAGCAGCTTTTCTTTTCTTAGCAGCAGATTTCTTTTTCTTTGAATTTTCAGACACATCTGAATCATCATCATCATCAGAATGGGATGATGGAGGGTTCTCATAGGGATCATAGGCTTCTGAGACAGCCTTTTCTTTAAGCTTTGAAACAGATTTCTCCCTTTCTTCTTCCATGGCATCCAAAGCCAGAAGGGAGTCTAAATCTAAACCAGGAGAGTCATCCCAGATGGATGACTTCTCAAATTGCAAATCTTTCTCTTTTTCTTTTAAAGATAAAACTCTTAAGTCCCATGCTGCTCTTGCTTGAGCTTCTTCCATACTCAGAACTGGAGAGTCAACTTTGACTTCCTCTTTCTCAGACTCCTCTTCTTTATTATCTAAGAAGGATTCCAACCTCAGGGTCTACTTGAGTAGCAGGAATACTTGGGTCAGCCACAGAAACTACTGCTATGATTTGAGCAGTTAAATCATCTTTAATAATATCTGTAAAATTACGAATACATGTCTGCTAAATAAGCTTGAATCATTCCTTCAAGGTATTCACATACTATCAAATTAATAGATTCATCGACAAAACGAATGAAAGAATTACCTTCATATTTAACCATCTCCCAGCATTCATTCAGATAAGAGGTTATGATTCCTTCCAGGAATCTGGCAATCATAGGAGAGGTTAGATCTTCTAAGCATACTTTCACTGCAATTTCTGGTAGCAGGATACCATCTGATATTTCTTTCTCAGTCAAAACTGGAGCTACAACTTGCTTAACTGGAGCACTCTCTTCCTCAGCTGGAGTTACCACATCCTCAGCTGGAACAATCTCTTTCTCAGCAGGAGCTGTCTCTTCCTGAACAGACATAACAACATCTGGAACTTCTTCTGGCTCAACTTGGGCAGATTCTGGCTGGACAGATACGACAACATCTGGAGCTATCTCTATTTCAGTTGGAGGGGAAGCAGGAAGGTCTGAGACATCTTCATTGAACATCTCCCCCTGCCTGATTTCAGTAGCTACTGAAACCAGGCCCCTAGAGGAAGATGGCGCAGCTGATTTGGAAATGGATTGGATGGAGGCAGTTAGACGGTCAATGGAGGCAGCAAGGGGAGCGAGTGCCTCGTCAATCATGGTTTTGATCGACGGGGTAATCAGCTCCACGATGCGAATGAGAATCTCAGGAGAGATTTCAAAAGAAGACGGATGAGAGGAGGATGGAGCAGCAGCAGATATGGTAGATGTGCTGGGATGAGAAATAATGGGGACAGGGGATCGAACTGGAGATGCAGCAGGAGAGGGAGCAGGGGATGGGGAATGAACTGGGGAATTAACGGGAGATGCATGAGGAGTAAGAACTCTCTCTGATCCTAACAAATCGAAGCTAGGAGCAGATATCCTAGCCAGATATGCAGGGAGAGGAGAGGCTGGAGGAGACAGAGGAACAACCATAGTTGTTTCAGGTGCAGCAGAAGAAGAAGGTCGTACCTCAGCTGAAGTTGATGGTACTTCAACTGAGGCAGACGGCAAAGCAGAGGAGGAGGAAGGGAGAGCTGAGCCAGCTTCACTAGGTTGAGGAGCGACTGAAGCAGTCCTTGTGTCCTCAGATTGCGCTGGAGCAGATTTCACGAATGTCCTCTTCCACTTTGAGAACAGATGGGGATCCATCTTCTTGCTGGCATTGATGGTAGTTGCGGCAGAACTCAGCAGCTGGGGGAATTTCTCCTTCAGGAAAATTCCAATAACCCTTCCCTGGGTGACTTCCTTCTTTCCTGTCTTCTTCCTGATTAAATCAAACAGAACAGCAGCCCAATCGATCCTTTTCCTATTAACAATTGCACACATAAGTGCGAATTGCTGTCTTGTTATGTTATCATGGGCAGAATGCTTGCCCAGAAGCACTTTTCCGACGACCTCAGCGAGGAACTTGATCTTGAAGGGAAAGTTTACCTTGAGCAGCTTGGTGGGAATGCCCTCGGCATGTCCCAGCTCGACGAGCATCCTTCCGAACTCCTGAGCATCTTGCTCATAATCTTCATCACCAATAGCTAAACCGAAAACATCAGAAAGAACGGCCGGAGTCAGGATAACTTCTACTCCGCCGATGGTACCGATCATCGATTCGTCTGTGGAAGACGACGTGAAAGCCCATTCTTTTATTTCTGGAATGTTAATCTTGATCCTTTCAGACATCAGCTTCTCTAAACCTTGATCTCTGCAGAGCTGGAGGACTTCCACTATCCCGCATCGCAACTGCTGAAAGCTTCAAAATCTACACTGAATCCTGCATCGAACTTGACTACGGCTAGAACAGCAGGGGAAATCGCCATTGAATCGCTGGAGAAACGCGAGAAGGAGGAGGAAGACGAAGGGGACGGAGCGGCAGAAAATCGCAAGCGGGAAAGCAGAATGCGAAAGGGCACGTTCCGTCGACGATAAAGCAACAGATCTTTTAACCTAGGTCGACTATCGGCTTTATATTGAACCGGATATAGTCGGTCTATTTAAAAAGATCTTGAACCGATAGTCGAACGGCCGTTCGACGATCGGCTCAGAAGCAGAGTAGTCGGACAATCGTTCGACTATTTCTGGCTTCTCAACCAACAGGCTGTCGTCGTCCGGAGATCGACGATGAGCTCAGCCTGTTCGACGATGGTCGAGCGTCGATCGACGATCTTCAAACAGATGAGCTATCATTAACCAGAGGTCGACGATAGGCTCAATCCGTTCGACGATCTTCGATCATCGTTCGACGATCTTCGAGCAGACCTCAACATAGGCAGATATCGTCACACTTAGTCTCGTCCATTGATCATGCCTAGTTGGACTAAAAAGAACAGATGCTTCTGTTCATCTAAAGGCATGGTGAATATATCACCTCTCTGAAACTCAGTGGATATGAACTCAAGACAGATCTTGTTCTTTTCCACACAATCTCTCAGGAAATGGTGCCTAATCTCAATGTGCTTCGTTCTAGAGTGGTGCACTGGATTTTGTGCAATTGAGATAGCACTGGTACTATCACACATGATCTTGGTGTTCTTGTGTGAGTAACCATAATCCACAAGCTGGTTTTGAATCCACAGGATCTGTGAACAACAACTAGCAGCAGCTATATATTCAGCCTCTGCAGTTGAAGTTGAGACAGAAGCCTGCTTCTTACAGAACCAAGAGACCAATCTCTCTCCCAGGAACTGGCAAGTTCCTGAGGTGCTCTTCCTGTCAACTCTGCAACCAGCATAGTCAGAATCAGAATATCCAATTAATTCAAACTCTGACTCAGCTGGGTACCAAAGTCCTAGATTTGGACATCCTTTCAGGTATCTCAGGATTCTTTTTAGAAGAATCAGATGAGATTCCTTGGGGTTGACCTGGAATCTAGCACAAAGGCATATAGCAAACATTATATCTGGCCTACTTGCAGTTAGATATAATAGGGAACCAACAATGGCCCTATAATTCTTTTGATCAACTGGCTTGCCGTGATCATCAGAATCAATAACTACATTAGTAGCCATGGGTGTAGGCATTGCTGAAGCATCAGCCATCCCAAATTTCTTTACCAATTCCTTGGCATATTTGGATTGGGAGATGAAGATACCATCAGCATCTTGCTTAACTTGGAGACCAAGAAAGTAAGACAGCACACCCATGCTACTCATCTCAAACTTAGAGTGCATCAAGTTGGAAAACTTTTTGCAAAGTTTGGGATCAGTGGAGCCAAAGATAATATCATCTACATACACCTGAACTAACAGGATTGTGTCCTTGTGATGCTTAACGAAAAGGGTTCTATCAACTACTCCCCTAGTGAAGTTGTGCTCTAACAGGAAACTAGCTAAGGTCTCATACCAGGCCCTAGGAGCTTGCTTTAGTCCATAAAGAGCTTTTTGCAACTTAAAAACATGAGAAGGCTGAGTTGACGAAACAAACCCTGGTGGTTGTTCAACAAACACCTCTTCCTTAAGCTCACCATTTAGGAATGCACTTTTGACATCCATTTGGAACACCTTAAACTTCATGTAGGCTGCATAGGCCAAGAAGATCCTTATTGCTTCTAGCCTTGCAACAGGAGCAAAGGTTTGGTCATAGTCTATACCTTCCTCCTGTCTGTAGCCCTGAGCTACAAGCCTAGCTTTATTCCTTACTATTATTCCATTTGCATCTAACTTGTTTCTATACACCCACTTGGTGCCTATGATCAGTTGGCCTTTAGGTCTTGGAACCAAAGTCCAAACTTTACATCTCTCAAACTGATTGAGCTCCTCTTGCATTGCAATGATCCAGTGGGGATCTAGCTCTGCATCTTTAAAGGTGAGGGGCTCAACCTGTGAGAGGAAACAAGCATGCATCACATCCTGTCTTAATTGATGTCTTGTTTGCACACCAGCTGATATGTCTCCAATCACTTGAGATGTGGGATGATCTCTAAGTGTGACAATATCAGCAGGTGGGATGTGATCTTCAGCAACAGTTGGGTTTAATTCCTCAGGAGGAATTTGATCTACTGTTGGTGGAACAACAACAGCTTCAACAGCTTCAGCAATGTCTTCATCACTGTCTGATTCAGTGATCTGAAGAGTTGAAAGTTGAAGGATTTCTTGAGGGGCATCATGTACCTGCAAAGAACTAGGTGAAGGAGAATTTTCTTTCTCCTTGTAAAACATCTGAGACTCATCAAAAGTCACATGCACAGATTCTTCTATCTTACAGGTTGATTTGTTATAAACCCTATAAGCTTTGCTTACTTGGGAATATCCAAGCATAATTCCCATTGAAGCTTTTGCTTCAAATTTTCTAATATATTCTTTATTATTGTTATGAATATAAACAGTACAGCCAAAAATTCTAAAGTAATTAATTTTTGGTTTCTTTCCTTTAAGCAACTCATAAGGAGTTTTACACTTAAGTTTGTGTATCAAACTTCTATTCAAGACATAGTTGGCTGTACTAACAGCTTCTGCCCAATAGGATAGAGGCATGTTAGCATCTGCCAACAATGTGCTAGCAGCTTCAATTAGTGTTCTATTCTTCCTCTCAACTACCCCATTTTGTTGGGGAGTTCTAGGAGCTGAGAAGCTATGTTTGATACCTTCTCTCTCACAGAATTCTTGCATGAGAAGAGAGTCAAACTCAGTACCATGATCACTTCTGATCAAGGCCACATGAGTAGAGTACTCAGTCTGCACACAGAGTAGAAAGTCTGTAAGGGCTTTGAAGTTATCAGACTTAGTTCTCAAAAAGAAAACCCAACTGAACCTAGAGAAGTCATCTACAATTACTAAAGTGTAATACTTCCCTCCTAAACTCTGTACATTTATTGGGCCAAAAAGGTCCAAATGTAATAAATACAGGATTCTAGGAGAATCACTTTTATTTACAGATTTAAATGAGTTCTTGGTTTGCTTGCCTAGCTGACAAGCCTTGCATAGACTCTCCTTCTTGTAGGGGCAAGAAGGTAAGCCTCTAACAAGGTTGTGCTTAGATAACCTAGATATATTTTTCAGGTTTACATGACTAAGCCTTTTATGCCATAAAGAATTATTATTAAGGGTTAATTCATTAAACAGGCAGATTTCAGAGTGAGATGAATTAAAATCTACTAAATATATATTGCCTATTCTATTACCTATTAAAACAACATTATTATTTAAAGTAATATTGCAAGAGGAGTTAGAAAAAGAAACCTGGTAGCCAGCATCACATAGCTGGCTAACTGAAATCAGATTATGCTTCAGTCCATTGACATAAGCAACTCTCTTGAATGTAACAGCTCCAATCGTGATCTTGCCATATCCTTCTGTCTGACCACAGCTGGAGTCTCCAAAGATAACCTTTGGGCCGAGCTTAGCTTTGTACTTTGACAGAAGCTCTTTGTTTCCTGTCATATGCTTAGAGCATCCACTATCCAAATACCACTTGTTTTGAGTGATTGGATAGGCCTTCACCTGCAAAACAATTATTTAGACAGAGTGGACCCAGGTAACCTTGGGTCCCTTGTTTTTCACATAAGAAAAACTGGAAATATAAGAGAATGCAGGCTGAGGGTGATAACCTAGTGGGTGAGATCTCCTAGGTGGGATTCTCCATGCAGATGATGGGTCAACAAACCTAGGGTTTCTATTTTCATTTAGGTTTCTATGATACTGATTATGATTTTGAAAATCATGTTGAAATCGTCGATCGACGTTCGACGATGGGCGCTCAGATCGTCGAGCTTCGTTCGACCATGGAGCTTCCGATCGTCGAGCGGCGTTCGACGCTCTTTGCATTTCTTTAAAGAACTTCTTTCTCTTTTCTCTCTTAGCTTTATTTAGGGTTTTATTAACAAGGTTTACTTGCTCAGTGTTCTTCTTTCCACTAGCTGAAATGAAGTTCACTGGAGTTGAAAGATTGTTTTTAAGAAGGACTGGGGGTTCACTGGGAGAAGCTCCTAAGCCTAGTTTATCATTACCTGACCTAGTGTTAGTCATGCTGGTAATTTCTAACAGCTTAAGGCTTCTACCATTAAGGGATTCTTCTAATCTCTTAGACTTAGCTAACTCTATTTTAAGAAATTTAATTTCTTCACTACAAGTAGTGAGATCTTCCTTTAACCTACTGTTTTCAGAGGCTATTGATTCTGAGTCAGCTAACCTATTTCTAAGTTCTTTTATTTCCTTTTCTGAGCTAATTAAATCTAAACATAAAGATTTAAATTCTACTTTAAATTCTTCTGAAGTAAAATCATAAGAAGAAAGTACCTCATCTTCTGTAGGCATCTCTTCATCAGAATCAGAACTCTCTGCAGCAGAGTGGTTGCTGCAGGCATCTATTGCCATTAGGCAAACTTCTTTTGCCTTCTTCTCTTCCTCATCTTCACTGGAGCTTGATGAGGAGGATTCTTCATCAGAATAACTCCAGGTTTCAGCAATGAAACCTCTCTCCTTCTTCTTGTTTTTGTAGGAGGATGGCTTGGAGTGCTTCCTGAGTTGTTCTTTTTCTTTTCTCTTGTCTTTGTTCTTCTCCTCTGGACACTCTGGCAAGATGTGTCCAGGCTTCCTGCAACCATAACAGATAATTTCTTTAGCAGGAGAGCGATCATACCTTGGTTTGTCTTCATAGCGTGAAGACTTCTTTCTGAACTCCTTTCTTCCCATCTTGAGAAACCTTTTGGCAAACAATGCCATAAGTTCCTCATTAGATTGGCTGCCTTCAGAAACATCTGCAGCCTTAAGAGCTAGAGATTGCTCTTTTCTTGTTGGAGTGGGGGTCTTGGCTTCAGCTTCTGCTTCTCTGGTCTTCAACACTTGCTCAAAAGACTTGAGCTTGCCGAGGAGAGCTTCAGTGGAGATCTCATTTGTACTTCTGGCTTCTTTGATGGGCCAGATTCTTAGATCCCATGTGCTGGGGAAGCACATCAGAATCTTATCATTGACCTCTGTCAATGATATGTCCTTGTCCAGGGTCCTCAGCTCATTGATGATTGAGCTGAGCCTGGTGTACATAGCTTCAACTGATTCAGCATCAGTTTTCTTGAAGTTCTCATACTGTGAGATCAGGTTGGACCTTCTGTCCTTCCTTTCATCAGCTGAACCAGCTACAATCTGGTTCTGTGTGTCCCACATGGCCTTTGCTGAAGAGCAATCAGCCACCTTCTGAAACACGTCATCAGACATTGTCTGAGCCAGTATGTTCATTGCCTTGGCATCTGCAATTTTGGCCTTCTTGTATTCATCATTGTAATCTGGAGGAGGCACTGCACTCATATCAGATGATGAGGCAGTGGCTGCAGCAGGTGCTCTTGGGGGACCTGACAAAATAGAAGCAAAAATACTCTCATCAATAGAGTTCATATAAAGTTTGATCCTTGCCTTCCAGATGCCAAACTTTGCTAAGTTGCATGCTGGAGGTCTGGTGCTAGAATAATCCTTAGACTGGGCCATGATAGTGAATTTCTATAAACTCTTGGTATCTATCAGGATCTTGTGACTTAGGTGTTAGCCTATACAGTCAGTCAACCTCCCTCTGATACTAATTGAAAGTGAAGGGATAGATACTACTCTAGAGGGGGGGTGAATAGAGTAATCAAATTTTGCACAATACAAAACTTAACTGTCTGCCCAACTCCCTTGGAGTGAAGTGCGGAATGAAGAGATTATAGATTTTGATTTAACCTTAAAGCCTAACACAAGTGATGTGCAAACACAAGCTAACTGTAATTACAGTTAAAGCTTGGAAAACCTAAACAGCAACTAGCAACCTAGTTATATCTATTCACAGCCACAGTACATGAATTAAACAGTTGAATCCAGACGACACAAGGAAATTTATAGTGGTTCCCCAAACAACTTGGGTACGTCCACTCTTCTACCCACACGGTAGGAATCCACTCAGGTTTTTGATCAGGTGCCCTGCCACCAACAGAATCTGCTTCAGGTAGATTCAGAAACCCTTTAGACTTTTGATCAGGTGTCTAAAAACCAAGCACAGGTTTTTGATCAGGTGCCCTGCCACCAAGGGATACTTTTGAAGGGAGTAATAACCCTGTACAGGAGGGGGAAGAAGGTTAAGATGTCTTCTCTATTTTACAATAGATTAGAGAAGCACAAAAAGCTTGCACTGAGCTAGAATGCTCTAAAGAATCAAGGCTCCCCTGGCTCAAAGATGTCCAGGTGAAGTCTTGCTTCAGTGCAGAAACTCTTCAGAAAATTCTGAAGGAAAGAGCTACAGGAAGAAAATAAATAACAAAAAGAAATCTCTTCAAGCAGCTATTCTTCTTCTTCTTCTTCTTCAAAGAAACTCTGAGTTGAACTTCCTGAAAGCAGGAGAACTCAGGTGAAGAAGAGATGAAGATCTTAACACTTCTCAGTTAGATGGAGTTTGCTGAGAGCAGGAAACTTGAGCTTGATGAAGGCTTGAGTGCTTTTTGAATATGTATGTAACACTAGCTTCAATCCTTCTGCAAAGGGTTCTTTTTATATCATCATCAAGCAACGGCTCTCTTCCATTTGAATTGTTTGTCTTCTTCTAAGCCTTGAGACCTGGGCTGTAAATATCAAGAAGACAGAAATATTTCTGCAGCAAAACATTCCATAAAAAGGAATAAACATCTTTCTAAGAAGCTGCAGGCTTAAATCAAATAATCAGATAGACTAAATAAAGTCACATCAGAAACTATCTCTTTATAGCAAAAGAAGACTTTTCAGTCTAACGGCTATAAAGGGGCTGACAGCAGATAAAGTAATTTAAATAGACAGCTAATAAGACAAACAACTTTATCTTAAAAGATTTTAACTCAGGCAATAAGAATAGAGCAAATAATGCCTGGAAACTTTATCATACAGCTTAAAATATCGTGCCAGAAAATGTATTAAATAATTAAATATAATAAATAAATACAAAATCCAAAGGCAGACAGAAAACGTCGAACGACCTTCGAAGATCGTCGAACGACGCCAGGAGATCGTCGAACTACCGGGCAGATAGTCGAACGATCCAGATAGTCGAGCTATCAAACAGATAGTCGAGCTACCGCAGCAGATAGTCGAACTATCAGGACAGATAGTCGAACTACCAGATAGTCGATCTATCTAGGACAGATAGTCGAGCTATCAAGCGCACAGAGATAGTCGAGCTATCAAGCAGATAGTCGACCTACCTCAGAAAACAGATAGTCGATCTATCAACATATAGTCGAACTACCAGCGCAGAACAGATAGTCGAACTATCAACAGATAGTCGAACTACCAGCGCAGAACAGATAGTCGAACTATCAACAGATAGTCGAACTATCAGCGCAGAACAGATAGTCGAACTATCAACAGATAGTCGAACTATCAGCGCAGAACAGATAGTCGAACTATCAACAGATAGTCGAACTATCAGCGCAGAACAGATAGTCGAACTATCAACAGATAGTCGAACTATCAGCGCAGAACAGATAGTCGAACTATCAACAGATAGTCGAACTATCAGCGCAGAACAGATAGTCGAACTATCAACAGATAGTCGAACTATCAGCGCAGAACAGATAGTCGAACTATCAACAGATAGTCGAACTATCAGCGCAGAACAGATAGTCGAACTATCAACAGATAGTCGAACTATCAGCGCAGAACAGATAGTCGAACTATCAACAGATAGTCGAACTATCAGCGCAGACCAAGGCGTCGACCAACTGATAGACGATCGTCGATCAGTCGATAGACGATAGTCGAACGGCGTTCGACTATGGTCGAACGAAAAACCTACTTAACCAAATTCTCAATTTGGAAAAGCGAGGACTCTACAGCTAGACTCCTAACCATTGACCATAGATATTTCTTGGGTCAAGGAGCACAAAGGAGAAGACTAAACTCAAATCAAACTAGGGTACCAACAAGTTGGCAGAGTTTCGGACTCAGTTGCAGGAATTAGTCGAGGCAGGTTTTGTTAGACCGAGTTCCTCGCCATGGGGAGCACCGTCCTGTTCGTGAAGAAGAAGGATGGGACACTACGCCTGTGCATCGATTATCGAGCACTGAACAGGCTGACCGTCCGGAATACCTATCCGCTCCCACGGATAGACGAATTATTCGACCAGCTGGAGGGGCCCATTATTTCTCGAAGCTGGACTTGAGATCAGGATACTACCAGCTGCGGATCCAGGAGGAGGATATCCCGAAGACGGCCTTTAGTAGCAGATATGGCCTGTATGAGTTCACCGTGATGCCCTTTGGGCTCACGAATGCTCCGTCGGCGTTCATGAGTCTCATGAACAGGGTTTTTGAGGCCTACTTGGATGTGTTCGTCATAGTATTCATAGACGACATCCTGATCTACTCTA
This sequence comes from Platanthera zijinensis, assembly GCA_039513925.1. Lineage (NCBI taxonomy): Eukaryota > Viridiplantae > Streptophyta > Magnoliopsida > Asparagales > Orchidaceae > Platanthera > Platanthera zijinensis. The sequence continues at coordinate 117,466,074 of CM077086.1, read as the reverse complement.
GGACGGAGGAGGAGCACACTCGGCATCTGGCACTGACCTTGGAGAGGTTGCGGGAGCATCGCCTTTATGCAAAATTCAGCAAGTATCAGTTCTGGTTGAAGGAGGTGGCCTTCCTAGGCCACATCATCAGCAGAGCCGGGTTATCAGTAGATCCAGCAAAGATTCGGGCAGTTCGCGATTGGCCGCAGTTAAGGACAGCCACCGATGTACGCAGTTTCCTGGGACTTGCCGGTTACTACCGGAAGTTCGTGGAGGGGTTCTCTCGGATTGCCCTCCCCCTCACATCTTTGACAAAGAAGGAGGCACCTTTTGTTTGGACCCCGCAGTGCCAGGCGGCTTTCGAGGAGCTGAAGGACCGACTCATCTCAGCCCCTATCCTGGCCCTTCCATCCGGAAGGGAGGGATTCCAGGTGTATACCGACGCATCATACCAAGGGATGGGAGCGGTGCTGATGCAGAACAGACATGTCATAGCATATGCCTCCCGCCAGCTGAAGATCCATGAGAGGAACTACCCGGTGCACGACCTCGAGATGGGAGCGGTCGTTTTTGCTCTGAAGGTCTGGCGCCATTACCTTTATGGAGTCCACTACGATATCTTCTCCGATCACAAGAACCTGAAATACGTGGACACGCAGAAGGAGCTGAATATCAGGCAGAGGCGTTGGGTGGAGTTCTTAGCAGATTATCAGTATGAGATGCACTACCATCCAGGGAAGGCAAACGTGGTGGCCGACGCGTTGAGCCGGAGAGCTGCCACTTCTGAAGCTGGGCCCCAGGTTATGTCCATGGAGCTAGTCCAGTCATTCAGAGATATGCAGATATCCCTAGTGTCCGAGGATGACCCAGATCTGTATAGGGAGTATCTGGCATCGATAGTGGCCATTGACGATATTCAGGATCGCATTCGGGACGGACAGAGGACAGATGCGTGGGCGGAGCCGATGTTTCGAGCTTTGGAGGAAGGTTCGACAGGAGATTATTCCCTGAGAGATGGTTTGCTCCACTTCAGAGGCAGAGTATATATACCCGCAGGAGGCCAGATCCGAGAGGATATTATGATGGAGGCGCATTGCAGCCGGTACTTGGTACACCCAGGGATCACAAAGATGACCGCTGATTTGAAGAGGACGATGTTTTGGCCGGGCATGAAGAAGGACATTACGTACTTCGTGACCCATTGCGAGGCGTGTCAGTTGGTGAAGGCGGAATGCAGGAACCCCGCAGGATTGTTACAGCCACTCCCGGTGCCGGAGTGGAAGTTTGACGATATAGCGATGGATTTTATACATGGTCTTCCCCGGTCTCGGACAGGGAACGACTCGATTTGGGTGATTATCGATCGGTTGACGAAGGTGGCCCGCTTTGTACCGATCAGGAAGGATGACTCGGTGGGAGTGCTGGTACGGAAGTTTGTGGAGCAGTATGTCCGATATCATGGCGTGCCCCGGACGATAGTATCGGACCGCGATGGACGGTTTACATCCAGGGAGTGGCGGTCAGTGCAGGCATATTTGGGCACCCGGTTGACTTTTAGCACGGCCTTCCACCCTCAGACGGACGGGCAGACAGAGCGCACCTACAGGACGTTGGAGGACCTACTACGACTGTGTATACTGGACCGAGGGGAGCCGTGGGAGAAGATGTTACCGTTGGTCGAGTTCTCCTACAACAATAGCTACCAGTCCAGCATCAGGATGGCGCCTTATGAAGCCTTGTATGGACGAAAATGTAGGACCCCGCTTTCTTGGGTTCAGGACGAGGATCCGAAGCTGCTGGGATCAGATTTCGTTGAAGACACCGAGGCTCAGGTGAGATTGATCAGAGATAGGATGTTGGAGGCGCAGAGCAGATAGGCTAAATACTATGACGCCCGTCATCGTCAGGTGGAGTTTCGGGTAGGGGATCGAGTGTTCTTGAAGATCCGGCCCATGCACGGAGTCTCACGGGTGCGCGGTCGGAGGAAGAAACTCAGCCCTAGGTATATGGGCCCTTACCGGATCCTGGAGCGGATCGGACCCCTAGCCTACAGGCTAGAGTTGCCACCGGAGCTGGCAGCTCTACACGACGTCTTCCACATCTCTTCGCTGAGAAGGGCTCTACTACGCCCGGAGCAGCGGATTTTGACCACCGAAGGACCGGTAGCTTCAGACCGATCTGTTCACTTGGAGCCGGTTCGGATCGACGACAAAGGAGTGCGGATCTTGCGGCGCAAGAAGATCCTCTTAGTCAAGGTTCTGTGGAGAAACCACGGTCAGGAGGAGCACACCTGGGAACCGCAGGATCTGATGAGGCAAAGATACCCGGAGTTGTTCAGTCGGGTACATCTCGCCACCTCTCGGTATACTATAGATTGCCTTCTTGTTTTGAAATGTTAAGACTAGATACGGAATATCCAGGACCTAGGCATGCGCACTTAATCAGAAAGGTAGGGCTAATCTTTTGTTTATTGGGGAGATTGTCTTCGTTATCAAACGAACAGTCGCCTGAACCCAATAGAAAGATCGTATGGGATGTTACAAGTTTAATTTATTCCGATAGAAATCCCCATAGGCTCTACCTCAATTTCGGGGACGAAATTTTGTTTTGTTTATTGGGATTTGTAACATCCCATTTCCGGCTAGACCCCTAGGAGTCGTTGGTCGAGTCAGAACCCCAGGGAGCACAAAAAGTGAAAATAAAGCGATCAATTTTTCGGGTCACGGGTTGGTCACGCCCGTGACCGACCCGTCACGCCCGTGACCTGGGCGTGACTACTTCGACGATCGTCGATCTCCACGAGACGATCGTCGAACGTGCTGTCTGGGCATGTCACGCCCGTGACCAAGGTGTCACGCCCGTGACTATGGGCGTGACCCCATCGACGATCGTCGATCGCCGTGAGACGATCGTCGATCTTGCGGCCCGGGCATGTCACGCCCGTGACATAAGTGTCACGCCCGTGACCTAGGGCGTGACCAGCCTTCGACGATCGTCGATCTCAATTCGACGATCGTCGAACCAAAATTTGCCGTTCGGGCATGTCACGCCTGTGACCTAGAGGTCACGCCCGTGACCTAGGGCGTGACCAGCCTTCGACGATCGTCGATCTCAATTCGACGATCGTCGAACCAAAATCTGCCGTTCGGGCCTGTCACGCCCGTGACCCAAGGTGTCACGCCCGTGACCATCCATCGACGATCGTCGATCTCAGTTCGACGATCGTCGAACCCAGAATTGGCTATTCGGGCCTGTCACGCCCGTGACCTATGTGTCATGCCCGTGGCATTGACCGAAACGACGGTTCAGGCACGAAATTATTCTAACATGCGTGGTAATAAATGCTGGTGTGGGAAGTTACACCAGGAGTAACTTCCGGCCGTTTTCCTTCTATAATTATATAATAAATGAGGAAAAGGTGGTCCAATAGAAAACCGCCAGCTGGACGCACCTGTTCAGTTTCCACCGTTTCTTATCCCTTCACTGTAACCGAAACGTTAAGGGGAGAACCGTCATGGCCATAATGGATTTACCCATTCATCTTCCCACTATCTGACTTATAAAAGCCCACTTGGGGAAAGAGGAGAAGGTTACACGCTCAAGTAATCAGAACAAACCTTTGTTCTTGCTGTAGGAGAAGTTCAGCAAACGCCACCACCGCGCCATGGCACCCCGACGTTCTTCTCGCCTTCAAACCGCGAACAAGGTCCTCCTCTGCTCCTTCTTTTCATGGGTAGATCTTAGGATTCTTAGAAAATAAGTTCGCGCTCAACGGAGCCGGACCCGTCTCTCGTTTTCATGGGAAAACCATGAAAATGGTATTTTCGAGTTCGCCGGAAACCGCCACCTCCGGCGGCCAAACCACCGCCGACCGATAGCCGTCGCCTCAACGGAGGTGGTGGTGGTGGTGGCTGGCCAGGGAAGTGACCGAACGGCCGGCGACGGACCACGGAATGCTTACAGGAAAAATGTTTTCCTGTGTCTGTTCGGGTTCATGAAGAAGATGAACAGTGGATTTAATATATAATACATAGATTATTATATAGTGCATAATGGAAAAATAGGTTATTTGAATGTATTTTTGAGGCTGCAAAACGAAGCACTTAGAGGCCGATTTAGGAAAAATGACCAGTCACAAAAGTTGTAGCCCTCGGGGTCTACTTTAATTTAAAATTGATTTTATACAATTTGGGTGAGTTGTTTGACCACAGCACTCATTTTGGTGGGATCAAGACCTAGGCTAACCAGAAATTGAAATGGTTGCCCACGGTTCATAACATGCCCAAATGATTTGAAATTTGGACTGGAGGTCCATAATATGTATATCGAGAGGCTGTTCAAAAATGAGAATTTTTGGAGAACTTTTGCCTAAAGTTTTTGTAAAAATTTAATAATCAATATAAAATTAATTAGGAGATGAAATTAAGTCCAAACTCCCCCAAATTTTGGTTGGTGGTCCCTGGCATCAATATTAAGATCTGTACAAAATTTCAACTCGATTGGTCGAGTTTTGAATAGGGAAGTATCAAGTCCTAGATAGGTCTTGGTGAGGGGTACTTTGGGGAAAAGTACGATTGGAGTTGGAGTGGACAAATCTCCTCAAAAGAGGCTGAAGTTGTTGGCCACTGATTTGTGGAGTCTATGTCTACCCTCTTGGGTAACATGGTGTGGCTTAGGGTGGATCTTACCCTAAGAGATTGGCTCAAATCCAACGGGTGGGAGTTTGAGGTTTGTGAAGGACATAGGAGCAAAAGCTCTTGTATGTCCTTGAAATTTGGAGGAGAGGGGGATGATATGATGAAAACCCTCTGGTGGAAATAATGAAGGGATTGGAGGTAATTAGGTACCTCGAAATTGAGAGTTTGAATTAGGGTAGAAATGTAATTTAGTTATTTTAAGCACTAAATCTAATCCAAAAATTATGAAACTCGGGAGGAGGGGTTTTAGGATGTTTTAGACTTATAGTAAATCTTCTGGAATTTTATGGTTATTAAATATTATACTTCATGTGTTAAAGGATTAATTGCCGGAATTATTATTTCAATTATTTGGAGCTTTAAAATTATTTATAATCAGTTGAAATTCTGGATTTAGATCTTTATTAGTAGCACAATGACCCCTGGATTTTTATAGAATTTTATGTTGAGTAAATCTAGTACCTTATTCACAGATGATAGAAAGGGGCTTTTATGTTTAAAAATTAATTATGGATAAAATACTTGCTGGAAAATTATGAAACTTGGCCAGTGCTAATTTTAGGCCTTTATCTGCATATCATGAATTATTTATAATTTTTGGAAGAATATTTTCTGTACATGCTTCATAAACAATAGAAGTTAGAGATTATTTCTAAAATAGTTTTCATGCCCCTTTTAATGATAGAAAAATTATGATACTTAGGATTTAATCTATTGAGATAACCTAGTATTTATCATAAAATTGCTGGACATCTTGCATGAGAACTTAGGGTAGTTCATGTTCAAACCGGTAGTCCTTGGATTTTCGAGGAATTTAATTAAATGCCAAATAAATTAGGAAAATTTCCATTTTCTAGACTTAGGTCATTTATGTCATGGTAAGTCTCCAGTAAATAATTTAGGGCATTTGGATGAGTAATGGATCATTTCATAACCGGTTCGACATGTAGCCTAGGTGGGTCTGCATTTAGTAAATTGTGAAATGCAATAGGACATGATCTGAGGAAGATATAAAGAGTAGTGAGTAGTGGTGATAGCTAGAGTTAAGAGGTGCTCGGGTTTGGCGAAAGATCGCTTTTCCCCGAAGAGTGGAAGGTTTAAAAATCACCCTAGGATAGTCTATCGTAATATGAGAAGGAAATCGGTTAAGGGAAATAAACCAATAACAATAAGTGCCTTGCGAAAGGGAACTTCGGGCCGTAATGCACCGTCTTGGTTCCTAGTGCCCCTTGAGAGCCCTTCACGGGGTATACCGGGGCAGTCCTGGGCTAACGTAAACTGTAATAATAAACTAGCAAGAGTAATTTAGTAACTAGGTTTGCACTTTTCACAAACACTGTTGGCACAGGAAGATTGAGGTGAGCTTCGGCTCGGGTGATTTGGAAAAGGACGTTTGGGTCCGGGGAGCTTCGGCTCGGTTGTTCTGGAGACGGACGGGATGGTCCGGGGAGCTTCGGCTCAGTTGGTTGGAGACGGACGTTTGGTCCGGGGAGCTTCGGCTCGGTTTCTGTGGTTTTGCGATTAAACTTGCATGTGCATAAAATAGGAAAAAGTTAAGGTGGTGGGTCTTTCGATATCGGGGAGTTCGATTGCACCGACACCGATATCGTTGACTCGGCGGGGTGATTAGCACTCCGCCAACAGAAGTCCGGTGCGCCAGCCGGCAAGAGTACGCAGGCGTCCGCTTAGTGCACCAAGCGTTGAGGCGTACGATAGGTCAGACCAGTGGTGCTTTTACTGGTTTTGGAGGTGGGCGAGGCCCAACCCACCGCTTTCGTTTGCCACTACGGAGGTATCCTGGGAGGTAACGGCTCCGAAAGGGGGAACTAAAGGTCTGTGTGCACAGAGTCGGGTGTGTGAGTTGCACTTGCATGTTTCATCATACCCACTAGCATGTCATAGCATAATCGATTCATTAAACCTTGACACCTAAAGTATAAGTGGTATGGGATGCTTATACATTAGGACCTGCAAAACGACCCCTTGGTCTATAAGCTTGTGTGGGCAAGTTTATAAATCAAAGGTTAATTTCAATATATAACAACCATTGCTGTTTGATAACCGACACCCCAACGTATAAGTGGTATGGGACACTCTATACGATGGGAGCCTTGCAAAAGACCCCTTTAGCTTATGTGTTCTCGCATAAGTGAAGGTTTAAATTCATATAATTGCTTTTCTTACTGTTAGACCTATTAAAACCTTCATATAACTGCTCACCGAATACAACTTGCTAGATTAGTTTCCGCTGCCATCTGTTTCATGTTTAATCTCTACCTTCATGTCCTTCCCTTTCTTCCTCTCCGCTCGGTACCTAGGAGCCATGGGGAAGGGGTAGGGGATGATAGGGCTTAGTCTTTATGACTAACGGTTTTCGAACCGCATCATTTAGGGGATCGTGGAGCCCAGCATGGAGGAGCAGCCCCAGAGATCGGTGCGCCTGGAGATGGGGCAGTCTAGCTCCGGAGTTCATACAGTCGGGACCGTGAGTCTCGATTCTGAGTAGATTCTGTTTTCGCTTCCGCATGAGTGATATTGTAGTGAGGTCATGATGTATCGGGCATAAGCCCGCATTTATAGTACTCTGATGTTTTCTGTGGACACTCCCTTCGTGGAGATTTTATCTTATTTACATGTGATTTATTATTGTGGACTGCATTGCTCTTACTGTTATAATTATGCTACTTTTCTGTGATCGAATTGGCCGGCAGAATCGGCGCCTTGTGGTGATGACCCTTCAGGACGTGAAGGTGTCACCGCAAAGCGGCGATTCTGGGCCTAAGACCCCGGTGGTTGAAAAAGAAAAAAAAAGGGGGTCTTACACGTCCTTCCGAAAAAGACAGTCAATAAACGAAAATCTAGAGTCCGCACTTTCCACTGCATAGCATTGTAGACTTTAGTCAAGTTATATTGCTTGCCGAACTCTGTCTGCCAGGTCACACTGTACCTCCGTCCAGTTTAAGCACGCATCTGTAGTGGCATTCCTTTCAACACAAGAAATATTTAATGCCTCCAGTTCTCGAATTAGGCTTTCATCATGCCTTAACAGCAACCTTGCTCTTGCCGGAGTCTGATGACTCAAGGCATCCGCGACTACATTCCCTTTACCGGGAGTATAATGAATCTGGAAGGTGTAGTCACCAAGAAACTCCATCCCCGTTCTCCACCACCCTTCTCTATCGCACATCAAGTTCATGAATACTGATGGCGCATTAGACAGCCCAAATGGCATTACCGTGAACTCATAGTGACCATAACATGTTCCAAATGCTGTTTTGGGTATGTCACTTTCACGAACTCTCAACTGATAGTAGACTAACTTCAAATCAAACTTGGAGTATACAGTAGAGCCAACTAACTGATCAAACAAGTCATCGATCTGTGTAATTGGATACTTGTTCTGTTCTGTTAGTTTGTTCAGTTCTTTATCGTCAATGAATAGACGCAAGCTGCCATCCTTCTTTTTCACATAGAGAACCGGCGCGCACCAAGGCTATTGAATTTGGCGTATATAGCCTTGCTCTAGCAATTCTTGCAACTGAACCTTTAGTTCCGCCATCTCATTTGGTGCAACTCGATAAGGCGAGCGGGCCAAAGGTTTCGCACCGGGCACCAGCACGATAGCGAAGTCAATTTCCCTTTGGGGTGGTAACCCCGGAAGATCTTTTGGAAACACATCAGCGTATTCCGATACAATCGGCACCTCACTTACACTTGCCTTCGGACCCACCATCTCAATGAGTGTGAAAAATAACTCCGCACCATTTCAGACTGCCTTAATGACTTGGAGACCGGATATAAATACCCTACTCGTCCCTCGCATACCACTGAACTTGGCCTCTTGCTCGGTATTTTTCCCCAGTGTAACCTCTTTTAAGGTGCAATCTATACAAGCATGCTGCTCTGAAAGCCAGTCCATACCAAAGATTATATCAAACTATGATATCGGTAATACTAATGTTTCCACCTTGAAATCAGGACTCCCTATCTTGACCTCAACATAACAAGACTTATCCGCACACATCAAACATCCGTTAGGTAGTAACACCTTCAGACTGTCTGTCGCGGTCCGTATAGACACCCCGATTCGCAAGATGAAATCTTCCGACAGAAATGAATGTGAAGCACCTGTATCGAACAGTGCTCGTGCCGGAGAGTCCCGTATTAGGATAAAACCTATAACACCAAGATTAAAACAAGCACAGCAAACATCATACAATAAAATGAAAAACTGCGCGCACCTGTGATGACATTGGCCTGCTTAATGACCTCCTGTTGCCCAAGGTTGAAGACCCGGGGCTGCGCGTGCGATGCAGAAGACTCCACCACAATCTTCCCTTTCTCCGTATAAGACGCTCCCATCTTCTTTTCACCTTTCGGAGGGCCACCTCGGCAATCACGTGCAAAGTGTCCCAACTTCCCACACGTAAAACAAGCGCGAGATCCATACCCAAAAGATGCTTTTGTCGTAGTCGCTGAAGGAGCTTGTCTAGTAGATTTGGACTTCTTATTCCATCTCCTTCGGTATCCACACTTCTCCGAATGCGGCGGCTTAAACTCCGATTTTGTAACAGCCATGGTCCCCCTTGCTTGTCCTCTTTTCATATCCTTTTTCAAAGACCGAGCTGTACAAGCCAATGTTCAAAATCCCTGATTCACAGAACTCGAGAGAAAATATCGTAGCTCATCTCGTAGTCCCCCATAGAACTGACTTGTCTTACGCTCCTCTTCGGCAAAGATATTGATCGCGTACCGTCCCAAACGTGTAAATTCTTGCAGATACTCATCAACACTATGCTCCCCTTGAGTTAAACGTTGAAACTCAAATTCCATGGAAATTCTTTTATGCATCGGGAGATGCTTTGCTAAAAAAAATCGAGAGAACTCTTCCATCGAGACTCCCGTCAAACGTCTGCCCGACAAGTGATGCAGTTCTACCTCGTCCCACCACAACCGAGCCTCTCCCTCAAGCAGGGAAGTTGTTAGTGTGACTTTCGGTTCCTCCTCTACTCTGATAGCTATCAAGAGCCTCTTAACCCTTGAGAGCAAATCTTCCGCTTGGGCTGGGGAACCTGCCCCAGTAAATTGAGGAGGATTGAAGCTCATAAACAGCTTCAATTGTTGATCTTCCGCTCGCGGATCAACTAGAGCTTCAAGTGGTTCTTATCTTATCTGAGCATGTATTTGCACCACTGCAGGCCGAGCCTGCCCAGCTTGCTGAGCATTCATAACCGCAACCACTGTCTACGTAATCAAATGGATAGTTTCAGTATATGGAGGAGGTGTGGGCACCTCAACCGGTGTCACACTTTAAACAGAATGCTGAGGTTCCGACTGACCCGCAATACTTCTAGTCACTAATATGTGTAGAAACACAATTTAGCGACTAAACAAACAGCAAACAAACCAAAAATGAACACACAGGTTCACCAAACAAATGTATGTACATTCCTAAGCGAACATTATTGAGTTCAATATATGCATTATAACGGAAGCACTGACGCATGCTCGTCACCTCGCAAAAGAATTAATCCGCAAATTCGGAAGAGATCGACCAACAAGCTGATACCAAATTATAACACCTCCACCCATCACATAGGATATAATAGAGGGTCCGGTCGGGGCCCCACACCATATTCCACAAACAGTCGGAGACATCACGAAATAATACCATGAACCATCGTACCCAAACACAGAGCATTCTAGTGGAAGCTTCAGGGTTGAAAACATGAACTCAATAATAACCGAAATGTCCACTTCTATAACAAAATAGGAATGTATACAACCATACACAACAGGTACACAGCCTTATGGCTTTTACAAGTTTCTCTGAACATAAGGTGTGGTTTACAAACATCGGCATGCAGGACGGCCACACATGAACAAGATTAAGCAAAACAAGGCATTTGAGGACAACAACGCAGCTTGGGCTTCAGCCCGCTAAGTACCGCTTGGACCAGCACCACCTGCACCTTCAAGAACCATTCCACCAACCAGGTCAACGGTCAGCATTCATCTGACCAATTATAATGACCCTCCCCCTAGCACGGGGCAGCGGAATTCCTTCCCTACATAGAAATTTACATCACACACATATATATATTCAGCAAGCAAGGCAATACATATCACAAATGCTGGAACGACGGCCCAACATTCCGTGCACTAAGGGCACATTCTGGTGTACCGGAAACACCGGATACCACCACCGTTCATAGGTCCCACACATGACGGTCAAACTTGAGCATTCTTAGTCTTTATGGCGCCCAGGCCAAAGACTCTCATTATGCCCCTAATGAAATCCCAATGCCTTGATCCTCTCTTGTACTGTTGGCATAACGCAGGTACAGATCATCCACCCCCCGTTGCTCAAATCGCCTTGCCATAAAGGAATACAGAAGTACTCATGGTGAACTTACAGGAGCGGTTCGGTTTCACCTTTCCTGGTCGGCACTAAGTCCTTTTCGCACTTGCAGCCCTACGGCTCAACTTTATACCACATGGCGCTCACGGCCACAAGAGTCGACACAAACTCTCACCATTTCCTGGACTTCCTCCAGTAATTCCTGCGGCACCAAGCCAAATGCATCCATCATTGATTTCATGCACACTAGTAAACATCACGGAGTCTTCTCCGATGTGCAAATAAGCATCACAAATCAAGACCAATATATCTAGATGGGCTTCACACAATATGCCTAACCGTACTCACACTTCCGATTCTAATGCACTACAATAAGAGATGAACCACCAATCCCAAGGGAATCTCTTCGCCATCCACTTTTTGGTGGAGGATTCCTATGTAAATGAAGGAAAGAAGGACTTCACTTGTCCAAGAAAGGAATCGTTACCCTTAGAAGACGCTTCGGAGCCATGGGGAGAAAAGTAAACAGATAAACACTCTCGCAGCAGCCTTGCCTTCGCAAATCCGAACTCGGCTCGCGATTTGAACAACCGTAGCTCCACCGGTAGCCGGCTTCCTCTTCTTCTTCCTCCTCAAGCTCTCCTCTCTCTCTTACTTAAGAAAAAGCAAGACACTACTCAAATGTGCTTCTCCTTCTCAAGGCCGGCCTTATCACCCCAAGGATGAGCCTAGAGCATTGGATCTTGGGTAAAGAAATTGAACGGATCAGATCAGCCCTTAAACTGATTTCCTGGACTGAACATGGGTTGTGACATGCCCTGGTCATAGGCCGTGTTCCTAAAGCGGCTACAGAACCGACTCACCCAGCCCAGAACATGGGCTTAGACACGCCTGTGTCAAACACCTAACACACCCGTATAATAAAGCACACGACCGTGTGACTAGCTGTGTCACTCTTTCAATACAAGACCAGATTACACGAGAAGGACACGACTAAGGCACACGTCCGTGTCTGTAGCCGTGTGCCAAACACGCCCCTATGACACGCCCGTGCCATAGGCATGCTCCACACTCAATGCCACTCAACGCCACCCGGGTATTCACCCGAGCAGGACACGTCCTAGGTCACGCCCGTGTCCCAGGCCGTGTCACCTCTCGATGATCGTCGACCGTGCTATCTCAAGAACTCAAGTCAACACCTACAGTAAAGGACACGCCTTGGGACACGCCCATGTCCCAGGCCGTGTGCACTAGACACACCTTGGGACACGCCCGTATCGCAGGCCGTGTCACCCAGCCTGACCCATTTTGAGACTTAGGAATTTTTAGGGTGTTACAGTATTTTGGATATTTCAGCCTCCAGGCTTGCAAAAACTATAAATAGACCCCCTTGGGTACCTTTGGAGAGAAGAGTTTTTGGCTTCCTCCTCCCTTGGTTTCTTCTTCTTGGTAGAGTTTGATAGCTCTCCAAGGTACCCGACTCAGCCATTGGTGAGGGAGGGGAAGTGCTCTTGTGACATTCTGGGTATGTTGTTGGACCTCCACGCTAGAGTCGAGGGACTGTTCCTAGTTTCCCAAGTCTTTTATCTGTGACGTTCCCCGAGTGTAGTAGGTGTGAGGTAACCCCTCTTTTGATAAGTTGTGGGGATGTACTTTGTTTTTGAAGATTGATCTTACTTCATGCTACCACCACTTGAGGGTCCGTGAGGATGATATAGCATAGATGGCTTTTCGTTCCCAGTACGGGCATTTTGAGTTCTTTGTTATGTCCTTTTGTTTGACAAATTACCCATCTGCTTTTATGGACTTAATGAAAAGAGTGTTCAAGGATTTCTTGGACCACTTCGTGATCGTGTTCATAAATGATGTTCTCGTGTATTCCTGCAGTGTTGAGGAGAATGCTCAACACTTGCGCTTAGTTTTGTCAACCCTGAGGGACCACAAACTCTATGCCAAGCTAAGTAAGTGTGAATTTTGGTCACCCCATTTCTGGACTATGTTGTGGGCAAGGACGTTATTTCCGTAGACCCGACCAAGATTTTTTATGTGATGGAATGGAAGAGATCTTCCACACTTAAGGAGATTAGGAGATTCTTAGGTCTGGACGATTATTATAGAAGATTCGTGGAAAGGGTCTCTGTGTTGTCTGCACCTCTAACTAGATTTACACAGAAGAGCACTGCGTTCATTTGGAACGATAATTGTGAAGAAGCTTGCCAAGAGTTGAAGAAGAGATTATGTACTGCCCCAGTTTTTATTTTTCCTACCAAATTAGTTGAGTATGTTGTGTATGTGGATATATCACACATTGGACTTGTTTGTGTCGTGATGAAAGAAGGAAAGGTGATCGCGTATGGATCAAGACAATTAAAGATTCAAGAAAAGAACTATCCTACGTATTATTTGGAGTTTGCTGCTGTGATTTATGCGCTGAAGCTTTGGAGACATTTATTATATGGCGCACTGTTCAAGATCTACACAGACCATAAGAGTTTGAAGTACGTCTTCACTCAAAAGGAGTTTAATCTGTGCCAGTGTAGGTGGTTAGAATATGTGGCCAATTATGAAGTGGAGATTCTTTATCATTCAGGAAAGGCTAAGGTAGTAGCTGATGCTTTAAGTAGGAAGACCGCCAAAATTTTCAATCTATCTGTACAGTCCTTTGGGGAAGAATTCTTGTTAATGGACATTGAAGTTGGGAGTAGTACTGTGCCTGCTAGTTTGGAAGCAGAAGAGCCCTCTGGGAATTCCCTTACCAGAGTACACCAAAAGGATGATCATGAATCGTTGCATCTCCAAAATAGAGCTGAGAAGGGAGAGCTACCTGATTTCTTTTTGGATGAGTTAGATACTCTGAAATATCGTGGTAGATTTTGTATTCCCGCTTTTGGTGATATTCGGTCTAAAGTTTGTATTGAAGCTCATGGTTCTAGTGTTGCATACCATTCTGGTTCCACCAAAATGTATAAAGATCTGAAGCAAATCGTTTGGTGGTCAGGAATGAAGAATGATATAGCAAAGTTTGTGTCAGAATGTTATACTTGTATGCGTGTTAAGGCTGACCACATAGGGCCTTGTGGTAAACGGACACCGCTTTATATTCCAAGTTGGAAATAAGAGAGTATTTCGATGGATTTCATCACTGGATTATCGAAATCTCCCCATGGGCACTATTCTGTTTGGGTGATAGTTTATAGATTGACTAAATGTGCTCACTTTGTGCCGTTTAAGATTGGGTATTCTATGAAGATGATAGCTGAGTTATACCTTGATGAATTCATCAGGTTACATGGAGTGCCTTTTAGTATTGTATAATATCGAGACTCCCGATTTACGTCTCATTTTTGGAAACGTTTACAAGAGGGGTTGGGTACTGATTTAAGGTATTCCACCGCCTTTAATCCGCAGACAAATGGTTAGACGGAAAGAATAAATCAAATCGTGGAAGACATGGTAAGGTGTTATATTTTGGATCACGGTGGTGCCTGGGACGAACGCCTAAGACTCATGGAGTTTTCTTATAATAATAGTTATCAAGAGAGTCTGCAGATGGCCCCATTTGAGGTTTTTTACGGAAGGTGTTGTAGGATATCTTTGTTTTGGTCCGAGGTTGGTGAGAGACCACTGCTAGGTCCGGAAGCCCTTGAAGAGATGAATTGTGTCATGACTCATATTTGAGAGAAGCTCTGTATAGCGCAAGAGCGTTATTAGAAATATGCTAATCGACGAAGGGTTGATCTGGAGTTCGTCGTTGGGGACTTGGTTTTTCTGAAAGTCTCTCCAATGTCAGGTGTTAAAAGGTTTGGAAGGAAGCACAAGTTAGACCCCCGGTTTGTGGGACCATTTCAAATTCTTGAGCGCATCGGAGTGTCAGCTTATAGACTGGATTTGCCTGCTACCTTCCCTGGTGTCCATGATGTGTTCAATGTGAGCCAATTGCGGAAGTGTGTTCGTAGTGATCGTCAAGTCCTTGAATCGATACCTTAGATTCAGCACAATCTTTCGTATGTGGAAGAACCTGTCATTGTTTTGGAAACTAAAGATCGAGTGTTACGAAGACAGACCATCCCCATGGTCAAGGTTCTTTTGAGAAATCATGACGTCGAGAGCATGACGTGCGAATTGGAGTCGGTGATGAGGGAATCTCATCCGCACCTCTTCCCTTAGTTTCTGGTATATCTCCATGCTTTTGGTAGTGTTTGATTTTCTCATTTTGGTTTGATTTTGGAGTTCTGTAAAGTTTCAGGACGAAACATCATTTTAGGGCGAGTGACTGTAATGCCCCCGATTTTCTGATAATATTATTTGATTTGGTATCGTCATATTTATGACATCAAGGCGTTACATTTTACGTTATGTTTACGGCGCTGCACCTTTAGTGCGTTTTTGGGTCCATTGGGTTTGTTTTACCAGATTTATAGGATTTTGATTTGGATTGAAGGTTTAACTTTGTTGAAATGATTGAGCTTTGAGGTTTAGGACATGTCCAGTTTTATTGTGATCCGAGCATTTTGGGTCTCGGCACGTGTTTGGATTTTTGTGATGATTTTTGCTTGTGTAAGCATTTGATGATAGTGTCTCAGGAATGGTGCGTCAGATTCTACGGTGTTTTCGCTGTTTAATTTTATTAATTTGAAGCACGTTTGGGCCTCCGTTTTGAACTCGTACTTCCTTGATCAAGTTTTTAATATGCCTGTTTTGATTCTCGGGAAGCCCTCCTTAAGGGTAGGATTTTCGTCGATCTGTGGTGGGAGATGTAACACCCCAAAAAGGCCCCAAAAAGACTCAACATGAAGTTTGAGTAGCAGGCTGTTTGACACGGCCTGGGACACGGGCGTGTCCCAGGGCGTGTCGGGTGTACACGGCCTGGGACACGGGCGTGTCCCAGGGCGTGTTTAGGCTAAGTCGACGATTGATAGTCGACGAGCGTCGAGCCTGGGACACGGCCTTCGACACGGGCGTGTCCCAGGGCGTGTTCGAATTATTTTTCAAAATTGGCCTATTCGAGTCCGAGCCGCACACGGCCTTGAACACGGCCGGGAACACGGGCGTGTCAGGCTGGACACGGGCGTGTTAGTTGCCGTGTTCCAACCCATGTACTGGTTTTGGAAATCGGTGAGTACCGTGTAACAGGAGACACGGGCGTGTCTCAAGAATGACACGGGCGTGTCATGTTCGACATGGGCGTGTCGATGCCCGTGTTGATCAGTCGGTTCAAACTGTGTGTGCCGCTTAAGGGTACACGGCCTGTGACACGGGCGTGTCATAGGCCGTGTCGGCCAAAAATTGGTTTTTTTGGGAAAATCTTGGCCGTTCAGTTTTCTCTCTTTTGATCCAAGGGCCCAGGTGATTTCCTGGCTGGATTAAGTCGTGATGGAAGAATGAAGAAGTCATTCTTCATTTGTGCTTAAGGAAGAGAGAAAGAGAGAGGAAGAGAGAAAGAAGGAGGAGGAGAGCAAGCCACCGCGGAGTTCCCGTGGTCCGATTCGTGATCCGAAGCCGGCGTTGTGAAGGCAAGGCTGCTGCGGTTCCTTCTAACCGGCTCGTTTTCGATGGCTCCGAAGAGATCGACAAGGGTAACGATCTCCCTTCTTGGACATGTGAAGTCCTTCTTTTCTGCATTGCATAGGGAAAACCCTTCCCCGCGAGTGTGCGGTGGGTTGTGGTGTCCCTTGGGGTAGATATGTGAAGTCCCCCTTGTTAGAGGCCGGAATTGGAGTACGGCTCTAGGCATGTTGTGTGAAGCCCATCTGGACGTGGTCTGGATTGGTGATGCTTGTTTGCATATCGGAGAAGGCTCCGTGATTATGGCTTGTGATGCCTATGGCTTGTGATGCCTTGTTCCTACCTGTTGCTTGGTGTGGAAGGAAGTACTGGACGATGTCCAGGAATGAAGAGGGTTGGATGCAACTCTTGTGGCCGTGTGTTGCCACTTTGTGAGTAGTTGAGCCGTTGGGCTGCAACTCGATGAAAAGGCAGATTGCCGAACAGGAAAGGTGAAACCGACCCGCGCCTATAAAAAGCCATGGATACTTCCGTATTCGAGGTGGCTCGGCGACTTGAGCAACGGGGGGTGGCTGATCCGTACCTGCATTAGGTCCGTCCGACTTGGAAGCCTGGTATAGGTTTTGTTGGAGCGCCTAATGAGAGTCTTAGGCCCGCGCGCCGGAAAGACTAGAATGCTCAAATACCATGTAGACGGTGGTGTTGACCCTGGTATTCCGGTACATCGAAAATGTGCCCTGAGTGCACGGACTGTCGGGCCGTGTGGCCGATAGTTGTGATGGCTTGAATGTGCCTGCGCGCACATAGTTGCTATTTGATGATGCCATGCTTGCAGGGAAAGAATGCTCATGCCCCGAGAAAGGGGTAGGATTGTTATAATTGGGTCAGCTGAAAGTTGACCGTTGCATTGTTTGCCACCGGTTGGGTGGATTGTTCCCGTGCAGGTGCTGGAGAGCCAAGTGGTAAATGATGGGCTGAAGCCCTACTGCTATTGCTGCTGCTGCTGCTAACCCTTGAAGGCTAAGCAAATGGCTTTGTTTTGTTTTCTCTTGTACTCATGTATGGCCGGCCTGCGCGCCGAGGTTTATAAATCATGTTGTATGTAAAGAGGAACTGTAAGGCCTTAAGGCCAAACTCTTGGATTTATGTACATTCCGTGGTTTGATATATAAAGGTGGTTTTATATATTTGGACATTCCGGATTAGAGTTCAAAGTTGTAACTTAAAGCTTCCGCTAGAATGCTCTGAGTTAGGATTCGTTTAGTTTGGTATTATCCTGTGACCTCACCGTCTGTTTGTGGCATATAGTGTGGGGCCCCGGCCGACCTTCTACTATACGTCATTTAACGGATGGGGTCGTTACATTTTGGTATCAGCTTTGTCGGTCTTCCTCTTTCGAATTCGTGGTCGAATTCTTTTGTGGGGTGGCGAGCACGTGTTTGTGCGACCTGCTATAACGCTAATGAACTCTGGAATGTCCATGAAGGAATGTACAAACTCTTGTTTGAGGAATCTGCGCGTTCCTTTTTGTGTTGTTTTGCTTGCATACGTTCGCTAATGTGTGTCTTGTCCACCTATAGGTGACACGTAGTGGTGCTGGGCAGTCTGAGCCCCAGCGTTCTGATGAGAGTGCGGCACCAACTGAGGTGCCAACACCTCCTCCATCTACGGAAACGGTTCGCTTAGTTGCTGAGGCGCTATTTGCCATGATTCAGCCGACCGGGCAAGCGCAGCCGGCAGTGGTGCCATTTCGTGTTGATGTAAGACCCGAGCCGGTTGAGGCTGTAGATCCACGAGCAGCTGACCGACAGTTGAAGCAATTCATGAGCTTCAGTCCTCCTATGTTTGCGGAATGGGATCCCCAACGCAGGCGGAAGATTGGTTATCGCGTGTCAAGAGGATAATGACAGCGATCGGGCGGAGGAAACTCTCAAGGTCACCTTAGCCACCTTCATGCTTGAAGGGGAGGTGCGGTTGTGGTGGGACGAGGTTGAGCTACACCAGTTGGCGGGCAGGCAATTAACACAAGTGTCGATTGAGGAGTTCTCGCGACTATTTCTGGCGAAACATGTCCCAGCGGCGCAACGCATCGCTATGGAAAATGAGTTCCAACGGTTAAAGCAAGGAGAAGATAGTGTGGATATCTACTTGCATGAGTTTACCAGGTTGGGACGGTATGCGGGAACAATCTTCGCGGATGACCAAAGGAAAATGAATCGGTTCTATGAAGGATTGCGGGATGAGTTGAGATTCCTGCTTTCGAGTTCTGTGAGCCAAGGGTTTCAGGCGTTGGTTGATACTGCGTGCGCGTTGGAAAAGGACATGAGGCGAGTGCAAGGGAATAAGGGCTTGGTTGTGTCGAAGCCAGAGGTTCAAGCACCTCGCCCGAGCAAATCGTTTTACCAGAAGAAAGGGGGCAAGAGGTCCAAGCCATCTGGGCAAGTGACTACGACCGTGGTGTCGGGAGCGACATCAAGGCCGGATTCTCGTACATGCTATAACTGTGGACGGGTGGGGCATATTGCCCGTGACTGTCGGATGGTTCAGCCCAAAGGGGAAAAGAAGACGGGCGCGTCTTATGCTGAGAAGGGCAAAGCGGTGGTGGATTCCTCTGCTTCCCAGGCGCAGCCCCGAATCTATCAACTTGGCCAACAGGAAGCGATTAAGCAAAGTGACGTCGTCACAGGTACGAGTTGATTTAGTTTACTTGCTGGTGCTTTTGGTTTTGGTTATATATAGCTTGTGCATGTTGTGTGTGCTGCAGGCTTTGTCCTGATTCGGAATTACTTGGCGAGAGCCCTGTTTGATACGGGTGCTTCGCATTCTTTTCTGTCTGAGGATTTTGTATCTCGCATTGGGGTACCAAGTCATGTGACGGTGGATAGTACAAGGGTGCTATTGCCGAATGGCTGTGTGATGCTTGCGGATAGGGCTTGCGATGTGGATGTGCAAATAGGAAGTCGGGATTTCGGTTTGAGTGCAGCTGTGCTACCGTTGTCGGAGTTTGATGTGATCTTTGGTATGGACTGGCTCTCGGAGCAGCGTGCCTTTATTGATTGCAACTCCAAAGAGATTACACTGGGCCAGAATACCGGGCTTGTGACGAAGTTCGCTGGTATGCGAGGAGTTGGCGGAATGTTGTTGTCTGCACTCCAAGTCGTCAATGCTGTTCGGAAGGGCGCGGAGTTATTCTTCACGCTAATTCAGGCTGTTGAGCCTAAGGCCAGTGTCGGTGAAGTGCCAGTTGTGTCAGAGTTTGCCGATGTGTTTCCGAAAGATCTTCCTGGGTTACCACCCCAGCGGGAGATTGACTTCTCTATTGAGTTGGTGCCAGGTGCGAAACCTGTGGCCCGCTCTCCATATCGCGTCGCGCCAAAGGAGATGGCTGAGTTGAAAGTCCAATTGCAAGAGTTGTTGGAGCAGGGTTATATACGCCCAAGTATGTCACCTTGGAGCGCGCCGGTTCTCTTTGTGAAGAAGAAAGACGGTTGCTTACAGTTGTGTATTGACTACCGCGAGTTGAATAAGCTGACGGAGAAAAACAAATATCCGATTCCACGGATTGATGACCTCTTTGATCAGCTGGCGGGATCAACGGTCTATTCCAAGTTGGATTTGAAATCGGGATATTATCAGCTAAGGATTCGGGAAGGTGACATTCCCAAGACGGCGTTTGGAACACGCTACGGGCATTATGAGTTCACGGTAATGCCGTTTGGCCTATGTAATGCGCCTTCGGTATTTATGGACCTAATGCATCGAACGTTCCGAGAGTATTTGGATTTGTTTGTTATTGTGTTTATCGATGACATCTTGGTATACTCTCAGTCGGAAGAGGATCACGCAAACCATTTGCGATTGGTCTTGCATACCCTGCGGAGGAATAAGCTTTTTGCCAAGTTCTCAAAGTGTGAGTTCTGGCTCTCTTCAGTATCCTTTTTAGGCCATGTGGTAAGCGGAGAGGGTATCGTGGTGGATCCGTTGAAGATAAGTGCCATCCGAGATTGGCCAGTGATGTCTTCAGTGGCCGAGGTCAGGAGCTTCCTTGGACTTGCGGGCTACTATAGACGGTTTGTGGAAAACTTCTCACGGATTGCTTTACCTCTGACCACGCTAACGAGAAAAGATCAAAAGTTCATTTGGACGCTAGAGTGCGCGCGAGCTTTTGAAGACTTGAAGAGTCGTTTGACCACGGCGCCTGTGTTGACATCGCCATGTGGTACCGATGGGTATGAGATCTATAGTGATGCATCAGGGAGCGGCTTAGGCTGCGTCCTTCTGTAGTTTGGTAAAGTGATTGCTTATGGCTCGCGTCAGTTGAAAGTGCATGAGCGGAATTACCCCGTCCATGATTTGGAGTTGGCGGCGGTAATCTTTGCGCTCAAGTTGTGGCGGCACTATCTATATGGCGTGAAAGTGGATATCTATACGGATCACAAGAGCCTAAAGTATTTGTTGGATCAGAAGGATCTTAACATGCGACAACGAAGATGGATGGAGTTCCTTGGGGACTACACCTTCGAGATTCACTATACCCCCGGGAAGGGAAATGTGGTCGCTGATGCTTTGAGTCGAAAGACTCCGGTACGGGCAAGCTGGTTGCAGAGGCATGATCAGCGTTTGATCCAGGAATTGGAAGCAATGGAGATATCGTGTGTTGACAAGGGTGCGTCAACCGATGCATGTTTGAACTGGACGGAGGTGCAATATGACCTTGCGGACAGAGTTCGGCGAGCAACGGAGCTTGATGAAAGTCTCCAGCGCTATGCAAAGGATGGGCCGGATGACCAATTCTTTTGGGACAACGGTTTGTTAAGAAGAAATGGTCGAGTGTGCGTCCCGAGTGGGGGTAAATTGAGGGAAGAGTTGATGTACGAAGCTCACTTTGCAAAGTACTCAGTTCACCCAGGGAGCACAAAGATGTACAGAGATATGAAAAAGCTGTTCTGGTGGCCCGGACTAAAGAAAGATGTCGCACGTTATGTGGCTGCATGCAACACCTGTGCATTGGTGAAAGCATAATGCCAGAAGCCTGGCGGTTTCCTGAAGTCGTTACCTATTCCGGAGTGGAAGTTCGATGATATTTCGATGGATTTCGTGCATGGCTTGCCGAGATCTCAACGCGTCATGATTCAATCTGGGTGATTGTGGACCGGTAGACAAAAGTGGCGCACTTCCTTCCAAACAGAAGAGACGATTCAGTGGAAACATTGGCCAAGCTTTATGTGGAGCAGGTTGTTCGACTGTACGGTGTTCCTCGGAGCATCGTTAGTGACCGTGATGGGCGGTTCACATCGAATGATTGGCGGCTCGTTCATCAAATGTTGGGTACAAAATTGGCGTTTAGTACGGCCTTTCATCCCCAAACGGATGGCCAGACTGAACGAACCAACAGGACGATGGAGGATATGCTCCGCATGTGCGCCCTAGACTTTGGTAAGAGATGGGAAGATTATATATTCCTTGTCGAATTTGCCTATAATAATAGCTACCAAGCGAGTATTGGTATGGTACCATTTGAAGCTTTATATGGTCGGAAATGCCGTACACCGTTAGCTTGGGCAGAAGCAGGCGAATCGAAGCTGAGTGGAAAACAGGAAGTCGAAGAAGCTACTTCGCTCATACGCTCTATTCGGGAGAGGCTATTGATAGCCCAAGATCGTTAAGCAAAGTACTACAATGCCAAGCACCGGAACGTGGAGTTCACGGTGGGTGATTGGGTATATTTGAAGATCAAACCCTTCAAAGGCGTGTCCAGGATTCGGCGTTTGAAAAAGCTAAGTCCGAGGTATCTTGGTCCATTTGAGGTGGTGGAGCGAGTTGGGGAAGCTGCTTATCGACTAGCACTTTTAGCGGACTTGGGTGGATTACATGATGTGTTTCACATCTCAGTCCTTCGTAAGGCGGTAAAGGATCCAGCTCAAGTCGTGGAGAATGATCGAGGTATCGGTCGAGTATGGGCTAACGACGAGGGTTAGACCCATTCGGATCGAGGATCGAGCCGAGAAACAGTTGCGGAACAAAGTGATCGGGATGGTCAAGGTCCGATGGGACAATTGTGGCCATGAAGAGCTAACATGGGAGCAAGAGTAGACCATGTGAGCTGAGTTTCCCGAGTTATTTGTATAAACTGTTGACCGTGTACTTTTTGTTATAACATAGTTATAGCTTTGCTGGTTCTTGTTTCCTTACCGTGCAAATTTCGGGACGAAATTTTGTTAAGGGGGGGAGGGTTGTAACACCCCAAAAAGGCCCCAAAAAGACTCAACATGAAGTTTGAGTAGCAGGCTGTTTGACACGGCCTGGGACACGGGCGTGTCCCAGGGCGTGTCGGGTGTACACGGCCTGGGACACGGGCGTGTCCCAGGGCGTGTTCAGGCTAAGTCGACGATTGATAGTCGACGAGCGTCGAGCCTGGGACACGGCCTTCAACACGGGCGTGTCCCAGGGCGTGTTCGAATTATTTTTCAAAATTGGCCTATTCGAGTCCGAGCCGCACACGGCCTTGAACACGGCCGGGAACACGGGCGTGTCAGGCTGGACACGGGCGTGTTAGTTGCCGTGTTCCGACCCGTGTACTGGTTTTGGAAATCGGTGAGTACCGTGTAACAGGAGACACGGGCGTGTCTCAAGAATGACACGGGCGTGTCAGGTTCAACACGGGCGTGTCGATGCCCGTGTTGATCAGTCGGTTCAAATGTGTGTGCCGCTTAAGGGTACACGGCCTGTGACACGGGCGTGTCACAGGCCGTGTCGGCCAAAAATTGGTTTTTTTGGGAAAATCTTGGTCGTTCAGTTTTCTCTCTTTTGATCCAAGGGCCCAGGTGATTTCCTGGCTGGATTAAGTCGTGATGGAAGAATGAAGAAGTCATTCTTCATTTGTGCTTAAGGAAGAGAGAAAGAGAGAGGAAGAGAGAAAGAAGGAGGAGGAGAGCAAGCCACCGGCGGAGTTCCCGTGGTCCGATTCGTGATCCGAAGCCGGCGTTGTGAAGGCAAGGCTGCTGCGGTTCCTTCTAACCGGCTCGTTTTCGATGGCTCCGAAGAGATCGACAAGGGTAACGATCTCCCTTCTTGGACATGTGAAGTCCTTCTTTTCTGCATTGCATAGGGAAAACCCTTCCCCGCGAGTGTGCGGTGGGTTGTGGTGTCCCTTGGGGTAGATATGTGAAGTCCCCCTTGTTAGAGGTCGGAATTGGAGTACGGCTCTAGGCATGCTGTGTGAAGCCCATCTGGACGTGGTCTGGATTGGTGATGCTTGTTTGCATATCGGAGAAGGCTCCGTGATTATGGCTTGTGATGCCTATGGCTTGTGATGCCTTGTTCCTACCTGTTGCTTGGTGTGGCAGGAAGTACTGGACGATGTCCAGGAAATGAAGAGGGTTGGATGCAACTCTTGTGGCCGTGTGTTGCCACTTTGTGAGTAGTTGAGCCGTTGGGCTGCAACTCGATGAAAAGGCAGATTGCCGAACAGGAAAGGTGAAACCGACCCGTGCCTATAAAAAGCCATGGATACTTCTGTATTCGAGGTGGCTCGGCGACTTGAGCAACGGGGGGTGGCTGATCCGTACCTGCGTTAGGTCCGTCCGACTTGGAAGCCTGGTATAGGTTTTGTTGGAGCGCCTAATGAGAGTCTTAAGCCCGCGCGCCGGAAAGACTAGAATGCTCAAATACCGTGTAGACGGTGGTGTTGACCCTGGTATTCCGGTACACCGAAAATGTGCCCTGAGTGCACGGACTGTCGGGCCGTGTGGCCGATAGTTGTGATGGCTTGAATGTGCCTGCGCGCACATAGTTGCTATTTGATGATGCCATGCTTGCAGGGAAAGAATGCTCATGCCCCGAGAAAGGGGTAGGATTGTTATAATTGGGTCAGCTGAAAGCTGACCGTTGCATTGTTTGCCACCGGTTGGGTGGATTGTTCCCGTGCAGGTGCTGGAGAGCCAAGTGGTAAATGATGGGCTGAAGCCCTACTGCTGTTGCTGCTGCTGCTGCTAACCCTTGAAGGCTAAGCGAATGGCTTTGTTTTGTTTTCTCTTGTACTCATGTATGGCCGGCCTGCGCGCCGAGGTTTGTAAATCATGTTGTATGTAAAGAGGAACTGTAAGGCCTTAAGGCCAAACTCTTGGATTTATGTACATTCTGTGGTTTGATATATAAAGGTGGTTTTATATATTTGGACATTCCGGATTAGAGTTCAAAGTTGTAACTTAAAGCTTCCGCTAGAATGCTCTGAGTTAGGATTCGTTTAGTTTGGTATTATCCTGTGACCTCACCGTCTGTTTGTGGCATATAGTGTGGGGCCCCGGCCGGACCTTCTACTATACGTCATTTAACGGATGGGGTCGTTACAGGAGATGAATTTGTTAGATGCTGTCTGGTTTTTTCGTCAATGCGTCGATAAGAGTTCGACGATCGTCGAACGTTGTTCGACGAAAGTCGAATGAAAGGCGTTGTCTGGGCTATGACTAAGCATCGAGCGGAGCTTGACGATCGTCGAACGGAGCTCGAAGATCATCGAAAGGAGTTCGAAGATAGACAATTGAAGTTTTCCTTTGCGCTCGACGATCGTCGATAGAGCTCGACGATCGTCGATAGAGCTCGACGATAGTCGATCAGAGTTTTTCCTTTACGCTTCACGATCATCGAACGTAGCTCGACGATAGTCGATCGAAGTTTTTCATTTGAGCTCGACGAAAGTCGATCGGGTTTTCCTTTGTGCTCGATGATCTCCGACAAGAATTCATTGAACGGGTTTTGTGTTCAACGAATTTCGAGCAGAATTCGTCGAACGGCGTTATTCTTCCTTCTTGTTCTCGAGAAGATTTGCTAGTACTCGAGAACTGCCTTTCTATTCTCGAGAAGTTTTGATGTACTCGAGAACTGTCATTGTAGTTCTTGAGAAGTTTTGTTTGTACTTGAGAACTGCCTTTCTCTTCTCGAGAAGTTTTGTTGTACTCGAGAACTGTCCTTCTAGTTCTCGAGAAGTTTTGCTTATAATGGAGATCTGCCTATTGTCCCCTAGTAAAGCTTCTTATGTTCTTCTAGAGTAATCCTTGACGTCTTCTCGAGAGGTCTGGTCAAGCTAACACACTCCCCCGGTTCTTTTCTTAGAAATATAACTGTTATAGGTAAACATTATTTTAATATTATAATTATACCTAATATATATATAAGGAAACTTCTTCTTCCTCTTTAAGTCGATCAGATTACTGTTCATCTCCCAAACCAGAGTGGCGAGAGTGAGTCGATTAGATTCATGTTCATCTGTGTTCTGCACGCAGCGACCTTCTTGGCTATTTTCAGGCAAGATATGGCCAGATTTGGTCTTCCGACTAAACACGATAGTCGTAGCACTTGAAATTACTTTTCTGACGAGTGGTTACATGCCTTCGGGTAAAGTATGTAGCCACGAGAATGTTTGTTCGAAGTAGAGTGCTGTCAGACAAAGCATGCAGAAATTATATTCTGTACGCAGCAGTCTTTGGAGCAAATTTCAAGTATGATACACTCTGATTTGGGTTACAGACTGAACATGAAAGATGTAACCCATGGAAAGACCTTTCCATCGATGGGTTACACCCACTCACCGGATTCTTTTAGCCACGGGATTCTCGGGTTGAGGTTGTTGTCCAGCAGGTGTTCTGCACCTAAAATTCCTGGGGAAGTGTAAAGTTGGGTTTGGAGTCGGACGAGATTTTGTAACAATCCGAAGTTAAGTTGTAGGTGATTCGTAATATGCCTAATTGTGATGATTCAACACATGATGAAATTACTGGATAGACCCCATGTAAACAAATGGTGAAATGGTATGTGGTTGAACGAAACGACTTGGTGGGGGTTAGTGAACGAAAGGTAATTATAACATGATTTACTAGAGTTTTGGTAATTGTTCGGTGTTGGTTGTTATGAATATGTGATGTGTTAGATAAATGGTTAACTCATGTGTACACAAATGATTGATTTTGGTAAAGGAGCTGTAAGTGCTGATGTTAAAGTTATGTGACCATAACATTAGACGTAATCATGATCTTGGGGCTTATCACATAAGGGAGTCTAAAATGGTCCATTGTATGAGGTGGTTCGTCGCCTGTGTTTCTGGTAAACTCTTCAGGTGCCTTGGGTACCAGATTGTGAAAGTGGTGAGTGCGGATATCCGATCGCACTGGTGGGTAACGTTGGGAAGAATCATAAATGGACGGTAGGGCTTAGTCCTCAGTGTTCATATCCTGAGGCTCCTTTCGTGCCAAGTGTTTGGTTGGGCTTGGTCCTTGTGCTCGTTTCCGAGGCTCCTTCCATACCACAATGTGGTTATATTGCATGCGGTTTGAGTCGACACGCGGTGTCGTAATCCCGAGTTAAGGATAGTGTGGCAGGTCCACGGGCTCGCCAATTGTCACACTGATGGGAGTTGACGGATAGACCTTGGGTGGTTGGGCTTGGTCCTCGGTGTTCACATCCCGAGGCTCCTTCCGTGCCAAGTGAACGGTTGGGCATGGTCCTCGTTCTCATTTCCGAGGTTCCTTACGTATCACACCTTAGGCTTGTTCAGGGCTAAGATCTCGGTGCACATCTACCCGTGACACCCGCTGAGCCGTAGTATGCATGTGAGCTCCGTTGTTGTGTTCTTAGCGTTGAGGCGTACGAAGGCCTAGGCCAGGCAGTGTGCAGACCAGCCTAGTAGTGGAGATGCCCGCTCCACTTTCACCGTCTGGCCATGACGGATGACGCCTGACAGGTTTGCTACCTGCTCGAAAAGTGGGAACATCAAGTCTGTGTCGACATAGCGATTGCATGTGCGTGATCATGGGTGAGTCATTGCATTACATAAATGCCATTACACTTCATTGCATACACAAAGATCCTCATCGTATAAGTTTGTATGGGCACTCCTTTACGATGAGTTACTTACTGCTGCACGATCCTCAACTTATATGCTTGTATAGGCATTCATATAAGTTGAGTTACTTACTGTTATAATATTATACTCTCATGTTGTTGTAGATGATAGAATTGTTAGAATAAGCTGTTTCTCATTTATTACACTGCTTTACATACATAGTGATATTCCACCTGCTTTTACCTATGTTCATATATATTGTACCCTGTTCCTTTCTCCGCCCGGTGCCGAGGAGTCGTCGGGGGAGCGGATGTGAAGCCACTTAGTCTTTAAGACTAACGGTTGCGACGTCTTCCTTTTTAGGAGGAAACCACACAGGTGGAGTAGCTGGTTATGCAGACGGACAGCCAGGCCAGGATGACAGGTCCTGAGGGGATGGTACCATCGCTATTGTCGGTTACTGATGTGAGTGTGAGAGGTTTTTGTTTTACCCTTTTTTGCAAAACTATTTACGTACTCTGATATTAGAAGCTTGTTGTAGCTTCTTAACTTATGTATTTTTTGGACTATATGCATGGTGTGGATTTGACTTCTGTGTTATATTTTGGTTGGGTTGGCAATATGTGATATTGGTTGTGTCAGGCAGAATAGGCGTCTTGTGGTACAAGCTAACCCGAGAGTTAGTGCTACCGCAAGGCAGCTATTTTGGGCATAAGACCCCTCTCGTGCCATGTTCTGTGTTCCGGGATGGGGGTCTTACAAATGGTATCAGAGGGCTACAATCCTGAATTAGAGAAGTCATTTAACAATGGTGACACCCCCGTTCGATTAGTCAGTTTGGGTCCCCGAACTGACTTAGAGGAAGTAGTGGTTTGCCCATATATAATTCACACTAAGTATGTCCAACTTTGACCCTATTATTAGAAAACCTGACCTTAGGTACGTACCTTTGTACGTCGATCTCCTTAAGTCTGGATGACCCTAGGAACATAAAACTATTGTATAAAGTCTTTTGAGACTCCTAGGGCAAGCACTTTTGTTTATAGCGGATTTGTAACCTAGAGCAGATAATAGACATGGAAGATTCCCTAGGGCAACCACTTTTGTTTATAGCAGACTCGAGCTTGGCGGAGATAATATATATGGTAAAGTGGTTGGAAGCGTGTCTTTTGGGTGTTAAGACAAGCGTTAAGAGACTCACTGAAGGAGCAATTGAAGATGGACCCAGCTCCAGGATGTAACATCCCATGTTACTCCTAGACCCCTTAACTAAGATTGGGTTAGGCATGGGGTGGGGGATAGGGAATTTAGCTTGGATTGACCCTAGGGAGTGGGTTATAGCCATGTGGGGCCCACTAAGGGGTTTAAGTCAAACTAGGTCAACTAGCCTAAATAGGAACCCTAGCCACACCATGACCCCACCACATTGCCCTAACCCTAAAATAATCAAAGTTGACCCTAGGACATGTCATTTGGTCAACCCTTTGACCCTAGTTGACCAAAGTCAACCTTAGCCCTAAGTTGGTCAAACTTATACCTATAGGCCCAATTTGTCTAAGTAGGGCACCACATTGACCCAACCCAAGTTGGGTGGTGCCATTAGACCCATGACCACCAAGTGGGGTCAGCCCACTCATCATTGTTGACCAAGTAAACTCCAAAGTCAACAAGTCAACATAATTGACCTAAAAGAGAAAATGAGAGCTAAGCCCACTCTCCTTGGGCTAAGCCCACCATTTATGGCCCATGATCAGCCCAAGTGGTCAAAGACCACCCCTACCCCTCTGGTTTTAGAGAGAGGACACATGCAAAGGGACATTTTGGGGAATTCACCCAAAAAGAGGAGAGAGAAAAGGAAAAGAGGGAGTGATGGCCATATGGCCTTCATTTCTTCTGCCCAAGCCTGCTGGCCGACCTCCCAGAAGAATTTGAGAGAGAATATTGAGCATAGTGGCCACTTGGCTCCATTGGTGATACAACCAAAGCCCAAACCGAGCTCACCTTGGTTGTATCTCCTTATACAGCCACTTCCAGCCCAAACCGACCACACCATGAGTTTCAGTGAGTGGAAACGAGTGGAGAACAAGTCCTGGAGCAGAGCTTTTGGTGAAGAATCGAGGTTTTGAGCAGGAGATTGCCAGAGCAGCTTAGCCATGTCCAAACGTCGCAAACCACGCCGCCATGCCGCCATTCAGGTCCGTTTCGCCGCCTCTCTACCCGTACTAGCTTTCTAGATCCTTTAGGTGAGACATCGGGCTAAATTTGGCCTGATACCATGTGAGGAATATGATAAATCGCCGATTTCTTCTTCTTGCTCGGGTTCGCCGGAGGAACCAACTCCGACAGCCTCATCGTCGGGAATCGCTAGCCACCACCTCATGGAAGGTGGTGGCGACAATCGCGGGTGGTGGTGGTGGCTCAACTAGCCGGAAAAATGTAAACAATACGGCCCAGGATAAATTAATCTTGGCCGTTGATTAATCGGGGACGATGAACGGATGCCATCCGCTCATTCCCCGATTTAATGTATTAATTAATTAAATTTCATATAATTTTTGTCACACTTATACAGTGATATTGCATGTCGATTTTAGGCCTCTTAGAGGCATTTTCAGAACTGATGATTAAGATGAAAGTTGTATCCCTTCCTCTTAACTTTAATTTTCCACCTTAAACTTATAATTTGGTGTAGTATACTGACCTATAGGGCTGTTTTTCTAGGACTGCTCCTAGGCTAGGGCAGAAACCAAAACCAATGCCCATGCCAAACCAGATGCCCACATGACCAAAATTTTTGGGCATGTGCTCAACTAGGATTTATCTAGCCCCTGCTAAAAATTGAGAATTTTTGGGGAAACGTTTTCTATACTATTTTATCATAATACACACAAGTAAATAAATGAAATATTTGGAGTGTTATGGCTCCAAATGGCCCAAAATTTCGGTGGTATGTCATTGGGGACTATAAATGTGCATGGTAAAAATTTCAGCACATTTGGACCAATGCATGTTGGGTAAATCACTTCCATGTGTTGGTTATATATAGGCTTGAGGTGCACATAGCCAATTTTGAAATATTGTGTAATAAGCCTATTTGGAACATCCAAAAATCATGATATTGATTTCAGAGGCTCATTATGGCTCATTATACCCCTCATTGCCGTAATGGGATTTTTGGAAGCAAAAATCCCATTATTTGGAATTTTTGAAATAATTGGACTTTTTAAAAATAAATGTGAAAATAAGCTTATCATTGTGATAAAATCCCCAATCTTTGTCATGGTCAATATAATGTTATGTTTAACTCCTGAAAATTTTTATGTCTCTGTTTGATGAATTTTGATAGGAGTTATGTAGAAATTACCTTTTTCCCCTTACTGTACTTAATAAGAAAATTGTTGCAAATACTCAGTAGAACATTTTGGGAAAATTCTTGGAGATATATCTGAGTATGAATAACCTTGTATAATTTTCTCAACATTTTTGGATGGCTCAGTAATTTTCAAAACCACATAGTGGCATTTTGGTAATATAATTAGAAATAAATTTTTGTAGACCTTGATCCATAAGAGTTTATGAAATTCTGTCTTTAGTTATATTTTACCAATATATGTATTCTATAATTTTCCTAGAATTTTTAGTAATGAACCCCTTATACTTCCTTTGGAAAATGGCTATTTTGTGAATTTTGTATAAATTAAGAGATAAATAGAATTATTGAACGGAAAATTATAGTTCTTGGCAGACAATAATATTTTACCAAATTACAGCTCAGGAAAATTCTTTAGGTCAGTGGGAATTACAATTTGTGACACTTCAAGTATTAAATGGCCTAGGGAATTAATATCAGGATTTATTTATGGGTTTTAATGACTTGGGAAAATAACGAAATTCAACGTACTCATCATAATAGTCTATGTAACATCCCATTTCCGGCAAGACCCCTAAAAGTCGGTCTATCGTGACAAAACCTTAGGGAGCCCAAAAATTGAGGTCCATCAACCTAGACTTGGAGTCACGGGTTGGTCACGCCCGTGACCGACCCGTCACGCCCGTGACTAGGGCGTGACCACTTCGACGATCGTCGATCTCATGAAGACGATCGTCGAGCGCAGATTTTTGTAACCCGGTGTAAGACCCCCCCCCCCTTTTTTTTCTTTTTAACCACCGGGGTCTTAGCCCAGAATTGCCGCTTTGCGGTGGCACCGACTCACCGGAAGGCAACCACTACAAAACGCCAATTCTGCCGGCCCTTTTTGATCATAAGAGAGAGAAGTATTTATACATAAAATGTAAACAAGTCCACATAAACATGTAAATAAAAGTGAAATCATATTCAGTCCATCAATAGATAATAACAGGAAATTAGATAAATGGGCTCGAGCCCAGTACATCAGAGTCCTCACTACAAGTCACTCATCGCGGAAGCTAAGAAAATACTAAACACTCACGGAGCTGGTCGCAGGTGCACCGGTGCTAGACTGTCCCACCTCCATGCGCACCGTACTCCGCTGGTGCTGGTCCCTGGACTGCTGGTCCCTGTCTCCCATCCGGAGCTCCTGTAATGTTGTGGTTCGAAAACCATTAGTCATAAAGACTAAGCCCTATCATCCCCTACCCCTCCCACCATGGCTCCTAAGCACCGGGCGGAGAGGAGGAAAGGGAAGATATAAAAGTGGAGAATAATCAAGCAGGTGACAGGAAAGCTAGTCTAGTAGTTATTTAGAATGAAATAGGTCTAACAATCCTACGGTAGTAAGTAATAAGGAGAACAATTAAAAAGTGGCAATTTGTATAAAAAGGCAGCTAGAGAACAGTAAGTAAACAAGCAAGTAAATAAGTATGTAAATAAGTAAGTAACCTTAACTTAAATGAATGCCCATACAAACTTATAAGTTAAGTGATCTTCTGCAAGGCTCCCATCGTATAAAAAGTCCCATACCGATTTATACGTTGGGGCGTCGGTTGTATGCAAATATGAGTGTAGTGATATGCTATGCCATGATTCATGCAAGTGCAACTCACGCACACGACTCTATGCGCACAGACCTTTAGTTCCCCCTGTTCGGGCAGCTAGCTTCACTCCCAGGAACCTTCGTAGTGGCAAACAGAGACAGTGGGTCGGGCCCCCCACTCCTAGGCGGGTATCCACACTACCGGGCCTAGCCCTTCCGTACGCCCCTAGAAGAACACAACCTAGAGTATCCGCGTACTACTGCTGGCTGTACCCACCAGACTTTCTTTGGCTAAGTGTCCCACACCGCCGAGTCAGCGTACCAATGTCGGTGTGAACGACAATCAGATACCGAAGACCCACCACCTTAATTCTGTACTCCAACCCTCGAGCCCTCGGCCCCCCGGACGGTCCCGTCCGTGCATCTACCTTCAGAGCTACTGTCTGAAAGCAACCAAACCAATTATTCTACCTTCCTAGCTACCGAGGTGTGTGTATGTGCAACCCTAGTTATACTAGTTGCTCTTTTAATTTATTATTCCTATGGTTTACGTTAGCCCAGGACTGCCCCCGGTATACCCCGTGAAGGGCTCTCAAGGGGCACTAGGAACCAAGACGACGGCATTACAGCCCGAAGTTCCCTTTCGCAAGGCACTTATTGTTATTGGTTAATCTCCCTTAACCCGATCCCCTTTTAGTTACTTTAGATTGAACCCTAGAGTATTAAGACTCTTCCATTCCTATCCGAGGTGGACGATCTTTCGTCGTTCCCGTACTCCCTTATCCTTAACCAGTCTCACACTCTACTTATCCCGACTTCCAATGATGAACTCAATCTTAGCTTGCCCTACCAACCATCAATTATCAGGATTCCGTGGTTTTACTATATGCAGACCATCCTAAGCTATATGAGGTACACAAGGGGAGGTACTCCAAATTGTCTTCCAAATCTCCTATAATATTTACTGGAGGTCTACCATAACATAATTTGTCTAAATCCAGAAACTTATAATTTTCCTAATTAATCTGATATTTATTTAATTTTCTCAAAGGATGGGCCATGGGTCATTTTAAACATGAGCTACATGATCCTTCTAAGTAATGGCCACTCAAAAATCATGATCATTAAATAACAGTAAGATAACCTCAAATACAAGTTTTCAGAATTTTATAGAAAGTGTTTAGCCTCTAAATAATTTATCCAGTATAAACACGTTAAACCTACATAAAGAAGGAAGTACTGAAATTATTAATCGGAAAATTATAGAAAAATTACTAGTCAGTAGTATGATATATAAAAGATCTTTGTGCAGAGAATCATAATTTTACTAGCTTGCTAAACACCACTAAAGATTTAATCAAATATTCGAGGTAAAACATACTTAATGACGCAAGCCTTAGAATTAAACTTCCAAAAATCCCATAAAAATTCACAGAGATTTAAAATCATAATAAACGTTCTCTGCTTAAATTTCATCAATTTCCAGGAAGTATGTATTCCATAATAAATTTTCTAAGCAAATCATACAAGCTACTAAATCGTTAACAAGGTATCCAAAATAATGATTTTAAAATTCATGGAAAAATATCCAGAGCTTGTACCATCCCTATAATTCACTCTACCCAATTCTTATCACTTTTCAATGTGATTTGGTGTCATTTCCTATCTCTACAAGTTTTGCACCCTAAACTAGGGTTAGTTTTTTAGGTATCCCAACGGTCTCCAAATCTACTAAGATTTCATCCAGAGAACTATATTGGCCCTATGGTTCTCTTCACCCAATTTCGGGTCAATCCAAGGTCATTTGACCACATGACCTTCACAAACCACCAAGATCCATCCTTAGGGTTTGGCCTTGGTTCTTAGGGCAAACTTACCCCGATCCACCTCAAATTCTATGAGGTGTTGCTAGAGAGTATTGCTAACCAGTGGTAAAAATCTCAGCCTCTGTTGAGGTGATCTGACCACTCAAATCTCAAAAGTGCACCTTTAACCTAAGACCCCTTATTAGGGCAAAACTTAGGTTTGATCATTTCTAATCCAAACCATCTCCAAATGAGATGAAAAATTATACAGAACCTTATGGTGAACCCAGGGATCACTCACCAAAATTTGGGAGGGTTTGAAAATTATTTAACCATCTAATTAAATTCGGCTAGGATTATTGAATTTTTCTGAAAACTATAGAAAAATATATTCCAAAAATTCTCATTTTTGGATCGTATCTAGATATAGGTAAGATTAGGCCACACCCCAAATTTCAAGTCATTTTGATGACTGGATTGGAGTGGGGAATTTTTCTAAGGTGAAGATAGCCCTCTGGATAGTTCTCACCAAAAAGGGTGCTGTGGTCTAACCAGGATTCCAAATCGAGTGAAATTAATTTTAAATTAAATTAGACTTCAAGGGCTACATTTTCTATGTTGATCCATTTTCCTGTAGGAGCTTCTAGGTATTTTTCCCAAATTATTTAAAATGACAGATATTTCATACAGAAATTGTTTTAAAAATAAAATCTAATTTAACAGCACTGTTCATCTTCTTCTACAGCCCGAAAGCAGAGCCCTGAAAAACCTAATTTCCTGTAGCTTTTCCAAGCTATTTCCCGGCCATCCAGCCATCTCCCTGGCCGGCCACCACCACCACCACCTCTGTTGAGGTGAGGGCTATCGTCGGGCGGCGGCACGGCCGCCGGAGAGGCGGTTTCCGGCGAACCCGCCACCATGAAATTTTCGGAAAAACCACGAATACGCTCACCCGATCTGGCTCTTTTGAGCCCGATATCTCTCCTAACGATTTCTAGGATCTATCCGCAGAAGAAGAGGGAGTGGAGGACCTTGTTCGCGGGCTGGAGGCATGCAGAGCGTCGGGAAGCCATTGGCGCGGTGGTGTCGTCGCCGGAAATTCTTCAACAGCAGGGGAAAATCTGAAACAGTTTGATGGGGAGTGTAACCTTTTCCTCTTACTCTTAGGAGTCTTTTATAGATCAGCAAATGGGGAGGGGAAAGGATGAAACGTTCATGGCTATTAATATTTACCTTAATGACGTTTCGGTTATGACGAATGGCAGTTGAAACGCTGGAGATGAAGAGGTGATCGCCAGGTGGCGATTTCCTATTGAACCAACATTTCCATAATTATTTAAATAATTAAAGTAGGAAACGGCCCATAAATACTCTTGGTTTTCATTCCCATAATCAGATTTTATTACGACGTCGGTCACCGAAATTTCCAATCTGGATGTCGTTTCGGCCTTGGTCACGGGCGTGACACATAGGTCACGGGTGTGACAGGCCCGGTTAGCCAATTCTGGGTTCGACGATCGTCGAACTGAGATCGACGATCGTCGAAGGGTGGTCACGGGCGTGACACCTGGGTCACGGGCGTGACAGGCCCGTGTGGCCAATTCTGGGTTGACGACCGTCGAACTGAAATCGACGATCGTCGAGCGTGGTCACGCCCAATGTCACGGGCGTGACATTGTGGGTCACGGGCGTGACATGCCGAGTCACGGGCGTGACTGGCCCGTGTGGCCAATTCTGGGTCGACGATCGTCGAATTGAGATCGACGATCATCGAGCGTGGTCACGCCCTATGTCACGGGCGTGACATTGCTGGTCACGGGCGTGACAGGCCATGAGGCAAATTCCGCGCCCGGCGATCGTCTTCCTGAGATCGACGATCGTCGAAGGAGTCACGCCCCAGGTCACGGGCGTGACACCTGGGTCACGGGCGTGACAGGGCCGGGTTGAAAATGCTGCGCCCGACGATCGTCTCCCTGAGATCGACGATCGTCGAATGAGTCACGCCCTAGGTCACGGGCGTGACGAGTCGGTCACGGGCGTGACCAACCCGTGACCCGAAATCTTGGTCGATTTATTTCAACTTTTGGGCTCCCTAGGGTTCTACCACAACAAACCGACTCCTAGGGGTCTAGCCGGAAATGGGATGTTACAAATCCTAATAAACAAAACAAAGATTTCGTCCCCGAAATCAAGTTTAAGCCTACGGGACTCTAATCGGGAAAAAAAATAAGCTTGTAACATCCCATGAGAACTGAAAGATTACCTCTCTACGTTATGTTTGCTTTGTGCGGTTTCAAATCTAAGATTAATTCGCCCACTTAACTAGGTATATACACCCCAATAAACAAAGGATTAGCCCCTATTTTTGAAATTTCAGTCCCATTGGTTTAAAATAGGAAGGTAAATTGATTGTCCAGAGGGGTTGTGAGGTATACCTGACGAAAAAGCCCCGGGTATTTTTGTCTCATCAAGTCCTGTGGCTCCCATGTATGCTCCTCCTGCCCATGATTGTTCCACAGAACCTTGACTAACGGGACCTTCTTTCGTCGCAAGACCCGCACTGCTGTATCGTCAATTCTGATAGGCTCCAAGTTGACTGACCGATCCGAGGCCACCGGGCCATCTGCCGAGGAAATCAGCTGCTCAGGGTGTAGCAGAGCCCTCCGAAGTGAGGAGACGTGGAAGACGTCATGCAATCCCGCTAACTCCGGCGGTAGCTCCAGTCTATAGGCTAAGGGGCCGATCCGCTCCAGGATCCTATAGGGCCCCATATATCTCGGCCTGAGCTTCTTCCGCCCGCGAACCCGCGAGACTCCGTGCATCGGCCGTATCTTCAAGAAAACCCGGTCTCCTACCTAGAACTCTACTTGACGATGCCTCGCATCGTAGTATTTTGCCTATCTGCTCTGGGCTTCCAACATCCTGTCTCAGATCCATCTAATCTGAGCATCTGTATCTCCCACAAACTCCGAGCCTAGTGCCTGCGGATCCTCATCTTGAACCCATGATAGTGGGGTTCTGCACCTCCTTCCGTACAACGCTTCGTATGGAGCCATGCCTATGCTGGACTGATGAGCGTTGTTGTACGAAAACTCGACCAGTGGCAGCAATCTCTCCCAAGGCTCGCCACGGTCCAAAATGCATAGTCGCAATAGATCCTCCAGTGTACGGTTGGTGCGCTCTGTCTGTCCGTCGGTCTGAGGGTGAAAAGCTGTGCTGAATGTCAACCGAGAACCCAGATGGGCCTGGACTGACCTCCATTCCCTGGATGTAAACCGCCCATCCCGATCTGAAACGATAGTCTTGGGCACCCCAGGATAACGCACAAACTGCTCAATGAACCTCCGTACTAATACACTGACTGGTGCGCCCTTTGCCACTGGGATGAATCTGGCCACCTTTGTCAGCCTGTCCACTATCACACAGATCGAGTCGTTCCCCGTACGGGATCGAGGTAGCCCATGTATGAAGTCCATGGCTATATCCTCAAACTTCCACTCCGGCACCGAAAGCGGCTGCAGCAAACCTGCCGGGTTCCAACACTCTGCCTTCACGAGCTGGCAGGCCTCGCAATGCGTCACAAAATATGTAATATCTTTCTTCATACCCGGCCAGTACATCATACTCTTTAAATCCTTTACCATCTTGGTGATCCCCGAGTGTACCGAATACCGTCTGCAGTGAGCTTCCGTCAAAATATCCTCCCGGATCCGTCCTCCTGCTGGTATGTAGACTCTGCCCCGGAAACACAGGAGCCCATCCATCAAAGAGTAATCTCCTGTCGTGCCTTCCTCCAAGGCTCGGAATATCGGCTCAGCTCTCTCATCCAGCATCTGCCCATCTCTGATGCGGTCTCGAATGTCATCAGTAGTAGCCATCGACCCCAGGTACTCCATGTACAGCTCCGAGTCATCCTCAGACACTAGCAAAATTTGCATCTCCTCGAATGATCTAATCAACTCCAAGGCCATCAGCTGCGGGCCTACTCCTGTCGTACTCGCTCTCCGGCTCAGAGCATCCACGACCACGTTCGCCTTCCCCGTATGGTAGTGCATGGTATACTAGTAGTCCGACAGGAACTCCACCCAGCATCTCTGTTTGATGTTTAACTCCTTCTGGGTGTCGACGTACTTCAGATTCTTGTGGTCGGAGAAGATATCACAATGTAGTCCGTAGAGATAGTGTCGCCAGATCTTAAGAGCAAAGATGACTGCCCCCATCTCTAAATCGTGCACGGGGTAGTTCTACTCGTGCTGCTTCAACTGACGGGAGGCGTAGGCTATTACGTGCCCGTTCTGCATCAGAACAGCACCCATCCCCTGATAGGAAGCATCTGTATACACCTGGAATCCCTCCTTCCCTGATGGAAGAGCAAGGATGGGAGCCGAGGTGAGACGATCTTTTAGCTCCTGAAATGCAGATTCGCATCGAGGCGTCCATATAAAAGGGGACTCCTTCTTCGTCAGAGACGTAAGAGGGAGGGCAATCTGAGAGAACCCCTTGACGAACTTCCGGTAGTAACCGGCAAGTCCCAAGAAACTTCGAACATCCGTGGCCGACTTTAGTGATGGCCAATCCCGTACTGCCTGGATCTTTGCAGGATCCACTGCCAGACCTGCTCCACTGATGACATGGCCTAGAAAGGCCACCTCCTTTAGACAGAACTGGCACTTGCCGTACTTGGCATACATCTCATGCTCACGCAGCTTCCCCAAGGTCAAGGCCAGATGTCTCGCGTGCTCCTCCTCCGTCCTTGAATAGATGAGAATGTCATTGATGAATACAATGACAAAGACGTCCAGATACTCCTCGAACACCCGATTCATCAAAGTCATGAATGCGGAGGGTGCATTCGTGAGCCCGAACGGCATCACGGTAAACTCGTACAAGCCATATCTGCTGCTGAAGGCCGTCTTTGGGATGTCCTCCTCCCGAATACGAAGCTGGTAGTACCGTGACCTTAGATCCAGCTTTGAGAACCAATGGGCTCCCTCCAGCTGGTCAAAAAGCTCGTCTATCTGTGGTAAGGGATAAGTATTCCGGACTGTCAACCTGTTTAGAGCCCGGTAATCGATGCACAGTCGAAGGGTCCCATCCTTCTTCTTAACGAACAGCACCGGAGCTCCCCACGGTGAAGAGCTAGGCCGAACGAACCCGGCCTCCACTAACTCCTGAAGCTGGCTTCGGAATTCCACCAACTCCTTTGGGGCCATTCGATAGGGAGCTCTGGATACCGGCTTAGCCCCCGGTACGAGCTGAATCTGAAAGTCCTTCTCTCGGTGCGGGGGTAACCCTGGTAGCTTCTATGGAAACACGTCGGCGAAGTCCCGCACTACCGGAATATCTGCAATGGAATCCTTGGCTACGACCGCCTCAAAGAGGACTTGATAAACCTCTTCCCCCTGCAGGTGGGCCTTAATGGCCTGCACAGACGATAGTAAAGTACGAGGTTCTGATATAATACCTTCGATAACAATGAAGGAGTCGCCGTGCCTCACGGTGATCCTCTTCGCCACGCAATCGATCTGGGCATGGTTCCAATGAAGCCAAGTGATGCCCAAGATCAGATCGTAATCTGGCATCTTCAGAACCGTCGCTGGTGCCTCAAACGCCTTTCCTCCGATCCTTGCTTCCATATTACAATGAGCAGAGGTCAATATCTCTGACCCGTCGGGTAGGCGCACCCTCATCATCTTCCCGGTGAATGGCTCCACTCCTGCCAGTCCTTTCAAGAAATCCTCCGACACGAATGATTGTGACGCACCAGTGTCGAAGAGGGTGTGAGCGGGCTTGCCGCTCATGAATACTATGCCTGGGGTAATTAAATGTCTTAGTATTCTTATTGTAGTTTATCTTCTCTTAATTTCTAACCAGGTTATATTTAAAATAGTAGTTTATATGAAGAAAATCTGAAAAGTACTGCCATACCTGTGATAACCTGCTCCGGGTTCCGGGGCTGTGTCAGGTCTAGAGCATACACCTGCTCTCTCTCTGGCCTGCGGCCTCGATCCTGAAATCCTCGTCCTCGGTCCTGTCCTCGTCCGCCAAACTGTCGGGGAGGTGGAGCGCCCTGATGTGCTGGTGGGGGTGCTCGCCTCACAGGGCAGTTCCTCTTGATATGCCCCGGCTGGTTGCACTGATAGCATACCGGTGGCTGCTCTGCCGCCCTTGGCATTTCCAGCATCTGTATAGGCTGGGGAGCCAATACCCCCTGACTCTTCTGCTCCTGCCCAAACTCCTGACGAGGCTGATCCCCGTTCCATCTCTCCCCGATAACCTGGCCCCGAGGACGGTCTCTACGCCCTCCAATCACTGAATCATCGGCCGGTCTCTTCCGGCTCCTCACTGTAAGCTGATCCGCCTCTCTCTTCTTAGCCATCTCTAGAATCCTGGCCAGACTCCCCTCTGAGACGAAAAGGAGGGCCTATCTCATGTCATCCTGCAGCCCCTTATAAAACCTCCGGGCATAGCCAGCATCGTCTAACTGGTAAGCGTCCGCATAACGGGCCAGGTGAGTGAACTCCTGATAGTACTCCACCACAGTCCTGTTCCCCTGCCTCAACCGCAGGAACCTATCCTCCAGGTCATCTCTCGCCGACTGAGGTACAAAATGTCCCAAGAGCGCTGCTCTGAACTCCTCCCAAGTAATATCAGCACAGTCCATCCCTGCAAAGGTGGTGTCCAGCTGAGATTTCCACCATCTCTTTCTGTGTGACTCTAAGCAGGAGACTGCCAAAGCGACTGCCTCCTCCGTGGGGCATCGAATCCCTTCTAGCATCTCATAAATGGTGTCCAACCACTCCTCCGTACGTACTGTAGACTCCGTCCCCTGGTAGGATGGAGGGGAAAGTCCTCGGAAGACCGTCATCCAATTGGCCCCGGGGTTTGGCTGTGGGGCCGGGGCTTGCTGAGCTATGAAGACCTCCAGGATGGCCATCAGTGTTTGCCCCATCTCCGTATGCTGGAACGGAACTGGTGCTGGCGGAGTCGGGACCACATTCGGAGCCTGAGGTGTCCCCTGCTGCGATGTAGGGTTCGTCGCAGGCTACAAGTAAAAATTACATTTGTTAGAGAGCGAATGAATGGAATTTAAGAAGAGTTAGGATGGACTTTGACATGTGATTTCCCTTATGGGCACACCACTGCTTCTGCTGCTAGTTTGTCCGCAAACTAAGCTCGCACGGGGGTGGCCCAAGGTTTTTGTGGACTACTTCTCTTTCGATCGAGGTCCGCTCTGATACCACTTGTAAGACCCCCCCCCCCCTTTTTTCTTTTTAACCACCGGGGTCTTAGCCCAGAATTGCCGCTTTGCGGTGGCACCGACTCACGGGAAGGCAACCACTACCAAACGCCAATTCTGCCGGCCCTTTTCGATCACAAGAGAGAGAAGTATTTATAGATAAAATGTAAACAAGTCCACATAAACATGTAAATAAAAGTGAAATCATATCCAGTCCATTAATAAATAATAACAGGAAATTAGATAAATGGGCTCGAGCCCAGTACATCAGAGTCCTCACTACAAGTCACTCATCGCGGAAGCTAAGAAAATACTAAACACTCACTGAGCTGGTCGCAGGTGCACCGGTGCTAGACTGTCCCACCTCCATGCGCACCGTACTCCGCTGGTGCTGGTCCCTGGACTGCTGGTCCCTGTCTCCCATCCGGAGCTCCTGTAATGTTGTGGTTCGAAAACCATTTGTCATAAAGACTAAGCCCTATCATCCCCTACCCCTCCCACCACGGCTCCTAAGCACCGGGCGGAGAGGAGGAAAGGGAAGCTACAAAAGTGGAGATTAATCAAGCAGGTGACAGGAAAGCTAGTCTAGTAGTTATTTAGAATGAAATAGGTCTAACAATCCTACGGCAGTAAGTAATAAGGAGAACAATTAATAAGTGGCAATTTGTATAAAAAGGCAGCTAGAGAACAGTAAGTAAACAAGCAAATAAATAAGTATGTAAATAAGTAAGTAACCTTAACTTAAATGAATGCCCATACATACTTATAAGTTAAGGGATCTTCTGTAAGGCTCCCATCGTATAAAAAGTCCCATACCGATTTATACGTTGGGGTGTCGGTTGTATGCAAATATGAGTGTAGTGATATGCTATGCCATGATTCATGCAAGTGCAACTCACGCACACGACTCTATGCGCACAGACCTTTAGTTCCCCCTGTTCGGGCAGCTAGTTTCACTCCCAGGAACCTCCGTAGTGGCAAACGGAGACAGTGGGTCGGGCCCCCCACTCCTAGGCGGGTATCCACACTACCGAGCCTAGCCCTTCCGTACGCCCCTAGAAGAACACAACCTAGAGTATCCGCGTACTACTACTGGCTGTACCCACCAGACTTTCTTTGGCTAAGTGTCCCACACCGCCGAGTCAGCGTGCCGATGTCGGTGTGAACGACAATCAGATACCGAAGACCCACCACCTTTATTCTGTACTCCAACCCTCGAGCCCTCGTCCCCCCGAACGGTCCCGTCCGTGCATCTACCTTCAGAGCTACTGTCTGAAAGCAACCAAACCAATTATTCTACCTTCCTAGCTACCGAGGTGTGTGTATGTGCAACCCTAATTATACTAGTTGCTCTTTTAATTTATTATTCCTATGGTGTACGTTAGCCCATGACTGCCCCCGGTATACCCCGTGAAGGGCTCTCAAGGGGCACTAGGAACCAAGACGGCGGCATTACGGCCCGAAGTTCCCTTTCGCAAGGCATTTATTGTTATTGGTTAATGTCCCTTAACCCGATCCCCTTTTAGTTACTTTAGATCTAACCCTAGAGTATTAAGACTCTTCCATTCCTATCCGGGGTGGACGATCTTTCGTCGTTCCCGTACTCCCTTATCCTTAACCAGTCTCACACTCTACTTATCCCGACTTCCAATGATGAACTCAATCTTAGCTTGCCCTACCAACCATCAATTATCAGGATTCTGTGGTTTTACTATATGCAGACCATCCTAAGCTATATGAGGTACACAAGGGGAGGTACTCCAAATTGTCTTCCAAATCTCCTATAATATTTACTGGAGGTCTACCATAACATAGTTTGTCTAAATCCAGAAACTTATAATTTTCCTAATTAATCTGATATTTATTTAATTTTCTCAAAAGATGGGCCATGGGTCATTTTAAACATGAGCTACATGATCCTTCTAAGTAACGACCACTCAAAAATCTTGCTCATTAAATAACAGCAAGATAACCTCAAATACAAGTTTTCAGAATTTTACAGAAAGTATTTAGCCTCTAAATAATTTATCCAGTATAAACACGTTAAACCTACATAAAGAAGGAAGTACTGAAATTATTCATCGG
Organism: Platanthera zijinensis; assembly: GCA_039513925.1. Taxonomy (NCBI): domain Eukaryota; kingdom Viridiplantae; phylum Streptophyta; class Magnoliopsida; order Asparagales; family Orchidaceae; genus Platanthera; species Platanthera zijinensis. The sequence goes on along the minus strand of CM077086.1, from coordinate 117,422,610 downwards.
AAAATTATAGAAAAATTACTAGTCAGTAGTATGATCTATAAAAGATCTTTGTGCAGAGAATCATAATTTTACTAGCTTGCTAAACACCACTAAAGATTTAATTAAATATTCGAGGTAAAACATACTTAATGAAGCAAGCCTTAGAATTAAACTTCCAAAAATCCCATAAAAATTCACAGAGATTTAAAATCATAATAAACGTTCTCTGCTTAAATTTCATCAATTTCCAGGAATTATGTAATCCATAATAAATTTTCTAAGCAAATCATACAAGCTACTAAATCGTTAACAAGGTATCCAAAATAATGATCTTAAAATTCATGGAAAAATATCTAGAGCTTGTACCATCCCTATAATTCACTCTACCCAATTCTCATCACTTTTCAATGTGATTTGGTGTCATTTTCTATCTCTACAAGTTTTGCACCCTAAACTAGGGTTAGATTTTTAGGTATCCCAACGGTCTCCAAATCTACTAAGATTTCATCCATGGAACTATATTGGCCCTATGGTTCTCTTCACCCAATTTCGGGTCAATCCAAGGTCATTTGACCACATGACCTTCACAAACCACCAAGATCCATCCTTAGGGTTTGGCCTTGGTTCTTAGGGCAAACTTACCCCGATCCACCTCAAATTCTATGAGGGGGTGCTAGAGAATATTACTAACTAGTGGTAAAAATCTCAACCTCTGTTGAGGTGATCTGACCACTCAAATCTCAAAAGTGCACCTTTAACCTAAGACCCCTTATTAGGGCAAAACTTAGGTTTGATCATTTCTAATCCAAACCATCTCCAAATGAGATGAAAAATTATACAGAACCTTATGGTGAATCCAGCGACCACTCACCAAAATTTGGGAGGGTTTGGAAATTATTTAACCATCTAATTAAATTTGGCTAGGATTATTGAATTTTTCTGAAAACTATAGAAAAATATATTCCATTAATTCTCATTTTTGGATCATATTTATATATAGGTAAGATTAGGCCACACCCCAAATTTCAAGTCATTTTGATGACTGGATTGGAGTGGGGAATTTTTCTAAGGTCAAGACAGCCCTTTGGATATACCTCACCAAAAAGGGTGCTGTGGTCTAACCAAGATTCCAAATCGAGTGAAATTAATTTTGAATTAAAGTAGACTTCAAGTGCTACATTTTCTATGTTGATTATTTTTCCTGTAGGATCCTCTAGGTATTTTTCCCAAATTATTTAAAATGACAGATATTTCATTCAAAAATTGTTTTAAAAATAAAATCTAATTTAACGGCACTGTTCATCTTCTTCTACAGCCCGAAACCAGAGCCCTGAAAAACTAATTTCCTGTAGCTTTTCCAAGCTATTTCTCGGCCATCCAGCCATCTCCCTGGCCGGCCACCACCACCACCACCTCTGTTGAGGTGAGGGCTATCGTCGTGCGGCGGCACGGCCGCCGGAGAGGCGGTTTCCGGCGAACCCGCCACCATGAAATTTTCGAAAAAACCACGAATACGCTCACCCGATCTGGCTCTTTTGAGCCCTATATATCTCCTAACGATTTCTAGGATCTATCCGCAGAAGAAGAGGGAGGGGAGGACCTTGTTCGCGGGCTGGAGGCGTGTAGAGCGTCGCGAAGCCATTGGCGCGGTGGTGGCGTCGCCGGAAATTCTTCAACAGCAGGGGAAAATCTGAAACAATTTGATGGGGAGTGTAACCTTTTCCTCATGCTCTTAGGAGTCTTTTATAGATCAGCAAATGGGGAGGGGAAAGGATGAAACATTCATGGCTCTTAATATTTCCCTTAATGACGTTTCGGTTATGACGAATGGCTGTTGAAACGCTGGAGATGAAGAGGTGTTCGCCAGGTGGCGATTTCCTATTGAACCAACATTTCCTTAATTATTTAAATAATTAAAGTAAGAAACGGCCCATAAATACTCTTGGTTTTCATTCCCATAATCAGATTTTATTACGACGTCGGTTACCGAAATTTCCAATCTGGTTGTCGTTTCGGCCTTGGTCACGGGCGTGACACATAGGTCACGGGCGTGACAGGCCCGGTTAGCCAATTCTGGGTTCGACGATCGTCGAACTGAGATCGACGATCGTCGATGGGTGGTCACGGGCGTGACACCTGGGTCACGGGCGTGACAGGCCCGTGTGGCCAATTATGGGTCGACGACCGTCGAACTGAAATCGACCATCGTCGAGCGTGGTCACGCCCAATGTCACGGGCGTGACATTATGGGTCACGGGCGTGAAATGCCGGGTCACGGGCGTGACTGGCCCGTGTGTCCAATTCTGGGTCGACGATCGTCGAATTGAGATCGACGATCGTCGAGCGTGGTCACGCCCTATGTCACGGGCGTGACAGGCCATGAGGCAAATTCCGCGCCCGACGATCGTCTTCCTGAGATCGATGATCGTCGAAAGAGTCACGCCCCAGGTCACGGGCGTGACACCTGGGTCACGGGCGTGACAGGGCCGGGTTGAAAATGCTGCGACCGACGATCGTCTCCCTGATATCGACGATCGTCGAATGAGTCACGCCCTAGGTCACGGGCGTGAAGGGTCGGTCACGGGCGTGACCAACCCGTGACCCGAAATCTTGGTCGATTTATTTCAACATTTGGGCTCCCTAGGGTTCTACCACAACCAACCAACTCCTAGGGGTCTAGCCGGAAATGGGATGTTACACCCGGGCCTGTCATGCCCGTGACCTACGTGTCACGCCCGTGACCTAGGGCGTGACCCCCTTCGACGATCGTCGATCTCCGCGAGACGATCGTCGAGGGCAGAATTTGCATAGGGCCCCGTCACGCCCGTGACTTAGGTGTCACGCCCGTGACCTAGGGCGTGACCCCCTTCGATGATCGTCGATCTCAGCGAGACGATCGACGAGCGCAGAATTTGCATCATGGCCATGTCACGCCCGTAACCTATGTGTCACGCCCGTGACCTAGGGCGTGACCCCCCTTCGATGATCGTCGAACTCAGTTAGATGATCGTCGAAATCAAAACTTTCCACAAGGTCCTGTCACACCCGTGACCTATGTGACACGCCCGTGACAAGGGTCGAAACGTCAGCCATGCTGGAAATTTCTGTAACCGAAGTCATAATCAATTCTGATTATGGGAATTTACAGCACGGCTATTTATTAGCCGTTTCTTTCTCTGATTACTTAATAAAATGAGGAAGAGTTGACCCAATAGGAAATCGCCACCTGGATCAGTCTTCTCATCTTCCACCGTTTCCTTCCCTGCACCATAACCGAAATAATATTAAGAGAGAGAGAGAGGGCATTCATGGCCATGAATGTTTCATCCTTTCCCCTCCCAACTTGGAGACCTATAAAAGCCCCCTTAGAGCAAGAGGAGAAGGTTACACTCTAGACAAAATGAATTCAGATTTCTGCTCTTGCTGTAGGATAAGTTCGGGAATGCCACCACCGCGTCATGACAATCCGACGTTCATCTCGTCTTCAAACCGCGAACAAGGTCCTCCTCTACTTCTTCTCTTATGGGTAGATCTTAGGATCTTAGGAATGATGTTCGTGCTCAACGGAGCCGAACCTATCTCGAGTCTTCATGGAAAACCATGAAAATTATATTTTTCGGGTACGCCGGAAACCGCCACCTCCGGCGGCCAAACCATCGCCGACTGATATCCATCGCCTCGACGGAGGTGGTGGTGGTGGTGGCTGGCCAGGCAAGTGACCTGCCGGCCGGCTACGGATCACGGAAGGGTTACAGGAAATATGATTTTTCTGAGTTTCTGTTTCGGGTTCTGTTTGGTAGGGTAGATGAACAGTAAAACATTATTATAATATGAAAATTAAGTACATAATATATAAGGTAAATATACATAAAATAGGCTTATTTTGATGCTGCAAACCGAAGCATTTAAATGCCATTTTAGGAAAAATGGCCAGTCACGAAAGTTGTAGCCCTTCGAGTCTAGTTTAATATAAAATTTATTTCAACTCGTTTGGGTAAGTAGTTTGACTGCAGCACCCATTTTAATGGGGCCTGTACCTGAAGTTGGGCAGAAACTAAAATGGATGCCCACTCTTCTTCCTTTGTCCAAATGACTTGAAATTTGGGTAGGGGGTTACCCTTAGCCATATATACGGGCTGTCAACAAATGGGAATTTTTGGAGATACTTTTCCTAAAGTTTTTGTTTTAATTTAATAAACTTAGAGGAATTTATTTAAGTAGTCAAATTACTTCCAACCTCTCCCAAATTTTGGTGAGTGGTCCCTGGCTATAAAACTTAGCTCTGCATAAATTTTCAACTCATTGAGATGAGTTTTGGATAGGGAGTCACCTATTCTTAACTAGGATATAGTGAGGCATTTTTGAGTAAAGAGTGCACTAGAAGTTGGAACGGTCAAATCACCTCCACAGAGGCTGATATTTCGACCACTGACTTGGAAGGGTTATTATAACCCACTTTGAAAAAATGGTGAGAATAGGTGTTGGTTTACCCTAGGATCCAAGATCAAACCCTAAATGGAGGGTTTTGAGGGTTGTGAAGGACATGGGGGCAATTGCTCTCATATTGTCTTGAGATTCATTAGAGTCGACATAAACATAATATAAATCATCTGGATGGAATCTTGGAGGATTTGGAGATAGGTAGATACAACAAAACCCTAATCTTAGCTTTAGGGTAAAGTACTAATTTAGCACAATCCGTCACTAAACATTATCTAAAGGCTGTGAAACTTGGGTAGAGTGAGTTTTGGAGTGGGTAGAATTTATAGAAATTTTACTGGAATTTTATGATGTGTATTTCCAGCACTCCATTTGTAAAGCTGATTATAGCCCTAATTGATGTTTTAATTATTTGTATCTTTTTGATCATTGAAATCTCATGAAATCTTGGAAGTAAATGTTTTAGGAAAGAATGGTTACCCTTGAATTTTTGTATAATTTTTAGTTGAGTAAATCCAGTACTTCCTTCACAAATGTTAAAAAGGGGTTATATGCTACCTTTCTGTGATCAAATTGGCCGGCAGAATCCGTGCCTTGTGGTGATGACCCTTCAGGACGTGAAGGTGTCACCGCAAAGCGGCGATTCTGGGGCTAAGTCCCCGGGTTTAAAAAGAAAAAAAGGGGGTCTTACAAGTGGTATCAGAGGAAACATCGATCTGAAAAAGGTAGCAGTCCACTTACCCTGGGTCACCCCCGCTCGAGTTTAGTTTGGGGACAACTAAGCAGCGGAAGCAGTGGTGTGCCCATATGGGGATCACATATAAATTGTCAACTTTTAGTAAAAAAAAAATTGAACGTTTTCTCAAGTATGGGTTTTTGTTACGCAGCCTCCAGCACAGCCTACGCCACAAGGTGGAGTTCAACAGGCTCAGGACGTTGCACCACCTCCACCTATCCCCACTCCTTTCCTTCAGTCAGATATGGGACAGACTGTTACTGCCATTCTAGAGGCTTTCAGGGCCCAGCAGGTTCCGGTCCCGCAGCCAAATCCGGGGGCCAACTGGTTGAGCATCTTCCGAGGACTTTCTCCCCGTCCTACTTGGGGACAAAGTCGGTAGTTCGGACAGAAGAGTGGCTAGATATTATGTACGAGATGCTGACCGGGATACGGTGTCCCTGGGAGCAGAGGGTGGCTCTGGTTGTCTCTTGCCTGGAGTCCCATGCAAGAGGTGGTGGAAGACGCTGTTGGACACGACATTTGCCGATAGGGAGGTTGCAGAGGTTACCTGGGAAGTGTTCAGGGACGCGCTGCTGGAGCATTTCGTTCCACAGTTGGCTAGGGATGAGTTGGAGGAGCGGATCTTACAGCTAAAGCAGGGCACCCGGCCCGTGGTGGAGTACCATCGGGAGTTCAACCATCTGGCTCGATATGCAGATTCTTACCAGCTGGACGAAGCAGGGTACATCAAGAGGTTCTATAAGGGCCTACGGGAGGACTTGAGGGAGGCTTTGTTGTTTGTATCCGATGGGCCTATCTCCCGAATTTTGGAAATGGCAAAGAGGATTGCGGCCGATTGGCACACCACTCGGGGCCAGAAGCGTCCAACAGAGGATCAGGGATGGATAGTCAGAAATGACCAGCGAAGAGGTGCTATACCAGAAGGGAGAAGGACAGAGGACTAGCCTCCTCAGGAAGTGAGGCAGGAGCCGAGAGAGCAGGTGATATTGGCCCCTCAACCTCTTCGGATGCAGGAGATGCCGAGACCCGGGGGAATGGCGTATCCCCCACCATTGTGCTTCCTTTGCCATCAGATTGGGCACACCGGAGGAACTGCCCGATGAGGGGGGGCACCACCTCCAGCATCACAGGGTGGCCCACCAGCTCAGCATTACGTAGGCTGAGGACGCGGCCGCGGTCGTGGATACCAGGAGGGAGATCGTAGACAGGGAACGGAGCAGGTATATGCTTTGGACCTTGCGCAGCCTCGGAATCCGGAGCAGGTCATAGCAGGTATGCTGCAATGCTTCTTTAATTTCATAGAATTTCTCTTTCAGTTGTTAAAAACTTAGAACCGCACTAGATAGATTAGCAAGGAAAGAAAACTCATTATAGAACTCTAAGACATCTAATCACCCCAGGTATAGTCTTCATCAGTGGAAAGCCTGCCCGCACACTGTTCGATACTGGAGCTACCCACTCCTTTGTGTCAGAGACGTTCGTAGAAGGACTGGAAGGAGTGGAGCGATTCACGGGCTCAAATATGAGGGTGCGACTACCGGATGGATCTGAGCTCCTTACCACGGACCACTGCAATATGGAGGCAGAAATTGGTGGAAAGGCGTTCGAGGCTCTAGCGATGATTTTGAAGCTGACAAACTACGACTTGATCCTGGGCATGGTATGGCTGTAATTAAACCATCCCTAGATTGATTGCCAAGCGAAGAGGATCACCGTGAGACACGGGGACTTTTTCATTGTCATCGAAGGTATAAGACCTATCTCTCGAATATTCTTATCTTCGGTACAGGCCGTTAAGGCCCATCTGCAGGGAGAGGAGGTCTATCAGATCCTATTTGAGATGGCAGAAGTCAAGGAGTCTGTGACAGACATCCCGGTTGTGTGAGATTTGTGTGACATCTTTCCAGAGAAATTACCAGGACTACCTCCGCACCGAGAGCAGAACTTTAAGATACAGCTTGTGTCGGGGGCCAAGCCGGCATCTAGGGCCCCTTATTGGATGGCCCCAAAGGAGTTGGCGGAGTTTCGAACTCAGTTGTAGGAGTTGGTGGAGGCGGGATTTGTTTGACCGAGTTCCTCGTCATGGGGAGCCCCGGTCCTATTCGTGAAGAAGAAGGATGGGACACTTCTCCTGTGCATCGATTATCGAGCACTAAATAGGCTGACCGTCCAGAATACCTATCCGCTCCCACGGATAGATGAGTTGTTCGACCAGCTGGAAGGGGCGCACTTCTTTTCAAAATTGGATTTGAGGACGGGCTACTACCAGCTTCGGATTCGAGAGGAGGATATTTAGAAGACTGTTTTTAGTAGCAGATATGGATTGTTTGAGTTTACGGTGATGCCCTTCGTGCTCACGAATGCACCTTCGGCGTTCATGACCCTCATGAACCAGGTTTTCAAGGAGTACCAAGATGTGTTTGTCATTGTGTTTATCGATGACATCCTCATCTACTCGAGAACGGAGGAGGAGCACACTCGCCATCTAGCACTGACCATACAGAGACTGCGGGAGAATCACTTATATGCAAAGTTCAGCAAATATCAATTCTGGTTGAAGGAGGTGGGCTTTCTAGGCCATATTATCAGCGGAGCCGGGTTGGCAGTGGATCCGGCAAAGATTCAGGCAGTTTGAGATTGGCCGCAGTTGAAGTCAGCCACCGATGTACGAAGCTTTCTAGGACTTGCCGGTTATTACCGGAAGTTCGTGGAGGGGTTCTCCCAAATTGCCCTCCCACTCACATCCTTGAAGAAGAAGGAGGCACCTTTCGTTTGGACCCCACAGTGCAAGGCGGCTTTCCAGGAGCATAAGGATCGACTCACCTCGGCCCCCATACTTACTCTCCCCTCGGGGAGAGAAGGTTTTTAGGTCTACACCGACGCTTCCTACAAGGGTATGGGAGCTGTACTGATGCAGAAGGGCCATGTGAATTCATATGCGTCTCGCCAGTGAAGAAGCACGAGCAGAACTACCCGGTGCACGACCTTGAGATTGGAGCGGTCGTTTTTTCTCTGAAGGTCTGGCACCATTATCTTTATGTAGTCCACTGTGACATCTACTCCGACCAAAAAAACCTGAAATATGTGGATACGCAGAAAGAGCTGAATATCAGGCAGAGGCACTGGGTGCAGTTCTTAGCAGATTATCAGTATGAGATGCACTACCATCCAAGGAAGGCAAACGTGGTGGCCGACGCATTGTGTCGGAGAGCTGCCACTTCCGAAGCCGGGCCCCAGGTTATGTCCATGGAGCTAGTCTGGTCCTTCAGAGATATGCAGATATACCTAGTGTCCGAGGATGATCCAGAGCTGTATAGGGAGTATCTGGCATCGATGGTGGCCATATATGATATTCGGGACTGCATCCGGGACGGACAGAGGACAGATGCATGGGCAGAGCCGATATTCCGAGCCTTGGAGGAGGGTTCGACAGGAGATTATTCCCTGAGATATGGATTGCTACATTTCAGAGGCAGAGTATATATACCCGCAGGAGGCCGGATTCGGGAGGACATCATTGCGGAGGCGTATTATAACAGATACTCTATACACCCGGGGATCACCAAGATGACGGCAGATCTGAAGAAGATGATGTTTTCACCAGGGATGAAGAAGGAAATTACGTACTTCATGACCCATTGCGAGGCATGTCAGTTGGTGAAGGCGGAGTGCAGGAACCCCGCAGGACTGTTGCAGCCACTCCCGGTGCTGGAGTGGAAGTTTGATGATATAGCTATGGGTTTTCTACATGGGCTTCCCCGGTCTCGGACAGGGAATGAATCGATCTGGGTGATTATTGATCGGTTAACGAAGATGGCCCGCTTTATACCAATCAGGAAGGATGACTCGGTGGGAGTGCTGGTACGGAAGTTCGTGGAGCAGTATATCCAATATCATGGTGTGCCAAGGACGGTAGTGTCGGACCGCGATGGACGGTTTACATCCAGGGAGTGGCGGTAAGTGAAAGCATATCTGGGCACCCGATTTACCTTATGTACAGCCTTCCACCCTCAGACGGACGGGCAGACATAGCGCACCACCAGGACGTTGGAGGATCTACTACAACTGTGTATACTGGACCGAGGGGAGCCATGGGAGAAGATGTTGCCGTTGGTCGAGTTCTCCTATAATAACAGCTACCAGTCCAACATCAGGATGACGCCTTATGAAGCCTTGTATGGACGGAAATGCAGGACCCTGCTTTCTTGGGTTCAGGATGAGGATCCAAAGGCGTTGGGATTGGACTTTGTTGAAGACACCGAGGCTCAGGTGAGACTGATCAGAGACAGGATGTTAGAGGCGCAGAGTAGACAAGCTAAGTATTATGACGCCCGGCATCGTCAGGTTGAATTTCAGGTGGGGGACCGAGTGTTTTTGAAGATTCGGCCCGTGCATGGATTTTCACGGGTGCGCGGTCGGAGAAAGAAGCTCAGCCCTAGGTATATGGGCCCTTACAGGATCCTGGAGCGGATCGGGGCCCTAGCTTACAGGCTGGAGTTGCCACCAAAACTGGCAGCTCTACACAACGTCTTCCACATTTCTTCGCTAAGAAGGGCTCTACTATTCCCAGAGCAGCAGATTTTGACCCCCGAGGGGCCAGTAGCTTCAGACCGGTCTGTTCACTTGGAGCCGGTTCGAATCGATGACAAAGGAGTACGGATCTTACGCCGCAAGAAGATCCCCTTAGTCAAAGTTCTGTGGAGGAATCATGGTCAGGAGAAACACACCTGGAAACTGCAGGACCTGATGAGGCAAAAATACCCGGAGTTGTTCAGTTAGGTATACATCACCACCACTCAGTATACTATAAATTAACTTCTTGTATTGAACCGGTAGGACTAGGTAAGGGAAATCGACAACCAAGGCATGCGCAGGAAAGTAGGGGCTAATCTTTTGTTTATTGGGGGATTGCCCTTTGTTTATCAAACAAGTAGTCGCTTTGACCAAATAGGAAGAACAATATGGGATGTTACAAGCTTATTTTATTCCGGTAGAAATCCCTGTAGGCTTAACCTCAATTTTGGGGACGAAATTTTTGTTTTGTTTATTGGGATTTGTAACATCCCATTTCCGGCTAGACCCCTAAGAGTCGGTCTGTCGTGACAGAACCTTAGGGAGCCCAAAAATTCAGGTCCATCAACCTAGACTTGGAGTCACGGGTTGGTAATGCCCGTGACCGACCCGTCACGCCCGTGACTAGGGCGTGACCCTTTCGACGATCTTCGATCTCATGAAGACGATCGTCGAGCGAAGATTTTTGCAACCCGGGCCTGTCACGCCCGTGACCTACGTGTCACGCCCGTGACCTAGGGCATGACCCACTTCGACGATCGTCGATCTCTGCGAGACGATCGTCGAGGGCAGAATTTGAATCAGGCCCCGTCACGCCCGTGACTTAGGTGTCACGCCCGTGACCTAGGGCGTGGCCCCCTTCGACTATCGTCGATCTCAGCGAGACGATCGACGAGCGCAGAATTTGCATCATGGCCATGTCACGCCCGTGACCTATGTGTCACGCCCGTGATCTAGGGCGTGACCCCCCTTCGACGATCGTTGAACTCAGTTAGACGATCGTCTAACTCAAAACTTTCCACAAGGGTCTGTCACGCCCGTGACCTACGTGACACGCCCGTGACAAGGGCCGAAACGTCAGCCAGGCTGGAAATTTCTGTAACCGATGTCATAATCAATTCTGAATATGGGAATTTACGGCATGAGTATTTATGAGCCGTTTCTTTCTCTGATTACTTAATAAAATGAGGAAGAGTTGACCCAATAGGAAATCGCCACCTGGATCAGTCTTCTCATCTTCCACCGTTTCCTTCCCTGCACCATAACCGAAATAATATTAAGAGAGAGAGAGGGCATTCATGGCCATGAATGTTTTATCCTTTCCCCTCCCCACTTGGAGACCTATAAAATGCCCCCTTAGAGCAAGAGGAGAAGGTTACACTCTAGACCAAACGAATTCAAATTTCTGCTCTTGCTGTAGGAGAAGTTCGAGAACGCCACCACCGCGCCACGACAATCCGACGTTCATCTCGTCTTCAAACCGCGAACAAGGTCCTCCTCTACTTCTTCTCTTATGGGTAGATCTTAGGATCTTAGGAATGAAGTTCGTGCTCAACGGAGCCGAACCTATCTCGAGTCTTCATGGAAAATCATGAAAAATATATTTTTCGGGTACGCCGGAAATGCCACCTCCGGCGGCAAAAACCACCGCGGACCGATAGCCATCGCCTCGACGGAGGTGGTGGTGGTGGTGGCTGGCCAGGTAAGTGACCGGACGGTCGGCGATGGATCATGGAAGGGTTACAGGAAATATGGTTTTTCTGAGTTTCTATTTCGGGTTCTGTTTGGTAGGGGAGATGAACAGTAAATTATTATTATAATATGAAAATTAAGTTCATAATATATAAGGTAAATATACATAAAATAGGCTTATTTTGATGCTGCAAACCGAAGCATTTATAAGCCATTTTAGGAAAAATGTCCAGTCACGAAAGTAATAGTCCTTCGAGTCTAGTTTAATTTAAAATTGATTTCAACTCGTTTGGGTAAGCGGTTTGACCGCAGCACCCGTTTTAATGGGGGCTGTACCTAGAGTTGGGCAGAAACTAAAATTGATGCGCACTCTTCTTCCTTTGTCCAAATGACTTGAAATTTTGGCAGGGGGTTACCCTTAGCCATATATAAGGGCTGTCCAAAAATGGGAATTTTTGGAGATACGTTTCCTAAAGTTTTTGTTTTAATTTAATAAACTTAGAGGAATTTATTTAAGTGGTCAAATGACTTCCAAACCCTCCCAAATTTTGGTGAGTGGTCCCTAGCTATAAAACTTAGCTCTGCACAAATTTTAAACTCATTGAGATGAGTTTGGGTAGGGAGTCACCAATTCTTAACTAGGCAATAATAAGGCATTTTTGAGTAAAGAGTGCACTAGAAGTTGGAACTGTCAAATCACCTCAACAGAGGCTGATATTTCGACCACTGACTTGGATGGGTTATTATAACCCACTTGGAGAAAATGGTTTGAATAGGTGTTGGTTTACCATAGGATCCAAGCTCAAACCCTAAATGGAGGGTTTTGAGGGTTGTGAAGGACATGGGGGCAATTGCTTTCATATTGTCTTGAGATTCAGTAGAGTCGACATTAACATAATATAAATCATCTGGATGGAATCTTAGAGGATTTGGAGATAGGTAAGATACCTCAAAACCCTAATCTTAGCTTTAGGGTAAAGTACTAATTAAGCACAATCCGTCACTAAACATTATCTAAAGGCTGTGAAACTTTGGTAGAGTTAGTTTTGGAGTGTGTAGAAATTATAGAAATTTTACTGGAATTTTATGATGTGTATTTCAAGCACTGCATTTGTAAAGCTGATTATAGCCCTAATTGATGTTTTAATTATTTGTATGTTTCTGATCATTGAAATCTCATGAAATCTTGGAAGTAAATGTTTTAGGACAGAATGGTTACCCTTGAATTTTAGTATAATTTTTAGTTGAGTAAATCCAGTACTTCCTTCACAAATATTAAAAAGGGGTTCTATGCTACCTTTCTGTGATCAAATTGGCCGGCAGAATCGGCGCCTTGTGGTAATGACCCTTAAGGACGTGAAGGTGTCACCGCAAAGCGGCGATTCTGGGCCTAGGACCCCGGGTTTAAAAGAAAAAAAGGTGGTCTTACAGTCTATACCATCCTAAGATAAATAGTTAAGGGCATGTAACCCAAGGAAATTGGAAGTCACACTTCGGGGTGGTATTAGGTCATGGGCTGCGTATAGTATAAGTAGGTTATACACTAAGGACCACCGAGGGTTAGATCAACGGTTAGGATAAGGTCGTATTTGGAATATAACCCTGGTTGGTAGTTATGTCCTAGAGACGAGAGTAAAAGTTCAAGCCCTTGGATAACAACTATGCGAAGGCAGACGGAATGCTGTCGCCCTTCCAATAACATCTTAAGTCATTGGGATTGCTCAAGAGTAATAATGAGAGAAAGGGGGAATCATTGGTAGACATCAACTAAAGTAAATATCCTTGAGAAAGGGAACTTTGGCCTTCAGCACATCGTAGTTCCTAGTGCCCCCGAGAGCCCTTCACCGGGTATGCCCTGGGCAGTCTTGGGATTAACCTTAAAGCAATAAGTATAATTACTCGTAGACAAGAGTAGCCAAATAGGTTAAGCATCGTATTATTATTCTCACCCGTATAGTGTTGGAGGGATTCATGGTATTATTCTAACCCATGTAGGGTTGGAGGGAATTGCACTACATTCTCATCCGTGTAGGGTTGGAGGGATTCATGACAGGTTGGTCCTGCGAGCTAGAGGCTTGAGTGGAAATACCTTGCATGTGCATAAACAAACTAGTGACGATTCATGCGGTACTAGGCCAATCGGCACACCGATTGCAGTACGGTGACTCAGGCGGGTGTGTGGGTTTGAGGGGCCAGTAGGTGGTTTATACTGCGGTCTGGTGGACAATCCCCAAAAACGCACACCCGAACCAACAAGACTGACCGGTAGTAAGCATTTGCAAGACTCTAGAGTGCACCTAGGATGTGTACAGAGGCGTATGGGAGGTCTAGGTTTGGTAGTGTGCATACCTTCTTAGGAGTGGAAGCGCCCGCTCCACTACTGCCTTAGCCACAACGGTGATACCAGAGAGTGATGCTAGCTCCGAAAAGCGGGTACTATAGGTCTGTGATCACAGAGTTGTTGTGCGTGAGTTGCACATGCATGATTCATAAATAACCCGCATGCAATCATTCATATTAGGTCATACGTTTCATGGATCCTTATCATATTAATTAGTATGGGCTCTTTTATATGATAAGTTAAATTTTGAAACTCTAACTTATATGTTTGTATGGGCACTAATATAAGTTAGGGTACTTCTGTGATGGTAGATTAGAAGTAGAATTATATGCTTTTTTACCATACTTCGTTTTACTCATCTTGTTTTACTTACTTCAGTTCTATACTTTACTTACTGCACTTGTACTTCTTTCATGGTACTGCTAGAGTATAACTACTATTATTCCTCATACACTTGCTAATATAGTGCCACTACCACCTGTTCATACTTGACACCCTTTTTGTCCTCCGCTTCGTCCTCCCGCACGATGGCTAGGAGTTGCGGGGCGAGGTGCGGAGGATATGAATTAGTCTTTTTACTAATGGTCGGTGACCAAACTATTTTTAGGGGCTCGAGGAGATGGAGTACCAACACGACCAGCAGGATGAGGTGACAGGACGTGAGGAGCCAACTCGACTACCACCTACTACTACTATGGACGATTTGCCTCAGGTGGGATGAGTTGGTGATGATAAACATCTTCCACTGTTAGATTTTAGAGAGAAAGATTTTGATATGATGTACTGGGCATAAGCCCCTTTTATTTCTATACTCATTGTGGACTGATGTATTTCCTTTTCATATATATATATATATATATATATATATATATATATATATATATATATATATATATATATATATATATATATATATATATATATATATATATATATATATATATATATATATATATATATATATATATATATATATATATATATATATATATGCTCTGTGACTGTGGACTATTACGCGATGCTCTGATTATATACTTCTGTTTCACATATGGCCCTTTTGGTTTATGATCGTGCTAGCCAGCAGAATCAGCGTCTTGCGGTGTCGACTAACCCGTGTATTAGTGTCATCGTAAGGCGGCGATTCTTGGCATAAGATTCAGGTGAGCTCCCGAATTGGGGAGTCGGATCTTACACAGGATGAGGGCTACGAGGATGAAATTCATACGTTATAAGCATTCGTCCTTAGTCTGCCTAAGTTTGTTCTAGGAATCTGGCTTGAGCCTTCACAATTTGACAGTTAGGCACCGTAATGGTCGGCGGGAAACCGGCCTATATGTTATTCGACACCAATGCCTCGCACTCTTTTGTGTCTGAAGACATCATCAAAGATATAGATGGAGTACAATACTTCACTGGTATTTCTCGAAGGGTGCGCCTTCAAGATAGATCGGAGATGACGGCAACCGCGAAGTGCGAGTTTGAGGTTCTCCTTGAAGGAAAGCTCTTCGACAGATCTACCACAGTCTTGGGAATGCCAGAGTTCGACCACATTTTGGGCATGGTATGGATAGATCAACACTATGAGAAGTTTTACTGCGCGCAGAAGAGGATCTCATTGAGACATGGAGATTCAGAGGTTATCTTTAAGGTATTAACTTCGCTCCCCGTATGATGTTATCTTTAGTCCAGGCTTTAAAAGCCCACATGAAGGGGATGAAGTTTTCATGATCTATTTCGAGCTGAAGGAGTTGGCGTTGGATATCAAGGATGTGCGGGTGGTGCGCGTTTTCGTCGAAGAATTTCCGGAGAAATAGCAAGGATTACACCAACACAGAGAAGTAGATTATCAAATCAAGTTTGTACCGGGTGCCAAGCCTGTCTCCAGGACTCCTTACCGAATGGCCCCGAAGGAACTCGCCGAGTTTATAGTTCTGCTACAAGAGTTGGTACAATCAGGGTTTGTTCTCCCCAAATAATCACCTTGGGGAGCCCCTATTCTATTCGTTAAGAAGAAAGATGGAACCCTTCGATTATGCATAGACTATCGGGAGCTCAACCGACTGACAGTACGGAACACCTATCCATTACCTCGGATCGATGAGTTGTTCGATCAACTGGTGGGAGTGCATTGGTTTTCCAAGCTAGATTTGCGCTCGAGGTATTATAAATTGAGAATACAAGAGGATGATATTAAGAAAACGGCTTTCAGCTCAAGGTATGGCTTGTATGAGTTCACAATGATGCTGTTTGGGCTCACAAATGCCCCATCAGCTTTCATGAGCTTGATGAACAAAGTGCTCGAGCCCTATCTAGATGTCTTCGTCATTGTTTTAATCAACAACATCTTGGTCTACTCTAATACGAAGGAAGAACATGCCAGTCATCTGGACTTAGTACTGAAGAAGTTATAAGAGCACGCCCTATTCGCCAAGTTCAGCAAGTGTGAATTCTGGCTTAAGGAGGTTTCTTTCTTAGGTCATGTGATCAGTGGGGCTGAGCTAGCTATGGATCCGGCCAAAGTGCGTGCTGTGAAGGAGTGGTCGCCTTTGAAGTCGGCGGCCGACGTGTGGAGTTTCATTGGACTTGCCGGGTACTACCACAAGTTCGTAAATGGATTCTAAAAGATTGCTCTTCCTCTTACTTCCCTAACAAAGATAGGTGTGCCGTATGAGTGGACACCCCAATGTGAAGCTGCGTTCCAAGTATTAAAGGACAGACTTACATCCGCACCCATCCTAGTCCTTCCATCCGGGAAGGAAGGATTTCAATTTTACACGGACGCATCATATCAAGGAAAGGGAGCGGTATTGATTCAGCACAGGCATGTGATCACATATGCTTTAAGATAACTAAAGAAGCATGAAATCAACTATCCAGTACATGATTTGGAGTTGGGAGCAGTAGTGTTAGCCTTGAAGATTTGGAGGCACTGCCTATACGACGTACACTGCGAAATCTTCTCAGATCATAAGAACTTAAAGTACGTCAATACCCAGAAGGAATTCAATCAAAGACTGCAGCGGTGGTTGGAGTTTTTGTGCGACTATGAATACACCCTGAACTATCACCCTGAAAAAGTAAATTCCATAGCCGATGCATTGAGCAGGAAGGTACCGGAAACAAGCCCCAAGTCCCGGTTGATGCATATGGAGTTAGCTCGGATGCTTGAGGAGATGGAGATCACTTTGGTGTATAAGGATAAACCGTACAGGTATACAAGGTAGTTGACCACGATTAGCATAGTGTGCGATGTTCGAGACCGAATCCGGGTGGAGAAAGGAAGGGATGAGGCTCTTGCCCAGGCAATAAAGTCAATTGAAGGTAGGACAATCAACGAGTACTCTCTAAAGGATGGCTTTGTTCATTTTCGTGGCCGGCTTTACATTCCCAAGGGCGGTAAAATTCGGGAAGATATCCTGAGAGAGGCACACTTCTCTAAGTATTCTGTGCACCCTGGGATTGCTAAGATGTACGCTGACTTGCGGAAGATCATGTGTTGGCCGGGAATGAAGAAAGATCTCAGACATTTTGTTACGCATTGCGAGGCCTGTCAAAGGATGAAGGAAGAATGCAGGAGCCCCGGTGGATTATTGCAGTCATTGCCCATCACCGAGTGGATGTTTGAGGATGTCTCCATGGACTTCATCCACGGTTTGCCTTGCTCCCGCTTAGGGAATGATTCGATATGGGTAATCGTTGATCACTTGACGAAGGTAGCCCGGTTCAAACCTATGAAGAAAGAAGCACACGTGTATATTTTGGTACGCCTTTTTGTGGAACAATTCGTATGGTATCATGGCGTGCCGAAGACAATCGTTTCTAACTGGGATGGTCGGTTTACCTCTAGGTAATGGAAGGATGTGCAGGCATATTTGGGTTCGCGCCTTACTTTCTGCACAACGTTTGACCCTCAGACCGACGGGCAATCTGAAAGTACCATCAGGACATTAGAAGATTTATTGTGGTTGTGTGTATTGGATAGAGGAAAGCCATGGGAAAGGCTCCTACCCTTGGTAGAATTCTCATACAACAACAGCTATCAAGCTAGCATCGGGATGGCGCCCCATAAAGCCTTATACGGAAGAAGGTGTAGAAAACACTTATCATGGGTGCAGTATGAAGATCTGAAGGCTTTGGGAGTTGAATATATAGATGATACTGATGCGGCTGTCAGGCTAATACAGGACCGCATGCTCGAGGCTCAAAGTTGCCAAGCAAAGTATTATAATGCAAAAAACCGGATGATGGAATTTCAAGTGGGCGACAAGGTATTTTTAAAGATCAGGCAAATGCATGGAGTATCTCAGGTATGTGGTGTGAAGAAGCTCAGCCCAAGGTACGTTGGGCCCTACGTCATATTGGAAAGGATTGGTCCATTGGCATATAAGTTCGAGTTCCCGTCGGAGCTAGAGAATCTTCATGACGTATTCCATGTGTCGTCACTCCAAAGGCATTGTTGCGGCCCGAACAATATGTCTCAACCACGAACGGAACAGTTGCAACTGATCGGTCGGTGCGACTAGAGCCTGTGGGATAGTAGACAGCAAGACAATGATTTTTCTCCGCAAAAGTGTTCCTCTAGTAAAAGTATTGTGCTCCAATCATGGGAAAGAGTATACGTGGGAGCCGGTGTACTCGATGCAAGAGCGCTATCCGGAGCTATTTCATCAAGGTAATCTTTAAAAGCATATTTTATTTTACGTCTATTTTATGCTTTTTTCTCCCCGTAGCCTTAACCTGATTTCGGAGACGAAATATTTTATTTTATTTATAGGATTTGTAACGTCCCAATTCGCGCTAGGCCCCTTGTGCGCGCTTTTGAATCAGGAGAGCTGATTTAGGCTCAGAGAGTGCAGGCGATCAGGCGCGCACTCGTGGGGAAAAATGAAGTTGGACCTGTGTAGGACATGGGTAGAGACACTAGCGCATTTCTACCCATGTGTCTTGGCTTTGAGTTGCATGGTGTTGAGTGATAAGAAGATGGCGTTGAGTGTCTTGTCCCGAGAAGGACACGAGTAGAGACACAGGCGTGTCCCTACCCTTGTGCCATGACGTTGAGTGGCATGGCATTGATTGTCTATTTTGGGTATGACACGGGCAGAGACACGGGCGTGTCCCAACCCGTGTGCCATGGCGTTGAGTGGCATGGTGTTGAGTGATAAGAAGATGGAGCAGAGTGGCTTGTCCCGAGAAGGACACGGGTAGAGACACGGGCATGTCCCTACCCGTGTGCCGTCGCATTGAGTGGCAGGGCGTTGAGAGTTAAGCAACCATTGTCCCAAGAAGGACACGGGTAGAGACACGGGCATGTCCCTACCCATGTGCGTCAAGTCAAGCTCGACAAAATATGTCTAGAGGAGGACACAGGTATAGACGCGGGCAGAACCATGGCCTTGTCACCTTGACATGGGTACAGACACGGGCGTGTCAGTACCCGTGTATGTGCACGAAGCGGTAGTCGTACTGTTGACGTCGTTGCGCCCAAGCAAGACATGGGTAAGGATACGGGTGTGTCCCTACCTGTGTCATCTCTGAATAAAAAGTGCAAAATTAAACCCTAGCCATTTTCATTCTCTTCAAAGCCACAAATGCTGGAGAAAACTCCCCGGGGAAGGAAAACTTGCTGGAGACAACCAAACTCCGTGAGGAATCGCCACCGCCGCCAAGGAAAAGGGATGCCGACAAGAAGAATTACAAGATCCATTGCCAGAGATGGCGCAACTGTTGGAAATGAGGTGAGCTTCCTCCCCTCTCCCTTGGTGCTAGATCTGTAGTTATCCTTAGGTGAGATATCTACTCAAAAGAGTCTTGATGTGTGAGATTAAGATTTCTAGGAGGGTCATGCTAGAACTTGTGTTCTATGGTTTAGTCCTCTTAAACCTCCCCTTCCTTCAAAGTGATGATGGGGATGGTTTCGTGAAGAGGAATGGCCTTAAGAGGGTTAATAAGGGTGGAGGAACTTCTGGTTGTGATTTTCGAGGATCGTCTTTAGGAGTAAGATGAACTGATGTCATTCATTTCGCCTTAAGATGCATGTAGAAATCTGTGTTCTCCACGCAGCGACCTTCTTGGCTATTTTCAGGCAAGATCTGGCCATATCTGGGCTTCCGACTAAACACGAGAGTCGTAGCCCTTGAAATTACCTTTCCGACGAGTGGTTACACGCCTTCGGGTGAAGTTTGTAGCCTTAGAAATGTGTGATCGAAGTAGAGAGCTGTTAGACTAAGCGTGCAAAAATTATATTCTATACGCAGCAGGCTTTTGAGCCAATTTCTTGTATGATACACTCTGATCTGGGTTGAAGACTGAACATGAAAGTTGTAGCCCGTGGAAAGACTTTTCCATCGAGGGGTTACACGTACTCACCGAATTCCTGTAGCGACAGGAATATACGGTTAAAGTTGCTGTCCAGTAGGTGTTCTGCACCTGAAATTCTTGGGTAAGTGTAAAGTTGGGTTTGGACTCGGAAGAGATTTTGTAACAATTCGACGTTAAGTTGTAGGCGATTCATAATATGCCTAATTGTGATGATTCAACACATGATGAAATTACTGGATAGACGCCACGTAAACAAATGGTGAAATGGTATGTGGTTGAACGAAACGACTTGGTGGGGGTTAGTGAACGAAGGGTAATTATAACAAGAGTAACTAGAGTTTGGGTAATTTTTCGGTGTTGGTTGTTATGAATATGTGATGTGTTAGATAAATGGTTAACTCTTGTGTACACAAATGATTGATTTTGTTGAAGGAGCTGTAAGTTGTGATGATAAAGTTGTGTGACCATAACATTAGATGTAATCATGATCTTGAGGCTTATCAAATAAGAGAGTCTTAAATGGTCCATTGTATGAGGTGATTCACTGCCTGTGTTTGTGGTAAACTCTTGAGGTGCCTTGGGTACCAGATTGTGAAAGGGGTGAGTGAAGATATCCGATCGCACTGGTTGGTAACATTGGAAAGAATCATAAATGGACGGTTGGGCTTTGTCCTCGGTGTTCATGTCCCGAGGCTCCTTCTGTGCCAAGTGGTCGGTTCGGCTTGGTCCTCATGCTCATTTCCGAGGCTCCTTTCGTACCTCGATTTGGTTTCATTACATGCGGTGTGAGTCGACACGCGGTGTCATAATCCCGGGTTAAGGATAGTGTGGCAGGTCTACGGGCTCGCCAATCGTCACACCGATGGGAGTTGAGGGATAGACCTTGGGCGGTTGATCTTTGTCCTCGGTGTTCATGTCCCAAGGATACTTCCATGCCAAGTGAATGGTTGGGCTTGGTCCTCGTGCTCATTTCCGAGGCTCCTTTCGTATCACACCTAAGGCCAGTTCGGGGCTAGGATCTCGGTGCACATCTACCCGAGACACCCGCTGAGCCGTAGTAGGCATGTGAGCTCCGCTGTTGTGTTCTTAGCGTTGAGGTGTATGAAGGCCTAGACCAGGTAGTGTGGAGACCAGCCTAGTAGTGGAGATGCCCTCTCCACTGTCACCGTCTAGCCACGATGGATGACGCCTGACACCTTGGCTACCTGCTCGAAAAGTGGGAACTTTAAGTCTGTGTCAACATAGCGATTGCATGTGTGTGATCATAGGTGAGTCATTGCATTACATACATGTCATTACACTTCATTGCATACACAAAGATCCTCATCGTATAAGTTTGTATGGGCACTCCTATACGATGAGTTACTTACTGCTGAACGATCCTCAACTTATATGCTTGTATGAGCATTCATATAAGTTGAGTTATTTACTGTTATAATATTATACTCTCATGCTGTTATAGATGATAGAATTGCTAGAATAAGTTGTTGCTCATTTATTACACTACTTTACATACATAGTAATATACCACGTGCTTTTACCTATGTTTATATATATTGTACCCTGTTCCTTTCTCCGCCCGGTGCCGAGGAGTCGTCGGGGGAGCGGATGTGAACCCACTTAATCTTTATGACTAACTGTTTCTACTTCTTCCCTTTTAGGAGGAAACCCCGTAGGTGGAGCAGCTGGTTATGCAGCCGGACAGCCAGGCCAGGACGATAGGGCCTGAGGGGACGGTACCGTCGCTACCGTCAGTTACTGATGTGAGTGTGAGAGATTTTTGTTGTACCCTTTTTGGGAAAACTATTTACGTACTCTGATATTAGAAGCTTGGTTTAGCTTCTTAACATATGTATTTTATGGACTATATGCTTGGTGTGGATTTGAATTCTGTGTTATATTTTGCTTGGGTTGGCAATGTGTTATATTGGTTGTGGCTGGCAGAATAGGCGTCTTGTGGTACAGGCTAACCTGAGTGTTAGTATTACCGCAAGACGGCTGTTCTGGGCATAAGACCCCTCTCGTGCCGTCTTCTGTGTTCCGGGAGGGGGTTCTTACAGTTTTCACCTCGTCGTTATGAGGTAGTTTGTTTTTTTAATTTACTTTACTCACTTCAGACATACTTTTGTTTTATATGGTTTCGTGTCAAGTTGTTGACGACCACAGGGTTATTGATTTTGGATACTTGCTAGCTGCTAGTTGTTTTCTTGTGATGAATTGGATTATTTGCTCTCTGGGATGATTTATGCTTGAATGCATGTTAGGTATTTTCAAGTATAAAATCTATGAGTATTACTTTATGCATTACATATTTTAAAACTCTAACTCATTATATTTAGCAGCCATAAAAGCTATTTTTACTACTATTATAAACCTAGAGTCTTACATACCATGAGTTATTCCCTGGGGAACGTGTACACTCATATAGGATGTGTAATCTCATAAATGAAGTATTTTTCCGCAGCGTATTAACTATTTTTCTTTCGTGGACTTGATGAGCCACCAAGCCGAGGGATACAGTTAAATCTTTAACTTAAATTGGATTTTTACTAAATCACTTAAAGATCTCTCTTCTTGTGTCTAGTAGGAGTTTTGCCTATGTATCCGCAGTTATCCCCTACTAACGTGGCATCATGGCGCACATTTTCCCTTACTCTAATATACCCCTTTTTGCGGAGAAAATACGGGTTGTGACACTGCCAACTAGTGGGAGCCTAGCAGCCGGATCTGCTTGGGGTCTGGGATGACTTTCTCGAGCGACATCCAGCTATGCCACCTAGTGGGATCCAGGCAGCGGGATTTGCTCGGGGTTTGGGTAGACTCTCTCGAGTGACATCCAACCCTTCCAGCTAGATGGAAGCCTTGTAGTGGGATCTGCTCGAGGTCTGGGTAGACTCTCTCGATTGATATCCAGCCCTGCCAGCTAGTGGGAGCCTAGGAGCGGGGTCTGCTCGTGGTCTAGGTATACTCTCTCGAGTGACATCCAGCCCTGCCAGCTAGTGGGAGCCTGGCAGCGGGGTCTGCTCGGGGTCTTCTTTATGAATATGGCTTGTCACAAATTCTATTGCAAAAAGAGCTGAAATACAAAGAGATTTCATATTTCCCAATGGGATGTACTTACATGATTCTTGGGTAGAAACTCTTCAAGTCATCACTGCTCTAAGTGTGACTTAGGGTCTCGCCATCCGCATTCTGGAGGCGATACCCTCCTGACCTCAATGCTTCTTTTACAATGTATGGTCCCTCCCAGCTGGGGTTGAGCTTCCCCACGACAGCTGATCTTCCTGCTGCATCCACCTTTTTCTGGACCAAGTCCCCTTCCATGAACTATTTTATCTGGAAATGCATGTCAAAGTACTTATCCATCCTCTATTTGAGCTCTTCCTATTGAATGGCAGACAGATCACACAGCTCCTCCACCATATCCAGGGAGAGATGCAACTCATCCTCATTTTCGGCCCACCACCCTTCTCTGTCTTCCTCTACCTCAACTACCTGAGATGTACTGACCTCAAACTCTATGGGGATCACTGCTTTGCATCCATGGCAGAGCTTGAAGGGGGTCTCCCCCTTGGCTATGTTGGGGGTTGTCCTCAGGGCCCAGAGGACCGAAGGGAGCTGTTCCACCAAGCTCCCCTTCAAATTTTCCACCTTCTTCTTTAAGAGGTTCACGATGATCTTGTTCGCCACCTCCACCTGCCCGGTGCTCCTGGGATGATGGACCGATGCGAAACTGATATCAAATCCATATTGCCACAAAAAACTAATAAACTTGGTGCTGGAAAACGGCAGTCCATTGTCTGTGACAATGGCCTGTGTCAATCCAAGTCATCAGATGATCTCCCTCCATACAAAATTTCTGATTACCTGGGAGGTCACCTTGTCCAGTGCATTCACTTCCAACCACTTAGAAAAATAGTCAATCATGACTAGCAAGAATCTACTTTGTCCACTAGCCTGAGGGAAGGGTCCTACCAGATCCATTCCCTAGATGGATAAGGGTTAGGGCGCCATGATTCTCCTAAGCTGCTAAGCTGGTAGTAGTTGGAGAGGGGAGAACAATTGGCACTTGTTGCATTTTTTTGTGAACTCAGCAGCATCATGACCCAGGATTGGCCAGAAGTACCCTTGCCTGACTATCCTCCCCTCTAGGGTCATGCACCCCGAGTGGCTCCCACATTCTCCGGAATGGACTTCTTCCAAGATCCTCTAGATTTCTCCCTCTGCTACACAATGTGCCAATAATTTTGAGATAGTCTTTCTATACAAGTGCCTGTTGTGCATGAGGTAGTATGCCGACTTGTGCTTGAATCGCTTTCTATCCATACCTTCTGGGAACACCCTTGTGGAGAGGAAGGTTATGAAGGGAGACATCTAAGAGGGATACAGATCCACTTCCATCAACTCTCCTTCTTCGATAGAGGGGCATAAAAGGTTGGTGATGGTTCCCCCTTCCCAAGGCCCATGCTTGGCCAATTGATCCACCTGCTCGTTCTCCTCCCATGGCATGTGTCGGATGGAGAATGTGTGAATCATGTTGATGACCCCTTCACTTTTGCTATGTACAACTGTAGAGTAGGTTCTCTTACCTAAAACTCCCTGTTGACCTGGGAGGACACAACCATGGAATCCATGAGCACTTCCACATCATGTACCACCAGCTCCTTAGCCAAACGAAACACTACTATTACTGCTTCGTACTCTGCCTAGTTGTTGGTAATGGGGAAGTGAACAACCACTGTTTTCTCAATATTTGTACCTTGTAGGCTCTCCAAAAGCAACCCTACCCATAGGTAATGCCTCCCCGACGCACCATGCATCTTCACCCTCTAAGGGACCAGACGAGTGAGTTCTGACTCTGCTCCTCAACAACATAATTAGTTTGGAAGTCGGCTATTTCCTGGGCCTTGATCGAGAGGTGGGGAAAAAAGGATATTAAATTCGCTAAGCTCCACCGACCACTTCGCCAATCTACCCGAATGCTACACCCCCTCGAAGTTATTATAGAGGGGATGGTTAGTCACCGCCCGGATCAAGTGTTCCTGTAAATAGGGTATGACCCTCCGAGCTGAGATGACCAAAGTAAAGGACAACATTTTCAGAATCGGGTACCGGAGCTCTACCTTCTTCAATACCCGGCTCACGTAATAGATATGTAGTTGTTTCATCCCCTCCTCCCGGACAAGGACTGAGCTCAAGGCCTCGTCCCCTACCCCAAGGTACAGGGACAGATCTTCCCACTCTTTTGGTCCCTAGAGAAGAAGAGACTGGGTTAGCTGCCTCATCAAGGCTTGGAATGCTTCCTCGCATTCCTTAGACCACTCAAATTTCTTATTTCCCCTCAGTGCTTTGAAGAAGGGGGAGCACTTCTCTCCTGCCCGAGAGAGAAACCTGCTAAACCCTGCAAACTTTCCTATCAGCCGCTGGACTTCATTGGCATTCTGAGGTTACCCCAACTCCATTATGGCCCTTACCTTGTTAGGATTGGGCTCCACTCCCGCGGGAGTAAGGAGATGGCCTAGAAACTTGCCCCTGCTCACCCTGAAGACGCATTTTAAGGGGTTCAGCTTCATCTTATATT
This sequence comes from Platanthera zijinensis, assembly GCA_039513925.1. NCBI lineage: Eukaryota > Viridiplantae > Streptophyta > Magnoliopsida > Asparagales > Orchidaceae > Platanthera > Platanthera zijinensis. Next base: position 117,396,948 of record CM077086.1, on the reverse strand, counting down.
TCCATTGGGTACTTAAGGTCTCCTCCTAGTCCCGGAGGTGAGATTCCATGTAACGACACTTGATCCTGAGATCATCCACGTACACCTCAAGGTTCCTCCCCTTCTACTCTTGAAAGACCTGATCCATCATCCTTTAATATATTTCCCCTGCATTTTTTAGCCCAAAGGGAATCATCTTGTAGCAGTAGCACCTATCTCCCGTGATGAATAAGATAACTTTTATATCAGGAGGGTGCATCCTTATCTAATGATAACCTGAAAAATCATCAAGAAAACTCATTACAGAAAAACCGACGGCTGAGTCAACAAGCGTGTCGATCTGAGGCAAGGGGTAACAATCTTTTGGACATGATTTATTAAGAAGAGAAAATCTACACACATCCTACAACTGTTGTCTCCTTTTTTAACCATTACAACATTGGAGACCCAACCGGGGTATTAGATCTCAGACACGAATCTGGCCTTGAGGAGCTTACACACCTCCTCCCGGATGGGCTAGGCCATCCTGTCTATGGTAGATCTCTTTTGCCTGGTGGGGCTGCCTCCAGATCCAGGTTGAGGCGGTGGCATGGAATATTGGCATCGATCCCTGATATATCTGTCGTGCTACATGCGAAGTTGTTGATGTTCTTTTTTATGCACTCCAGCATCCTCCCCTGGTCCTCCGGGCTCAAACCTTCATTGACGCACACCTTCTCCACACTGTCTTCTCGGGTGAGAACCTCCATCTCCACCACCTTTTCTGCACCTTCCCACTTGGGCTGCTCCACCTACTCACTGGAAGCCCCCTCTCCTGGGGATAAAACTTCATCCTCAGCCTCCTCTATGGCCATCACCTCAGCCTAATCCTGCTCTTCCTCGGCCACCTCCAAACGGGTGCGGACCTCATTTTACTCCACCTCCATCTCCTCATCTCGGCATGAGGCCTCCTGCCTGGACACTTCCTCTATCCTCCTCTCCATATCCTTGACTCTTCCCTGCCATGAGATGGAGTTCACCGCAGTAACATAACACACCTTTGCCACTTTGGGGTCTCCCTGTATCCTGACCAGTATTCCCTCGATGCTGAACTTCAAACACTGATAGAAGGAGGAGGGCAAACAGTGGAAGGAGCTGAGGAGGGGCCTTCCAAAGCTGGCATTGTAGTTGCTAGGAGCGTCCACAATGACAAACCTACAATTTTGGGAATTCCCCCCTAAGGTGACATGGAGTCCCACTCCTTCTTATACTTCCTTCCTATCCCCGGAGAATCCGAAGAGAGGACCATTTGAGGCCAACACCCTCCTAGCCTCCACCTTCATCACGTCAAAAGTTTTCTTGAAGACTACGTTTACCGAGCTCCCATTATCAATAAAGATTCGAGAGACAATAAAATTTTTGGCCGCTGCCTGGATGAACAGCGCATTGCAGAATGGATCCTCATGATCTGGCATATCCTTCCTTGTGATGGTGATCTTCTCATCTAGGGGTGGGTTTTGGGATGTGGAGCTGACGCTCCAGTGGTACATGGTGTGGAGGCTCTCCTTACGGGCATCCTTGACTCCCACGCCCCCCACCCCATGGATCACCTTGATCCCTTCTCGGCCTCCTACATCGGCCCAATCCTCACACATGTCCTCCTCTTCCTTTGTCAGGACCTCTTCAATCCATACCTCCTGGTGAGGTTGCTGTTGTTGCTCCCTATTTCCCCTTATCTTATGTAACTCTGGGCATGTGATCGTGGCATGGCCTTCCTCATGCTGGAAGTCACAATAAGGCAGCTCTGCCCTTCCTCCTTTCCTTCTACTCTGCTAGGCTCTCCTCCTCTTCCCTAGGGATATCGCCATTGCCTGATGTTGATTGGGGAGAGAAGGCCACTGGCCCTGCCTCAAGCATGGAGGGTTGAACTGACCCTAGCCCCCTGGCGGTTGTATCCTCAATGGAAACCTCTCCACTGGCCCTGGTCCTGCCAATCCTGCCTCCAGCCGATCCGATTATTCGGCTCCTGATACCTCTACCACAGCTGCTACTCCTGCAGTAGCTGCTGTTGTTCCCTCTATCAGGGTTCTGCTTTCCGCAGCTCCTGGCCCCTGCCAACTTTTGGATCCTCCTTTGTGGCCCACCTAGACAACTTCCTTACAAACTCAGGGTTCGAAGCCTCCCCATCGACTTACCTTGTTATTCTCTTCATAAGCTCCTCGAAGGAGAGAGGCGGAACCCTCTTCAGCTCCATCCTTAAGAGTCCCTTTTGCAGCCCCAAGGTGAAGGCCACCATGAGGGTGTGACTCGGCATCTCCTGCACCTTGAGGACCTCCTATTGGAACCAGTCCATATAACTCCCCAAGGTCTTGCTCACTCCCTACTTGATGAAGAACAGGGACTCGGACTCCTTCCTCTTCTTGGAAGTGGTGAATCTCAGCCTGAACCCTCGGCGTAGGTCCTAGAAATAGAAGATGAAGCTGGACGGTGGCTGGTGTCGTCTTCTCCTTGAGGGTAATGGCGAAGAGCCTGCACCTGAACGCATTCGACATCTACTGAATCGAAACAATATCCTCGAACCACTAGATGTGTTGAACTGGATCATCCTTCCTGATATAGTAGGACAACTCCAGCTCTCAAAACCCCTCTGAAATTTGGGCGGATGAAACCAACTCGCTCAAGGGGCAGCATGCCCCTACCGGGAGATCTCGCACATAGATCTCGCCAACCCTACCCGCACTCGTAAGGATGTGTAACAGAACTTACCCTGATAGATCCCGTTCACTGCCTTCTATAACATCCTTCCTGGGTCGCCTAACCAAGGCATCCTCGCCCAAGGCTAGGGATGCGACGACTGGGACGGCAAGGGTAGAGCACTCGACCTGCGTGCTGAGTGCGAACATGATGAGGTTCCGTATCTCTTGCTGAAAATCCTCAAACATATCGAGAGTTGCGAGAGTGGGAGGGGTGGCGAGTAAGCCCTATAAAATCCCTGTCCTTCACCTCCAGTCATTTAGCTCATGAAGGATTTTCGGTGTTGATCACTCTCCACGCTCACCGCACAAAAAATGGTTAAACCGAAATTCGGCTTCCCTAAAGTTCGAACCCTTGGGGAAGGGGTGATAGCACACTTAATTCTCCCTAGCAAGCTTGAACGACCAAAGACTTTGGACCATAACCGATCCAAGGATCCAGCACGGAGGTCCCACCACACACCCTTAAGATCTTAGAGCACTTCCCCTCCTTAGCTTGTGCTGAGCTAAGGGCACCTCAAAAAGCACTAGAATATCAGAGATAAGAATATTGGAATTCTTGAAAGCTTGCCTTCTAAGTTACCCCCTTGGGTCTATTTATAGTTTTTTGAAGTTAGTCTGCCAACAACGTACCTCAGCTGTTTGGAACCGCTATATGCGGTCCAGATCGAGCGTGAAATGGTAAAAATACAATATAGATCACTAGGCGAGTGGCCCCAAAAAACCTCTACTCTCCTGGGGCGGCGAGTGCTCGATGGGACTGACATTCACTGCTTTCTTCTAGCCCTGGGCGAGTACAAACCGACGTCCTAGGGCGGCGAGTGCTCGATGGGACTGGCACTCTCCATCTTCTCCTAGCCCCGGGCGAGTGCAGGCCTGGCCTGTCGTACTAGCCCGCTACTTGCCGAGAACCAAGGGAGAGTACAAGCTTACATGCTCCACTCGCCCCACATCCGCTCCAACCCCATATAGGCGATTCTGTGAGGCTACAGAGCTCTTGCCTCCCTTCCGACTTGCCTGAGACTTGGACTGACTGATTTGGCTTGTCTGGCTCTTATTGATCCCACACGATAGATATGGGGTTGTATAGTGGCAACAAACAGAGATATTGTTAGTGATATCTACCTATCGTCGAGCGATAGCGCAAAAACTTTAAATGGGTTGGATTTCGGGAAATTGATGTTACACACCTCCAAGAGCCTTCATCTTGTGCAACCCAGCCTGTTAGCTCTATGGAACCAGAAAAACTCATAAGTGCCCTAGCGAGTTCAAGAGCGAAGAAGATACCATTCTTGTTTTTCAACTCCGGTGACTGGCAATGATTCACCATCTTCTTTAGCATTCAAGACTAGAGGGAGTTTTTCATTTCAGATTTCTTACTTGTATTCTTTTAATTACATTTTGTAAATGGTAGTGAAATCGTTGCCTTGTGAGTGGCGACTACACCCTTTTATGGTTTAGGGGGAAATCGCTGCCTTGTGTGCAACGACTAGGTTATGGAGAGATCTAGGGGAGGCTAAGAGCTATATCTAGGGAAAGATAGGTTATAGCCCGTCGGTCTTTAGGAGAAGGACCGGTGAAATCACAAAATGAGTTTTTCACTTGTAGGCTCGATTTCAAGCTCTATTGATATCATTATTCATGTACTTATCATTTGTGAAATATATGTTCAATTCATTTTTCCATAAGATTTGCCAAGTACTTATTTCATATTATTTTGTTGTGTAAAAATTTTTTAAGTTCCTTTTATATTGTGCTAAGTTTAACGTTTCAAGAAAAATTATTATTTGCCCTTATTCACCCCACCCCCACACCCCACCCCTCTAAGGGCGCCACACGATCCAATAATCATGTAAGAAAACTCCAAGGGTGTTGTGAAAATCATCTTGAAAGATAGCTTGGAAGCACACAAATGATTGATGAGGCAAAGAGGATGTCCTTGCCTTGGATTTGAAAGAATATTGAGGCAAAAACACCTCCTAATGGTGGGGCAGTGGAGCTGCAGAATGGGGCGGAACAAGATCTCTAGGAGCGAAAGGAGAGATAATTCCAAGATAGGGCAAAATTCTATGCTAATATAGTGAACAGTAAGAAAAAAAGGCATGCACGGTCTAACGCACGATTGTGCATGCATCGTGCGATTTTTATCAAGTAGAAAACGCCCATCCTGTAATAGAAGGAGACCGTGTGATTTTGATCATGCACAAGTGAAAAAACCCATGCGAGAACAAAGAAAATGTTAGTGACAAATCACTAAAAAACCAGGCCAACCTGAATAAATCATGCACTTCCTTCGCGTGCGTTTGAATTCAACCGTGTGTAAAGAAATTGCTTGGACATTAATTACATAAATTTTTTAGATAAAATGGCAAGCTTGTGTTATTTTGATAACGCGTGGTTGAAATTAACTGTGCGCGAACAAAATTCACTTGCCGAGGCAAATCACGTAATATGGGCTTTGTAGGAATTGTATGTGAAAGTCTTTGTTTAAGATTATATACACACCTAGAGGGGGTGAATAGGTATGTTTAAGCCTTTTTGATTCTTTTGAGTTTAGGTCTAGTAGTGTGTTAAAATTTGTTATTTAGCTTTCAAGAGACACCATAACACACGAGAGTTTATAGTGTTTCCCTATCTAGGGTACATCCACTTTCCCCCTTCACCTATCTGGTAGTGAGCTAGATTCGACCAACTTCTCCTTTTACTCGGCTCCTTAAGCTTACACCTCAAATCCCGTAGGATCCTTCACCTCAGAGTGAAGCTCACACCTATAACTCATAGTATAATGAATCCTACCTCAGTCTAAGTAGCCCTACACTCAGAGATACACAGATCTCCTACCTAAGATCTACACAAAGATCCTACCTCAGGCCCATGCCTTTCCTCAGATCCTAAACAGTATCCTGCACTTAGAGACACATCTCCTACACTCAGCCTTTATAACTCAAGCTTACAGCTCAGATCATACTATGATACTTCAGAGTGAGTAATGATTTTGTGATTATTGACTCAAGAGAAATGGTCCTCTGATTCACCTCCCTGAACTATTTAAACTCAATCCTAACTTTTTATTGCAACAAGATACTTTATCTTCAATATAGTTCTGCTTATGCTGAGAAGACCTGATGTAGAGCTCTATATCTTCAAGCTTTAATATCTCAAAGTTGAAAGCAATAGCCTTGAAGATTAACAACAACTTTCTTTTGAGTGCTCTACTACTCCACTATCTTCTGTAACTCTTCTGTAGAAACCAGAATCATTGATTGATAAGTAGAAGACTACTCTTGGAAGAAGATAAAGAAAAACCTCTTTTAATTTCTCTATAAATTCCTTTTATCTTCCGCCGTCCAACGACTCTTTTATATGTATGGCCAAGCTGAAATAGCAACTATAAAGATACCTTAGCTTTAACTTCTATTCAAAAAGAGTTCTGCGCCATTTGGCTTCTAGTACACAAATCCCGCTTAATTTGAATTTGGGTGACGTCACCATGACTCAGCACCTATGGACTTAGAATTTTTCAAAGTCATTCTGCATGGGCGTTGAGTGAAGCTATGTGACTCAATGCAAAAACACTTAGTAGAAAATCTGCTTCTTGAGGCATTGAGTAAGCCTTTATCTCTCAACGCTTTTGTCTCAGACATTTAAACTTATGAGGCGTTGAGTGAATCTTCATCACTCAACCCATTTGTACTTCGTAGAATTCTTCAGGTTGAAGGCGTTGAGTGAAGAAACTTTACTCAACGCTTCTGTACTTAGCAGTTATCCTGAATGTAGGCATTGAGTGAGCCATCTACACTCAATGCTTCTGGACTTGTTATGAATTTTTGAATGAAGGAATTGAGTGAATAGTCTTCCCTCAATGCTTTCGAACTCTGCTGATTTATGTATAAGGCATTGAGTGAGCCTTCTTCACTCAACGCTTATGTACTTAGATAGAATTCCTTTTGAGTAGGCATTGAGTGAACAACCTTCACTTAATGATTCTAGACTTAGCAAAAATTTTAGTCCAGCAACACTGAGGCTTTGAATGCATGATGTTCTATCAACGCTTTTAGCCTCCTGGTGTTGTGTGCAGTGAACTCACTCAATGCTTCTGCACTTAGCTAGATTTCTACTTTTCCAGCATCCTGTCTTGAGTCCAAATGTTATTCTGACCCTGATAACCTGTCTAATCATGGAAGAGTAGACATCCTACAAATATTGAACTTGAGCATATATCAAATACAATAATGTGTATACTATTTACTTCTGGGCCTTCTTAAAATCTGGGATATTGTGATCAATGGAACCAATAATCTCCCCCTATTTGAAGAAGTCAGAACCCTAGTCAATGATATATACTACCACATAAAATAGATAATTTTCATAACAAACAAGAACAATAAATGACACATAATCAAGATATGATTAATTAACACATACAGTGATAATTAAAAAACAAAATGTGTGCTCAGAATAAAGTTCATATTCCTAATGCTCTAAGGAGCCTATTACATAAATTAGTTTATTTTTTTGGTTCCTTGATGACTATGCCCTTACTTGGCCTTTTGGCGGCATTCTCATCAGCTTTAATCTGATTTTGACTTTGATTTTACAAATAAATGTAAGTCTTTAGGATGTACTTACTAGGCTATGTGGCATATGATGGCACTACACATGTCTTTTTATCTCTTTTGAACTTCCTTCTTAACACTTCATTCTTTTCCAGTTTTACCCATTCTAAGGAGTTATATAGCCTTCCTTTCAGTTTTGCTTTCTTTGATTTGGTCCTAGGTTGACAGAATGATGGTCCTGGATTGAGGACTCCATCTCTCAAAGTCAGGCCTGGATTCCATTTCTTCTTTATATCTCTTCTTGCTTTACTTGATCTCTTCATCCTCTTCAGCAGACTTGCCTTTTATTCTTGATATTTGTTCAGTGGTGGGGATGAAGGTAGGAACATCAGCTACTGAGAGTTCAGCCCCATCATTAACAATTTGTTCTTCTGGATAAGGAGCATTATTATATGTATACTGATATAGACCCAATGATCCTTTGATGATAGTAGTGGTCCAGATAGCATTGTTTGTATCTATCTTGATCATTGCTTTCTCCCCCTTATGACTTCTTTAGAAATCATAGTAGTCAGGGAGTTCTTGGTGAGGGAGATTCTATCATCCAAATAGTTGACTCCTTCGGTGACATGATTTTGGACTTCAAACATATGATCTTCTAGAATCAGTGTGCAGGAATTCGTCCTCTTCTCTAGAGTGATCATGTGTTTTTCCATGAGTTTATTTTGCAGATTATGCACCATTTCCATATTGTTAGAGGTGATGTTCTGATTTTCAATTATATCATTATGTTTTTGTCTAATCTCCTCAAGCTTATCTTTAGTATAAGTTATAGTAGGAGCATCTCTCATGAAGAATGCCATAGTGTTGGCCTTTAGCAAATGTACCTCAAATCTGATAGACTTGATCTCAGTAGATAGATCTTGTCTTAATCCTTTGATAGAATCATCAATATAATGCTCTAGCTATTTTCTCTGGTAATCTAAAAGACCTTTCAGCTATGCTAGGAAGGTTGACGACATAGCATCGGTTTGATGAGATGCCCCTTAGAAGCAGGTATCCTTATCATCTTTCCTTATATCTCCCCTTATTTCTGAGTCAGCCTTCATGAACTTAGTGGAATGATCATCAACATCAACAGCTAGCTTGTCAGATTCAAATATTTCAATTGTATATATAGTCTTTGGAGCAGGGAGCTCTATATGAATCTTCCCCTCAATCTCAGCACTATCCGTAGTAACTTGCTGGTCTTTAGTAACTATGATGAGAAGATATTGTTCTTCTATAACTGGAACTTGCTCCCCTTCAGCAGGAGTATAGGAGGGCTGAAATTGAGAATCATCTAGAGTCTAATTTATCCTTCTTTTCAAATTATTCAAGAAGGAATCAATCTGGTCCTATAATGATTTAACCTGCTCCCCCTCAGCACGAGCTCCCAACTTGGGAGTCTCCCCCTCAATATCTTTACAGATCCTGTCCACATATCGCATGCATCTTTTTAGTTGTTTCTATTGGAATGTCCTCAGACTGAGAAATACTGTTGGGTTGAGTCCTTGCTACATGTTTTGATGACATAGACACCTGAGCACTCACATCTCTTCTTGTGTTTACAGAAGATTCAGAAAACTGTGGGTCATGTGATTCTTCTTATCTGCTCTCAGAAGAGCTGCTCTCAGAACTTTCTTCAGTGTTGGTGATAGTTTTTCTTTTCTTATTTTTAACAGCCTGTTGGTGTGGGAGCAATACCCTATCCTACCTGTCAAACATCTTAGAATCCATCTTCCTCATATGTTGTATCTTAGGTCCTAACCTCATATTGAGGATCCGTAGAACATAACTATGTAGGTATAAGGACAGTATACTTCCTATATTTGGTTATGGAACATATTCCACAATTCTTTCAAACAGAACCCTTACCCAACCAGTCATTTTGGATAAAATTGTTCATGGCATTGTCCCAAACATCTTCCTGGAGATTTTGTCATGAGACCCTGTTTTATAGAGCATGGCTTTACCGATTACATCTGTTAGGAACTTCAACTTTAGATTTATTTCCTTACTCAGTATAGATCTAGTTGTGTGCTTTGAAATACCATACCATTACAGAGCCGACTTCACATCCTCCTGGAAAAGTTCATCTTCTTTATCTATCAGCCCAAACTTTATCAGATTTAGAGCTTTGTTCAGCCTTCTTGGAGTAATTTAATCTTATGTCCACTGATAGAAGTGTTGATATTGTTGGAAGAGGAGTCGGTTTTGGCATTTGAGTAAAATTCTAATACTTCTTATTTCCATATCAAACTCGGTTCAGACCAAACAAACTCTAAGTTGGTGACCTGTAGTAAGTGAAGAACCAGCTGAACTTCTTATGGTGCATCATTGAACCCATTCCTAATGAGTTCAGAACCCTAAAAAAGGAAATCCACTCCTATGGGTGCCATTGGAACTTTGAATTTCTAGATATTTGAAGAACTTGCTCAAGAAATCTTTGCAGGGATGCAAACAGTCGAATAGGGCTTGAATTTATGTGATTTAATTTAAGCACACATTTCTATTTAAAGTTACCCATATTTGAGAATGTGGAGAGGTGCGTACCTATCGTGATTAACACGATTCGATCAACAACTGAGATTAATCCTAGAAGATAGTCGTAATAAAAATTTGCAGAGTGATTACGTTATGTGGACTCGACACACTCAATATATGGATTTATCTCAATGCACTCGAGGCCTAGACATTTAGTCCATCTTTCTTGATTAACTACAAAAGGTTAATCCTGCCTAATCTACATATACATGTAAGTACTATGAAGCTATACTAAGTTCAATATTCCTAACTCAAATTTGAATGTGTTGAACTTGGCTTCATCTAGTGGCTTAGTGAAGATGTCAGCCACTTGTTTGTCTATGGGCACAAACTCAAGACTAATGTCTTCCCTTTCTATATGTTCTCTAATGAAATGATATCTAATCTCTATGTGCTTAGTCCTTCTATGAGACACAAGATTCCTAACAATAGAGATAGCACTAGAAGAATCACAATATATGAGAGTTTTACTTAGCTGAAGATTGTAGTCTTGAAGTTGATGTTGAATCAATAGTATTTGTGTACAGCAGCTTGCAGCTGAAATGTATTATGATTCTGCAGTTTAGATGGATACACTTGTCTACTTCTTGATGCTCCATGATATTAGTCTCCTCCCTAGAAACTGATAGGTTCCGAATGTGCTTTTCTTGTCTTCTCTACAGCCTGCAAAATCTGCATCTTAATACCAAATTAGATCAAAATCATTATTCCTAGGGTACAATAGATCAAGATCAGGTATGCCCTTAAGATATATTAGAATTCTTTTTACAGAAAAATAATGAGACACTTTAGGGCATACCTGGTACCTACCACAAACACATGTAGAATACATGATGTCATGCCTACTTGCAGTCAAGTAGAGGAGGGAGCCAATTATGCCTCTATACAAGATTTCATCAATAGGATTTCCAGTCTCATACTTCTCTATTGACTCACATTACCCCATATGAGTTTTCATTATGGGGGCACTCTCCATTCCAAACTTCTTTATTAACTCCTTGGTGAACTTAGACTGAGAGATAAATAACCATCCTCTTACTGTCAAACTTGGAGGCCCAAAAAATACTTGAGTTCTCTCATACTTCTCATTTCAAACTTCCCTTGCATATATTTAGTAAACTTCTTACAGAGGCCATCATAAGTAGACCCAAAAATTGTGTCATCTACCTAAATTTAAACTAGAATGATCTTACACTTGACTTCCCTAAGGAATAATATTTTGTCTATCTTCCCCCTTGAGAATTTATTCTAAATAAGAAAGCTAGATAGGGTTTCATACCATGCCCAAGGGGCTTGTTTCAACCCATGCAAAGCTGAAACACAACCTGATGGTTTCAACCCATACTATGTTGAAATACATATTCAGGAAAGTTAGGATTAACAAAACCCGAGGGTTGCTCAACATAGACCTCCTATTTTAGGTCACCATTTAGGAAAGTCGACTTAACATCCATTTGGTAGTCCTTAAATCCCTTGTATGCAACATATATAGGGAATAGTTTGATTTCCTCAAGTCTAGCAACTGGTGCAAAGGTTTGGCCAAAATCAACACCTTCCTCTTGCCTGTATCCCTTGGAATCCAGTCTAGCTTGATTTTTTATGATAATGCATTTATCATCAAGTTTATTCCTATAAATCCACTTAGTTCCAATGAAGTTATGTCCATGTGGTCCGGAACCAACTTCCAGACCATGCACCTCTTAAACCAGTTCTATTCCTCTTGCATAGCCACAATCCAAAATGGATCTCTGTTGACATCTTCAAACTTATTAGGTTTAACTTGAGACAAAAATCTTTGGTACATGACAATGTTGAGGCTTCTACTCTTGTAGTAACTCCTTAGTTTGCTTCTCTTATGATTAGATCACTAGATGATCTCTCAAGTATCTGACATCAGCTGGTATATTATCCTCGGCACCTTCAACTTAAGTCACTAGATCCTAAAAATCTTCACCAATGTCCAATGCACTTGGACCTTCTTTGGGAATGATCACTCCATCACTTTCCTCTTATATAGTAGGAGGATTGTCATTGATGCTTAGCTTGTCTAACTTTAATTCCGCACCTGCAAATCTAGAGGAGCTTGGCAGCTACCAGAAAATCATGGAGAAGACTCATCAAATACTACATTAACAGACTCTTCTACAACTTGGCTCTTCTAGTTGTAGACTCTATTGGCTTTATTATGGTTCTTATACCCAACAAAAATTCCCTCATAGGATTTGGCCGCAAAATTTGTCAAGTCAGACTTCCCATTATTTAGTACAAAGCACTTGCTTCCAAAGATCCAAAGATAGGCAAGATTTGGCTTTTTGCCTTTCAGAATCTCATAGGGAGTCTTCTTGTGATACAGTTTGATAGATGCTCTATTCAAGACATGACAAGCAGTGTTTATTTCCTCTGCCCAAAAGTATTTTGGAAGAGAAGTGTCACTGAGTAATGTCCTGCCAGTATCTATGAGAGTTGAAAGTCTTTAAATTCAAGGTAGCTAACAACCTAGAGGTGGGGTGAATAGGTTTTTTGGTTTATTATTATTTTATTTTACTAAATGTCTTATTAGTTATTAGTTTTTAAGCTTTCAAGACAAAAACACAAGAACACACATAATTTATAGTGGTTCCCCAGATTATGGGTAAATCCACTCTCCTCCCACCTTTCTAACTTCTAATTAGACAAGGCACTTCTCCAAAATCTAAGCCTTAAATTGCTAACACATCAGATCCCACAGGATCTCTCAGTCTCCTCCAAGACATACAACTCAAGCACAAAGCCCTACCTCAGAGCAAACTGCTCCTACAGCTCAGTGATCAAACTAAACACCTACCTCAAACTTGAACTCAAGTCCTACTACTAAGGCTGTGGAGGATAGCCCTACATCAGAGAGAATGACTCTCTTATAGCTCAGGCACAAGGCCCTACCTCAAGTCCAAATCTGGATCCTACACTCAGACCGAAAGGTCAAACACTTAGTGAGAACAACTCTCCTACAACTCAGGCAGAAGACCCTACCTTCGATAAAAATCTGGATCCAACATTCAGAACTAAAGGTCCTACACTTAGAGAGAATGGCTCTCCTATAGCTTAGGCATAAGGCCCTTACAAATCAAATCCAAAAGGATCCTACAGAAATGAAATAGATTTGTGTTATTTTGACATAGAGAGATTTCTCTATGTCTGCTACTAGAGCTAAGTTATCTCAGCCCTAACTATCTTCATAGCAGAAAGAATAAGGACTTCAGTAAATAGCTGCCTCTACTGGAAGTAACTTAGAAATAAATTTCTAAACTTGCTGAAGAAGACTGATGTATTAACAGATCTTGTGTTCTTCAACCAGCTAACCTGAACCTACTGTAAACTGAAAGCTCTGCTTCTTCTCTTTATCAGAAATAAGTCTGATCATATTGTAGTAGAAGAAAATTCTACAGCTATCTGGAATGAACTTTTTGTTCAGTTGGAATGACTTCAAGTTTTGGCTTGGCATCAATGACGAGGAAGATGAAGTCCAGCCCAAAAAGTGAATCGCTAAAGTTAAGTTCTTTCTTGAGAAGCTGTCCTTTTTTATCTTTCACCGATTAATGGATCCAAGAAGTAGTTGGGACAACCTGTAGTTGACAACTGCACCTTGCTTTAACGGAAGAAGAGATATAGTAGCCCTTCGGCGCTATTTGGCGTATTCTGTACCTTTCCAACAACTTATTTGAAGTCTATTTACTTTGGTTGACTTTGGCTGACGTCATCAATTATGGACTTAGCCAATTTCTAAAATTCACTCCTGGCATTGAGTGCATTGAGTGAACAAGCATCACTCAATGTTAGAACCCTTATTCAACATTCTAAACCATTCTGCATCTTAGGCATTGAGAGCGTTGAGTGAACCTTCATCACTCAATGCTTTCCGACTTGGCTCATCATTCTACCTCTAGGCATTGAGAGTATTGAGTGAGCCTTCCTCTCTCAGTACCTTTGGACTTAGCCATTTCTTCACCTTTCTGAAGGTGTTGAGTGAGGTTGCCTCATTCAATGCTTTGTCCCTTTTCCTGTCTTCTTTATTGGGTGTTGAGTGAACTAGCTTCAATCATTACTTCGGGACTTAGTTGATTTCTGTCTTCTTCTTAGGCTTTGATAGCAGCAACATGACTCAGTGCTTTTACTATCTAACGTTGAGAGCGTCGAGTGAAGTTTCATCACTAAATGCTTTTGTACTTGCCCGCTTTCTATCATCTTAGGCTGTGTCATAACACGACGCCTTCTTCTTTGGCGTCGAGTGAGGTGTGTTCACTCGATACTTCTGGACTTTGTCGAATATTCAGCTCCCCATAATTAAGGCTTTGACAGATTCAACTATAGTCGACGATGCCGTTGAGTGAACTGGACTCACTCAACGCTTGTTGAATTGGCCACAGAATTGCTTTACAAACTATTGGGTTTATCTATCCACAACTAACTCATCGCTTTATTCCATCTATCGGTAATTGAACTGGCTTCACTCAATGCCTATGGACTTAGGCAATTTCCAGCCCATCCAACATCTTTAGTTTGTGACCACCTGTCACATTACATGAAATACATGTCCTATCATTGTTACAAGGACTAACCGACATGCATGAACTTGAACATACATTAAATAAAATAATATGTATATCATTGACATGTTTGACTTCTTCAAATATGGAACATTGTGGACAATGAACCAAAAAATCTCTCCCTATTTCAAGAAGTCAAAACCCTCAATCAAAATCCTGAGTCAAAAACATACAATAACACATGCAGTAATCAAACATAACTTGGAGAACTTATAACAAGAGAACAAGTTATAGTTACAACACTTTCCTTCCCTGCATGGTGATCATCATTACACAATCTGCCCCTGAGTTATTGCTGCTAGGTCTTGATCATATTGATCATTTCCTTCTCATAGATCTGATGCCACTTGTATCCTTCTCATATGTATCCTTCTCTTCCCCTTTTTGACTTCTTTAAATAGTCAGGGTGGCTCTGATTATCTGTTCCCCCTATTTGAGTATAGATAAGCAACTCTTATAGCAGCTGAACCTCTTGAGAGTGATGGAGGTGTGCTGCTCCTTCTCTATAGGATACCTCTTAAATCTACCTCTGTAAGTGCTGGAATTGTTCCTCCTCAATTGAAGCATCTACTATCATACTTCCTGGTAGACACTTTAGTCTATACTAGTCTGGATAGCACTTAAACATGATAAAACTAAAGGTATACCACTTGAAAAGTCTTCATCCCACTAAAGGACAATTCCACCACAAGAAATAATATAACCTACAATAAAGAAACAATATGAGGAGCAACGAAAGCTATACAAGGTTCAACATACCCAACTAAAATTTGAAGGTGTTGAAATTTGCTTCATCTAGTGGCTTAGTGAAGTTGTCAGTCACTTACTTGTCTGTTTGAACAAACTCAAGGTTGATATCTTCACATTCCACATGCTCCGTAAATGTATGAAATGAACAAAAACAAACCGGAAGAGGTATAACATAAATTTTATTATCTGAAAAAGGTATCTATTACAAAGGTATGTCCTCCCTTTTATAGAATGGATGAGAGAAGAGAGAATATCAATAAGAGATGTGGGACTAAAAAATTACAAGACTAAGCGGTCTATACAGAAACAACCCGCACAAGCCGGGCGGTTAGACAGAAGGGCTAACCGCTCGGCTACCACCAGAGAGGAAGGAGAGATTGCCATGGGAGACCGTTAGACCGCCCGGGCTCCAAGCTACCAGAGACAAATCGCTAGACTGCTCAGAATCCAGAACACAACAACAGAGACACCAAACCGATGGAGGGAAACCGTCAGACCGCGCAGTCTTCAAAGCGCCAAGACAAGCCGCCAGACTGCCCGATCACCAACTTCAACACTCCCCCTCAAGCTTGAGCATATATATCGATCATGCCCAGCTTGTCGTAAATTTAAAGAAACGAGGCGGATACTTGCTTGGTGAAGATGTCAGCCAACTCTTTATCAGAAGTGACGAAGTGAGTGCAAATTTATTCCTTCAAAATCTCTTCACGAATGAAATGATAGTCGAAGTCAATGTGCTTGGTTCTTTCATGAAAGACTGGATTTTTTGAGATGTATATGACCGCCTTGTTATCACAAAATATAGGTAGAGGATGGTTGTAGACCTCTCCTAAATCCATCATGAGTGCTCGTAACCACTTTAACTCACAAGTGGTCGATGTCATACTACGATACTCTGCTTCTGCACTGGAACTAGAAACAACAGACTGCTTCTTGCTCTTCCAGCTCAACAGATTTCCCCCAACAAAGGTGCAAAAACCCGAAGTTGACTTACGATCCCCTTTATCATCAGCATAACTTGCATCTGAGTATGCTTCAACCCTCAGATGACCATTCTTCTGAAAGAGTAATCCTTTCCCAGGTGCTGCTTTGACATACTCCAAGATCCGCAAGGCGGACTTTAGATGGCACTCCCTAGGCGCTTGCATGAATTGATTCTCCGTGGCCACAACATAGGAACTCTCGAGCCTGGTAACTGTGAGATATATGAGCTTACCAACCAAACACCTTTATCGCGTAATATATAAAAGAGGAGGCGAATCATTTGTCCAGGTTTTGTCTTCTCCAGTTGCCATGGGGCATCGGGCAGGTTTTGCTCCAGTCAATCCTGCCTCTTTTAATAGATCAATAGCATACTTACGTTGGGAGAGGACTAAGGAGTTTGTATTCCGAGAGATTTCAATCCCCAGAAAGTACTTCAGAGAGCCCATATCTTTCGTGACCACATGTTGACGAAGATGCCGCTTTGTCAAGGCAACCCCTTCCTGGTGATCGCCAGTGAGATGAATATCATCGACATACACAGAAAGAACCACAGTCCCGAGGAGGTTTTGCGAATGAATAGCGAGTGATCGGCAGAGCTTCGCATAAAACCAATGGCCGCCACGATGTCGTGAACTTGTCAAAAAAAGCTCGAGGCTCGCTTGAGGCCATAGATGGACTTTTCAGTCGGCATACCCGTGTCTCCCCCTGAGCAACATACCCAGGAGGTTGCTCTATGTAGACGGCTCCTGATAATCACCATAAAGGAGGCATCTTGGACATCCAGCCGAGAGAATCAGCCAATCTTTGATAGTGACGTCCCACAGAGGAAGTAGACCCGGTATAGTGAGGAGACAAGCCAGCGAAGAGAGAAGGTAGTCAAAGTAATCAAACCCCATAGGTCTGAGTAAAGCCCATAGCAACAAGGAGGGCCTTATAACGATCCACAGTGACGTCCGGGCCCAATTTGACCACAAAGACCCAGCGATAGCCAACAACATCAGTACCGAAGGGAGGAGGAACAATAGTCAAGGTACCCCGCTCAGTTAGGGTCTCTATTTCCTCATCCATGGCCATATTCGAATGAGAAATAGCAAGGGCCTCCTGGTATGAACGGGGTGTGGCAGTGGAAGAGATTGCCAGAGCAAAGGCCCTGCGAGAAGAGGTAAGGCAATCATATGAAACAACAACAACAAGGGGGTGTTGAGTACACGTCCCACCCCTTTATGAAGAGCTACAGGAAGATCGAGGTCGGTGGGTCCCTCGGCAACCGGAGCATCCATGGCAGAGAGAGCTGGCCCGAGAGTTGAGAGCGACGACGGTAGAGATGAGGGAGATGGTGGTAGAGAAGAGGGAGAAAGAGGCGGAGGGAGAGGAGTGGACAGATATGGAGTAGGGGTTGAGATTGTAGTAGGAGACGAGGGAACAAAGAGAACAGCAAGAGTATCAGAAGCTGGGGGGAGAGGAGAGGATTCAGCCGAGAAGTTGGAGGCATTCTCGAAGAAGGTGACGTCAGCAGAGATGAACCACTTACGAAGAACGGGGTCAAAGCAACAATAGCCTTTATGAGTTGGGGAGTACCCCAGAAACACACATTTGGTGGAGCGAGGGGAGAGCTTATCTCGGGTGGCAGATGGGGCATGCACAAAGATAGTGCACCTAACGATTCGGAGAGGGAGAGGGAAAGGCTCCTTGCCTCTATACAGAATGGAGAATGGGGTTTTCTCATAGAGAATCGTGGAGGGAATGTGATTGATGAGGTAGCAGGCAAAAGAATAGCATAGCCCCAATAAGAGCGAGGAACATGCATCTGGGTCATCAAGGTACGAGCGACATCGAGGAGATGACGGTTTTTGCGTTCCTCCACCTATTTTGCATGGAGGTATAAAAACATCTAGTCTGATGAATAATGCCATGTTGCACACAGAAATATATAAACGCATGACTCAGATATTCTTTAGCATTGTCTGAGCGGAATGTTTTAATACAAACACCAAACTTGGTTTTAATTAATTGATAAAAAGAGATCCATACAACCAAAAGTTTAGAGCGATCTCGTTAGAGATACAACCAAGTACATCTAGAAAAATCATCAATAAAAGTTACAAAATAAGAACTACCCCGACTAATGGTGACGGTAGGAGCAGGGTCTTCGACATCAGAGTGGACTAGATCAAACGGACGGGTAGAGCCCCGACTTTTTGTTGGCGGGAAGGAGGAACGGTGATGCTTTCCAAGCTGACAAGCGTCGCAGTTGAGAGGAGTACTTGAAGGAGGGAGGTGGGGAAGAAGCTGATGTAGAAGTCATGGAGGAGGATTACCGAGGCGGAGATGCTACTGGAGAAGATCCGTAGAAGAGGAGGAGAAGGCGGACAAGGAGGAAACGTTGTCAAGTAAGTAGATGCCGCCGCTATCAGTCCTAGTAGCAATCGTCCGTTGGGAGCTCGGATCCTGAAAAGAATAAGAAGTCAGAGTAAACGTCACAGAGCACTGAAGCTGCTTGCATAAAGAGGTAACTGACGATAAATTGCACGGAAATTTGGGCACATAGAGAGTGTCCGCTAGGCGAAGAGACGGAGTAACATGAACCACTCCTGACCCATGAACCGGGGAGGGAAAAATATCTACAATGAGGACAAGAGGAAACCGATCATGCTGTTCGAGTAGAGAGAAGCACTGAGGATTGCCCATCATGTGATTAGTCGCACCAGAGTCGATAAGCCATTTACCTTGGGTCACCACGTGGGCACTACCTGATTACGTGACCATGGAGGGAGACGGCTTGGAAGAGGAGGCGGAAGAGTCACCAGAGGGGCGAAGATGGGGATGCTTTGTCCAGCAACATTCTATATTATGGCCGGTGCGACCACAGTGAGAGCATAGGTAGCGGGAAGGAGCACGTCCTCCAGACTGGTGACTGCGGCTACCAGAGCCACTCCGCTGAGTTTGGTGAGCATAGTTGTCCGGTGGAGAAGGACCGGGCAGAAGCGGTCGCTGAAGGAGGGAGGTGACAGCAGCGATGCTGGCAGCGGTGTCATCTAAGTTAGGAGATTATTCCTCACCCAGAATATGCTGGCAGATCATATCATAAGTATCAGGAAGCCGGAGCAGCTAACACACAATGAGAAGCTTCTAGAAATTCTTGTGTTGTTGAGCCAAATCCGCAAAAAAGGGGCGATTTTGAAGAATCTCAGCCCCAAAAGACTGAACCTGTTGGTAGGCAGCAGTAGGAGACAATGTAGGATGGGCAAAGAGGTCCGCATACAACGTATAGATGAGGGATGTCTGAGCCCCCTTTGAGTACAGAGCGGCAAGATAAAGCCAAGCGTATTTGACTGTCTCATCATGACGTATGATGGGGAGGCATTCATCGGAGAGGCTGTTAGTGAGCCAAGTACGCACAAGTGCGTCACTCGCATCCCTATAATCAAAAGAGAGGTGAAGTGGTGTGAGGAGGGTCATCAACGAGATGGTGGTGTTTGCGTTGCGAGCGAAGGAGAAAGATGAATGAGAAGACCCAATCCGGGTAGTTGGAGCCGACAAGTTTTGAAACGGTGCCAAGGTTCCCAGAAGGAGTAGGAGGAAGAGGCGGAGCCGGATTGGCGACAGGAGTGGTAGCAGTAGAAGAATCAAGAAGAGCCATTATAGAAAACAACAGGAAGCCGCGCGGAAAGGAAACAAACTGTGTGGTTAGGAAACAAGCCGCACGAACAGGAAGAAATCACAGCAGTTAGGATAAAGAGATCTGCGACGGTCACGATGACAGACACCAGGGGCCAGAAAAGCCATGACCAAGCCACAGAACTAAGCAGAGGGGAAGAAGTCGAGCGGCTATAAAGCATCTCGCGCGAACAAGAAAAAAGAGAAAACCGCGCGGTTAGAGAAAATGACAGCGGGAAGACAAACAAGGTGAAGAAGGCAAATAGGTCGCGACAACAGGTCGTGGAGACTAAAGATGAGGTTGCGACGAATAAGCACAGGTCGCGGCGAGAAGAAGAGGTCACACAAACAAAGGGCAACGGCAAGGAGAGAAAGAAGCCGCACGAACAGGTCGCAAGCAGGCGGAAGAAACAAGTCGCGAGGCCAGGTCGCGAGATGAAGAAGCAAGCCACGCAGACAGGTCACACGGACAGAGAAGGCACACAGAATCAGGAGGAGAAGATTGAGTCCTCTGATACGATGAAAGAAACGAACAAAAACAACCGGAAGAGGTATAATAGAAATTTTATTATTTGAAAAAGGTATCTATTACAAAGGTATGGCCTCCCTTTTATAGAATGGAGGAGAGAAGAGAGATTACAAATAAGAGATGATGGACTAAAAAATTACAGGACTAAGCGGTCTATAGAGAAAGAACCCGCACAAGCCGTGCGGTTAGACAGAAGGGCTAACCGCTCGGCTACCACCAGAGAGGAAGGAGAGATCTCCATAGGAAACCGCTAGAACGCCCGGTCTCCTAGCCGCCAGAGACAAATCGCTAGACCGCTCGGACTCCAGACAACAACAGCATAGCAACCAAAACGCTGGAGGGAAACCGCAAGACCGCGCGGTCTTCAATCCGCCAAGACAGGCCGCCAGACCGTCAGATCACCAACTTCAACACTAAAGATATGATATCTTATCTAAATATGCTTAGTCCTACTGTATGAGACATAATTCCTAGCAATTGAGATAGCACTAGTAGAATCACAATATATGGGACTTCTACTTATCTAGAGGTTGTAATCCTGGAGCAGATGCTGCATCCACAGTAACTGAGTACATCATCTACCTGCTGAGATTACTCTGACTCTACAGTTTAGATTGCAACACTTTTTTCTTCTTAATGCTCCAAGACACTAGTCTTCCTCCCAAGAACTGACAGGTGCTAGAAGTGCTCTTCCTGTCCTCTTTGCATCCTGCAAAATCTGCATCTGAATAGCTTATTAGTTCAAACTCCCCATTTTTAGGGTACCATAGGCTAAGATCTGGTGTGCCCTTAAGATACCTCAAAATCTTCTTTGCAGCAGAGTAGTGAGATTCTTTTTGGCAATCCTGATACCTAGCATAAACACATGTAGCATACATGAGGTCTGGCCTACTTGAAGTTAGATATATAAGGGAGCCAATTATCCCTCTATACAAAGTTTCATCAATAGGTTTCCCTACCTCATCTTTGTCTATAGGCATACTTGACCCCATGGAAGATTTCATGATGGTGGCAGTCTCCATACAAAACTTTTTGATTAACTATCTGGTGAACTTAGACTTGGATATGGAAAATCCATCACCAGTCTGTCTTACTTAGAGATTCAAGAAGAACTAAAGTTCACCCATAATGCTCATCTCAAACTTCCCTTGCATAAGTTTAGCAAACTTCCTACAAAGGTTGTCATCAGTAGATCCAAAGAAAATGTCATCTACATATACTTGGACTAGGATGATCTTACCCTTAGATTCCCTTTGGAATAGGGTCTTGTCTATCATCCCCTTGAGAATTTGTTCTCAATGAGCAAGCTACGCAATGTCTCATACCATGCTCTAGGGGCTTGCTTCTGCCCCTATAGAGCTTTCCTAAGTCTATAAATAGAATCAGGTGAGTTAGGAATAACAAAACTGGGTGGCTGCTCAACATAGACTTCTTCCTTTAAGTCACCATTCAGGAAGGCTGACTTCACATCCATCTGGTAGACCTTGAATCCCTTGTGTGCAGCATATGCAAGGAACATACTGATGGCTTCTAATCTTGCTACAGGGGCAAAGGTTTGATCAAAATCAACACCTTCTTCTTGTTTGTACCCCTTAGCTAATAGACTTGGTTTGTTCTTGATTATAATGCCATTTTCATCAAGTTTATTCCTGTAAATCCACTTGACTCTAATGACATTATTTCCTTCTGGTCTAGGAACCAGCTTTTAGACCTATCTCTTGAACTGGTTTAGTTCTTCTTTCATAGCTACAGTAAGAACTGATCTATATTAGCCTCTTCAAATTTATTTGGCTCAACCTATGACAGGAAGCTTTAGTATAATGCTGTGTTGATATTTCTGCTCTTGGCCACTACTCCTTGGTTGGCATCACCAATGATCTATTGTCTTGGATGATTCCTTAGATGCCTGACTACTGGAGTCAATCTTGCTACAACATTAGCTATAGGGGAAGCTTCTTGTTTATCTTCAACCACCTCACTTGTGTCTTGCAGTCCTTCTACTGGAATGTCCATTCCATCAGCTTTATCTTGGACTAATGGAGTCGCTTATTTGAGAGTTAGCTGGTCCATCATTTATTCTATACCTGAAGTACTAGAAGAGGATCTTGACAGCTCACTGTTAATCATAGTAGACTCATCACAGACTACATGTATAGATTCTTCTACAACTTGGCTTTTCAAGTTGTAGATCTTATAGGCTTTGCTATGATTGTTGTACCCAACAAAAATCCCATCAAAGGACTTGACAGAAAACTTAGTCACATAGGACATCCCATTGTAAAGCACATAACACTTACTACCAAAGATTCTGAGATAGCCCAGGTTTGGTTTTTTACCCTTCAAGATCTCATAGGGAGTATTCTTATGGCTCTTGGTGATAGAGGCTCTATTAAGGACATGACATGCTGTATTCACTGCCTCAGCCCATAAATATTCTGGTAGAGATATGTCTCTCAACAAAGTCCTCCCAGCCTCTATGAGAGTTTTATTTTTCCTCTCAACATTCCCCTTTTGCTGGTGTGTTCTTGGAGAAGAAAATTCTTTGTCAATCCCTTGCTCTTTAAAGAACTTTGTTATACTATCAGACTGGAATTCAGTCGAATGGTCAATTCTCATTTTGACCATAATACTGTCAAACTCATTCTGAATTTGCTTGACAAACTTCATGAAGACCTCATGGGTTTCATTCTTTTTCCTAATAAAGAACCCACAAGCATACATGGAATAGTTATTAACCACCACAAGGGTGTAGAATTTCCTACCAAGACTATGAACTGACATAAGACCAAACAAGTCCATATGCAAGAGGTATAAGCACCTCACAGAGTCTTAGGTCTTAATGCCCTTGAAGGAGGCATTATTCTGCTTGCCCTTTTGGCATGCTGAGCAAATGCCCTCCTTGGTGGATTTCACATTAGGACCATTCCTAACTACCTATTGACTAAAGAGCTTGCTAATAGTCTTGTAATTCAAACGCGCCAGCCACTTGTACCATTGGATATAATATGTGACTTTCTCATTTGCCACTACAAAAATAGGAGAGTCTGTATCTAGACAAAGAAAGTATAAATAATAAACATTTCCACTCCTAGTGGCTGTCAAGATGACCCCTTGGTCACTTGACCTCTTAATCTGGCACTCATCTTTGTGGAAGATAATAACATTGCCATGATCAGAGGGTTGGCTTATGCTTATGAGGTTGTGTTGCAACCCTTCAACATAAGCCACTTCTGTGATGGTGACTATGCAATTGGTAATCTAACAATAGCCTCTTGTCACCCCTCTATCTGAACCACCCAAGATAACCTTAGGTCCATCTTTCACTAGAGTGTACTCCTCCTTGTCCCACACATGTGCCTGGAACAACCACTGTCCAAGTACCATAATGGGGTATGGGCACTTAGACTAACCTGCATTACACAATTCATTTTACCTATGGACCCTAATATCATTTGTGTCCTAGGTGCATGTTAGTCTGGAAATGAACTTGTCTACCAGTAGCTTTTCTGACTGGTGGACTAACAGCTGCTCTTGGCACACTTAGATTATGATAACAGTCTATAATAAAGTGGCCCACTTTTCAACAACAACAGCATTCATGAATGTTGTATCTTCTTTTCGGTGTTGGCCCTACAGTGTGGTTAACTGCAGGCTGAACAGTAGGAAGAGGAGCAACATCCTTCTTCAGATTCCTTTCCACAAGGATCTGACTGAACGTATGTCTTCAAGCTTTCTTATTTGGCCAGTTCTGAGTGCCATCAGCAGCAATCTTCTTTGTAGAAAACATTCTCATGATAACATTAGAAATGCCCAAATCAGGCTTGCTATTAGACTGACCCTCAGTCTAATTCTTAGTTGTATGGTTTTGAAACTTTGCTGCAGACACATTCTTGAGAGTTGGGGCTGGAGCACAAAAGATAAATGGATCAGGATGGGCCATTTAGATTTCTTCATGGGCAACCTTAAAGGCACTCACCCTACTATACCTTCCACCATAGCTATAAACATTTTTTTCACACTAGTGGATCTACCATTCATCTAGTGACCAGAGATGCTTTTTTGGTCATACCTATTTGAAGGCAACTGAACTTTCCTAAAAGAAATGGGAGGCTTGGAAGCAAGAGGCTGTGCTGGAGCTGGAGCTTTGCCCTTCCCTTTGAAAGGTGCAACTCTTGTGCTTCTCTTGAATACAACCTGAAAGTGAGGGGATAAGTTGTAAACTACTCTAGAGGGGGGGTGAATAGAGTATTCAAAATTTTATGAACACTTAGTCAGCTCCCTTGGAGTATATTTGCGGAATAGAAAATCTGATACTTGAACCCTAAGAGCCTAACACAGTGAGGTGCACAAGTGAGAGAGATAACTGAAATTTCAGTTTAACTAAAAGCCTATCACAGCAACTAGCAATCCTAGGTAGTTCTATCACAGCCACAGAATAAAATGAATAAACAAGATAACCAGATGGACACAGGATATATAGTGGTTCCCTTTAAATAGGTACATCCACTCTTCTACCACCCTGGTAGGAATCCACTACAGGTTTTTGCTAAGGTGCCCTGCCACCAATGATCTGATTCAGGTAGATCAAACAGACCCTTTGAGCTTTTGATAAGGATGCTCAACCACAGGTTGTTGATAAGGTGCCCTGTCACCAACGTTCACTTTTGAAGAGGTGTGAACAAACTCTTTTTACAAAGGGGTTGAGAGGGTTTGATTATCTTCTCTATTTTAAATACAGATTAGAGAAGATTTGTGGATTCTCTAAAGAATCAAAGTCTCCCCCTGGCTCAGTGGAAGTCCAGGGAAAGCCTTTGCTTCAGGATGAAGGAGTTTCAGATAAACTGAAACTAAATCCTCAGAAATCTGAAGACTGATTTTTATCAGGTCTTAAGATTCTGGAGCACTTGAAGCAGATCTTGAGCCTTTTCTGAAGTCTTTGAAAAACTCTAAGCAAATTGCTCAGGAGACTTGAGAATGGAAGATGATTGCTCTGGGCTTTTGCTTCAAGAAAACTTTTCTTCTTCTTGTTGTGAGATTGTGAAGAGGTGCTCTGATGATGCTTGAGCGGATGAATAATCTTTCTCTGTGTCTGTTACTGCATCTTTTTTGAGAGCAGAATCTCTTTTAAATATGTCTTCACGTTTTCCTTTGAAACGGCTCTATTGATTTGAATTCTCGAGCCCTGCAACAGATTATCTCAAAATAGAATATAGCAATAGGAATAGAATGACCTATTAATTTTCTGTCAGTCCTAATAAGGAATAAAATAAGCAGGAAAAAATATCTCAGCATAAAGACGTTACCGTTCTTGGAAATAGTACATAGTACCAACGGCTAGAAAACAGGCTGGAAAGATAAAGTCAACGTAATTTGTATAATAGGACAAAATGCTTTATCAAGAATACTGAATCCCGTGATTTATGTTTGACAGAATTTGTAAATAATTCATTTTGAATTTAAGCCATAATTTTAGCAACAAATAACTTCAGAGAATCTTTCTAACCACAAGCTAACACACTTGGAAATAAACCAAGGAATAGCATAAATACAAATAGATAAAATCAGACAGAAATCGTCGAACAGGGGTTCGAAGATCGTCGACCTGCAAACAGATCGTCGACCAATAGCAGGAATCTGTCGGAACAGAAATCGTCGACCACAAATCGTCGACCAGCTAATAGATCGTCGACCAGCAAAGGCAAATATCTGACGAGACAGAAATCGTGAAGCAAGAACACGATCGTCGACCTGATGATGACAGATCGTCGACCATCCTTCAGAGCGTAGAAAGCTTGCTCTGAGATCGTCGACCAACGGTCGACGATAATTGTCTTGACTTCAAAGATTCACTAGCCCTGCTATCGTCGACCATTGATCGACGATCGCGAGGCCTCGTTCGACGATGGTCGAACGGAAAAACCTTATCCACAAAAACATCTAGAACTTCTAACCTAAGCTCTAGGTCAGTTTATAAACTGCCCTAGGGAGACTAAACAAAGTCTAACCATGATCATATATCTTTATATGGATCAAGAGGGGCTGCAAGGGGATCACATAAGCCAAATCACATCTAGGGTACCAACAATCTCCCCCTATTTGGGTTATGTTATCCAATCCAGTTTAAAGGCTAAAGCAGACAACAACAAATCTAAAGATTAACCAGAATGATAAAACACAGGCAATACACAGAAAATATATCAAGCATAAAACAGCAGAAATGGAATGTATCAAGCAGATTTATCAGCAGGCTTAGCATCAGATGAGTTTTTAGGTATTGCAGCTGGTTTGAAAATAATTTCTCTGTTAGGGTTTGCTGCTTGTCTCTTGGATAGCATTAGATCATGTTCACCTATGATTTTCTTTTTAGCATAACTAGGTAGAACTGCAGCAGGATGTAGTCTCATGTATTCTTCAGTGTCAAAGGCTTCTGGATTGACTTGAATTCTGCTTAGTTCCTTTTCTCTGAATTCTGACATTGTTGAGAAAGCTGTAGGATCTAATCCTTGAGATTTGGCTCTCTCCATCATGCTTAGAGCAATAGACTCTTTGAATCTTGCCATAGAGGCAATCCTTTCAGCTTCAGTTTTATCTGATGGAGAGGCAGGTCTATCAGTATCTGTATGAGCTGCAATCTCTATGTTTCTTTGAAGAGCTGTAGCAAGTTTGCTTGAATCAAGAGGAATCTGCACAGCCTTCTTAGGATCAGTTTGAGCATATAGAGATTTTGGAGGTGCAAGCTCAATGAACTTTTTGTGGGATTTTTCTGAAAAGACCACTCTTTTTCCTTTAGAATCAGCTGCAGCAGGTTTCTTTAAAGAGGAGGAGGGACCTCTCCTGGGAGGAGAAGGTTTCCTTTCTGGGACTAACTTCTTAGGAGAAGGAGGAGGAGAGAATGTAGGTTGTTGATAAGTCATCTCCTTTATTTGTTCTACAAGAGCATTGTCATTTCTTTTATTTCCTTGTCCTGAACCACTTTGGCTTCCCTGGCCTTGTCTACTTCTTCTCTGATAAGATTGAGAGGGGTTGGAACTGGCTGATCTACCAATTGGAGCAGAAGAGATACTTCCAGAGGCTCCAGCACCAGGAGGTGGAGGAGGGCCTCTGGGGGGGAATTTCTGAACTGGAGAGTCATATCTCTTTGTCCTCTTCTTCTCTTTAGTCTGATTCTTTGACAATCTCATCCAGGGTTGGAATTCCTTGCTCTTAGGATCTATTCCCTTCAGAATGTAATAGGGAACATCCTTGTTAGGATTTGCAGTAGAAGGAGCAGGGGCTTTTCTTTTCTTGGAAGCAGCTCTTTTTCTTTTCTTAGAGGAGTCAGAATCATCAGAGTCATCATCATCATCATCAGAATGAGATGAGTCTTTCCCAGCATAATCATCAAAGTTTTGTTCAGATGGATCTTTGGCAGCAAGTTCAGCTTTGTCTTTCTTTTCTCTTTCTTCTTTCTCTTTAGCTTCTTCAATGGCATCTTGCCTAAGAAGGGCATCCAGATCAACATTTGGAGCACTTTTCCATAGCTCTGATTCTGGATACAACTCAGGAACTGTCTTGGGGACCAGTTCTGCAATAGAAGGAGTGGATATAGGATAGGTAAGGATGGGAGGAGAAAAGATGACAATATCTGCAGGGGCAGATGCTTTCTCTAGAGAGATGGCTAGGGAATCCAGATGATAATTAGCCATCCCTTCAATGTACTCAGAGGCAATGTTCTCAGCCACAAAGGCTATAAATTGTTCTAGGTTTAGAGTACCTGAGCTTGAGTCCATTTCAGTCATCTTGGGAGCATTGTCTGCCCTATCTTGCACTTCTTCAATTTCTTCAGCAGCAGCATTTATGGTTGTGCCTGCATGCAAAGAGAGATAGGTTAACAACCAAGTGGGAATAAAATATTCCCCCCAAGGTGAACAAACAACAGGTAATAGATAGGATTACCTGAAGATCTACACAGGATACCACTTTGCATCTAGGAAGGAGGTTATAATTCCTTCTAGATGTTAAGTGACATCAGGGATAGACACCTCTGCAAGGCACAAGAGGAGTGCCATACAGGAAAAGAAAAGAGTATCCTTGACCAAGGGGTCATCAAGGTACTCAGGTCTATAAGGGACCATTTTCTCTTGAAAAGAGGGAACAGGAGGAGTAGATGTGAGTGAGAACTCACAGTCTAGGTTAAGATAGGATTCTAAATCTTTATCAGAATCAATAGATTTTGCAGCGTCAACTTGCAATACTGATGTGAGATCATCAGCAGCTGTGATGGAAAGAAGGGATAAGAAATTAACTCTAAGTTGGAGTTAGAATTAATTAGAATCTTAAATAAAGCTATACCATCAGGTTGAGCAGCATCATTTTCACAAACGTCCATGGGGACTTCCTCATTTTCTTTTTCAGGAACTTCTTCCTCAGAAGCTAGATTCACTAGGGAGTGAATGTCTTTGTTAGATACAAATATCAAATTGAAGTCCTGATTATATCCTTTGGAGAAAGAGTTTTAAGGTTTACCTTCTGGTTCTTTCTCTGGACTCTCTTGAGGTTCTTCTACAGATCCTTGAAGGGGAAGAGAGGAATTATCCTGAAGGGTCAGGGCATCACCTGAGACCACTTCAATAGACATCTCCCCCTGCATGACTTCAGTGGGGACTGGAGTCATGCATTTTACAGAAGGGGGCTCAGCAGAAGATGAGATGGATTTGATGGCGTCAGTGAGAGAATTGATGGAGGCAATGAGAGGGGCATTGGCAGCCTCAATCATGCTTTGGATGGAGGGAGTGATGAGCTGTACAAGGTGTGCAAGCATTTCAGGGGATATCTGAAATGCTGATGATGTAGAGGTGGATGGAATGGAGGCAGGATGATCTGCCACATGATCAAATGAGTCATGTGGAGATGGGTGAGCATCAACATGAGTGTGGGAGTCATGTTGAGAAAGATGCGAGAGGATGGTAGCAGTCACCATGTCAACACTGGCTGAAGCTGCCAGGTGTTGTGGTGTTGGTGACTGGTGTGGAGATGCAGGTGGAATGAAGGATGCATGTTGTGATGGCACTTCAGATAGAGTGGAGGGTAATGCAGGAGATGTAGATGCAGGGGTAAGGAGGGAGGATGAA
This sequence comes from Platanthera zijinensis, assembly GCA_039513925.1. Lineage (NCBI taxonomy): Eukaryota > Viridiplantae > Streptophyta > Magnoliopsida > Asparagales > Orchidaceae > Platanthera > Platanthera zijinensis. The sequence goes on along the minus strand of CM077086.1, from coordinate 117,367,482 downwards.
GGAATTGCTGAGCCTTCCCCAGTAAGCGGGAGAGCGGCCGAATCAGCCCTTGTGTCTGAAGAGGGGTTAGGATCAACCCTGGCAGACTTTTTGATAATCCTCTGGGATTTCTTGAATAGCGAGGGGTCCAACCTCTTGCTGGCATTTACTGCAGACGGTGCAGAAGCGAGCAGCAGGGGTGCTTTCACATACAGAAACACACCCAGTACCCTGGCAAGATTTACCTCTTTCTGATTGTTCTTTCTCCTTATTAGTTCAAATAGAACTTTTCCCCAGGCAATCTGTGCCTTATTCACCAAGGCTGACATCAGGGCAAATTGTTGCCGGTTGATGTTGTCATGAGCAGAATGTTTTCCCAAGACGACCTTGCCCACCAGGTCGGCCAGAAACTTGTATTCTGGAGACAAGTTTATCTTCAGCAGCTTAGCCGGAATCCCTTCGGCATGGCCCATCACAGTGAGCATGCGGCCATATTCCTCTGTGCTTTGCTCATATTCCTCAGAACCTGTTTGCAGTCCAAACAACTCAGTCAATACTTCAGGAGTCAGAGTGACCTCCTCGCCATTTATCTTTCCTGACATCGCTTCGTTGCTGGAGGACGAGGTGTATACCCATTCACGAATTTCTGGTATATGAATCTTAGGAGAGAATGACATAAATTTCTTGAGGCCTTGGTCTTCACATAGCTGCATAATATCTTGGATTGGTTGATCGCATCGGCTGAAAGAATCGAAGTCGACACAGAAGCCAGTGTCGAACTTCATTCCGAACAGAACAGCAGAAGGAATCGCCATAGAATTTGAGAGAAGATGGCGAATCGAGAAGCAAAACAGGTGAGAAGAGAATCGCGCGGGATTAGAGTTCGAGAGCGAATTCTAAGCCAGAAGAAGGAATATGAAAAGACGGAGCGGAAGGACGACGATCTTCAGACCTAAATCGACTATTAGAAACAAATCTGCGATCGTCGAACCCGGAATAAAATCGGTCGTCGAGCACAGACCGAAGATAGTCAATGTTTGACTAAATCGGTAAACATCGACCGACTACACGCAATTACCACGATCGTCGATCAATATATGATGGTCGACGATTCTCCACACAGCACAGAAAATCTGTCGTCGACCATTGGTCGACGATAGATACCTAAGGAGAGATCGTTGACCAGTTGGTCGACGATTTCTGCCTTACTACAGAACGAGCTGTCGTCGACGGTTGATCGACGATAGTTCTGACCTGGTCGAAGATCGTCGAGCAGTCGTTCGACGATTTTAGACAGAAAACAAAACTATCTAAATTTTCACTACTCTGAACCATTAATCATGCCAAGCTGGTTCAGGAAGAACAAATGCTTTTGTTCATCAAGGGGCTTAGTGAAAATATCTCCTCTTTGCAGGTCTGTGGATATAAATTCCATTACTATCTTGTTCTTTTCCACATTATCTCTCAGAAAATGATGTCTAATCTCAATGTGCTTGGTTCTGGAGTGGTGCACAGGATTTTGAGCAATTGATATTGCACTAGTACTGTCACACAGAATTTTTGTGTTTGAGTGTGTGTACCCATAATCCACCAGCTGATTTTGAATCCACAGGATCTGTGAACAGCAACTAGCTGCTGCTATATATTCAGCCTCAGCAGTTGAAGTAGACACAGATGCCTGTTTCTTGCAAAACCAAGAGACAAGTCTCTCTCCCAGGAACTGACAGGTCCCTGAGGTGCTTTTCCTGTCAACTCTACAACCAGCATAATCAGCATCTGAATATCCAATTAATTCAAATCCTGACTCAGCTGGGTACCACAGTCCTAAGTTAGGACATCCCTTAAGGTATCTCAAGATCCTCTTGAGGAGAGTTAAGTGAGATTCCTTTGGGTTGACCTGAAACCTAGCACATAGGCATGTAGCAAACATTATGTCAGGCCTACTTGCAGTCAAATACAGCAGGGAACCAACAATGGCTCTATAATTCTTTTGATCAACAGACTTGCCATTGACATCAGAATCAATAACTGCATTTGAGGCCATAGGTGTGCTCATTGATGAAGCATCAGACATTCCCAATTTTTTAACCAGCTCTCTGGCATATTTTGATTGAGAAATGAAAATGCCATCAACACTCTGTTTCACTTGGAGACCAAGGAAATAGGATAACTCACCCATGCTGCTCATCTCAAACTTAGAGTGCATTAGTTCAGAGAACCTCTTGCATAGTTTGGGATCAGTAGAACCAAATATAATGTCATCTACATAGATTTGAACTAACAGTTGTGAGTCCTTATGATGTCTAATGAACAGGGTTCTATCTACTACACCTCTCACAAACTTGTGTTCTAGAAGAAAATTTGCTAAGGTCTCATACCAAGCTCTAGGAGCTTGCTTAAGTCCATATAGAGCCTTTTGGAGTTTGAACACATGAGTGGGTAAGGTTGATGAAACAAACCCTGGTGGTTGTTCAACAAACACTTCTTCCTTTAAATCTCCATTGAGGAAGGCACTCTTCACATCCATTTGGAAGACCTTAAATCTTTTATAGGCAGCATAGGCTAGGAAAATCCTAATGGCTTCTAGTCTGGCTACAGGGGCAAAAGTCTGATCATAGTCTATGCCTTCCTCCTGTCTATAGCCTTGAGCTACTAGCCTAGCCTTATTTCTAACTACTATGCCTTGGGCATCAAGCTTGTTTCTAAACACCCACTTGGTGCCTATGATCCGTTGGCCTCTTAGTCTTGGAACCAAGGTCCAAACTTTACATCTTTCAAACTGGTTAAGCTCCTCTTGCATTGCTATAATCCAGTGGGGATCAAGCTCAGCATCTTTAATGGTTAGGGGCTCAACCTGAGAAAGGAAACAAGCAAACATCACATCTTTGTTGAGTTGATGTCTTGTCTGGACTCCTGCTGAAATGTCTCCAATCACTTGAGATACAGGGTGATCTCTAAGTGTGACAAGATCAGTAGGTTCAACAATGATCTGATCTTCAACAGTTTCAAGATTTAATTCCTCATGTGGAATTTGATCAACTGTTGGAGCAGGTGCTTTAACTTGAAAAAGTTCTACATCAGATTCAGAATCTGAAGAAGCAGCCTGAGGAGTTTGTTGGGGATGATTCTCCTGTGTGAGTCTCAAACCTTCCAAATCCTTACTTACTCCTAGGACTTGCACTGTACTATTAGAGGAAGAGTCCTTCTCCTTATAATACATGACTGTCTCATCAAAAGAGACATGTGCAGACTCTTCTATTTTAAGAGAGGATTTATTAAGGACCCTATAGGCTTTGCTTACTTGAGAGTATCCTAGAAAAACTCCCATTGAAGCTTTTGCCTCAAATTTTCTATGGTATTCTTTGTTATTGTTATGAACAAAAGCAACACAGCCAAACACTCTAAAATAATCTATTTTAGGTTTCACTTGCTTAAGTAATTCATAGGGAGTCTTACCCTTGAGTTTATGTATCAGACTTCTGTTCAATACATAGTTAGCTGTGCTAACTGCTTCAGCCCAAAAGGACAGAGGCATGTTAGCATCAGCCAACAATGTACTTGCAGCTTCAATTAGGGTTCTGTTTTTCCTTTCAACTACCCCATTTTGTTGAGGAGTTCTAGGAGCAGAGAAGCTATGTTTGATACCTTCCTTCTCACAGAATTCTTGCATAAGAAGAGACTCAAACTCAGTACCATGATCACTTCTGATCAAGGCAATCTGAGTAGAATACTCACTCTGTATACACTTTAGAAAATCTGTAAGAACCTTGAAGTTATCAGCCTTAGTTCTCAAGAAGAATACCCAAGTGAACCTAGAGAAGTCATCTACAATTACTAAAGTGTAAGACTTTCCTCCAAGACTCTGTACAGCAATAGGACCAAATAAATCCAAATGTAGCAAGTACAGAATCCTGGGAGAATCACTTTTATTAACTGATTTAAAGCTATTTCTTGTTTGCTTTCCTAGTTGACAAGCTTTGCAAAGGCCTTCCTTCTTGTAGGGGCAAGAAGGTAATCCTCTTACAAGATTGTATTTAGCCAACCTAGAGATGTTTTTCAAGTTTACATGACTAAGTCTCTTATGCCAAAGGGTATTATTACTGGTTACTTCATTAAATAAGCATATTTCAGATTTGGAGGAATTAAAATCTACAACATAAACATTTCCAATTCTAATGCCTACTAACACCACAGTATTATTTAAAGAAATATTGCAGGCAGTGTCAGTAAACCATACCTTGTATCCAGCATCACACATTTGACTTACAGAGATTAGGTTGTGCTTTAGTCCTGAGACATAAGCTACCTTCTTGAAGGTTACAGCTCCTATGGTGAAGCTGCCATACCCTTCAGTCTGTCCACAGCTGGAATCCCCAAATACAACTTTTGGTCCCAGCTTGGCTTTGAATCCTGACAGGTTCTTCTTCTTTCCTGTCATATGCTTTGAGCATCCACTATCCAGATACCATTTGTCATGTATGACTGGATAGGTCTTCACCTGCAGAAAGAGCAGTTACACATTGTGGACCCAGGTTACCTTGGGTCCAGTATTCTTCACAAAAGAAAAACTAGATATAAAAGATTTTGCCGGCTTTGATTTATATCCTAAAGGGTGTGATCTCCTAGGTGGGATAATCCATTCAGTTGAAGGATTAAACAACCTGGGGTGGTGATTAGGATTTGAAGTTCTGGAAGTTTGAAAATGATTTTCCAGCTTAAGTCCAGATCGTCGATCGATGGTCGACGATCGCAAGCCATATCGTCGATCATTTCCAGTATAGCTATATTCTGGATTCAACGATCGTTGATCACTGGTCGACGACTCAAGATGAGATCGTCGATCTCCTGCACCAAAGATATCATACTTGGTGAAGGTGTTCAGCGATCGTCGATAGTCGTTCGACGATTGGTTTGACGATCGTCGATTAATGTTCGACGATTTTTGTAAAGCTAGAAATTTTTTCTTCCTATTCTCTTTCTTAATCTTATTCTGAATTTTCTTGCATTTTTCAATTTCCTCAGTATTCTTTATTCCTGATTCAGAGACAAATTTTACTGGAGTGCTAAATCTCTCCTTTGTGAGGAGGATGGGTTCACTAGGTGTAGCACCTAAGCCTAGTTTATCATTACCAACCCTAGTGTTTGCTATACAGGTTATTTCAGATAATTTAAGGCTTCTGCCATTTAATTGTTCTTCTAACCTCTTAGATTTAGCTAGTTCTAACTTTAGGAATGTTATTTCTTCTTTTGAGCTTTCTAATTCCTTTTCTAATCTGATTATTTCAGTACCTTCCATGTCTAGTTCCATTATTTTTAGTCTAAGTGACTTAATTTCTTTTTCAGATAATAGTAAATCTAAACATAGAGTTTTAAATTTTAGTTTGAACTCAGGAGATGAGAAGTCAAATGAGTCGATTACCTGGTCCTCCATAAAGGAGTCTTCTTCATTGTCTCCTTCTTCTTCAGAATTCTCTGCAGCTGACAGAGAGCTGCAGGCATCAATGGCCATGAGGCAGACCTCTTTGGCTTTCTTCTCTTCTTCTTCTTCTGAATCACTGGAGCTAGAGGAGCAGGTATCCTCTTCTGTTTCACTCCAGGTAGCAGCCACAAATCCCTTGTCCTTCTTCTTGTATTTGTGTGATGAGGACTTGGAGTGGTGCTTCCTGTATTCTTTCTCATGTTTCTTCTCCTTATACTTCTTCTCTGGACAATCTGGGGCAATGTGTCCAGGCTTGCTGCATACATAACAAATGATTTCTTTAGATGGAGTTTTGTCATACCTTGGCTTGTCCTCATGCTTGGAGAACTTCTTTCTGAGGTCTCTTCTTCCCATGTTGAAGAATCTCTTGGCAATGAGTGCCAGTAACTCCTCATTTGATTGACTTCCTTCAGAAGTCTCAGCAGCCTTAAGAGCTAGAGAATGCTCTTTCTTTGTAGGAGTAGGAGTCTTTACTTCAGTTACAGCAGCTCTACTCTTTAAGGTTTGCTCATATGACCTGAGCTTTCCCAACAGAGCTTCTGTGGAGAGTTCCACAGTGTTTCTTCCATCCTTGATGGGCCATATCCTTGAGTCCCAAGAGATGGGAAGGCACATCAGGATCTTGTCATTGACTTCTGACAAGGTTATCTCCTTGTCTAAAGACCTCAGTTCACTTATTATTGAACTGAGTCTTGTGTACATGGTGTCAATGTCTTCAGCATCATCCTTCTTGAAGTTTTCATACTGAGAGGTGAGATTGGATCTCCTGTCCTTCCTCTCATCAGCTGAGCCAGCAACTATGTGGTTGAGGGAATCCCACATAGCTTTGGCTGAGGTACATTCAGCCAGCTTCTGGAATATCTCATCAGACATTGTCTGAGCTAGGATATTCATTGCTTTAGCATCAGCTGCTTTTGCCTTCTTGTAAGTTTCATTGTAGTCAGGTGGTGGCACAGCACTGAGATCAGCAGAAGTGGAAGCAGCAGCAGGCCTAGCAGGTGGTCCTGTCAAAATAGAAGAAAAAATATCTTCATCAATAGAATTCATGTATAGTCTTATCCTGGCCTTCCATATGCCAAACTTGGACAAGTTGCATACAGGAGGTCTGGTGCTTGAATAATCCTTAGACTGGGCCATGTGTGGAAGTGTTTGTGAATGGTATCAGGAAACAACTTATCACAGGATCTTTTAACTCAGGTGTTAGCCTCTATGAACAGCCAACCTCCCTCTGATACCAATTGAAAGTGAGGGGATAAGTTGTAAACTACTCTAGAGGGGGGGTGAATAGAGTATTCAAAATTTTATGAACACTTAGTCAGCTCCCTTGGAGTATATTTGCGCAATAGAAAATCTGATACTTGAACCCTAAGAGCCTAACACAGTGAGGTGCACAAGTGAGAGAGATAACTGAAATTTCAGTTTAACTAAAAGCCTATCACAGCAACTAGCAATCCTAGGTAGTTCTATCACAGCCACAGAATAAAATGAATAAACAAGATAACCAGATGGACACAGGATATATAGTGGTTCCCTTTAAATAGGTACATCCACTCTTCTACCACCCTGGTAGGAATCCACTACAGGTTTTTGCTAAGGTGCCCTGCCACCAATGATCTGATTCAGGTAGATCAAACAGACCCTTTGAGCTTTTGATAAGGATGCTCAACCACAGGTTGTTGATAAGGTGCCCTGTCACCAACGTTCACTTTTGAAGAGGTGTGAACAAACTCTTTTTACAAAGGGGTTGAGAGGGTTTGATTATCTTCTCTATTTTAAATACAGATTAGAGAAGATTTGTGGATTCTCTAAAGAATCAAAGTCTCCCCCTGGCTCAGTGGAAGTCCAGGGAAAGCCTTTGCTTCAGGATGAAGGAGTTTCAGATAAACTGAAACTAAATCCTCAGAAATCTGAAGACTGATTTTTATCAGGTCTTAAGATTCTGGAGCACTTGAAGCAGATCTTGAGCCTTTTCTGAAGTCTTTGAAAAACTCTAAGCAAATTGCTCAGGAGACTTGAGAATGGAAGATGATTGCTCTGGGCTTTTGCTTCAAGAAAACTTTTCTTCTTCTTGTTGTGAGATTGTGAAGAGGTGCTCTGATGATGCTTGAGCGGATGAATAATCTTTCTCTGTGTCTGTTACTGCATCTTTTTTGAGAGCAGAATCTCTTTTAAATATGTCTTCACGTTTTCCTTTGAAACGGCTCTATTGATTTGAATTCTCGAGCCCTGCAACAGATTATCTCAAAATAGAATATAGCAATAGGAATAGAATGACCTATTAATTTTCTGTCAGTCCCAATAAGGAATAAAATAAGCAGGAAAAAATATCTCAGCATAAAGACGTACCGTTCTTGGAAATAGTACATAGTACCAACGGCTAGAAAACAGGCTGGAAAGATAAAGTCAACGTAATTTGTATAATAGGACAAAATGCTTTATCAAGAATACTGAATCCCGTGATTTATGTTTGACAGAATTTGTAAATAATTCATTTTGAATTTAAGCCATAATTTTAGCAACAAATAACTTCAGAGAATCTTTCTAACCACAAGCTAACACACTTGGAAATAAACCAAGGAATAGCATAAATACAAATAGATAAAATCAGACAGAAATCGTCGAACAGGGGTTCGAAGATCGTCGACCTGCAAACAGATCGTCGACCAATAGCAGGAATCTGTCGGAACAGAAATCGTCGACCACAAATCGTCGACCAGCTAATAGATCGTCGACCAGCAAAGGCAAATATCTGACGAGACAGAAATCGTGAAGCAAGAACACGATCGTCGACCTGATGATGACAGATCGTCGACCATCCTTCAGAGCGTAGAAAGCTTGCTCTGAGATCGTCGACCAACGGTCGACGATAATTGTCTTGACTTCAAAGATTCACTAGCCCTGCTATCGTCGACCATTGATCGACGATCGCGAGGCCTCGTTCGACGATGGTCGAACGGAAAAACCTTATCCACAAAAACATCTAGAACTTCTAACCTAAGCTCTAGGTCAGTTTATAAACTGCCCTAGGGAGACTAAACAAAGTCTAACCATGATCATATATCTTTATATGGATCAAGAGGGGCTGCAAGGGGATCACATAAGCCAAATCACATCTAGGGTACCAACACAACCCCTTCTTACCCTTCTGAGAGGAGAAGGAGTCTATCAAGGGTAACATAGTACTTTGCTTAGAATAGCTAGCCACTATTTTTTCTCCCTCCCTAGCCTCTTTTTAAGATCCCTGATGAGATTATTCTTGTACTTGATGGAGCCTATCTGTATGAGATTCATGACCCTAAGTTGGCTAAGTTCCCTATCCTTTTGATCCAGCAAAGATGTTGTTTTAGTTAGCCGGGAAGCAGCTAGTTAAAGAGAGGCAATCTCGACATCTCATTCTGATTTACAATAACCTTTAGCACTTGATGAAGAGGCTTCTGTACACGGACTAGTCTCATATCTAGACTCAGAAGAAGAGCTTGATAGAGAATTTACCTTGCTTTGACTAGGCTGATTCTTGCTAGATTCCTCATCTATCATTGCCATCAGCCCATAACAACTATAGGCATCTTCTTCATCTTCATCATCCACCTATGTATCACTATCTGAGTATGATAGAGGGTCCCTGATACCTATCCTTGTAGTAGTATAGTATTCATCTATTGCTACAGCTTATTATTCAATAGCAGCAACCAGCCCAATATAGGCTTCTTCTTCAGACTCAGATGAAGATGAGTCTGTCCAATCTTACCTTTCTTAGCAATGAAGGACTTCTCCTTCTTGCCCTTGTGCTGGTACTGTTTCTTCTCAACATCCTCCTTCATCTTCACTGGGCAGTCAGCTATCACATGCTCTAGTTTGTTGCAATAATAGAGACAACTTTACAGGAATGATATTTATTAGATTAAGAATCATACCTTTCAGCCATTGAGTGATTATTCTATTAATGAGAAGAGGTGGATGGTCTGCTCTTCCATTATATCTTCTTCATCAACTTCTGAAAGTGCTTAGAGAAGACAGCAAAGTCCTCATCTGACATACTTCAATCTGATGCATCTGACTCTGAGTGGTTTGAATCAGCTAGTCTTCTTGAAGGAGAGGGAATCCTCTCCTTACTCTTCCTTGTGCAGTCTGCTCTGAATTACAAGGACTTTTCCTTGGCTTAGGATCTACTGGTGGCCTCCTCCTCTTTCCTGGCATCCAGCTGCATCTCATAAGAGAGCTGCTTTCCAAACAATGTTTGGGGAGGAATATTAGCAAGCTTGACCACCTCTCTTATGACACAAATCTTAGTATCCAAGTCTCTAGTGAGAGACCTTATGAACTTGTTATTTATCTTATAATGACTGAAGACCCTCCCATAGGTCCTTAGTTCATTTATGATCCTGAAAAATATTTCATAGCAAGCAGTTATGTTCTCTTTCAGGGATTGCGCGAAAGTGTCATACTCCTGGTTGAGCATGGATTTTCTATCATCTCTTACCTCTTTAGTTCCCTCCTTGTAGACCATAAGGGTGTTCCACATCTCTTTGGAGGTCTGGTGGTGGACCAAGTTTTGAAATTTTTAATCATCTATGGCACTAACAATAATTTTTTGTGCCCTCTTGTCCAATATAGCTAAGATGACTTCATCCTTTGTCTTATCTGAGTATGTATTAGGTGTCTAGACATTAGCATCCAGAACTAAGACCTTCATAGGGATGAATGGTCCCTCCATGACCGTCACAAAAATCCATGGATCATAGGCTTCCATAAATAGCTTGACCCTCTCCTTTTAGATTCCAAAACTCTCCTTCCTACAGATGGGGAGTTTCATGGAACCAAGCTCCTTATGGTTCTCTCCAGAACCCATAAGTACAAAACTTTAGTTACCTTTGGAGATCACTCAGACGGTTAAATCCTTTTTGAGTAACCTCCCTCTGATACAACTTGAAAGTCATTAATTTCAAGATAGCTAACAACTTAGAGGGGGGGGGGGGGTGAATAGGTTTTCTGGTTTATTATTATTTCTTTTATTTAATGTGTTATTAGTTAGTAGTTTTTAAGTTTTCAAGACAAAAACACAAGAACACGCAGAATTTATAGTGCTTACCCAGATTATTGGTACATCCACTCTCCTCCCACATTTTTAACTTCTAGTTAGACAAGACACTTCTCCAAAATATCAGCTCCAAAGATCTTACACCTTAGATCTCGCTGGATCTCTTAGTCTCCTCCGAGACTTACAACTCAGTCACAAAGCCCTATCTCAGAGCAAACTGCTCCTACAGCTCTCTTATCAAATTGATCACCTACCTCAGACTTGAACTCAAGTCCTACAACTCAGGCTACGGAGAATAGCCCTACCTTAGAGAAAATGACTCTCCTACAGCTAAGGAATAAGGCCCTACCCCAGATCCAAATCTGGATCCCACACTTAGACCCAAAGGTCCTACACTCAGAGAGAATGAATCTCCTACAGTTCAGGAATAAGGCCCTACCTCAGATCCAAATCTAGATCCTATACTCAGACCCCAAAGGCCCTATAATCATAGAGAATGACTCTCCTACAACTCAGGCACAAGGCCCTTACAACTCAAATCAAAAAGGATCCTTCAGAAATGCAATTGATTTGTGTTATTTTGACACATCAATTTCTCATTGTCTGCTACTTGAGCAGAGTTATCTCAGCTCTAACTATCTTCATAGTAGCATGAATAAGGTCTTCAGTATATATGTGTCTCTATTGTAAGTAACTAAAATTTTTTTTCTCAACTTGCTAAAGAAGACTGAAGTCTTAACAGATCTAGAGTTCTTCAACCAGCTAACCTGAACCTAAAGTAAACAGAAAGATCTGCTTCTTCTCTTTATCAAAAACAAGTCTGATCTTACTATAGCAGAAGATAATTCTACAGTAATCTGGAATGAACTTTTGGTTCAGCTGGAATGACTTCATGCTTTTGGCTCAGCAGCAATGGCGAGGAAGATGATGTCTAGATGCAAAAAGTGAAACCCTAAAGTTAAGTTCTTTCTTGAGAAGTTGTCCCTTTTTATCTTTCACCGATTAACGGATCCAAGAAGTAGTGGGGACCACCTGCAATTGACAGCTGCACCATGCTTTAACCGAAGAAGACGTACAGTATCCCTCTTGCGCTATTTTACATATTCTATAGCTTTCCCGCAACTTATTTGAACTCTGGTGACTTTGGTTGACTTTGGCTCATGTCATCAGTTATGGACTTAGCCAATTTCTCAAATTCACTCTAGGCATTAAGTGCTATAAGTGAACATGCTTCACTCAACGTCGGAACCTTTAGTCAACGTTCTAAACCATTCTGTATCTTAGGCGTTGAGAGTGTTGAGTGAACCTTCATCACTCAACGCTTTCTTAATTGGCTCATCATTTGGCCTCTAGGCATTGAGAGCGTTGAGTGAGCCTTCTTCTCTCAGCGCCTCTAGACTTAGCCATTTCTTCACCTGTCTGAATGCGTTGAGTGTGCTGGCATTACTCAACGCTTTCTGTCTTTGCCTATCTTCTTTATTGGGCGTTGAGTAAAATGGCTTCACTAAATTCTTTTGGACTGAGTAAATTTATGTCTTCTTCTTAGGCTTTGACAACAACAACATGACTCAACGCTTTTATTGTCTAGCGTTGAGAGTGTCGAGTGAAGCTTCATCACTCAACTCTTTTGTACTTGCCCACTTTCTGTCATCTTAGGTTGTATCATAACACGATGCCTTCTGATTAAGCGTCGAGTGAGCTGTGTTCACTCGACGCTTCTAGACTTTGTCAATATTCGGCTCCCCAATATTAAGGCTTTAAAAGATTCAGCTATAGTCGACGATGACGTTGAGTGAACTGCCCTCACTCAACACCTGTGGACTTGACCGTAGAATTGCTTTATAGGCTGCATGCCTTTGACTGTCCACAACTAACTCAGCACTTTATGACATCTGGCATTGAGTGAGCTTGCTTCAGTCAACGACTGTGGACTTAGGCGATTTCCAGCCTATCCAGCATCTTTTGTTTGTTACCGCCTGTCACATCACTTGAAATACCTGTCTTATCATTGTTACAAGCACTAACCTGCATGCATGAACTTGAACATACATTAAATACAACAATGTGTATATCATTGACATGTTTATCTTATTCAAATCTGGAACATTGTGGGTAATGGACACAACAAGAGTCCTGTTCTTTATCTCAGCAATCCGTTTTTGCTAGGGTATTCTTGAAGTAGAAAATTCCAGATGAATACCTTGCTCTCCACAAAACTTTGTCATGCCTTCAAACTGAAATTCAATACCATGGTCACTTCTAATTTTGACCAAAGAACTATCCTTTTTATTCTGAACTTGCTTGATAAAGGTCACAAAGATGTCAAGGGATTCAGACTTTACTTTAGAAACAAAACCCAAGAAAATATGGAATAGTCATCAACTATCAAAAGTTTTTATACTTTCCTACCTAGACTATGAACTGGCATAGGACCAAACAAGTCCATATGAAAGAGGTATAAACATCTCTCAGAATCATTAGCCCAAATGTTCTTAAAGGATGCCTTTATCTATTTGCCCTTTTGGCATGCAGAACAAATGACCTCTTTGATATATCTCAGATTGGGTCCATTTCTAACTAACCCTTCATTGAAGAGCTTGTTGATTGCCTTATATTTCAAGTGAGCAAGCATGTTGTGCCATTGCACACAATAAGAGACTTTCTCATTTACAACTAGGCACAAAGGAGAGTCAGTAGTAATACATAAGAAATTTAAATAGTAAATATTTCCACTCCTAGTGTCTGTCAAAATGACCTCTTGGTCACTTGACCTTTTGATCAGACACTTATCCTTGTGGAAGATAATGGCATAGCCAATATCACATAGTTGGCTTATGCTGATCAAATTGTGTTGCAATCTTTCCACATAAGCTACTTTTGTAATGGAGAATATGCCATTGGTAATCATACCATAGCCTTTGCTAACTCCTCTGTCTAAACAACCAAAGATGACTTTAGGTCCATTCCTCGCTAGAGTATAATCCTTTAGATTGCTCCTTGTTCCAGTCATATGTCTGGAACATCCACTATCCAAGTACCATATTGGCATTGTATGGGTACTTGAACTATCTTGCAATCACAAGTTAGTTTACCTTAGGAAACCAAAGGGTTTGGGTCCTTAGTTCATGTTAGCCAAAGAATGACTATGTCTACCTACTGCAGCCTTGACAAGAAGACTCACCCTTTCCCTTGGCACACTTGGGTTGTGCCAACATTTTATGGCAAAGTGACCCACCTTTCCAAAACACCAGCACACATGGATATTATATCTCCTCTTTTGAACAACTGATGCGTGTAAATTCGGCAAGCGCACCGGTCGCACAAGTAATAAAGTTTGGGAATGAATCCCCGAGTGTCGGTCTCTTGAGGAATGAAATTAGCGTAGAACAACGAACGATCCGAAATTATCGTTATGAGAGTTAATTAAATAAAGGAAAAATAAAGGGCTTTGAAGGTGGTTTTGCAAACAAATAAACTAAAGCGAACTATGCGGGTCGCAATCACCGCTTCACAAGGCGAGAAGGATGTAACGGCAGCGATGTCGTACTTCGGTGAGGCGAATGGACGGTGAGCTAGTGAATGAGGTGTTTAGTGCGGAGTGCAATCGAATGCAACAAAGGAACGGAGTGAAGTGAGATTGGGCGAGGCGAATCAAATCACCAATCTCACAAGCAAGATTAAACAACAATAATCTAATTAAAACAACTATAAATCGAAGTTCATTACAAGCTTAAGTCATTTCATACAACAAGAGAGATGGAGAAAGACTAAACCAAGAAAGTGAAGATCCACCGCGGTTGTTGGCCGGAGGTGCGGGTTGTCAATGCGCTTCCAAGCGCAGTCCGAGGAGGCTTCCAGTACCGACGAGCTGTCACCTCGAGGGCCTTTAAGTCCATTCTCTAGGATTTCTTCATCATTTTCCTCGGTAGAAAGCTCAGAGAAGAGGTCTTTAATTGCCGGGAGGATCACCGGAGGATGCAGAACGCTTTAGAATGGCCGGAAAATGACCTCCCAATGGTAGGGATGAAGGTGGAGATCGATGGAGCTCCTGGGATGGGGAACGGCGAAGTGGCGAAAAGATCGGTCCAGGGTCCGTTTCCCTAATTCGCTGAATAGGCCAATTTATAGAAGCAGAGTTAAATAGAGCGCACGACCACTGGCGCATGACTAGTGGTCGTGCGCGACCAAAGTCAGCGCCCGTGCGGAAACAACCTGTAGAACCTGCACCAGGAAATCAAAGCTTGCGCACGATCAGCAGCGCACAATCAGTGATCGTCCGCGGTATAGCAGGTGACCGTGCGATATGGCGGCAGAACTTGCACAAAAGAGAGCATGACTGCGCATGATCGGCAACGCACGAGTAGTGATCGTGCGCGGTATAGCTGGTGACCGTGCGATATGGCGGGGCAGAACTTTCACAGGAGAAGCCAGAATGCGCACGACTGATGATCGTGCGCCAAAGAGGTCGATGGTCGTGCGTGGGTAAAAACGCATGACCATTGACTCCTTTGCCAAAAATGGTGAAAACCCAATCCCGGACGCCCACACGATCCCCGAATCTGCAGGAAAACTGGACGGGTTGTCGATCATGGCAGTCACAGATATCAATAAAATGCACAGCAAGAGGGAAATACACACATGCACAGAAATAGGCTAATAAAGTGCACAAGACGTGGAATGTCGTAGCGAACCAAAAGGAGTGCTAATGGCGCTAAATGATAGTGTAAAGACATGCAAATGAGCCCAGATGAGTCCGGAATTAAGTATAAAATATGGACTCATCATACCCCCAGACTTAACTGTTTGCGCGTCCCGAGCAAACACAATCTAAGCAGGTAGGGAAAATAATCTAGCTGACATAGAAATTTAAATACAGAGAACCATGCGAAGTCGCATGCTCGCGTGCATAAAAATATAATAGAAGAAATTCTTAAGTATGCAAAATTGTTTATATTTTTCACACTGCGTATCAAAATTTTATTATTACTCAAAAATAGAATCACGGTGAATCAACCGGTCACGCATAGGAAGAAAGTAGACTGGCCACTAAGGTTAGCTTTGCCAAAGATCGGGGCTCAGGATCACCTCCAAAGGAATCCACCAATGTCGGGGACCATACGATTGCCCGTTCACACTCTCTCCACGGCACTAGTTAGACTCAAGCGCAAATCTGTAGGACTTGGGGATAAACACGGGGCTTGGGTTACGGTGAGGTAAACAATGATAAAAAAGAAAGGCTATGCACCTAACCCAAATGAGCTAACCTAAAAGAATCCCTCAACACCCCACAATATAACCAGGTGCACCACACCCCCAGACTTAATTTTTTCAACATGGGTGTGTGCACCACCTACTCCAAATCAAAAGCATCTCCAAAAAGATTTTCAATCAAACTTTTTCTTTTCACTTTTCATTTTCACTTTTTTTTTAAATCATTTTCTTTTCTTTTTCATCTTTTTATTTTCATAATTTCAGCAGATATAACTTGGAAGCACTTCCACATTTTCACAAATAATAACACCACATCACAACCCAACATGAAAATATAAAACACTAAGCTCGACTTGGGTGTGAGACTAGGATCGGCTTTGAGGCTTTGGTGAAATAATGGTGGAGCTGAATCAAAAGAAGGGTAGGCACAACGGTGCTAGCGAGGATATGACGTTAGGAACGGTACAAAGCTCAACCGGGCCAAAATGATGGCCTACATCACGCTCACGCTAGAAAAACCATGCACCAATGCTTCGAAAGTAGCTTGGGGCAAGTTCTGAGCCATCGAAAAAGTTAATCCTTCCTCCCGACTCGAGCAAAACGAGTCTAGTGATGGCTACACACATCCCTACACTACCGTTTGATTCATACCGGATTCATAACTTTTGAGTAGAATAAAAAGATCTTCACGCAAATGGAAAAAAGTAAAGCTATAAGCATAAAGAAAAATTAATTCTACACAAATTTCTACACAAGACGAGAGCAGTTGACTAGAAACACAGCAAGGTCAACATTTTACTCCGTCTCACAATCCTAAGCCCACACCATAATTTTACCAAATCTAACAAAGACACAAGTTTAACTCGCGGCACGGTAACAGCTAAGCGCGCGCTCATGTGGGTGCAGTGGTGTGCAACAGGATTCTACAATAATGAAGCATAAAATAAAACTACTGGCATGCTATCAATGTGCTCGTGGAGTGCATAAGCAGCTCTTCCCCCCAGACTAGAATGAACGCATAGACAGAAATGAAAATAGACATCTAAAATAAAAAGAGGGCTGAGGATAAAGGGTACCTATGCACCAAAGAACGAGCATACCAGAAGGCGGAGGTTCTTGCATCGCGCAAAAGTATGCTGGACCTGCGAATTAAGCTGAACCGAAGAAAAGACAAATAACAGAAAATAAAATAGAAGAGCAAAGTAAAAAACACAAAAAAGAGGGACCAAAAAGGTCCATGCTTGGGTTGTCTCCCGAATAGCCCTTTTGTTACCGTCCTTAAGGTGGACCGAATACCTGTATTAGTAGTTTATAAATTGTTCTTGCAGGAATAAAAGAGTTTCAGAAAAATAAAACACTGCAACAAAAAGTTCCAAACAAAACAAGCAAGCACAAAGCATAGGGAATTACGGAAAAGGGGAGAACAATCAGCTAAATGCGGACTTGTGATAAGTCTCACCGGTGGGGCGCGAGGGAGCAGCAGAGTGTCATTTTACATTGGGAGAAAGGGCTTTCCCTTTACTCCGAATGTGCAATTCCTCGCGCCGGAGGGCAGCATAATGCTCATCGCGTAAACGATTGGCCTTCCTCAGCTTCGCCATCGTGAGAGATTTCCAAAGATTGCAGTCCGTGGTGGGTCCTATTATTGCGGTTGGCGGCTTCATTTCCGGTACCAAAACGGCAATCGGATCAGCCTAAGCTACTGATCGCTCGACAAAGTTTGAAGCAATATTACACATTTCATTGTCTAGGGATTTCTCCCGAATATAACTAGTTTCTCCATGCTCAAAAATTGACGCGATGGGAAACGGGAAGGTAGCCATTGCATCAGTGCACTCGGTCTCTTCTTTGAACTCTTTCTCATTATTCTCGATCATCTCCGTAGAAAGTCCTTCCTTAATCATCTCTTCCGTATGAGCATCCCTCACCAAGGAGAGTTCTAAACCAATCTTGATATCTGCAGCACTTTGGAAATTGTTGTTATGGAGAAGAGGGTCATGTACAGAAGTGATATCCAAGGTTGAAGCAACAACCGGCCAAGTTACGCATCCTTTGGAGAAATCAAGAGATGCGCCGCTGGCCGTCAGGAACGGAACCCCCAATATAGGAATAGAATTGTTTTCCTTGGGTCCAAAAACCTGGAAATCATTGGTTCAGCACTTCCAATTAACCTCGATTTCAACTTCTCATACACCTCCCTCTGTGTCAACCAAAATACCATTTGCAAAAATTAGCGACTTCCGGTTTGCTGGATCAACATGCAGGTTCATCTTCGCAACATCCTGCATGGTGAGGATATTGCTAGACGCTCCGGAATCGCACAATATAGTAGTTTCAATATTATTAATTTTACAAGCTAAAACATGCTCGTGAGTTTTTTTTCAAATTTTCTTCCCCAAGGCTTTTTCCTTGCTCATAGGAGTTTTTCTCAGTGTTGCTCGGTAAAGTGCCTTGGGTCCGCTCAGAGACCATTTGGGCCAGTTGGCCCAATTGTGCCTCTAGCTTACGCATTGAGGCCGCTTGGTTCGTCATGTTAGTCTGGGAGACCTCAACAAACTTTTCAAACATTTCAGCTAATGAATTTGTTTTTATAGCAGGGGGCCCTTGGGGGTAATTCGGTTGAGGCGGCCGTGGTTGGCTTCCAGAGGAATACGCATCATTTTGATGCTGCCCCGGCTGCCATCGTTGGCCTGGTACGTTTTGATTCCCAGAAAAATTTGGATGTTTTCTCACCCCCGGATTGTACGTGCTCCCATAAGGTGCTCCCCTATTTTGATATGCAATAAAGTTAATTTATTCATTAAGGACAGTAGTTTCATCACGTACCTCACCTGCTTGGCATTCGAAGCTGTGGTTGTCGGAACCTCCACAACCCTGGCATGAGATTTCCATAACTGGAGCAGCAGCGGCTGCGGGCTTGGATGCTTCCAGAGCAAAAACTCCACTAGTACCTCGTGGAAAATTCCTTCCTGCAGTCTAATATGTGCTGTGGATGGCGGTATCCTACAAAATTCTCAATGCATCATCAGGCGCAAGATTCATTATCGTTCCACCAGAGGCGGCATCAATCATAGCTCGGTGTTGTGGTTCAATAGAGAAATAGAAGCTTTCAACGAGATTCCAAGTTTGGAATCCATGGTTTGGACACTTCCTCACCAACTCGTTGAAGCGTTCCCACACCTCAACTAGGCTTTCTTGATCATTTTGCCAAAAGTTGGCAATCGCACACCGCATACTCACAATCCGGTCCACCGGATGGAACTTGGCTAAGAATTTCGTTGTCAATGCCTCCCAAGTGGTGGCTGCTCCAGGCGGAAGAGAGTGGAGCCATGTCTTGGCTTTGTCCCTGAGGGAAAAGGGGAAAAGACGGAGCTTGACTGCATCATCGGGGATCCCAGCATAGCAAAACGTGGCGCAGATCTCGAAAAATTCAGCCAAGTTAAGATGGGCATCTTCAGTGGCCATTCCAGAGAACTGTGTGTTGTTCCGGATTATGTTCATAATGGCTGGTTTGATCTCAAATTGTAGGTTGGTGATCGTCGGTCCGAAGCCGGGGTAAATACTCCAAACAGTCGGTGTGGTGTAGTCCCTCATGGTGCGGACCTGGGGTGGGTTTACTTCATTCTCATCGCCGTTTCGGTCACCATGAAGGATCCCGCCAATACGGTTTTCGGCATCAATGTTCAGCTGGTCCCCCATTGGGGCTGGATTGATGGAAGCAGCACGTCTTTGTGCACGAAGAGTTCGTTCGATCTCGGGGTCGTAAGCTACAAGATCTCTTGCAGCGCGTCCTTACATTCACTACGGTAACTACACAAAGAAACAGCGGTCAAAAAACACTAACTGTTACAACAATACTTTCAAAAGTCTTGGTCGTTCTACAGTTGAATTCCCCGGCAACGGCGCCAAAAACTTGATGCGTGTAAATTCGGCAAGCGCACCGGTCGCACAAGTAATAAAGTTTGGGAATGAATCCCCGAGTGTCGGTCTCTTGAGGAATGCAATTAGCATAGAACAACGAATGATCCGAAATTATCGTTATGAGAGTTAATTAAATAAAGGAAAAATAAAGGGCTTTGAAGGTGGTTTTGCAAACAAATAAACTAAAGCGAACTATGCGGGTCGCAATCACCGCTTCACAAGGCGAGATGGATGTAACGGCCGCGATGCCGTACTTCGGTGAGGCGAATGGACGGTGAGCTAGTGAATGAGGTGTTTAGTGCGGAGTGAAATCGAATGCAACAAAGGAACGGAGTGAAGTGAGATGGGGCGAGGCACATAAAATCACCAATCTCACAAGCAAGATTAAACAATAATAATCTAATTAAAATAACTAGAAATCGAAGTTCATTACAAGCTTAAGTCATTTCATACAACAAGAGAGATGGAGAAAGACTAAACCAAGAAAGTGAAGATCCACCGCGGTTGTTGGCCGGAGGTCCGGGTTTTCAATCCGCTTCTACGCGCAGTCCGAGAAGGCTTCCGGTACCGACGAGCTGTCACCTCAAGGGCCTTTAAGTCCGTTCTCTAGGTTGTCTTCATCATCTTCCTCGGTAGAAAGCTCAGAGAAGAGGTCTTTAATGGCCGGGAGGATTAGCGGAGGATGCGGAACGCTTTAGAATCGCCGGAAAATGACCTCCCAATAGTAAGTATGAAGGTGGAGATCGATGGAGCTCCTGGGATGCGGAACGGCGAAGTGGCGGCAAAATCAGTCCAGGGTCCGTTGCCCTAATTCGCGGAACAGGACGATTTATAGAAGCAGAGTTAAATAGCGCGCACGACCACTAGCGCACGACCAGTGGTCGTGCGTGACCAAAGTCAATGCCCGTGCGGAAACAACCTGTAGAACCTGCACCAGGAAATCAAATCTTGCGCACGATCAGCAGTGCACGATCAGAGATCGTGCGCGGTATAGCAGGTGACCGTGCGATATGGCAGCAGAACTTGCACAAAAGAGGGCATGACTGCGCATGATCGGCAACCCACGAGCAGTGATCGTGCGCGGTATAGCTGGTGACCATGCGATATGGCGGGGCAGAACTTTCACAGGAGAAGCTAGACTGCGCACGACCGATGATCATGCGCCAAAGAGGTCGATGGTCGTGCGTGGGTAAAAACGCACGACCATTGACTCCTTTGCCAAAAATGGTGAAAGCCCTATCCCGGACGCCCACACGATCCCCGAACCTGCAGGAAGACTGGACGGGTTGTCGATCATGGCAGTCACAGATATCAATAAAATGCACAGTAAGAGGGAAATACACACACGCACAGAAATAGGCTAATAAAGTGCACAAGACGTGGAATGTCGTAGCGAACCAAAAGGAGTGCTAATGGCGCTAAATGGTAGTGCAAAGACATGCAAATGAGCCCAGATGTGTCCGGAATTAAGTATAAAATATGGACTCATCAACAACCTTTGATGTAGGAAAGCTATCAGGTTTTGTTTTTTCAGATTGGAGAGCAAAAACCTTTTTTGTATTTCTTTCAGCTTGTATTTGACTGAAAGTATGTCTGCAAGTAGGTACACTAGGTTGCTTCTGAATTACACCGACAAATGTTTTCTTTGCACCTGACATGGTGTTGATGGCATCAGAAACAATTAAGTGAGGCTTACTGACTGACATTCTTATATTCTTGCTCTTTGTTGAAGGAACATGGGGATTGACAACAGCCTTGTTCTTGAGAGTAGGAGCTGGAGCACCAAACAAATGGTCCAAGATGGGCCATTTGGAATTCCTCATGGGGAGCCTTTAGTGCACTAGCTCAATCCCATGTCCTTTCTTCTTCCATTTCAAGATACACTTGTCTCCTCACAAGAAGATTAACCATTCTTCCAATGACTATACATACTATCATGGTCATACCTATTAAAATGGAGAATTACCTTATAAAAGGTCACACAAGGAACGCTTACAGACATAAGATCCAGTAACTGATCTGAAATAGATCTCACCATATACAGAAAGACAAGCGAGAAAACTACAAGCAAAGCACTTTCGAGACTTTCTTTTCTGAAGACCTTTGTTTGAAGAGAATCCTGAAGCATTGAGACTTTCTTTTTCTTGTAGTCTGAGGCACTAATAGTGCCTTATCGTTCCCTTTTGAATGGGCAGCGTTAGTATTCTAATTGAACCACAAACCTCTCCTATCTTTTTTAGAGGTGAAGGAATCAATCTGTGGCAACACAGTTTTGGGCTTAGAAATTCTACCACTAGCATCCTCTCTTTGTGGAGCTTCTCTTCAAGATTCTTGATGATCTTATTCTTCTGGTAATGGTGCCAATTTGGATGACTAAGATTCTATTTAGTTGACTGACTTCCCTCCTTATCTGAGCAAGAAAAGGAGCTGACTCAGACTACAGGAAAGAAGCTTGCTGAAGAGAGGCAATCTCCCCAACTTGTCTTTTGACAAGCTTCTTTCTGTTCTTCAGAGCATCCAGAATTGGACCATACTTGTCAATCAGTTGATTGACATCGCCATCAGATTTTGATCCATCATACCCACTGGATGAAGTGGATGCTTCAGAGTCTTAGCCAGTCTTATAGACAGAAGGAGAGTTAGGGAGAGAGTGTACCTCATCAGTAATAGAATTTTCCTGATGAAAAAGTTTTTAAGTTGTCTACCTAAATCACCTAGAGGGGGGGGGGGTGGGGGTGAATAGGTGAGTTGTCCGTCAATTTGCGAAATAAAAAATTAGGCGATCTATGCACAGAGAAATAACCAAGCAATCACAGAAGACACCAAGAATTATAGTGGTTCCCCAACCTTGGGTACGTCCACTTTCCACTCACCGATGTAGCAAAGCACTAGTCTCGGCTATTCAATTATTCTCGGATTTAAAACAATCCTACCACTCGGAACAACGTTCCTACAACTCGATTCACATAAACGGATCTACACTCTGAAGATAAAAACTTCCTACAACTCGAAGAACAAAGCTCCTACCCTCGGAGAATAATCTCCTACAAAAATAAAATGAATTTAAGAAATACAAACATAATAATTTCTCAGATATGGAAAATTTCTGCCTAGGTATTCCTTCTTGATCTTGCGGCTTTATCAGAAATTTTTGAAGAAGACAAGGTAGGATCCTAGATCTGAAATTCTTGAACTCATAGGATCAAAAAGAAGATGTAGAGATTGAAAATGATCTTGATCTGCAAGTCGAGTGGTCTTAATCGTCTTGAACGAAAGCCCTTGATGATATGCACGATGAGCGGCGACGGATTCCAATTAGGAAAGAGATTTGGCGATTCAGAATTCTTAGAATGATTTCTTTTAACGCATTTGTTAGGGTTAGTCGTAATAACAAGACCTTTTATAAGATATCCCTAACGGTTAGATTTTTCATTAATGACGGCCACGTAGACCAATCACATCAAGTTATTTGAAAAATCAATCTGTCAGCAACTTAGCGAAATTTTCTGAACAAAATATAGGATTACTCGAGTGAAGAGAGTACTACTCGAGTACTAAGAAAGGGTCTCGAGAGTATAGTATCAAACTACTCGAGAAGAACATTTAAGGAAACTTGTTACTCGAGTACTAGATATGGACTTCTCGAGAAGTAGATAAATTACTCGAGTACTTGAACTTTACTACTCGAGTGGGGTAGACATTACTCGAGAGCTTTCCTTCTGTCACTCGAGTCAAAAGCTCATATACTCGAGTGTTGAACTTGACTTCTGTTACTAGAGACAATCTTGTAGTACTCGAGTAATCAGTATAACTACTCGAGTACTTGAACTTCACTACTCGAGAATAATACTTAGAAAATTTCTGTGAAGGAAAATCTGTTTACTCGAGAACGAGAAGAAGTCTACTCAAGTAATGGACTTGGCCTCTCGAGAACTAAATTCAAACTTCTCGAGAACCATTTCCTTTACTCGAATTCCAGACTAGACTTACTCGAGTACAACTAAAGATTCTACTCGAGTACTATAGTTCTACTTGAGTGAAACACTTAGAAATGTTTGGTTTATGAAAATTTTCCTTTCTTCAATGGAATTAGCAACATGTCTTTCTCCAACAAACTTAGTGCTTGAAAATGAAGTGTATCCCAATAGAGAGGCTACACATGACTCAACACCATGGATCACAGAATAAGGGATTAGATTGTATGGTCCTGTGTTTAGTGACCCATTATAGACTGACATTGCTGTACACTTGGCAATAACTCTTGCAAACACATAACTCAAACAATACATCAAATGCAATTTAATTCATCTTAGTTAAAGGGTGACTTCATAAAAATCTAGGTTATTGTGGATGCAATACCCAACAATCTCCCCCTATTTGTAGAAGTCAGAACCCTCTACACTAAGGTGAATTATATAAACAAATAAAGAACTAGATATAAAAGAGAGAAAATAGAGTAACATGCACAAAAGTTAAATACAAAGAGTAGATCATCAAAATTTAGGATTTATATAAATAGAATTGTCCAAAATTCATTTCTATACAATTCCAATCCACACTCTTAGAACATTCTTCATTCTCTAGCTTGATGTTGTTGTTGCTGATGCTGTCTGTCCTTCTTTTCTTGTTGCCTTCTCTGATAGTTGTATGGCTTTAGGTAGTATTTAGGAGGTTTTGGAGGTGCAGCAGGATTATTCCTTCCATCCTCTCAATCTTAAATTCTTCTTTTGGTCATAGACTTCTCATACAAGTCCCATTCATTGGAACTATAATGGTCATGTCTATTCTCATTAATGTACAAAACTTACTTGAGAGTATCAAGGATAAATGACTTTGAAGTAGGGATCTGATGCGTTGGCAAGTGTACTGATCATAGTCAAGTAATAAAGTGAGGAGTTGAATCCCCGGATATCGATCTCTCGAGGAGTGCAAGTAGGGAGTGTGATTTGGCTATTTGAAAAGAGATTGCAAGCGGGAAAGTAACCAAAGGGGGTTTTTATATTGGACTCATCACACCACCATACTTAAACATTTGCTCGTCCCAAGCAAATCATCTCTTCAGGAACTAGAAAATGGCTAGCTAGCTTAGATATTTCTAAATATAGTAAAGCGAGAAATCTAAAACTGCATGGGCATAGAAAATATAATAGATGCAATTTTTAATTATGCTACGAAGTTTATAAATTTCGACAAGTGTAAATAAGTATTGTAACTACTCAAAAATAGAATTCTGGAGAATCGTTCAGTCATGCGTATGAAGAAAGTAGGCAGGACACTAAGTTGAGCATTGCCAAAGACCGGGGCTCGGGATCACCCCCAAAGGAGTCCACCAATGTCGGGGACCATAAGCTTGTCTGTTCATACTCTCTCCACAGCGCTAGTTTGACTCTAGCGCGAATCTGTAGGACTTTAGGGTAAAAGTTGGGCTTGGGTTTCAGTGAGGTAAACAATGATAAAAAAGAAGTCTATGCACAAAACCCAAATGAGCTCTACCAAAAGATATCCCCAAGCTAACAATACAAGCAGAAGCTCCATGCCTCCAAACTTAAACTTGAATACACAGGCGTGTGCACCACCTACCACCACAAAATCTCAAGTAGAATTTTATTTTAACTTTTCTTTTTTACTTTTTCTTCTTACATTTTCTATTTTCAGCAAATGCAAACTTGGGAGTTCATCCACATATTCACAACACAAATTTCCACAACCACACCACCAAACAAATTAGTACAACACTAAAGATCAACTTGGGTGTGCGACTAGGAAATGCTATGAGGCTTTGGTGAAATAATAGTGGAGCTGAATCAAAGGAAGAGGTAGGCACAACTTGGCTAGCGAGAATAGAATGTCAGGAACGGTACAAGGCTCTAACGGGCCAAAATAATGGCCTACATCACGCTCATGTTTGACTAACCACGCACCAATGCTTCGAGAGTAGCTTGGCGCAAGTTCTTAGCCACCGAGAAAGATGATCCTTCCTCCCGACTCAAGAAATACGAGGCTACTAGCGGCTACACACATTCCTATGCTACCGTTTGATTGCTCCAGATTCCATAGTTTTGAGTAGTACAAACATTATTTACAAATGTAAAAAAGCATTAATCTAAGAGCATACAAAAAAATTTAATCTATACTATTTCTACACACCATGATTCCTCGATTACTAGCACTGCACGAGTTTCACACTACTCTATCCTAAAATCCTATGCCAGCACCACTATCTTAAAGTAAACACAAAAGAAATAAATTAAACTTGGGTCGAGCGCGTGCTTAAGTGCGCGCTCATGCGGTGTAGGTGCATAATGTTGTCATGATAAAATAAAAAATGAAAATGAAAATATACTTGTGGTATGCAAGTGCATGTGCAAAGGTAACTCGCAAAACTTTCTCCCACCAGACTTATACTAAACAATCTATCCATGATTTGCAATAAAAATAAAAAATAAAAGTTGAGGGAAGAGGTTACCCATGCTCAACAAATGAGCATACCAGAAGATCGGCGTTAATTTCAGCAGACAGTCCATGGCTCAAACTAACCCCACTTGCACATGAAATTATTTCCAACCACGCATACTCAAAACAAGTATTCCAAAAGCATATATGAATAAATTAAAAGCAACAAAATTGGGTTGTCTCCCATAAGCCCTTTTCTTTACCGTCCATAAGGTGGACCAAATACCTGTATTAGCAGTTTTATATAATGTTCAAATCATAAGTTCAACACGTAATGAAAAAGTCTAAAGCCACACACAAAAGAAAGCAAAAAATGAAAGCATGCCCCAGAGATCCTTCACTCCTCAGCTGAATGCTGATTTGTGATAAATCCCCCCAGATACGCAGGATGACGGCGAGGTGAAGGCTTTAGGGCCCATGGTAGACGAGTCTACCCTGCCCCTAACGTTATCCTTCTCGTGCTGGCAGACAGAATTCTGTGCCTTGCGCAGGAACAGCTCCTTTTGTTTCAAATCCACAAAAGGGGATCGCTAGGGTGGTATGATCACACCCACCATTTCAACAGCAAGTTTATCTTTCTCAACTAGGGGCATCCTTTCCTCACCCGCAGCGGGTGAAAGATCAGCCCATGTTACTTGTTTA
This sequence comes from Platanthera zijinensis, assembly GCA_039513925.1. NCBI lineage: Eukaryota > Viridiplantae > Streptophyta > Magnoliopsida > Asparagales > Orchidaceae > Platanthera > Platanthera zijinensis. The sequence continues at coordinate 117,340,759 of CM077086.1, read as the reverse complement.
ATAGTCTTACAAACATTGTAAGAATAAATAGAAGTTTTCAAATCAGATTTCTGCACGCTTTCTATAGGCGCGCTTAACTCACATTTCTTCTCAATAGAATCTTGCTCCATGTCAGATGACTTTGTCTCTATCTCTCTTTCAGGTATCATCAGCGGTTCTATCACTTTCTTAACCCGCTTGCGTTCCTTCAGTAGAAGACCTTTCTTAGCAGCATTAGACACATCATTAGATAACGAATCATTTAATTGCAAAAATTCTCCAAGAACTAATATGGGGTGGTTAATATGGAAGAGTCAGATTGATCTTAGGAGTCAAAGTGACACCACTCGCATTGAATTGAAAGGTAGCTTCACTGGCTTTCTGGAATGAGAGTCCTAAGATGGGTTTTGACGTGTTACCCGTAGGTCCTAACACCTGAAAGTCAGTTACCACAGTAGCCCCATTCATCATTACTTCCACGTCTTTGATCTCACTATTGGTCTTAACTACCGATCCATCCGCTAGCACTAGAGATTTCTGGACATCCGACTCGATACATAAATTTAATTTTTCAACATCTTGCAAAGTAAGAATGTTTTAGGATTATAAAGAATAGCATAGAACTATTGTCTCTACTGCATTGATCTCACATTTGACGGTCAATTCATTAGTATCGCACTCCTCCGCATCCCCAACACTCTTCCCTTGCTCACGGGGATTTTTCTCTATATCTCAAGGGAGGGTGCCACAAGTATGCTCGGAGAAGGCAAGGGCCAGTTGACCCAGCTGTGTCTCCAAGTTCCTCATAGATGCAGTTTGAGTGACCATATTTGATTGGGCCATCTCCACAAACTTCTCCATAATCTCTTCCAAAGAGTTTTTCGAGTTTCTTGCGCATTAGGATTATAACCCATATGTGGCGGTCGTGGCTGGATACTAGAGGCTTGAGTATCAAACTGATGCTGGCCTCCCTTCCATCTCTGACCGGGAGCATTCTGATTCCATGATAAATTGGGATGATATCCCACATTGGGGTTATAAACATTATTAAAAGGAACATTGCGATTTTGGCTATTTATAAAATTCACATTTTCATCAGACATTATACCTAATGGCTCAGCAATGCTTTCTCCAGTGGTGCACTCGTTTGCATGATGGCCAGGGTTACCGCAACCCTGACAAGATATGTCCTTATACAGAGCTGGAGGAGGGGCCGATTTGGTCAACATATTTCTTCCATCTACAGCGTGATGGCTCGCCTCTGATTACTGCACCACAGTGTTAACTTTAAACAAAGTCCTCGCCCCTCTAAGGGCATTTCTCCCAGCGGTCGAATTAGTGGTATGGGAGGCGGTATCTAAAAGTAGCCTCAATGCCTCGTACGGAGATAAGTTCATTATTGTGCCACCAACAGCTGCGTCGATCATTTCCCTGAAATTAGGCTCAATGCCAAAATAAAATATTTCAACTAGATTCCACAGCTCACAGCCGTGCTCTGGGCATCGACCCTACAGTTCCGAGAATCTCTCACACGCCTCGAATAACGTCTCCTGGTCTAGTTGTCGGAAGGTTGCAATATCCCTCCGGGCATTCACAATCTTATCCACAGGGTGGAACTTAGCCATGAATATAGAGGACAATTCCTCCCAAGTAGTAGTATTCCCTAGAACAATGGTATGCAGCCACGTCTTTGCCTTGTCCCTCAACGAGAACGAGAACAACCTCAGCTTCACAACATCGTCAGAAATTCCAGCATACCGGAATGTGCAACAAATCTCCGAGAACTCCGCCAGATGGAGGTGCGGGTCCTCACTCGGCAATCCCGAGAAATGCGTATTATTCCTGATCATATTCAGGATGGCCGATTTTATCTTAAAGTGGTTGTTCACGATGGTCGGCCTGAAGCTAGGGTAAACACTTCCTGTAATTGGGGTTGTGAAATCACGCATTGTCCTAACGTATGGATGGACCACCTCTTGGCCAGCAACAACCCGTTCTCCTCGGCCATTTTCTCCTAGGGCATTATTCTCCAATCTTTCTTCAGCAGCAGCAGCACGCAGGCGAGCTCTCCTTGCACCTGCAATTTATAGATCCAACACAAGATCTTCAATCCTTTCACCTGAGTTGGGATCTGTCATACAACACAAAAAAATTTCTTTCAACAATACCAACAGAACTTGTAAACTTTTTCAAAAAAAATACACACAACGGTTGCACTCCCTAGCAACGACGCAAAAAACCTGATGCGTCGGAAAGTGTACCGATCATAATAAAGTAATAATGTGAGGAGTTGAATCCCTCGATATCGATCTCTTGAGGAGTGGAAGTAGGGAGTGTGATTTCTTTATTTGAAAAGAGATTGCAAGCGGGAAAGTAACCAAAGGGGGTTTTGATTTGGGGTTTTCATAAATCTAATGGTAAAAATTCTATTGCGGGTCATCGTCACCGCATCTCTTGTGTGGATTACTCAAGAGATTAATAGGGAAGATGGATGAGCTAATGAGGGTCACAATCACCTCTTCACAACGCATGCTTCTAGCAATCGCTAGAACGACATAATCACAACTAGAACAGAAGAAAATGGAGCTCAACAAGCTATCAAGAACTAAAATAAATCAGCACCTAGACATGCTAAAATTTTCAAGCTAATAATATTCACACACATCATTCAAACTCTCCAAATATTCAGAAAAACGAAACGCTACAAGTGAAGGGTGAGAGATTCAACCAAACGCACGAAGTCTCTCCGAGATTCACGACCGGATTCAAGGGTTGTCGGGCCTTGTCCGAACTCGGTCTACAGTTGACGTCCGGGCGGCAAGAATTGTTGTCACTTCCTTCGAATATCCCGTCTTCTTCGTGAATAATCATTGGCTGGTTCTAACCGGAGAACTTCATGGATGCAGCAACCCTTGAGCTTGACATGGAGCATGGAGCTTGGGGATGACAATGGTGGCCGGAGATGAATAGTTTGCTAGCTCTTGGAGTAAAAATGGTGACCGGATAAACTCTCTATGGAGGAGAGAGAAAATGGTGGCTGGAGTCAAGATTTCCCGCTCAAAAGAGCAGGAATGGCGACTTGAGGAAGACTGGTTCGGGCTTGGATGGAAGGAAGAAGAAATCTGCACTTTATATAATAATAGGTCAGAAAAATGGGCATGCACGGTTTGGTGCACGATAGTTCGTCCACCGCGCGTCATTTAATTTTCAGGATAAGCCTGCAGAAGGAGAGGCATTGACCCGTGCATTTTGCTCGCGCGCGGGCGCTTCCGCCTGTGCGTGAAGGAAATTGCATGTGTAACGACATAACCAAATAAGCAGGAACAAACAGGAAAACTATGCATTTTACTCGCGCACGGGCGCTGCCCCCCGTGCCTGAACAAATCGCACGATTAACCTGAGATTTGTACAAAGAGGAAAGCTACAGGAAAACCGTGCGTTTCCTTCTCGCACGGTTTGGGAGAAACCGTGTGTGAACAAAACGCACGGGTAGCCACAGATATCCCCAACGCTACTGTGTAAAATGCACGATTGCTAACAGACCGTGCGCGAATAAATTCGCACGACCATGCATCTCACACAGGAAATGGAAAATGAAACTTTGGACATCGCGACCACCTACAAAGCAATAAAACCAGCTGGAACACCAGCACCCCGCACCAAGAAGCAAACATCAGAAGCAAGAAAGAGCCATGGGGGGCACCATGTGCTTGCCCCCAACAAACGAATGTACAATTGCACACCTACGGGCCAAAATAGTGCACAAAGCGGTCAATGACCAAACGATGCAAATACAACCGATATTCGGTTGAAATGCAGTGCACGAGTGAGAAAACAAGTCCAGATGAGTCTGAAAAATCCTATAAATATCGGGCTCATCAGACTCCAGATTTCTACAAATTCCTGAGCTTTCCTTTTTTCTGCCTCGTGATTTGAAAAGGATCTGCTGGCAGAAGCTCCATCACCATATTTCCTTCTTTTGGGGATATAAACTTCAGGTTGATCTTGTGGTATATCTTATTCCTATACCTGAGCATATGATTCTGGAGGAGGAACTGCTGAGCCTTCAGGATTTGGAGAGAATATAGGTTGAGGAGCAGGCATCTGATCTTGTTGATGTTGAGCAAGAGGATTGATATGATGAGGAATAATGTTTGGGTCTGCTTGGAAAAAGGGAAAATCTAGTTATGCACCCAAACTATAGTATCATAGGTATGAAATTTCACAGATTATATCTGGGCTTTTACATCAGTATGAATTTCATCTATCTTGGCAGTCCATAGAGTCTTTACATTAGCATCAGAATTATCTAAATGTTCTTGTATAAGTCCCTCCCCCTTTCTGACTTATACACAGAGTTTCTCTATGGTCTCTTTTTTGAATGTACCCACTTCTTCATAGATCTTTATAAGGTGCTCTTGGGCCTTCTTTTCTAACTAAATTTGATTAATAGCCAAAGTAACTGATTGGTCCATTACCTGACCAATACTGGTGATGGTATGGTCTAGTGATTTTCCACCTATCTTGAGTAAGTTCTTCAATTGATCAGTTTGTGTTGAATCTCTGCAAAGCCTCTGCTCATTTCCTTTTCAAGAGCAGTGACTTTCTCTTGAAAAGCCTTCAAGGAGTCATCAAAATACTTTCTTTATTCCATCAGCATCTGTTCTATCTTTCCCAGTATATCATTAGCAGTATGAGTTGGATTTGTAGTATGAGTAATTTTAGGAGGAGGAAGAGCAGTCCATGGAATAATTTCTTCTACTATCACAGAGCTCTGAGCTTTGGAAAATAAGAACGTCTCCTTCCTCACCAAGTATGGTGGGAAGAGTGAAATCCAAGCTCTTCAAAGGAGCTTTAGCTGGTTCAGGAGAAGGTTCTTTTTCATCTGAGATCAATATGGTCTCAACTTGCTCTTTGTCAGCAGCAGAAATTGGGGAACAGGGGATCTTCGAGATGGAGTAGGATTCAGTAAAGGTACTAGAGTTGGTTCTTTTGATGATTCTGCAGGTTTGTCTTTCTGGATGGGAGGGAGAAGCTCTTCAGAACTTAGTTCTTCTATTATCTAGGTAATTTCTTCTACTGCAGAGAGTATGGTTTCTTGTACTTGAGTGTCGGACAGGATTTCTTCTGGAGTGGTTGAAGGGAGAGAAGCAGCAGTAGGTGGAGTAAGTATCCTTTCTTCTTGAACAGAAGGAGTAGGCTCCCCCTCAGCAGCTGCACCCGATGTTCTAGCAATATGAGATTGAGAGGGACATGGAGTCCTGTCCTCTACAGCTAGATGTTCTTGAGCTTTAACAGCCTGGGCAGAATTCAGCAATTTCAATTCCCATCTCTGAATAGAAGAGATTGATACTTTCTTCATATGGTGAAGTGTGGTTCCTTTAGAGAAATCAAAAACATCTAGATTTATCTCATGCAGCATCCGAGAGATGATCCTGGCATAATTAGGAGTCTTGATGCTCTCCCTTATCTTATCAAAAATCAGCATGCCAAATTGAAACTTTTTTCTTGAAACAATGGTTATTATCATGTTGAAGAGATCAGTAGAAATGAAACTTATGGAATTTGTTTTGCAAAGTAAAACTTTTCCCAGAATGTCTACTAGAAACTTTCCCTCAGCATTAAGGTCTGGACGGCGAATGTTCCAGATAACCTCAGAAATTCCACAAAATTTATATGCCTTGTCATAATCTTTAGGAGCTAGATCATCTTCTTCATCAACTAAAGGCAGCCAAAGAAGTGTAAAGACAGAGGATTTGGTGAGTTTGATCTTGATACCCTTGTCCTTGGACTTTAGAACCTTACCATTTCTCTTTATTTTTATATTGCAAAAGAATTCTTTTACCTATGGAAATGGGATCTTATAGGGCTGCTGGAGAATGAATGTCAAGCCGGCGGTGTCGAGAAGGATAAGAAAATTCCTGAAATCGTCTAGCAGCTCTGCAATTCCGGCAACGACGAGTTCACTGCCGATCCCAAATTTTAAAGATGGTGCCATTTTGTCCAGATAACTTAGGGAGATCGACAGCTGGAAGACGACAACGGGGGCGTGCTCTGCGTCAGCGGTGGAAGGTGAAGGGTCTTTCGAGAGAGAGAGGGATTTGAAATCGTGTAGAACATGAAATCCGATTTTTCTATTTATATAACCCTAACTGTCAATGATTATGGAAGAAATTAATCGAACATACCTTAGAAACTAGCGGTATAAGCTTCAGGTTTCGAATAAAGAGATTTGAACAAAATTTTAGAAGTTGTCTGCCTATTTCTCGAGTGGATCGTCATTACTCAAGTGATAAAATGACGGTACTCAAGTAAAATCTTTATACTTCTCGAGAAGAAACACAATACTCGAGTGGTATCGCTCGAGTGACCTTTTGAGTTCTCGAGAGTTCAAAGAAATACTCGAGTAGTCATTGTCGAGTTCTCGAGTAGTCATTATCTTTCTCGAGAAATGAAGTCTAACTTTGACAATTCTGACCTTTTGACTTATTCCTTGATCTCTGAGCTGTGTTGTGAGTTATCCTTCTCTATCCTTCTTTGTTGAGCATGCCAAGTTCTGTTTTGAAGAAAGAGAACTTGGTCTCGACCAGTGGCTTTGTGATTATATCTGCAATCTGTCTATCTGTAGGGACGTATTGTAGATCTATGTACCCATGCTCCGCATGCTCCCGGATGAAGTGGTATCGCAGCTCTATGTGCTTTGTCCGACTGTGAAAGACTGGGTTGTTGGCTATTGCAATTGCACTGCAGAAGTCGCAAAACAAAGGAATGTCTTTGACTTGCATATTGTAGTCTTATAGTTGGTTCTTTAACCAAAGCAATTGTGCACAACAACTACCGGTAGAAATGTATTCTGACTCGGCCGTTGAAATTGCAACACAATTTTGATTTTTGTTGCTCCAAAAAATGAGTCTTCTTCCAAGGAATTGGCATGTCCCGGAAGTGATCTTTCTATCATCTTTACTACCTTAAAAATCTTCATCTGAGAAACCAATTAGTTCGCTGTCATTACTTCTTGGGTACCATAAGCTAAGATTCGGTATACCTTTAAGGTATCTCAAAATTCGCTTTGCAACAGCATAGTGAGATTCCTTACAGTTCACTTGGAATCTAGCACATACACATGTTGAGAACATTATGTCTGGTCTAATGGCAGTAAGGTAGAGCAAGGATCCAACTATGCTTCTATACTTGGTTTCATCAAAAGGTTTCCCTTTCTCATCCTTGTCTAGAGACACAGCTGAACCCATTGGAGTCCTCATAGAGGTTGCATTCTCTATTCCGAATATCTTAATTAGCTCCTTGGTGAACTTTATCTGCGAGATGAAAATTCCATCTTCAGATTATTTCACCTGAACCCCTAAGAAATACTTCAGCTCTCCCATACTACTCATTTCAAACTTCCGTTGCATAAGTTTTGAAAACTTATTGCAAAGGTTTCCGTCAATAGAGCCAAAAATAATATCGTCGACATAGATTTGCACTAGCAAAATGATGCCTTTTATTTCCCTAAGAAATAATGTCTTATTTATATTTCCCCTTGTGAACTTGGTCTCAAGAAGAAAGCTAAACAGTGTCTCAGACCAAGCTTGAGGAGCTTGTTTCAAACCATACAAGGCTCTAAATAAAAGATAGACATAATCAGGAAAGCTAGAATAAACGAAACCTTGAGGTTGTTCCACATACACCTCTTCCTTTATGTAACCATTAAGGAAGGCAAACTTCACGTCCATCTGATAGATGGTGAAGCCCTTAAGTGCAGCATATGCTAGAAACAACCTGATGCCCTCCAGCCTTACCACTAGAGCATATGTCTGGTCGAAGTCAATTCCTTCTTATTGTCGATATCCTTTGGCGACAAGTCTGGCCTTATTCTTTTTGATTGTTCTATTCTCTTCCATCTTGTTCCTCTAGACCCACTTTATCACGATGACGTTCTGACCTTTAGGTCTTGAAAAAAGCTTCTAGAATTGAAAATGCTTGAACTGATTTAGTTCTTCTTCCATTGCCATTATTCATAATGCGTCTGAATTTCTTCCTCAAACTTCTTTGGTTCAACCTATGAGAGAAAAATCAAATATAAATTCACATTAGTAGCACCTCTACGAGTTCTGACACCATCCTGGGGATCTCCAATGATTTGGTCCATTTGGTGATCCTTCAGATGTCTGAGCTCTAGAGTCCTTGCATCTGGAGTGTCTTCAACCATAAGAGTGACTTCATCAACTTGGATGATTTCTTCATCTTGATCATTAACCTCTCCTATAAGGGTTGGAGTAGTGATCTTGATGAACTTTTCACCTTTTTCTTCAGTCGTCTAACCCAAGTTAAGTTCTTTCACCTTTGAACCTACATCTTTAATGAACACACTAGAAGAGTTGCCTTGCAGCAAGCTCATCTCATCAAATACAACATTAATATATTCTTCTACAATCAGGGTTTTCTTATTAAATACCCTATATGCCTTACTATGGATACTATACCCTACGAAAATACCTTCAAAGCTCTTTTCATTAAATTTAGTAGTAAGATACTTGCCATTGTTAAGGACGAAGTATTTACAGCCAAAAATTCTAATATATGAAACAATCGGCTTTCTGCCCTTTAGTAGTGCGTAAGGTTTCTTATTATGGTTCTTTTTTATGAGTGCTCGATTTTGCATGTGGCACACAGTGTTGACGGCTTCAGCCTAGAAATATTATGGTAGTGAGGCATCACTCAACATGGTCCTGCAGACCTCTATAAGTGTTCTTTTCCTTCTCTCAGCTACTCCATTTTGTTGGGGAGTATAAGGAGAGGAAAACTCATGAAAGATAGCTTGGCTTTCACAAAATTCTGTCATGGACCCAGACTTGAATTCAGTTCCATTGTCACTTTTGATTTTGACTACGGAACAGTTGTATTCATTCTGGATCTACCTGAAAAAATTTGTAAAGATGTCAAAAGTATCTAACTTGTGTTTCAGAAAGAACAGCCACGCGAAGAGCAAGTAATCATCAAAAATAACCAACGTATAATCCTTACCTCCCAAAATTTTAACTTGCAGTGGATCGAACAAGTCAATATGAAGAAGATGCAAACACCTATTAGAGTCTTTGCCTATAATGCTTTTGAAAGTAGCCCTTGTTTGCTTTTCTTTTACACATGTGTGACAAGGTCTATCTTTAGCGCACTTGACATTTGGGGCATCACGTACTAAACTCAGAAAATAATTTATTAATAGTTTTGAAATTAATATGTGTTAATCTCTTGTGATATTGGTCACCAAAAGACGCACTATCTTTTGCCAAAAGACACACTAGTGTAGAAGAGTCTATGCAAATAAAATTCAAACAAAAGATATTCCTACTACGAGTGTCAGATAGAATCGTTTCCAGATTATCTACTAATTTTATCAAGCACTTGTTTGCATGAAATTCTACGATGTATCCTTTATCTCAGAGTTGGCTTATGCTTATGAGATTGTGTTCCAATCCTTCAACATAAGCCACATCCGAAAAGGATACACTACCATTTGTAATCATACCGTAGCCTTTAGTAATTCCTCTGTCAGAACCTTAAAAGATGACCTTTGGCCCATTCATGACTGGTGAGTAATTTTTGAGAAAGCTTCTTGTCCCGGTCACATGTCGAGAGCATCCACTATCCAAATACCAGATAGGAGTTTTGGTGGTCTTTGGACATACCTGCAATCAAATGTCAGTTTGTCTTAGGAACCCAAACTTATTTGGGACCTTGGTCTCTAGTTAGCACACTCCCCCTACATATGTTAACAATGTGAGCGGTCTTTCTCACATTATTAACTCGAGGAGTTTTATAATGCCTGGGATTAAACCAACAATCTATGGCGAAGTGACCAATCTTGCCACAACACCAACAGTCAAATCTGTTATATATTTGCCTAATGATCTCCTACTCAACCTTTTGAGATTGTGGTCTAGTAGAGGCAGTAGAATTAGAAGTAGAAGCTTCATGATGATGACATTCACATGACATCTTCTCCTTAGTAGGCTTTTCTACAATGGGTTTAACTCTTGGAGCTTTCTCTATATTGTGACCATGATTGTAAGGTCCGTGGCTCTGAAGAGTGATCTCCTCATAAGGTGCCTTGAAGACACTCTCGCCAAAGTTCTGGGGACGAGTCCATCCTTGGTAACGAGACTTGGGCTCTACTTAAGTAGGCCAAACAAAGTGATCATAGGACGAATCCAGATCAAACTTATTTGTCGAAAAGATAACCTTCCTAAATGACGTTTGTTGTAGAGGAGATTTCCCCTTCTCTTTTGCTAGTGCATTCTTAGAAACCTTAATTCTCCTTTGGGATTTATTTCTCCTAGAAGATTTACTAGGACCGGCCACATGGCCTAAGCCAACACCTTTGGCCTGGGCAAAGAATTCAGCAACACGCAGAAGAACTATCTTGGGCTTGGAGAAACCTTGAACAAGTTTCTTTTCAGCTGCAAGTTATTCTTCCAATCCCTTGATGATTTTCTCCTTCAAATCTAGGTGCTCGTGTTCCTTATTGTATTCTTCCATAGCATTATGGAAGTCATTCTTGAGTGACTCTATCATTACAATTTCCTCTCTCAGATTGCTCTCTTCAGCCTTATGAGATTTGATCTTCTTACCCTAAGCTCTTTCCACTCTACGAAATTTTTCGTAGGCTTTGATCAACTATTTATATTGATACATGAGTTCAGATTCCTCATCAGAAGAACATTCCTCATTTTCATGGTCAGAATCATCAGATTCAGAAAGAGGTGTGTGAGATTTTACCTTCCTAGTAAACTGGGGAACTTCTTCTTCGTCAGTTTGTGCCAGTAGTCCAAAGTAGGCTTCCTCTTCTTCACTTGACTCTGATGAGTCAGAGTCGCTGAGAGTCTTGCCCTTTTTGGCTACTAGGCTTCTTTCAGTTCTCTTCTTGTTGTAAGAAGATTTCTTCCCCTCTCTTTTTCCACCCTCCTTCTTCTTGTGGCGGCAGTCAATAATAACATTACCTGGCTTATTGCAACCATAACAAATGATGTCAGTAGAATTATGTTTGTCCTGTTTAGAATAATACCTGTCTTGTCTACTTGAGCCTTTCATTTAGCAATCACCATCGTGACGTGATCTACTAAATGAGGCATCCTTGGCTTTCCATAGCTTCTTCTTGTTCAAGAATTTCTTGAACTGCCTCGAAAGGAGAGAAAATTCTCCTTTAGATAATTCTGAGCCTGAGGTACTTGGCTCCCAGGTTTCATCTTCACTTTCTTCTTGTGCTGGGGAAGGAGAGGCAGCCTTAGACTTCCTTGAGGTGTCTGCTTTGAGAGCTACAGACTTCTCCTTGGATGAAGACATGTTCTTCTCTTCTTCAGCTTTTCTTGAATTGATTTGCAGCTCATATGACATAATCTTTCCGAAGATATATTGCGGGTCAGTCTCAGCTAGCCTTTCAAATTCCCAAATAGCACAAACCTTGTTATCCCATTCCTTAGTCAGGGATATCAAGAACTTATCATTCAGTTCTCCGTTGGTTAAGACTCGGCCGTTGACTCTTAGGTCGTTGACAATCTTGAAGAAATTCTCAAAAGTTTTTGCAATGGAGTCTTTGGGACTTTGTCGAACCGCTTCATATTTCTGATTTAGAAGGGATCTTCTGTCCTCCCTAACTTCTTCAGTGCCTTCCATCAAGATGATAAGAGACTGCCACATTTCCTTAGCTGATTGGCAGTGAATAAGGTTCTGCAGCATAGAGTCATCGACTGCACTTGCGATGATATTTTTGGCTTTCTTGTTTTATGAGACAAGTGAAATCTCATCCTTATCAAGATACATCAGCTTCTTAGGAACTTGCTTAGTTGGATCAATGATAGAGTCTATCATTGGGACATGAGGACCTTCTTCCACAATCATGAAGATCCTTGGATCTACAACTTCTATGAAGAACTTTATCCTTTCTTTCCACATCGCAAAATTATTCTTTGTGCACAAATGAAACTTGGCAAAATCCTTGGCTCTGTCCATCCTTGGATAACTCAAAAGACAACTTGGGGAAGATATAATTAAGGTGTTAACTTTCTAATGATCAACCTCCCTCTGATACCAATTGAAAAAGTGTTTAAGTTGTTTACCTAAATCACCTAGAGGGGTGAATCGGTGAGTTGTGCGTCTATTTACGGAATAAAAAATTTAGTGATCTATGCATAGAGAAATAACCAAGCAATCACAGAAGACACCAAGAATTATAATGGTTCACCAACCTTGGGAATGTCAACTTTCCACTCACCAATCTAGCAAAGCAATAGACTCGGCTACTCCACTATTCTCGGATTTTAAACAATCCTACCACTCGGAACAACGTTCCTACAACTCGATCCACCTAAACGGATCTACACTCGGAAGATAAAAACTTCCTAAAACTCGTAGAACAATGCTCCTACACTCGGAGAATAATCTCCTACAAGAATAAAAGGAATTTAAGAAATACAAACAGAATAATTTCTCAGATCTAGAAAATTTATGCTTAGGTCTTCCTTCTTGATCTTGCGGCTTTATCAGAAATTATTGAAGAAGATAAGGCAGGATCCTATATTTGAAATTCTTGGACTCACATGATCAAAGAGAAGATGTAGAGATTGAAAACGATCTTGATCTGCAAGTTGACTGGTCTGAATCTTCTTGAACGAAATCCCTTGACGATTTGCATGATGAGCGGTGACTGCTTCCGATTAGGAAAGAGATTCGACAATTCATAATTCTTAGAATGATTTCTTTTAACGCGCTTGTTAGAGTTAGTCGTAATGACAAGACCTTTTATAAGATCTCCCTAACACTTAGATTTATTATTAATGACGGCAACGTGGACCAATCACATCAAGTTATTTGAAAAATCCGTCTGTCAGGGACTTAGCGAATTTTTCTTAATAAAAGAAAGGATCACTCGAGTGAAGAGAGTACTACTCAAGTACTAAGACTGGTTCTCGAGAGGACAGTATCAAACTACTCGAGAAGAACATTTAAGGAAACTGGTTACTCGAGTACTAGATCTGGACTTCTCGTGAAGTAGATAGATTACTCGAGTACTGGAACTTTACTACTCGAGTGGAGTAGACATTACGCGAGAACTTTCCTTCTGTCACTCGAGTCAAAAGCTCATATACTTGAGTGCTGAACTTGACTTATGTTTCTCGAGACATTCTTGTACTACTCGAGTAATCAGTATAACTACTCGAGTACCTGAACTTCACTACTCGAGAATAATACTTAGAAAATTTCTGAGAAGGAAAATCCGTTAACTCGAGAACGAGAAGAAGTCTACTTGAGTAATGGACTTTGCCTCTCGAGAACTAAATTCAAAATTCTCAAGAACCATTTCCTTTACTCTAATTCAAGACTAGACTTTCTCGAGTACAGCTAAATATTCTACTCGAGTACTATAGTTCTACTCGAGTGAAACACTTTGAAAATTTTGGTTTATGAAAATTTTCCTTTCTTCAATGGAATCAGCAACATGTCTTTCTGCAACAATCCTAGTGCTTGAAAATGAAGTGTATCCTAATAAGGAGGTGATGGGCTAAAACCCGAAGAGGCAAGCGTACCTGTCCAATCGTAGTATCAAGGTCGTATTAAAAACTCGGGGAAGGCAAGTACTATTACTCACAACGATTCTATTATCCTACCGAACGATTAAAGAGTTTGAAAATTAAAATAAACTAAACTTAAAGAGAAATAAACTATTACGAGAAAAGAGTGCTCGATCGACGATTCACTTTGAAATAAAATAACGGAATAAATTAGTTTAGCTTTTGTAAATCTATTAAGACCGCGACGGATCCGATATTAGGAAATAATCTCGCTAGAGCATTAAATCCCCTTACTTGTAGACGTTTTGACCGAAATCACTTTACAAGTCAAAATGGCCTAAAGTCGCATTATCGAAGTGACCCGCACTATTGGATTTGACTCCAATCCGAAGGATTTACGTCATCCTATCTCTAGGGGTGCGTTCAACTCCTTCCTTCCTTGAGTGATCTTTCATATTCACGAGCCTCTCGGCTACTCAAATATGAGATCGGATTCCTACTACCGTATACCGGAATACGGAGTCGACGAAAAATAAATCAAGGAAGAATCAAAAATAGAAAAATACAAGTGCAAACATGAAATGAAAGATATTATTCTATTGCAAAGCACATCGCGATCGGGCACAAAAACTAATTAGCTAAGCATATTGGAAAAGGAGATGAGAATAAGAGAAAAGAAATTCTTGTTCATTAATATTTAAAAAGAGGAATAGAACAATAATAAAAACATGACAAGATCAATCTACTTAAAACAAAAAGAAAATTACAACAACAAAAAATACTACAACAAGGAATAAAGAAAAAGAACGAACACTCTTGAACTAGCTTTCTCTCCAATCCAACTTTAAACTAAAACTACTTTACCCAAAACAAGAGGCAAGGGGTGTTTTTATAGGAGAGGGAGAAGATTCTAGATGAGGGGAGATAAAGGGGTGGCCGACCATAGGTGGTGGAGAGGGTTCATGCATTTTATTTATGAGGGGAGAGAAGAGAGGGAGAGATTCATTGTATGATAATAAATGGAAGGAGAGAGAGGAGGCTACATGCATGCATAATATTTAATAGAAGTGAAAATAAAAATAAAAATAAACAAGGGGGGATGAAAGTGGAGGGTGGCCGGCCATGTGCTTGGAGATATACATGCATGTAATAAATGGAGAGAGAGGGAGAGGGAATGAATGCGGTATAAAGAAATAAAAGAGAAGAGGAAAGAGAGTAAGGTGGCTGGCCATGCATGTGATATATTTGATGATAGGTGCATGTATGTAAATGGAGAGGGAGATGGGAAAGTGGCCGGCCACATGAAGGGGGATGTTCATGCATTAAATAAATGATGAGGGAAGAGAGAGGGCTGCTTGAGGTGGTCGGCTTTGCATGAGGGGCTGCTCCAATAGTGGGCTGAAAATAATGTTTGTGGGCTGCTTGTAGGCTTTAATAGGGCTCTGATAGAGGGCTAGGGGTTGCTCCAAATGTGATGCATGTAGTGGTCTCGGCTTGTACAAGAGCTGCTCCAAATTCTTTAGATAGTGGTCGGGCTTGGTCTTCAAATGTGGGCTGCACTTGTAGGCTTGTGAACCTACAAAAACAAGACAAAATAAACATAGATTAGTGATGTTATGAATCAACATAAAATAACAAAATTAAAACAACATAACATAAAAATATTGAAACGTTAAAACATTAAGATATAATATTAATTATAATTACTAATCATAACATAATACTTATAGTAGCATAATACATATAGTAAGATTATATAGATTTTTATATCAAAACGTAGAATAACTATAATAAAATTAGGAATTTATGAAAAGATATTAAAACATGAAATAACAAGCATAAAATATAAATAACTTAGGCTTTTAGGCTACTAAATTACCCCAAAAACGATGACTAAAACTAGTCATCAAACTCCCCCATGCTTAGGCTTTTGCTATTCCAGAGCAAAAGTAAGAGAAAAATTTATAAGACATTATAAAATTTGAAATTAAACTAAAAATTTATTTACATCAAAATCTAGCCAAAATTAAAATTTAGGGATTTACGAATTAAGTCCTAAATTATGAAATTAAAGTGAAAAGAGAGAAATATTTAGCCAAAAATTCTCTAATAAATTAACTAGCACTCAAAATGTAGTAAAGTGCAAATATAGTTAGATTGAAATTATAAAAACCATAACTTGAAAGAAACTTAAGGAAAAAAATAGCAACCTACTACTTATGCTCTCCCAATATTTTAATTTAAAGACTAAGACAATAATATTGGCTAAGGGGTTTAGGGAGGAAATAAACATGAAGAGGTCTTTGATTGGAGGTGATCATCATTATTTTTTTTCTTCACACCCCACACAATTTTTGTATAAAATATATATGTAATACCAGAAAATGATAGACTAACATCCTATCACTTCCCACGACATATATGAACTTTTAAATTCCTCTCTTCATTTTTGGGTTGCATATGTGTACCAGAGAATAAGGAACTAACATCTCCTTATTCCCATGACACATGATCTAACAAGAAAAAAAAAGAATTAGGGAAGGATAAGGGGTTAAACAAGATTTTAGAAAATAAACTAAAATACTAGAGAGCAAATACTAGTAGATTGAGATTTCCTAAGAATCTAAAAGCATGAAGTAATAATAATTAGAATCCAAAATTGTTAAGCCAAATTACTACAAAATTGAAACAATTTAAATTAAAAGCGATAAAGTGCTAAATAAATTATTCTAAGGAAAGTAAAATCATAAGATGATTCTCAAAACCAAATCACTAAATATTAGATTTACCTAAACATGATGAAATAAAAGATGAGCAAAATAAAAAAAATAATGCTTATAAACTAACTCAAACTAAATTTCTAAAAATAACCAAAAAGCTAAGCATGAGGTTTATTATATTTTTTTGATTTTTTGACATTTTTCATTTTTTTGGGTTTTGAAATATGATCTTTTTTGGGATTTTTGATTTTTTCTATTTTTTTGGGTTTTTGATAAGGCTAAATAAAAGCAATACTAAAAAAAAACTTAATAAAACTAAATATATTTTTTTTAGAAAAGAAAGAAGAAAGAAAACAACCAAACCCTCCCCCATGCTTAAATTTTGCATTGTCCTCAATGAAAAATAAAAAACAAGAAAGAAAAAAGAAGAAGAAAGGGGAGGGGGGATAC
Organism: Platanthera zijinensis; assembly: GCA_039513925.1. Lineage (NCBI taxonomy): Eukaryota > Viridiplantae > Streptophyta > Magnoliopsida > Asparagales > Orchidaceae > Platanthera > Platanthera zijinensis. Next base: position 117,324,045 of record CM077086.1, on the reverse strand, counting down.
AGTAAAGTAAAGAAAAAAAAGGAAAACGACTTCCCCGGAGTCGTAAGGCTGAATGTAGATGTTGCTCCCCCATGCTTGAGCTGGACACCGGCTCAGGCCTAAGGAAAAGAGGAAATGATGGAGCCAAACGAACCGCCGGAGGGGGTTTTATTCCTGCAAAACAAAACAAAACAAAAAGAAAAAAACAAAATGAATAAGCAAGGGGTGCCTCCCAAGAGCGCTCTTTGTTTAACGTCGTCTGAGCCCGACATTATTTGTTAGCTAAATGGATAATAAAAATTAAGGTTAAGTGGTAACTCCCTAAGTATGCGCTTAGGGGAGTAAATCAAAAAAAAGAAAAATTGAAGAATCGCACCGACATGCGGTGGAAACTTCAAGAGAATGACGCCTAAAAAAGAACGGACGGAGTTATAGAAGAACTCCACCGTATGAAAAATGGGAAAGAAAGGGTCGTCAAAAGAAGAAGAAGAAAAAGAAGAAGAAAAAGAAAGAGGAATAAAAGAAGCAGAAAAAGAATTTTCATCAAAGGAAATTTCACAAGGAGAAGAAGAGTCTTGTGAAATTTCGGGATAAGAAGAGGTAGAGAGAACTAAAGGAGAATCATCTAAAAGAAAAGAAGAAGAAGAAAAAGGCTCGCTAAAAATAGAAAAATTTGGAACAGTTAAATTTGAAAGCATAATGGAATCACAAACGTCTTCAGAAGGAGGAATAGGAGACGTCACATCATCCTCAACGGGTAAGAAGCACACCGGAATATCCATAGGGGTGTCTTCCAAAGGAGGAAGGAAACAATCCGGGATATCCGATTAAGTATCCTCCTTGAGGGGAATAAGACAAGCCGGGATAACTGGTGACTTATTATATGAAGAAATTGGAGGAGACGGAGAAGAGGAAGAAAAAGATGCGGCCTCACGAGAAAGATAATCCATAATGGTCTTGAAATGCGAATTAATATTATCAATAGAAGTTTGCAATTCAAGATACCCATTATCGATAGAATTAAAATTAAAATTTGGAGGCGCGGCGCTTTGCGTGGCAAAATCATAAGAAAAATAAGACGGGTTCCCCATCTCCCAAGTTGGATAAAAATTGGAGTAAGGGTCAAATTGGCCATTTTGACCTTCCCCAGAAAAATTAAAATCAAAAGAGGGAGGGGTTCCCGAAAGACATTCAGAATAAAAGTTGTCGGGCGACCCGCAAGAAGCGCAAAAATACAATGAATCCATAAAAAAAATAAACTGTTGATAATACATTTTGTAGCCTAAACTATTATCGTATTTTCTATTTTATATTGTACAAATTATGTCTATTATTAGTTTATTTTTATCATTTTTATGTAAATATTATTGCCACTGACTTTTTCTTGTCTTTTTGCAGGTTTCTAGAAAATTGGCCAAAATGACCTGTCACGCCCCCCTGTCACGCCCTCCCTGGGCATGACCTAGGGCGTGTCACCCGATCCCGAGGACTCCTACTGGAAGGGACAGAAAAAGGTCAAAAACCGCTGTCACGCCCCCCTGACACGCCCTCCCTGGTTGTGTCACCAGGCGTGACCGGGGGCGTGTCGCCCTCTGCCGCAAATCCTGCCGCCGCATTAAATGTCGTTCCGCCTCAGCACGCAAACAGTACTGTCACGCCCCATGTCACGCCCGTGGCATGGGCGTGACACCCTTCTTTTTCAGTGACTGGCGGATTTCCGACCAATGATTTGGACATGACGTGCCTGTCACGCCCCCCTGTCACGGGCGTGACCTAGGGCATGACCACCGACGTACCGAAGCAATCATCCCTCCCGCCAGAATCCAGAGCCCGAGGTCAACATAGTACTGTCACGCCCCCTGACACGCCCCCCCCTAGGGCGTGTCGGAGGGCGTGACCAACCCGAGAAAATTTTCTATAAATTGAGCCCCCCCTCTCCATTTCAGCAAGCTTTGGTTGAGTGGGGGAGGTGCTGCCCCTTTGTTTCTTGAGTTTTTTTCCATGCTTTCTCTCTCTCTCTCCCCCTCTCTTTGTAATTTTTGTTTAACCTTAGTTTAAACTTAGTTGCTTTAGCTTTCTTTGTAATCTTGGCTCTTGCTTAGTGCTAATTGTAGGGCTAGAATAGGATTTAATTTTCATGCACTTGTAATTTCAATTTCAATAGTGTAACTTGCCTTTTTTTCATTAATAAAAGTGTTCTTCCTTTACTTGTGTTCCTTTATATGCTTTTCTACTCATCTTCCCTCCTCCACTCCATTATGATTAACTAATCCTCCTTGTACTCGATCTTGATGATCCGAGGTTAGAGCGATTATGTTATGATGTTTTAATTAATCTTTTCTTTTTAGGATAGGGCCTTGAATTACTCTTGATTAATCACGGGTTGGAGGTATATTTTCGATATATACTCTCCGTCTTCGCTTTCATTCTGGGCTAGCCGAGAGGCCAAAAGAATGAAGTGAGCTTTTAAGAGTAAAGGGAGTTGTACGTACCCCTCGAGAGAGGCAGATGTCCAAATCTCCCAGATTGGAGTAAAATCCAATAGTGGGGTTCACCGCGTAAAGCGAGTTTTAGGCCTCCGATTTAGACGAGAGTCGGTCGGACCTTCCTAAACTCAGTTGGGCACGACTTCGAGAGAAGCGTGTTCAAGCTTTAGGAACCTCCACGGTCAAGGACCTTTATCCTATTAAGTTCAGATTTTTATCGCATTTTCTTAATCGTCTTTAGCCGAGGTGAATCTTGATTGGGTGCATTTCCATTTCATATTTTCTACCTTTCGTAGTAATCGCCTATCTTGTGCTCTTTAATTAACTGCAGTAGTTTCCTTTCTAGCATAGTTCTTTGCTTAATAGCTTAACTTAATTGCGGTAGTTCTCTTTCTAGTATAGCTTTAATTCCTCCCTTGCACCTAGATTTTCTAAAACCCTAGTTTTTCCGTCGATAAGATAATAGCGTTCGTGTGAGTAAGCTTAGCCAACAGTTCCCGGATTTCAATACGACACTTGTGTCCCCTTGCTACAATTCGATAGGTATACTTGCCTCATCGGGTTGCTAGTTCGGTTGCGTTTATTTTCTTCGAACCCTAGCGCGCAACAAGTTTTTGGCGCCGTTGCCGGGGACCCAACTTCCGTTGATATTTTGAAAACACGAACCTATTAATTTTATCTCTTCTCTTTCTCATCCTCTTTCTTTAAAACTTTAAAAATCAAAAAAAAAATTTTATCACCGCTCTTAATAGAAACCAACCTCACAATTTTTCTATGCCACCTAATTCTCTCGAAAAGGGCAAAGGGCTTTAAGCGTCACTGTCTTGTCTAGTACCTTGCGAACCCTTCACGGGGTAGTCCTTGGGAAGTTCGGGAGTTAATCTATAAACAAAATCTATTTCATAAAGAAAAAAAATTTCTAATCTTTTTTCTAGTTTATCCTATTTCTCTTCCTCTTCTTCTTTTCTGTTCTTTTAGTGCATGACCCGCGGGAGTCCGTCGGTTATTTTGGACTTGGACCACAAAATTGAGCGTACTCTTCGGAGAAGATCGCGATTTCAAGGTCCTACTATCCAAGTGCCGGTTGAGGACTCCGAGTCATTTGCTACTTTAAGAATGGAAGAACCCAACATAGATGAGGCCATGCAAAGGACTATGTCCTATTATGCACGACCGAACCTCGAGGGAACAGAATCAAGTATAGTTCGCCCTGCTATAGCAAATAATAACTTCGAACTAAAGCCTAGCATAATTCAAATGGTGCAGCATTATGTGCAATTTGACGGACTTCAAGATGAAGATCCGAACGCACATATAGCTAGCTTTCTTGAAATTTGCGACACCTTCAAGATAAATGGTGTCACAAATGATGCGATCAGGCTAAGACTCTTCCCCTTCTCTCTAAGAACTAAAGCTAAGCAGTGGCTGAACACACTTCCGAAAAATAGCTAACCACTTGGAATGAATTAACTGAAAAATTTTTGGCGAAGTATTTTCCGCCAGCTAAAACTGCAAAACTTAGGAAAGACATCTCTGCCTTCGGACAAATAGACTCTGAAACCCTATACGAAACCTGGGAGAGATTTAAAGAATTATTAGGACGATGCCCACATCATGCGCTGCCTGTATGGTTACAAGTGCAGACGTTTTATAACGGGCTAAATCAAAGCACGAAGCAAATGATAGATGCAGCTTCTGGCGGTACTTTAAATCATAAGACCCCGGAAGCCGCTCTTGAGCTTTTTGAGGACATGGCCATGAACACTTATCAGTGGAATGTGCCTAGGTCCCGCCCGAACAAGCCTGCAGGTATCTATGAAGTGGGCAACGACTCCCAGCTCGCTCTGCAAGTAGAAATCCTAAGCAAAAAGATTATGGAGATGACTGCTGCCTCCGCCCCTCAGGTATGGGAATCTGCAACCCCTACTCCAGAACATTTAGATTATGTTAATAATATGCCTAGAACTGCTTTTTATAATTTTTCTGCTGCGAATTTTCATCCGCCAGGTTTTAATTTTTCGAATAGTTATAATCCTGCTTTAAGAAATCATCCGAACTTTTCATGGAGTAATCCATCGAATGCGATGCGCCCACCCCCGCAAAATGATTTTTCTGCACCACCACCACCACCACTCCTTCAAAATAACCCAAAACCTCTAAGCTTGGAGGAATTACTTTCTAAATACATCACCACAAATGACGCTACCATAAGAACTTTAACCGGAAGTGTAAAAAGTTTAGAAAATCAGGTAGGACAGCTCGCGAAAATAATTTCTGAGCGACCCGCAGGGTCTCTTCCTTCCAATACCGAACCCAACCCGAGAGAGCAAGCGAAAGCTATAACTCTTCGGAGTGGGAAGCAAGTCTCCGGTATGGTAAGTAAAGAGCCTGAGGCAAGCTCCTCTCCCGCCTCTAAAAATCAAAGCTCCGCTCCCGTTTTAAAAATTCCGCCATCTGCTGAAGATGTAATCACCCCTATTTTAGAAAATAATCTCACTCCACCACCCATCTTCAAAAATAATTAAACTCCTCCATACCCCTCTGAACTTAATAGACAACGTCAAGATGATCAGTACTCCCGCTTCTTAGAAATCTTCAAACAAATCCACATTAATCTTCCCTTCTACGAGGCTATTTCGCAGATGCCGAAATACGCCAAATATCTTAAAGACCTCCTCACAAACAAGAAGAAGTTAGAGAATCTTTCGCACGTCACGCTAAACGCCGAGTGCTCTGCCGTTTTAACAAACGGTTTGCCGAAGAAAATCAGTGACCCGGGTAGTTTCTATATCCCGTGTGTCTTCGGTGATCTTTTTGTTAAACACGCGTTAGCCGACTTAGGTGCGAGTATAAACCTGATGCCCTTTTCATTGTTCAAAAAGTTAGGGATTGGTAGCCTTAACCCCACGCGTATGAGTATCCAGCTAGCCGATAGATCCGTCAAGTACCCGTTAGGAATAGTGGAGGACATTCTAGTGAAAGTCGACAAGTTCATCTTCCCGGTGGACTTTGTCATTTTGGACATCGAAGAAGACGTCGAGGTTCCCCTGATCCTTGGCCGACCCTTCCTTGCCACCTCCCGAGCCATCATTGACGTAAGCAATGGTAAGCTCTGTAACATCCCAATGTTACTTCCAGACCCCTTAACTTAGATTGGGTTAGGCATGGGGTGGGTGTTAGGGTAATAAGCTAGGTTTGACCCTAGATAGTGGGTTGTAGCCATGTGGGGCCCACCATGGGGCCAAAGTCAAATTAGGTCAAACTAGCCTAAACAGGAACCCTAGCCACACCATGACCCCACCATGATGCCCTAACCCTAAATAAAATCTAAGTGGACCCTAAGGTAGGCCATGGGGTCAACCAGTTGACCCATGATGAGTCAAGTCAACACCTTTGACCTAAATAGTGAAAATGGTGCCCTAGCCCAATTCTCTGGGTTGGGTCCACCCAAATCAACCCAAACTCATTAGGTGGGTCTAAAGTGACCCTATACCCCCTAGGGAAGAGAAAAATAGGGGCATGCAATAGTAATTTTGGGAAATTACCTAGGAGAGAGAAAAGAGGAGGAATAGGAGAGAGAAAATGTTAAGGAGTTATTTTGGGCCACTTGGGCTCATCCCACCAACCCATAATGGGTTGGCTGACCATGTAGGGGTACTAGGAGGAGAGGGGACCCACCATGCAGCCTTGGGTCAAGCCCAAGCCCAAACCCGAGCCTTGCTAGCCCATTCCATGTATGTGAGCCAACTTCCCCCTTCTCTCCTCTCACCAACCCAGCTCCACCTTAGAACCCGACCCATTAGGGGTTAACTGACCCGGCAAGTGCAGTGGGGCCTATCTCCCAAGCAGCCAGCCAGCTCAACCCCCCCAACCCGAGCTCTCCCTTGGTGAAATCGCCCCACATAGGTGAAATCGCCCTCCCCTCTTAACTCAGCCCCCAAACCGATCCACACCCTCATTCCATTCATCCCTACCCCAGAGAGAGAGAGAGAACGAGGAACAGCAGCTGCCATGGCCAACCGAGGAGGAGTTCGCCGGAGTTTGCATGCTATGGGAAACCGCCGCCACCCTCAGCCTCAGCCGCCACCACATGTCCGTATCCCTTCCTCTCTTACTGTGCTAGTATCCTAGATCTTCTAGGCTAGACGTCGAGCTCAAACGAGATCGACAGTAGGATTCAAAAGCTTGAAAAATCCTGTAAAAATGGCGTTTTTCTGGAGTTTCGGCTTGGTTGCGCCGCCGCCATCCGCCGCTCTCCGCCGCCCAGCCGCCGGCCAGCTCAAGCCCCGACCACCGTGAGGCCGGGGAATGACTTGGCCGGAGGTCCCGCCGCCGGCGATGGCCGGAAATGGCCCCGCAAAACCCGCCTGCACGGGTTGGCCATCCATGCATGCATGGGGAAGATGAGCCAGAGCCGTCGGATTTGCTTGTAGATTCGTGCAGATATTTTTAATTATAATTCTGTATTATTATTTATGAATAGTATGAAATTTTGTCACAATGTAACAGTAATTTTGCATGTCAATTTTAGGGTACCTAGAGACCTGTACCTAGGTTGAGCCCTGAATGAAAATTGTAGGTAAATGTGTTAATTTAATTTGCCACCCTAAATTCAAGTTTTGGTCCAGTAGATTGTACTGTAGGGCTGTTTTGCTAGGACTGCTCCTAGACTAGGGCAGAAATTAAAATTGATGCCCAAGCCAAACCAAGTGTCATCATGACCTGAAATTTTGGTCATGTGTGTATTTAGGGCATGTCTAGGCCCTGCCAAAAATTTGGAATTTTTGGAAGAAATTTTCCTATAGTTTTTGCCATTATATCAAAAAGTAAATTAAGGGTATAACTGTAATTATATGCACCCAAATGGCCCTAAATTTTGGTGGCATGTCCTTAGGGGCATTGTGGGTGTCTGGTAGAAAATTCAGAACAATTGGACCCCTGCATGATCGGTTAATCCATATGCATGTGTGGGCCAGGCATAACCTTGGTGTGCATTTAGCACAAAAATAGTATTTTGTGTATTTAACCTAGCTGAGGCACCCAAAGATCATGGATTCTATACCAATGATTAATTAGGGCAAATTTCACCTCTGGAATTAATTAGTGGATTTTTGGGATCAAAAATACCATTTATTGGAATTTTCAAAATATAGGTCTTTTTGGAAAATAAATTGGAGAAATAGATTTTGACATAGGAAAATTTCACCTTTGGAATGATGTTTTATTTGACATAGGAAAATTTTATACCTCTGTTTGAGAACTACTGGAGTAAATACCTTGAAATTACTATTTTACCCTTTTCGTATTTATTTATGAATTGGTGGAATTACATGTTGGAAAATTGCAGAAATATTTCTATAGTTGTATAATAGTAATATTAATATTGTAGAATTGTTTCAGAATTTTTGTACACATGATAATTATTAAGGTAGGAAAATGGCATTTTGGTAAATAATTAAGAATGGAAATTTATAGGCTATTACACCATAGAAGTTAATGAAACTCTGCCATAAGTCATGAATTAATGTTACAATTGCTCAGTAATTTTCCTGGAATTTTGATTTATGTATCTCTCCTACTTCATTTGGAAAATGGCATTTATGTAGAAACTTTATTAATTATGGGATAAATAGACATATTAAAAGGAAAATTATGAAATCTTGTAGACAGTAATATTTTACTCATATGCAACTCAGGAAAATTCCCCTAGGTCAGAAGATTTTAATTGAAGATACTTCATGTGTAAAATGACCTAGGGAATAATTTTAAAAGATTTAATTAAAGGCCTTAATGACCTAGGAAAATTATGAAAATCAACACACTCATTTCATTAGTCCATACCACCCTAGGGTAAATATTTGGGGTCAGTTGGACCAAGAATTTAGAAGTTCGATCTCAGGGTGGTGTTAGGTCATGGGGTGCGCCTAGTAAAAGTAGGCTGGACTATAGGCCGCCAGGGGATGAATCAACAACTGAGTTAGAGTCTAAGTTCGGAAGTATAACCCTGGATGGCAGTTGCATTCTAGAGGCGAGAGTAACAGTGCAACATGAGACTTGCCTAGGAAGAGTTGACGGAAGACCGTCACTCCTTAATCCATACCTTAAGTCGCTAGGTCACTCTATGTAACAGGAGAGAGAATAAGGGATTCGGGGTAGGCAACAACTAAAGTAAATATCCTTGAGAAAGGGAGCTTTAGGTTTCAGCCCATCGTAGCTCCTAGTGCCCATGAGAGCCCTTCACCGGGAATACCTTGGGCAGTCCTGGGATTAACCTTAAGACTCTAAGTATGATAATCTGTAGACAAGAGTAGTCTAATAGGTTAAGGGAACTGGACATGTGCTCACTCGTGCCGGGTTGGAGGGACTTGGAGTCTTTTGACTACTTGCTCACCCGTGCAGAGTTGGAGAAAGGGAATGGTTTATATACACTCACCCAGGCAGGGTTGGAGTTTTTGTAGCACATACTCACCCGTGACGGGTTGGAGAGATTTGGGGACTGGATAGTCCATCGAGCTGGAGGCTCAATACACTATACTTGCATGTGCATATACTAGTGGCGGGCCATGCGGTACTGGCCAGTCGTCACACCGACGGCAGTACGGTGGACCAGGCGGGTGCGAGGGTTAGAAGGACCAGTAGGATGTTTATACTGGAGTCTGGAGGACTTTTCCTAATAACGAGCACCCGACCCAACAAGACTGACGGGTCGTCAGCAAAGTAGTACGCAGAGACTCTAGAGTGCACTGGCGGTGTACAGAGGCGTACAAGAGAGGTCTAGGCCTGGTAGTGTGTATACCCGCCTAGAAGGCGGAGACGCCCGCTCCGCTGCTGCCGTAGCCACAACGGTAGTACCTGAGAGTGATGCTAGCTCTCGAAAAGTGGGAACTAAAGGTCTGTGATCACGGAGTCGTTTGTGTGTGTTGCACTGCATGTTCATATCATACCCACCATATAGTTGCATAACATTAACCTTCATAACAACTTAAGTCACCTAATGTATAAGTGGTATGGGACGCTTATACATTAGGACTTGCTTTACGATCCCTTAGCCTATAAGCCTGAGTGGGCATGTTTATAGGTTGAGGTTACTTTTCTTTTATATATATATGCTTGTGACACCTGACACCCCATTGTATAAAATGGTATGGGACATTTTATACAATGGGAGCCCTGCAGAAGACCCCTTACTTATGCGTACTCGCATAAGTGTAGGTTACATTTCATTATTTACATGATTACATATTCTGCTTAGTTTCCTGTCACCTGCTCCGCTTTTGTTACCCCTTGTTTGTCCTCCACTTCGTCCTCCCGCACGGTGTCTAGGAGTTGCAGGAGGAGGTGTTGAGGATACGACTTAGTCTTTTTGACTAATGGTCGGTGACCTTACTATTTTAGGAGCTCGAGGAGGTGGACCAGCACGTCGATGAGGCAGGACTTGAGGAGCAGATACCAGCTACTACTACCGGAGCACGTCTACAGGTGTGATGTGAGAGAGTTTTAGTTTTTCCGCTGCTGTATGTGAGAGTGAGAGTGATCATGATGTACGGGACATAAGCCCTATTTACTTATATTTGTTGTACTCATTGCGGGCTGATATTTCATTCTCTTTTGATATATATATGTGCTGTGGCTGTGGACTTTTTCCTGCATTTACTCTGATATTATGATTTTATTCTCATATTGGCCGACAGGTTATGATCGTACTAGCCGGTAGAATCAGCGTCTTGCGGTGACGACTAACCCGTATGTTAGTGTCACCGTAAGGCGGCGGTTCTGGGCATAAGATCCGGGTTAGCCTCGGGATGAGGAGACAGGATCTTACAAACTGGTATCACTTGAACACACGATCATATGAGAATATAGTCCACCACTCTGGAACACCCCGCGCGAGCATTAGTTTGCGGACAAACTATGCAGCGGAAGCAATGGTGTGCCCATGTGTAAAAGCCACATAAAACAGTCCATTAAACAATGAGTTAGGCCAATTTTGACATTATCTTACCTTTATGCAGCCTCCACAGGATGCGGTTCCTCCCCCTCCGGCTGCCATTCCGTTCATGCAGACAGAGATGGGGCAAACACTGACGGCGATCCTGGACGCATTCAGAGATCAGCAAGCCCCGGTACAGCTACCCAACCCAGGGTCGAACTGGCTGAGTGCGTTTAAAAGTCTGTCTCCGCCATTGTATCGCGGGACAGAAGATGCTGTGAAGACAGAGGAGTGGTTGGAGACCATCCAGGAGCTGCTAGCTGGCATTAGCTGCCCCGTCAGACAGGCAGTCCCTCTTGCCACCTCGGCACTAGATGCTCATGCAAAGAGGTGGTGGAAGTCGGTGCGAGACTCTACATTCGCAGACAGGGAGCTGATGGACATATCTTGGGAGGAGTTCAGTGACGTATTCTTGGAGCACTTTGTATCCTCCACAGACCGAGATGCTTTGGAGGCGAGGTTTCTAACCTCCAGCAGGGGAGCCGATCAGTCATCGAGTATCAGAGAGAGTTCTCCCACCTGGCTAGGTTTGCAGGCTTCCATGACTGGGACGACCAGAAGTATGCGAAGAGATTCTATCACGGACTCCGCGATTCTTTGAGGCAGCCCTTGCTATTCATTGCTCACGGTACCATGGCGCAGATCATCGAGATGGCAAAGAAGCTGGAGGCTGACTAGCTGATGGTGCAAGGCAGAGGGAAGAGATCGCTGGATGGGCAGTCTTTTGGGGAAAAGCAGCAGATCATCTCAGAGAGGCAAGACTATTGGATACAGGAGAGGTGGGGGACGTCGTCGTCCCAACTACAGGCAGGATCAGGGGCCCCCTCCACCATTGGATCCCCCACCTATACAGATTCCCGGACCGATGAGACAGGATGATCGAGGTCAGAGGCAGATCACCTGCTTTGGTTGCGGCCAACCTGGGCACATCAGGACGCAATGCCCGCTTCAGGTCCACCCTCTTCCTCCTCCTCCACCTCCAGTGGCCCCTCCAGTTCACCAAGGCCGAGGACGAGGACGAGGCCGAGGCCGAGGCCGAGGACATCACAGCCGAGGCCGAGACCGGGAGCAGGTATACGCGCTGGACCTCACGGAGTAGAGGGACCCAGAGGAGGTGATTACAGGTACTTAAAATTTGTAGGATTTATAATTGTAAATTTTAAGAGTACCTTGGACATTAAAAGTAATACTATTCTTTGAACTCAAACGAACCCAGGCATAGTGATGATTAGCGGCAAGCCCGCTCATACCCTCTTCGACACGGGTGCGTCACACTCCTTCGTGTCGGACTCGTTTATTGAAGGATTAGAAGGAGTGGAGAAGTTTTCTGGTTTGGAAAAGAGAGTGCGACTCCTGATGGTACGGAACTTCGAACCACAGACTGCTGCAATATGGATGTCGAGATAGGATGCAAAGCGTTCGAAGCTCCGGCAACAGTTTTGAGGCTACCGGATTTTGATCTGATCCTAGGCATGAACTGGCTTCATTGGAACTACGCGCAGATAGATTGCCCTCGAAGAGGATCACACTCAGACACGGAGACTCCTACATCACCATTGAAGGTATCCGTTCCATCCCCCGCCTTTCTTTATCTTCAGTATAGGCTGTCAAGGCCTATGAACAGGGGGAAGAGGTATACCTCATTTGCTTCGAGATGGCAGTAGTAGAGAGTTCCCTAGCCGATATTCCAGTGGCACGAGATTATGCTGATGTCTTTCGGAAAAGTTCCCTGGACTACCACCATCACGAGACTTGGACTTCAGGATTCAGTTGGTGCCAGGGGCGAGACCAGTGTCCCGGGCTCCCTACAGGATGGCACCTAGAGAATTGGCAGAATTCAGGACACAGTTACAGGAACTGGTGGAATCGGGTTTTGTACGACCGAGTTCTTCGCCTTGGGGAGCACCCGTTTTATTTGTGAAGAAGAAGGACGGTTCGCTGAGACTATGTATAGATTATAGAGAACTGAACCGATTGACGGTTCGGAATACATATCCACTGCCACGGATAGATGAGCTCTTCGATCAGCTTCAAGGAGCTTGCTGGTTTTCAAAATTGGATTTGCGCTCGGGTTATTATCAGCTCCGCATCAGGGAAGAAGATATACCGAAGACGGCTTTCAGCTCACGCTACGGGCTATATGAATTCACGGTGATGCCATTTGGGCTCACGAATGCCCCCTCGACATTCATAATGCTCAAGAACCGTGTATTCGAGCCTTATCTAGATCGTTTGTCATAGTTTTTATTGATGATATTTTGATTTACTCACGGTCTCGAAAGGAGCAGGCAGAGCACCTAGCGCTGGTATTGCAGAAGTTAAGAGAATTCCAGATGTATGCGAAGTTCTCTAAGTGCCCGTTCTGGCTTCAGGAAGTGGCTTTCCTAGGACACACGATCAGTGGAGCTGGATTAGCAGTGGATCCGGCTAAGATAGAGGCGGTGCGGGATTGGCCACAGCCAAAGACAGCGTCGGACATCCGTAGCTTCTTGGGCCTAGCAGGTTATTATCGCAAGTTCGTGGAGGGGTTCTCGAGGATAGCCCTCCCCCTCACGTCCTTGACGAAAAAGGATGCCGCATTTGACTGGACAGAGCAGTGTGAGTCAGCATTTCAAGAGCTCAAGGACCGGCTCACTTCATCCCCCATCCTTGCACTTCCCTCTGGGAGCGAAGGATTCTAGATATATACAGATGCCTCCTATCAGGGGATGGGTGCAGTCCTGATGCAACATGGACATGTTATCGCTTATGCTTCGCGACAGCTGAAGAAGCATGAGCATAACTATCCAGTACATGATCTCGAGCTCGGGGCCGTAGTCTTTGCCCTCAAGATATGGAGACATTACCTCTACGGGATTCATTGTGATATATACTCCGACCATAAGAATCTCAAGTACATCGACACGCAGAAGGTTCTGAACCTGCGACAGAGGAGGTGGCTTGAGTTCCTCTGCGATTACGACTATAAGATGCACTATCACCCGGGGAAGGCGAATACTGTAGCAGATGCCTTGAGCAGGAGAGCCGGCACTTCTGGACCGGAGCCCGGGTGATGTCTATGGAGCTGCTACGCATGATGGAGGATATGCAAATTACCATGGTTTCGGAAGCCGAGCCAGTGATCTATCGAGAGTACCTGAACTCTTTGGTCAGCGATGATGATATACAGAAGCGCATTCTTACACATCAGAGATTGGATACTGATCTAGAGCCTATTTTTGGCGCTTTGGAAGGAGGCAAGTATGAGGACTACACGCTGGAGGACGATCCTCTTCGATTTCGTGGTCGGGTGTACATTCCAGCAGGAGGTGGGATCCGGGATGACATCCTCAGAGAGGCACACTACTCCAGATATTCAGTGCATCCCGGCATCACCAAGATGTGGGCTGACTTACGACGGACCATGTACTAGCCAGGAATGAAGAGGGAGATCATATATCTTGTGACACACTGCGAGACTTGCCAGCGAGTGAAGGCCGAATGCAAGAGCCCAGGTGGTGTATTACAGCCACTGCCAGTCCCAGAATGGAAGTTCGAGGATATTTCCATGGATTTTGTACACGGACTCCCTCGATCCCATTCTGGGCACGATTCTGTCTGGGTCATTGTGGACAGGTTGACCAAGGTAGCACGGTTTATCCCGGTCAGAAAAGATGCCCCAGTTGCTGTGTTGGTGAGGTTGTTTGTAGAGCAGTTCATCCGGTATCACGGAGTACCCAGGTCTATTGTTTCAGATAGAGACGGTCGCTTCACCTCCAGGGAATGGAGGGCAGTGCATGCTTACTTGGGGTCCAGGCTTTCTTTTAGCACTGCCTTCCACCCGCAGACCGACGGTCAGACAGAGCGGACGATACGGACTATGGAGGACCTGCTCAGGTTATGTATTCTGGATACAGGGAAGCCCTGGAGAGGCTACTGCCACTGATCGAATTCTCTTACAACAATAGCCACCAGGACAGCATTGGGATGGATCCTTACGAGGCACTTTATGGGAGGAAATGCCGGACTCCGTTGTCTTGGGTTCAGGATGTGGATACTCGAGCCCTCGGGTCAGATTTTGTGGAAGATACGGAGGCCCAAATTCGCTTGATCAGGGATCGGCTTTTGGAGGCTCAGAGCAGACAGGCAAAATATTATGATGCACGGCACCAGAAGGTGGAGTTCCAGGTTGGGGACAGAGTTTTTCTGAAAATTCGACTGGTACACGGTGTTTCTCGTATACGGAGACACAAGAAGCTCAGCCCCCGGTACATGGGACCCTACTTGATTTTGGAGCGTGTGGGCCCCTTGGCTTACCGGCTGCAGCTACCTCCGGAGCTGAGCAGCCTACATGATGTTTTCCATGTCTCTTCCTTGCGAAGAGCTCTTCTTTGACCTGAGCAGTATATCACTACTGCAGCTGGACCGGTAGAGCCTGACCGTTCAGTTAGATTGGAGCCGATCCGGATCGACGATTCAGCCGTCCGAGTGTTGAGGAAAAAGAAGGTTCCGCTCGTAAAGGTGTTGTGGTCCAACCATGGAAAGGAGGAGCACACCTGGGAACCTAGGGATCTGATGCTGGAGTGCCATCCGGAACTATTTACGTTAGGTACTCTTTATGTTATCTTTTAAAAGTTCCTTAAAAGTTCAGCAATTGGAACCCGTAGACCCAAACTTAAATTTCGGGGACGAAATTATTTCTTTTGTTTATAGGATTTGTAACATCCCAATGTTACTTCCAGACCCCTTAACTTAGATTGGGTTAAGCATGGGGTGGGTGTTAGGGTAATAAGCTAGGTTTGACCCTAGATAGTGGGTTGTAGCCATGTGGGGCCCACCATGGGGCCAAAGTCAAATTAGGTCAAACTAGCCTAAACAGGAACCCTAGCCACACCATGACCCCACCGTGATGCCCTAACCCTAAATACAATCTAAGTGGACCCTAAGGTAGGCCATGGGGTCAACCAGTTGACCCATGATGAGTCAAGTCAACACCTTTGACCTAAATAGTGAAAATGGTGCCCTAGCCCAATTCTCTGGGTTGGGTCTACCCAAATCAACCCAAACTCATTAGGTGGGTCTAAAGTGACCCTATACCCCCTAGGGAAGAGAAAAATAGGGGCATGCAATAGTAATTTTGGGAAATTACCTAGGAGAGAGAAAAGAGGAGGAATAGGAGAGAGAAAATGTTAAGGAGTTATTTTGGGCCACTTGGGCTCATCCCACCAACCCATAATGGGTTGGCTGACCATGTAGGGGTATTAGGAGGAGAGGGGACCCACCATGCAGCCTTGGGTCAAGCCCAAGCCCAAACCCGAGCCTACCTAGCCCATTCCTTGTATGTGAGCCAACTTCCCCCTTCTCTCCTCTCACCAACCCAGCTCCACCTTAGAACCCGACCCATTAGGTGTTAACTGACCCAGTAAGTGCAGTGGGGCCCATCCCCAAGCAGCCAGCCAGCTCAACTCCCCTAAACCCGAGCTCTCCCTTGGTGAAATCGCCCCACATAGGTGAAATCGCCCTCCCCTCTTAACTCAGCCCCCAAACCGATCCACACCCTCATTCCATTCATCCCTACCCCAGAGAGAGAGAGAGAGAACAAGGAACAGTAGCTGCCATGGCCAACCGAGGAGGAGTTCGCCGGAGTTTGCATGCTATGGGAAACCGCCGCCACCCTCAGCCTCAGCCGCCACCACATGTCCGTATCCCTTCCTCTCTTACTGTGCTAGTATCCTAGATCTTCTAGGCTAGACGTCGAGCTCAAACAAGCTCGACAGTAGGATTCAAAAGCTTGAAAAATCCTGTAAAAATGGCATTTTTCTGGAGTTTCGGCTTGGTTGCGCCGCCGCCGTCCGCCGCTCTCCGCCGCCCAGTCGCCGGCCAGCTCAAGCTTCGACCACCGTGAGGCCGGGGAATGACTTGGCCGGAGGTCCCGCCGCCGGCGATGGCCGGAAATGGCCCCTCAAAACCCACCTGCACGGGTTGGCCATCCATGCATGCATGGGAAGATGAGCCAGAGCCGTCGGATTTGCTTGTAGATTCGTGCAGATATTTTTAATTATAATTCTGTATTATTATTTATGAATAGTATGAAATTTTGTAACAATGTAATAGTAATTTTGCATGTCAATTTTAGGGTACCTAGAGACCTGTACCTAGGTTGAGCCCTGAATGAAAATTGTAGGTAAATGTGTTATCTTTAATTTGCTACCCTAAATTCAAGTTTTGGTCCAGTAGATTGTACTGTAGGGCTGTTTTGCTAGGACTGCTCCTAGACTAGGGCAGAAATTAAAATTGATGCCCAAGCCAAACCAAGTGTCATCATGACCTGAAATTTTGGTCATGTGTGTATTTAGGGCATGTCTAGGCCCTGCCAAAATTTGGAATTTTTGGAAGAAATTTTCAAATAGTTTTTGCCATTATATCAAAAAGTAAATTAAGGGTATAACTGTAATTATATGCACCCAAATGGCCCTAAATTTTGGTGGCATGTCCTTAGGGGCATTGTGGGTGTCTGGTAGAAAATTCAGAGCAATTGGACCCTGCATGATGGGTTAATCCATATGCATGTGTGGGCCAGGCATAACCTTGGTGTGCATTTAGCACAAAATAGTATTTTGTGTATTTAACCTAGCTAAGGCACCCAAAGATCATGGAATCTATACCAATGATTAATTAGGGCAAATTTCACCTATGGAATTAATTAGGGGATTTTTGGGATCAAAAATACCATTTATTGGAATTTTCAAAATATAGGTCTTTTTGAAAAATAAATTGGAGAAATAGATTTTGACCATAGGAAATTCCCAAATTCAGTCAAGTCAAAGAATGATGTTTTCTTTGACATAGGAAAATTTTATACCTCTGTTTGAGAACTACTGGAGCAAATACCTTGAAATTACTATTTTACCCTTTTCGTATTTATTTATGAATTGGTGGAATTACATGTTGGAAAATTGCAGAAATATTTCTATAGTTGTATAATAGTAATATTAATATTGTAGAATTGTTTCAGAATTTTTGTACACACTGATAATTATTAAGGTAGGAAAATGGCATTTTGGGAAATAATTAAGAATGGAAATTTATAGGCTATTACACTATAGAAGTTAATGAAACTCTGCCATAAGTCATGAATTAATGTTACAATTGCTCAGTAATTTTCCTGGAATTTTGATTTATGTATCTCTCCGACTTCATTTGGAAAATGGCATTTATGTAGAAACTTTATTAATTATGGGATAAATAGACATATTAAAAGGAAAATTATGAAATCTTGTAGACAGTAATATTTTACTCATATGCAACTCAGGAAAATTCCCCTAGGTCAGAATATTTTAATTGATGATACTTCATGTGTAAAATGACCTAGGGAATAATTTTAAAAGATTTAATTAAAGGCCTTAATGATCTAGGAAAATTATGAAAATCAACACACTCATTTCATTAGTCCATACCACCCTAGGGTAAATATTTGGGGTCAGTTGGACTAAGAATTTAGAAGTTCGATCTCAGGGTGGTGTTAGGTCATGGGGTGCGCCTAGTAAAAGTAGGCTGGACTATAGGCCGCCAGGGGATGAATCAACAACTGAGTTAGAGTATAAGTTCGGAAGTATAACCCTGGATGGCAGTTGCATTCTAGAGGCGAGAGTAACAGTGCAACATGAGACTTGCCTAGGAAGAGTTGACGGAAGACCGTCACTCCTTAATCCATACCTTAAGTCACTAGGTCACTCTATGTAACAGGAGAGAGAATATGGGATTCGGGGTAGGCAACAACTAAAGTAAATATCCTTGAGAAAGGGAGCTTTGGGTTTCAGCCCATCGTAGCTCCTAGTGCCCTTGAGAGCCCTTCATCGGGAATACCTTGGGCAGTCCTGGGATTAACCTTAAGACTCTAAGTATGATAATCTGTAGACAAGAGTAGTCTAATAGGTTAATTGAACTGGACATGTGCTCACTCGTGCCGGGTTGGAGGGACTTGGAATCTTTTGACTACTTGCTCACCCGTGCAGAGTTGGAGAAAGGGATTGGTTTATATACACTCACCCAGGCAGGGTTGGAGTTTTTGTAGTACATACTCACCCATGACGGGTTGGAGAGATTTGGGGACTGGATAGTCCATCGAGCTGGAGGCTCAATACACTATACTTGCATGTGCATATACTAGTGGCGGGCCATGCGGTACTGGCCGGTCATCACACCGACGGCAGTACGGTGGACCAGGCGGGTGCGAGGGTTAGAAGGACCAGTAGGATGTTTATACTGGAGTCTGGAGGACTTTTCCTAATAATGCGCACCCGACCCAACAAGACTGACGGGTCGTCAGTAAAGTAGTACGCAGAGACTCTAGAGTGCACTGGCGGTGTACAGAGGCGTACAAGAGAGGTCTAGGCCTGGTAGTGTGTATACCCGCCTAGAAGGCGGAGACGCCCGCTCCGCTGCTGCCATAGCCACAACGGTAGTACCTGAGAGTGATGCTAGCTCTCGAAAAGTGGGAACTAAAGGTCTGTGATCACGGAGTCGTGTGTGTGTGTTGCACTGCATGTTCATATCATACCCACCATATAGTTGCATAACATTAACCTTCATAACAACTTAAGTCACCTAATGTATAAGTGGTATGGGACGCTTATACATTAGGACCTGCTTTACGATCCCTTAGCCTATAAGCCTGAGTGGGCATGTTTATAGGTTGAGGTTACTTTTCTTTTATATATATATGCTTGTGACACCTGACACCCCATTGTATAAAATGGTATGGGACATTTTATACAATGGGAGCCCTGCAGAAGACCCCTTACTTATGCGTACTCGCATAAGTGTAGGTTACATTTCATTATTTACTTGATTACATATTCTGCTTAGTTTCCTGTCACCTACTCCGCTTTTGTCACCCCTTGTTTGTCCTCCACTTCGTCCTCCCGCACGGTGCCTAGGAGTTGCACGAGGAGGTGTTGAGGATACGACTTAGTCTTTTTGACTAATGGTCGGTGACCTTACTATTTTAGGAGCTTGAGGAGGTGGACCAGCACGTAGAGGAGGCAGGACTTGAGGAGCAGATACCAGCTACTACTACCGGAGCACGTCTATAGGTGTGATGTGAGAGAGTTTTAGTTTTTCCGCTACTGTATGTGAGAGTGAGAGTGATCATGATGTACTGGGCATAAGCCCTATTAACTTATATTTGTTGTACTCATTGCGGACTGATATTTCATTCTCTTTTGATATATATATGTGCTGTGGCTGTGGACTTTTTCCTGCGTTTACTCTGATATTATGTTTTTATTCTCATATTGGCCGACAGGTTATGATCGTACTAGCCGGCAGAATCGGCGTCTTGCGGTGACGACTAACCCGTACGTTAGTGTCACCGTAAGGCGGCGGTTCTGGGCATAAGATCCGGGTTAGCCTCGGGATGAGGAGACAGGATCTTACAAGCTCTTTCTTCGAGTAGGCGACGACGAAGTCACATTTTCTATCACCCCTTCGATGAAGAACACCTTAGCGAACGATGACTCATGTTTTTTCGTAGACCGCCGTGAGTGATGATTCTTCCTACTGCCTCTCCAACTTTGAAAAAGAATTTTCTACTTTTTGCTCCTCTTCTCTTACAACGGAATCACTGCAAGGAAGTGATGAATCTTCTTATTGTCTTTCTGAGTTTGAAAAAGAATTTTTTGATTTTTGTTCTTCCTTTTTTCTTCCCACTGAATCTCTACAAGAAGCTGTCTTAGCTGCTAGCCCCACCCCTTATTACGTTCCTTATAAAAAAGTTTATGAAGATATTATTTTGAAAAAGAAAGAATATCAAAATCCTCTTATGAAGAACCCCCTACCCTAGAACTTAAAGAACTTCCCGAACACCTTAAGTATGCTTTCTTAGAAAAAGACTCCAAGTTACCAGTTATCGTTTCAGCCTACCTCACGGATACGCAGAACGATAAACTTCTTCTAGTTCTACGTAAGCATCGCCGGGCTATTGCTTGGCAAATTTCTGATATCAAGGGCATAAGCCCATCTTTCTGTACCCATAAAATTTTAATGGAAGATAATTCGCGTAACTCTATCCAACCTCAGCGCCGTATAAACCCAAACATGAAAGAAGTAGTTAAGGGCGAGGTTATGAAACTATTAGACGCAGGAATTATCTACCCTATATCGGACAGTAAGTGTGTTACACCCGTTCAGGTAGTTCCAAAGAAGGGAGGGATCACCGTAGTTAGTAATGAGAATAATGAATTAATCTTGATGCGGTTGGTGATGGGTTGGCGTATGTGCATAGATTACCGTAAGTTAAATGACGCCACCCGCAAGGACCACTTTTCTTTACCGTTTATCGACCAGATTTTAGAACGTCTCTCCGTCCATAGCTTTTATTGTTTTCTCGATGGCCTCTCGGGGTACTTTCAAATACCCATCTCTCCGAGGACCAAGAGAAAACTACGTTTACTTATCCCTTCGGCACCTTCGCATACCGAAGAATGCCGTTTGGATTATGCAATGCGCCAGGTACATTCCAGCGATGTATGCTCGCAATATTTGACAAGTACGTAGAAAGCATTATGGAGGTATTCATGGACGATTTCTCCGTGTTCGGCGATTCCTTCGATAGATGTTTAGAAAACCTCGAAAAAGTCTTAGAACGATGCGAAGAAACTGACCTTGCCCTAAATTGGGAAAAATGCCATTTTATGGTGAGGGAAGGGTTAGTTTTGGGTCATAAAATTTCTGCTAAAGGTATTGAGGTAGACGTTGCCAAGATAGAAGTTATTGAGAAGTTACCGCCGCCTACAAACATAAAAGCTATAAGAAGTTTCCTAGGCCACGCTGGTTTTTATCGTCGTTTTATAAAGGACTTCTCCAAGATCACAAAGCCCCTCACCCATCTCTTAGAAAAAGACGCTCCATTCATTTTTGATGACTCTTGTATTTCTGCCTTTGAATCAATTAAAGAAAAGTTAATTAACGCACCGATTATGATAGCTCCGGTGTGGGACCTTCCTTTCGAGATTATGTGCGATGCGAGTAGTTTTGCGGTGGGGGCCGTATTAGGTCAACGCATATCTAAGAACTTCCACCCCATCTATTACGCTAGTAAAAACCCTCACATCTGCACAAGAAAATTACACCACAACCGAGAAGGAGCTCTTAGCTGTAGTATTTGCGTTTGATAAATTCCGCCCTTACATTACTCTTTCAAAATCATTGTTTTTACGGACACTCGGCCCTCAAGTACCTTCTTGCCAAAACGGATGCCAAGCCTCGCTTGATTCGCTGGGTCTTACTCCTCCAGGAGTTTGACTTAGAGATCTGTGATAAGCGAGGAGCCGAGAACTTGGCCGCCGACCATTTATCAAGATAAGATAGATAACCCCTTTATAGAAAAATTAAATGAAAAATCTTTTAATGATTATTTTCCTGATGAGAAGCTGCTTTTAGTTAACGCATCTACTTCTCCTTGGTTCGCGCACATCACCAACTATCTAGTGGCCCGGGTGCTCCCAAAGGAGTTCTCCTCTCAGCAAAAGAAGAAATTCTTTTCTGAGCTGAAGAACTACTTTTGGGAAGACCCACATCTTTTCAAAATTTGTGCGGATCAAGTGATAAGGAGATGTGTTTCTTTTGATGAAGGAATTGATATTCTAAAACATTTGCATGAAGGTCCGACAGGTGGGCACTATCAAGCTGCTCGCACCGCTCATAAGGTGCTTTGCGCGGGTTTTTACTGGCCTATCCTATTTAAGGATGCGCAAGCCTTTGTGAGCAGGTGTGATAGTTGCCAACGGTCGGGCAACATTTCTAATAAAAATGAAATGCCGCAAAATTATTTCTTAGAGTGCGAAATTTTCGACCTCTGGGGAATTGATTTTGTTGGCCCCCTTCCTTCTAGTTTTGGAAACAAATATATTTTAGTTGCTGTTGATTATGATTCACGATGGGCTGAGGCCCAAGCTCTTCCTACGAACGACTCCCGAGTTGTAGTCACATTTTAAAAAAATTATTTTCTAGATTCGGTACGCCTCGCGCAATAGTTAGCGATAGGGGTTCCCATTTCTGTAACGCACAATTTTCAAAAATCCTTACTAAATACGGCGTTACGCATAAACTGTCCACTGCCTACCACCCCCAAACTAACGGTCAAGTCGAAGTAGTTAATAGAGAAATAAAAAGAATATTAGAAAAGAATGTTTCAACTTCTAGAAAAGACTGGTCAACCAAACTTGACGATGCTCTATGGGCCTACCGAACAGCGTACAAAACTGCCCTCGGATGTACGCCGTATCGACTGGTCTATGGAAAATCGTGCCATCTGCCCGTAGAGTTAGAACACCGCGCCTTTTGGGCCTTAAAATTTTTAAACATCGATCCCCACTCAGTAGGTGACCTTCGAAAATTTCAACTAAATGAACTCGACGAGTGGCGCTCTTATGCTTATGAAAATAATAAACTTTATAAAGAGCGGACGAAGCGTTTACACGATAAACACTTAAGGCACCCTAAAAAACTTTAAGTCGGGCGACCAAGTCCTTTTATATAATTCTCGTTTACGTTTATTTCCGGGCAAATTAAAATCTCGCTGGTCTGGCCCGTTTTCTGTTTTAGAAGTATTTCCTTATGGAACTGTTTTAATTTCTCACCCTGATAAGGGTAATTTCAAAGTGAATGGTTAGCGTCTTAAACTCTATTTTTCTGGTGATGATGATGTCAGTCCAAACATTATTAAGTTTCTGATTCACGAACTTTAATCTTGAACTTTAAATTTTTTACTAAAGACAATTTTATTTCTGGACAACAATATTTTTGGACAAAATTATTTTTTTGATGCGTCGAGCTCAACGACGCTTTAACCAAAGGGCGCTCTTGGGAGGCAACCCAAGTTATCTTTTTCTGTTTTCTTTATTTTACAATTTTTGCCTCGGACGGCTCCGACAAGCTGAAGCTTCTGCGATCGCCTGCTCCAACATTGCTGAATATATCACGAAGTCCAAAGAAGACATTCGGGGGGCGGCATCACTCAGCTTTCGCAGCAAATAAATCTGGGGAAGTACCAGTATTTCAATTCTATCTTTCAATTCTGCACTTTATTTTTCTCTCCTTCTCCAATCCCCTTCTTTAGCCATTGAGGACAATGTCTGTTTTAAGCTTGGGGGAGGACTTCCTCCTTCACTTTTGCTTAGTGTAAATATTTCCTTTTTGTATATATTTTAAATATTTCCAAAATAAAAAAAATGAATATCTTAAAACTCCAAAAAAAAGAGAAAAATTTTTTTAAAAAAAAAACCAAAAAAAGAGAATATTTCTCAAAATAAAAAAAATATATTTGTGTTTTTGAATAGTTTAGACATTTTGGTATTTCAATAGTACCCCTAGTTTTTAGTTTTGTTTTACTCAAAATCTTCTATAAACAACTTAGTTAATTATAATATATCTAATCGTTCTTTTTAATTATGTTTCACAAGTAAAATGTTGGTCATGCTGTGTTTCTAATTCACGGTAGCATATTAAGGTGAAATATTTTTCTAAAAACTCATATTTCTATTATGGTTTTTTGTTGTTTATTTCCTTACTTTCTTAAAAATTCATCATCCACTATTTTCTTTTTCATTTTTGAATAATTTTTGTAAAGTCAACTTTTGAACAACGTAGTAGATGTGAACGATCCAAGTCACCTATTATTTCTATTTTCAAGTTAATTTCATCAATCTTCTTTTATTATCTAGGACTCGCTTTTTGAAATTTTCAAACCTTTGTTTTAAATAAATTCAAAAGCGTGAAAATGATTTAGGCCGTTTTTGTTTTCGTTTGAGCTTTCCTGCCAACCTAAAAACTTTTACCACTAGTTAACCGTTTTTGAGCCTTTTTCAGATTTCATTTGATAGCTCCTCCCTTCATTTCAGTTTCACCAAAGCCAAAATTTCCAACCTATCGAATCACACTAGCCTTTTTGAGTTTCATAAATTATTTTGACGATTTTTGATAGGGTATTTTTTGTGATTTTTGTGGAGAAAGGTTTTCGAAAAAAAAAAAGGATGTTCGAAAGTGATGTTTATTTTTGTTTGGCCAACTCAAAAAGGAAAATAAAAATATTTATGGCCTTTGTTTTGAAAAAAAAGAAAAAAAAATGAAAAGAAAAAGAAAAAAATGTGTATATATTTTTATGAAATTTTTGAAACTCTTTGCTTTGGTTAGTGTGATTTTAGAACCTTCACGTTTATCTTTGAATTCCACTCTAATCATTTTCCTAAACCAAACGTTTCTGTCCTATTTAAGTCCTTTTGATCACGCTTTTTGATTTTTATTTAATAACTAAGAAAAGAAAAACAGTAAATCAGTTTTAGTTTTGGATTTAAACCTAGATTTTTGTTAATTAAATTGATATAATTATAATGCGTTGCTTGGATCTAGTAACAACTCAATGCGTATTTTTTCATTTTCGTTGCTTTACTTAAGTCCATTTAAAAAATCTCGTTAATATTTTGGATGATTTGTTTTTATTAAGTAAAGTTTATAAAAGTTTTACCATACCTAAATAATTGTTTTAGACTTACATTTCACCTTTTCCCTACTAAGAATTTCGCATAGTACTTGTGTAGGCATAATTAGAACTTTTTGATTAGTCCTTTTATAAATATCTAGTTTATATTTTTGCTTGGGACAAGCAAAGCTTAAGCTTGGGGGAATTTGATAATACGTTTTGTAGCCTAAACTATTATCGTATTTTTTATTTTATATTGTACAAATTATGTCTATTATTAGTTTATTTTTATCATTTTTTATGTAAATATTATTGCCACTGACTTTTTCTTGTCTTTTGCAGGTTTCCAAAAAATTGGCCAAAATGACCTGTCACGCCCCCCTGTCACACCCTCCCTAGGCGTGACCTAGGGCGTGTCACCCGATCCCGAGGACTCCTGCTGGAAGGGACAGAAAACGGTCAAAAACCGCTATCACGCCCCCTGACACGCCCTCCCTGGGCGTGTCACCAGGCGTGACCGGGGAGTGTCGCCCTCTGCCGCAAAGCCTTCCGCACATTAAATGTTCCGTTCCGCCTCAGCACGCAAACAGTACATGTCACGCCCGAGGCATGGGCGTGACACCTCCTTTTTCGGTGACTGACGGATTTCCGACCAATGATTTGGACATGACAGCCTGTCACGCCCCCCTGTCACGGGCGTGACCTAGGGCATGACCACCGACGTACCGAAGGAATCATCCCTCCCGCCAGAATCCAGAGCCCGAGGTCAATATAGTACTGTCACGCCCCTGACACACCCCCCTAGGCGTGTCGGAGGGCGTGACCAACCCGAGAAAATTTTCTATAAATTGAGCCCCCCCTCTCCATTTCAGCAAGCTTTTGTTGAGTGGGGGAGGTGCTGCCCCTTTGTTTCTTGAGTTTTTTTCATGCTTTTCTCTCTCTCTCTCCCCCCTCTCTTTGTAATTTTTGTTAAACCTTAGTTTAAACTTAGTTGCTTTAGCTTTCTTTGTAATCTTGGCTCTTGCTTAGTGCTAATTGTAGGGCTAGAATAGGATTTAATTTCATGCACTTGTAATTTCAATTTCAATAGTGTAACTTGCCTTTTTTTCATTAATAAAAGTGTTCTTCCTTTACTTGTGTTCCTTTAATGCTTTTCTACTCATCTTCCCTCCTCCACTCCATTATGATTAACTAATCCTCCTTGTACTCGATCTTGATGATCCGAGGTTAGAGCGATTATGTTATGATGTTTTAATTAATCTTTCTTTTTAGGATAGGGCCTTGAATTACTCTTGATTAATCACGGGTTGGAGGTATATTTTCGATATATACTCTTCGCCTTCGCTTTCATTCTGGACTAGCGAGAGGCCAAAAGAAATGAAGTGAGAATTCAAGAGTAAAGGGAGTTGTACGTACCCCTCGAGAGAGGCAGACGTCCAAATCTCCATTGGAGTAAAATCTAATAGTGGGGTTCACCGCGTAAAGCGAGTTTTAGGCCTCCGATTTAGACGAGAGTCGGTCGGACCTTCCTAAACTCAGTTGGGCACGACTTCGAGAGAAGCGTGTTCAAGCTTTAGGAACCTCCACGGTCAAGGACCTTATCCTATTAAGTTCAGATTTTTATGCATTTTCTTAATCGTCTTTAGCCGAGGTGAATCTGATGGGTGCATTTCCATTTCATATTTTCTACCTTTCGTAGTAATCACCTATCTTGTGCTCTTTAATTAACAACAGTAGTTTCTTTTCTAGCATAGTTCTTTGCTTAATAGCTTAACTTAATTGCAGTAGTTCTCTTTCTAGTATAGCTTTAATTCCTCCTTGCACTTATAATTTTCTAAAACCCTAGTTTTTCTGTCGATAAGATAATAGCGTTCGTGTGAGTAAGCTTAGCAACAGTTCCCGATTTCAATACGACACTTGTGTCCCCTTGCTACATTCGATAGGTATACTTGCCTCATGGGTTGCTAGTTCGGTTGCATTATTTTTCTTCGAACCCTAGCGCGCAACACTGTTACCAAAAAGAAAAAGAAAAATTATAATTTTTTTGATTTGTTTTTGTTAGAACTTAGAATATATATTTTTTGGGAAAATGATTTTTTTAGTGGAGTGGCTCTCGAACTTTCCTAGGGCTTACCACGGTGATGGGTCGCAGGTATAGGTAAAATGGTTGGCGATTAAAGCCCCTACCTTTCGAGAGATTTTATGTTGGGTAGAAATAAGATGATGGCGGGTGGATATTTAATATAAGAATAATATATATAGATTAATATATATATATATTAT